>JALMGF010000061.1:4357500-5045000 GCA_023333645.1 Sceloporus occidentalis
GTGCCCAAGTCTACTACTGTTAGGTGTATAAAATCAAGCACATGGAGGGGCATCTCGATAGACAAACATTAGCAGTAGAATGTGTCGTACCAAAGATCTCGGTGACTTAGACTGTGGCACTGTCGTAGGATGCCAGTCAGTTCGTGAATTTTCTGCCCTGCAGATGTATCATTATTGTGAAGTGTAAGTGTTTAGGAGTAACATCTCAGCCATGAAGCGGTAGACCACGAACACTCACAATGCAGAGAATCACCTTTCCTCTGAAGCATCACTTGTTACAAAGTTCTGAACTGCCTCTAGAAGAAACATCAGCACAAGCACCGTGGGTTAGGAGCTTCATGAAATGAAGAAGCTACATGCAAGCCAAGGATCACTATGTGCAAGTGTCAGATGAAGTGGTGTAAAGCACACCACCACCAGACTCTCGAGTGATTAATCAAGCGTCACTCCAAGTATAATAGACAAATGTGGGTTTTGCAGACGCAGGAGAACGCTAACTACCTCAATGCATAGTACACACTGTAAAGTTTTGTGGAGGTGGGATAATGGTCTGGGGCCGTATTGTTACTGTTGCATCATACAAAGACAATTGTATGCTTCCAACTTTGTGGCTCCAGTTTGGGGAAGGCCCTTTCCTGTTCCAGCATGACTCTGCCCCTGTGTATAAAGCAAGGTCTATACATCTATATGGAGAAGCTCGAGTGGCCTGCACAGAGCCTTGGCTATTGAAAACCTTTGGGATATATTAGAACGAGGACTGTGAACAAGGCCTTCTCATCCAATATCGACAGTGCCTGACCTCACAAATATTTTTTGTTTTGGTTGAATGGCCTCAAATTGTCAAAGGAACACTCCAACTCTTGTAGAGAGCCTTCTGTTGTGTAAATAAATCCCTGGTCCTTAATGGCTTAACAAAATGAAAATGTCACAAAACTTTATCAACTGGTAGTAATAATAAATAAAAGTGTGAGTTCAACCTTCACAGCTGTTGGATGTTATTTATTAGCCTATATCATTATAATATTTTCCTTGTATTCCCTTATAATAATATCAAGAGTATGTCGTGGGTCTTCATTCTGTAGAATACCTATACAACATCTAATAATAGATGCATTACGTTAAGTACCGGTATTTATTGTGTTGTTTTCATATTTGAAACCTGACTTGTAAGGTTTGGTAACAGGTGTGTAACATCTTTAAGATTGTTATTACGCCAAATGCCTTTGACTAATTTGTTTTTTGTCATCCATAGCAATGATACATTGACACGACTTTTTAAATCTATTGGAGTGCAGGACATAATTAGTATGAAGGTAAAAGTGCTTCAGAAGTTCATTAAGGCAAAAAATATTAATGTGTTTTCTGGTTAATGACTGTTGAGCAGTTTCCTGACGTGTAAAGAATCATTGTTCTATCGTGCAGTCTTTTATGGCGTGGGAAGATTAGTGTATGGAGCCAGAAGCTTGCTGTAGAGTCTGGCGTTCAGACTGTTCTTCTTTATTTAAAAAAAAAAACACTTTCCCCCATTTCTAATCAAAGCTGGACTCACCCTCATTAACTCTTTCTCTCACTCCCCCCCCCCCCCGCGTTAAGTCTTCTAGTCTCCTTGTAAACTAGCAATGGCTAATTTAATAAAATATAACTTCCACCATCAGACCCTCGTGTGCGTGGTCTACTGTTGTTTTTTGTTGTGTAAGTATGTGAATATGTGTGAGGGTATGTTAATGAAAGTGTGTCTAGGTACATTTGTATGTGAGCATGTGTCTTTGGGTAGTTGTTTTTGCCTTTATTATGTGTATTTTTTGCATTTGTTGGTTAATTCACAGAATATTCCCTTTGTTTCAAATCGTTACAAATGCATTTGGCACCTTTTTGTCCACTTTTAACTTGTACGAATGTTTGAAAACAAGGCGGGACCCCAATGAAACAAACGAAAACTAGGCAGAGAGCGCCTACTTATTGCTTGAATTTCATTGGTTACTCTCTCTGTCCCCGTGGTTCTGGCTATTTGTAGAGGTTCTCCAAGAAGCTAGAATAATGCAGATGGATTCACAGAGAGAGGCGCAGGAACGCTTCTTTCTCCACCAATCCTTCTCCATTATTCTTGCTTCTTGGAGTACTTCTGCAAAAGGGCTCTGGGAGCAGTGGCGTCGGCAGGGGGGGCCAGAGGGGGCCATGGCCCCCCCTACATCATGCTGTGCCCCCCCTACATCATGCTGTGCCCCCCCGTGTGCCCCCCCCAATTGAAACGCCGCCTTTTTTTTTTGTAATAGACGCGGAGGAGAGAGAGAGGCGACGAACGGTCGCTGAGGAATACGTTTTCAGAAACCGTTCGGCGCCTCTGACTCTTCTCCGCGAGGCCTCTGCCTTGGTCGCAGTGGCATTTCAAGTTGAGCGCCGGTATATGATGTCATATCCGGCGCTCAACAGTGAAGCCGCGCACACTGCGGCAGAACCAGGGAGACGGGGACTTCACGATCGCACCGCTGGACTTCTACAAGCCCAAGGTAAGTGAACTTCGAAGGGGGGAGAGGGTAGAAAGTTAAGAGGGGGTTAGAGAGTGAGAAGAGGTAGATTGGGAGGGAGAGGGGATGGATAGGATAGATTGGGAGGGAGAGGGGAGAGATAGGATAGATAAGGAGGGAGAGGGATTAGGGAGGGAGGGAGAGGCGGTAGGGAGGGAGAGGGGTTAGATAAGGAGGGAGAGGCGGTAGGGAGGGAGAGGGGTTAGATAAAGAGGGAGAGGCGGTAGGGAGGGAGAGGGGTTAGATAGGGTAGATAGCGAGGGAGAGGGGGTAGATAGGGAGGGAGAGGGGGTAGATAGGAGGGTGGCAAGAATATTGAAATAAAGAGAATGAGAGAGAGAATGAATGGATTAATGTGTGGATGCATTAATGAATATGTGTAAATAATTTGTGTGAAAGAATAAATGATTGTGTGAATTAGTGAGTGACTGTAAAGGTGTTTGTGAATCATAGGTGTATTATTGATTTGTCAAAAAAGCAAAGATTGTATAAGCAGGGTGTTTAGGCAATGGGGACAAAGATGGCACAGTTAGTGTGTTTATGGGACAAACATGGCGTACGTTGAGCTGTTTGGGGACAATGTTGACTTTTAATGCAGAGTTTATATGTAATTTCCAATTGATATATACCTGCAAAGCTGGGTTTTGTGTTATTCAGTTGATCTGTATCGGCTATATTTCCATACATTATTTATGTTTACCTGCAAATATAGGATTTGTATGTCTTATTCAGTTGATCAATACCTGGAGTGCTGTTTCCATGTGTTGTTTATTTGATCTATACCTTCAGTGCTGAGTGTACATGTGATTTCCAGTTGATCTATACCTGCAATGCTGGGTTTGTGTGTTCTGTTGGTTTATACCTGCAATGCTATGTTTCCATACATTATTTATGTACCCCTGCAAATACAAGTTTTTTTTTTATCTCATTCAGTTGCATGTGCTGTTTCCATGTGTTGTTTATTTGATCTATACCTGAACTACAGGGTGAAAGTAAAAGAGCGGTATGGTTTAGTGAATGAGGGGACAAAGGGACTCTGGGGATGATTACAGGGGAGAGGACCTCTCAATGTCACGGTGCAGTCAGAAGTACTGACTCTCACGGTCTTCCTCTGATCTGCAGTCAGTGTGGCAAATATATATTTTTTGGTGTGGTAGCGGAGGGAGTGATTGCATGCAAGGAAGCGTTGAGCGGGGCCCAGGGAAATGCTTGGGTAGGGTCCAATTTTTTCACTATAAAATATATTGGCAGCAGGTTCTAATATTTATTTATATATTGACAGCAGTGTTTAATATTTATATATATTGGCAGCAGCGTCTAATATTAATATATATAGGAAGCAGGGTGTAATATTTCTATATATCGGAAGCAGGGGCTAATATTAAAGAATGAAAAATAACTGCCATATTTCAATCACGGTCTTTACTATTATGTAGTTAAAAATGCACGTCTAACGTGTGTACGTGTGTGTGTGTATGTATATATATATATATATATACATATATATAGTGTATATGTGCCGTTTTATAATTGGCCCCCCTACTTTGGTCCCTGGCCCCCCATGTGCCCCCCCCTAAATATGAAAGCTGGAGACGCCACTGTCTGGCAGGCCTGGTTAACTGAGTTGATACCGGAGAAGCAGACAATGAAAGAAAATGTAAGAACAAGAAGAGGCAAGAGAAGAAGTGGGGCTGTGGAAAAGGAGACCGGAAGTGGAAGGGAGAGTGTGCATTTCTGGGAGACTCCTGGGATTTCCTGGACACTTGGGACCTCTGTACATATAAGATATATTACAAGATGTATGCCAAAAGCTCCTATTTTACGTAAAGTGTATGTAAGCTCGTGAACAGGGCCCTCTCCACCTACTCTATCGGTTTACCTTAGTCCATCAATTCAATTGAATATATGTATTGTATTAATCGTTGTGTAAATTGTTGCTATATGAATAAAATATACTAATAATAAACTGTATCAGAATGTCACCTAAACGAAGATAGAATGCACTAAACTGCCCTGTGAGCTTGTCAATGAGTGGAAACACATTAGATGTGTGTCTGTCACCGGTGGGAATGTGACGCATTTAGCTGCTGAGTGTTTTGTATACAGCCGCACAGACAGTGCAGGGATTGCAGCCGATGACATCATGCGCAGTGTTAGCAATGCCGCTGCTCAGTCCCCAGTGGCTCACTGATGATGTCATCGCTCTCTGCTTGGCTCTGCCTCCCAGCCGGGCGGTTGTCTTCTCTGCTCTCCTCCCCTTTTGTTTGTGCTGCCGAAATACGGAGCTACATATATGTATATTTATATAAATACATCCATCTAACCTCAGACCGCTTGACACATCCCCAACCTGCTAATATATACAGATCTGCACCCGAGATCCCGGGGTAGAAGCAGGTCTCTCGGCGCAGACTAGCTGGGGTTTAATACGAAAGCGGTACCTTGGACAGAGACGAGTGCTGAGTGTCTCCTGGTAGATAGGACGTTACCTGCCCTTCCCGATCTACAGAGAAACCTTGGGGTTAATAATAGCTCCGCTGCCGTCAAGGACTGACAGCTACTGCCGCTTCTGCTGACAATTGCTGCTGCCGCTTTCATTCTGTCCTGACTTCGGATCTCATCCTCTGATGGGTTGACTGTGTGTCCTACGGAACATTCCCCAAACCAGCTGCGATCGTCTCCCTTTGTGAAGCTCTCACTCTAATGAGATGGGGAGATTAGAATGTGGTGAGTTGAACCAGTGAAAGAACCCCCAGTATCTGTACTCCTGACTCGGGTGGCTTGGGATCTGGTGAGAAGAGGTGCCCGTCTTCCCCAGTTCTGCTGAAGGGTGGCTCAGCTTTTTACTGTTTGGGGTAAATCAGAAGACGCTGCCTGGACGGTGTCCCTATCTTATGAATGGCGTCTAATTGAGGAAAGAAAAAGGAGTCGCATCACATTGTTCCCTTAGTGTCCCTGAAGATGTGGGTAAATCCTGAGGAAGTGCTGCTGGCAAACGCCCTTTGGATCACAGAGAGGGCCAACCCTTACTTCATATTGCAGAGGAGGAAGGGGCATGGGACCCGAGGTGGAGGGGGTCTAGCTGGTAAGGCACTGTGATCATGGCAGAGATGTGGTGTTCCAATGTTATGATTCTTGGATCATGGTAGAGATGTGGTGTTCCAATGTTATGATTCTTGGATCATGGTAGAGATGTGGTGTTCCAATGTTATGATTCTTGGATCATGGTAGAGATGTGCTACTTCCAATGTTACGGTGAATCATCCACCTGATCATTACCAGTAGATACTATTTTTGGTTTAATTACATTATAGTATGCCCAGTGCTGTTGATTAGCATGTCTATATGTTCTGTGTAATACGTGTGTGTTCACTATTTTCCCTATACCATCTCATTACATTTATCTCTCTCTCTCTATACAGTATATTTGGGAAGAGTTGGACAATGTAAACTGAAGGGTTAAAATAGTTCTGTTTTGTTTAATCCCCATAGTGATTTTGTTCATAACCATTTTATGTGATTTAACCAACTAATGAAAATGTTCTGTTTGTAAATAAGGCTAACCTTTGTTACATAACATCACTATTATATGAGTGCCGCGTCCATTGTGTGCCTTATTAATAACAGCAGCATGGCGTTCCATTGATGATGCCTAGTTAAACGTCATTTCCTGAGAAGGGATGTGCATTATTTTTTGGGCTCAGGTGTTGTAGGTATACATCCAGCCATTTCTAGTGTGTGTCTTTGATTACTGTCTTTTATATATTTTAGAACTACTAAAATATTTATTTAGAGTTGTAGTTTGTTACTTCATTAAAATATAGCTTCCAATAAGTCTATCACAGTCACAAAGAGATACTGAGATTTTGTCTAACGCAACCCATGCGGCTAAAAATGTCTGCAATCATGATGTTAAGGATACAGTTATAAATATGTTGATCTCCTATGTAGTCATTATTTTAATAATACAAAAGTCTTGGCTTTTTCTTGCTCAGGCTGTCAAAACAGCCTCATAATTGTCACTATTTGTGTTAATGGACTGGTGTGGGCAAAAGGGTCATTGCGCCCATGTCATTGTCTCTTTTATTGACAAAGCTCTCAGTAAAGTTCTGGGCCTAGTTCATTCCTACAGTATGCCTATTTCTGTCTGTTCATCTCAGAAACTCCGGTAAACAGTAACTGCTTTGCTACTCAAGCATTACCAGAAATGGAAGGCACCCAGTAACATCAATTGTGCCTGATTGTTAAGTCATATTATTATCTCAAGAATATGCAGATGTTGAAAATCCTGTTTAGTTAGAAATGGCTAAATTAAAGGATTTCAGTGAACGTTCATTTAGTTTCCACTAGGACCAGTTTTACCGGTTGCTCACTTCTCCTAAGGTAGCTACACAGAAACATCGTAAAATGTTAAGGATCGAGGATGAAGGGTCATCTCTTTGGAAACTTCTCCAAACAGCCTTAACACGTATTAGTGTATATTGTCGTATTCAGTACTTTAATGTTTATTTTTACTTTTTAAAAATCCCTCATTCAGAGGTCCATTTACTGACACAGCAGAATGTAAATATTGGGGAAAATTATCAATTCAGCAGGAACTTTTTACCGCTATACATATTCTATTGGCATACCATTCCACTGGATGCAGAAACATTCCGACATGTATAACAAAAAAATATACCACAGTTTTCTCTCCTATTATGTATGCTTTACTAAATTTAAATTAAAGTGCCGTTTGATTTTAAGATATAGCTTGGAAACATACAGATCAAAACAAGTGTTGACCTAGCTTGAACTAGTGTTTTGCTGAATACATTGTGTATGTGTGTATGCATATGCATATTGTGGTTCTACGACAAAACTTGTTTAATGCATTTTGAAAAGAACTGCATATGATCCTGGCAGGCAGATATTACCCGTCCCAGGAATTCCACCTTTTATGACAGGTCACGTGGCCACTTCAAAGGTTTCCAGATTCTGACTTGCAATCTTAATAGTCACACCTTACTTTGTCCTCAGTTATGACATAATATGGTATGCACTATTATTAAACTGGAAGTATCGTCTGGCTCATCTCAAAAATTTGTAAACAAGACTACATTGATGAATGGACATTCATTCCAGCTATGTGCATGTTGCATGTTTAGAAGTAACGCATGAGTAACATCCTATTATATGAAATAAGCATGATACAAATATGTTTGTGATCTACTCTTCGGTGTTACGACATTTGTTATTTGAATAACATAGTATTTTACAAATCTCATGTACTTTTTTCCACGAGTGCGTGTTCATATGTGTGTGCATTTGTGGAGTGGTTATTGTATAATAAGATTAATGCTTATGTTGTACTGCCCAATTATGGTCTGCTAACTGACATGATGATACAATTCTGTATTCTTCATTCACTGTTGTGTATGCATTCTAACAGCAGGGCCCCCTTATTCTGTGCCAATATGTCTTATGTGATCTTATTATTGTTCATCTTGTATATTGTCCGTTTTATATTATCAGTAATTTCGTGTTCTCTCCTTTTGTAATTGCTCTACAGAATCTGTACATATAATATGTACTAAAAACAAATATTCACTGGTGTATTCGACATACAATGCAAAGAATATGTAGGAACCAGGTTGATTTTGACAGAACGGGCTAGATGACTAAACCTAACACGGCTCAGGTTTACAGTAACTTTCTTGTTTGTTTCAATACTACCATTAAAACCACCATGATCTACAGTATAACGTACACCTGACATGAGTATCCAATTAGCCACATTACATTACTCTAATGCTGCTACTGAATATTCTACTATTGTACTCCCTGGAAGACACAGCATTCTGGTGTTAATGAAGTAACCAACCACCTTGGTTCCCAGAACCCTAAGTACATTAGGGAAAAGCTGCAGCTCCCTTCCTCCTTGGTTAGACAACTCCCGCATCCAGTTAAGTGTTTGGGAAGCACACAATGGGAGCTTTCCATGGATGGGCTAAGGGGTCTCACCAAGCCAATGCTGGAGCTGGCTGTTGGTAAGCATATCATATGCAAGGAGATGTGTTTGGGTGGGCAAAGGGGCAATTGGAGAATCCCTTCATAAATATCCATGGGTACACCAGAGAATTAAAGTACACATTATTGTCATTATTTACTATTATTATTTTTATATAGCGTCTTCATATTCTACAGTGCTGTATACTGGGAGAAGAGGACATAACAAGTAATATGTTACATAACAATTTGAGCAGGGCCCTTCAAACAAACTGAAAATCTATAGGGACATAGGGTAATAGGTAAAAGTGCTACTATAAGGGATGGACCAGCCACACTAATATAAGTATTGCATGGACGTACTAGGAAAACTGAGCTAGGGAATATACGAGGAAGGGGATTAACGCGTAAATTTGCAGGCCTCCTTAAAGAAGTGGACTTGAGGGAATTTTGAAAGCGCAAAAGTAGGGGGAAAGGCAAATAATCAGGGGTAGTATATGGACAGCCTAGAAATCAGAGGAGAGGAAAGAAGGAGATCATTGGATGAGCGGAGAGACCGGTTAGGAGTGTATTTAGAGATGAATGAGGAGATGTAAGTAGGTGAAACACTATCAAGAGCTTTGAAAATAAGAGTCAGGATTTTGAATCCTGAAGCTCACAGGCAGCCTGTGAAGAGACTGACAGAGAGGAGAGGTGTTAGTAAAAAGCAATGGCAAGTGTGGCAGCGGTGTACGTGGTGGATTGTGGAGGCGGTGAGGTGGGTTTAAGGTTAAGACAGGGTTAAAGTGAGAAGTCAGGGCCAGGGAGGGCTTTTTCAAGGTAGGATTTATGCTAGAATGCTTGAGGGAGGACTGGAATGATCCAGTAGAGAGGGGGAGATATGAGCTAGTGTAGGGACAATAGTACATGAATGAGACTATTTTAAAATGAGAAGATAATTTGTTAATTGTACAATAAGAATAAGTGTATAGGAAGGCAAGTCGGTCAGAGTAAAAGTTGGAGTGGCAAGGTATGTGGATGAGATTATTGAAGTTTCTGGAACCTTGAGTGGCAAAGGGAAGGGAGAAAAAGGGAGGCTCAGGATTTGGGGGGATATCCCAGCTGCTTAAAGTAGAAGAAGGACTTGTGGGAGCTGAGAAATTATTGGAAGGGGGAGATAGTGAAGGTGAAATTAATTAGGTAGCAGTACAGATATAGTGTGAAGGTGCTGGTGGCTAGAAAGAGATTAAAAAAAGTTATATTAACATAAAATGAAAATGAGAACAGCAACAAAAGGATTGTGGACATGGTGTTTGGGGAATGATGGAAACAAACACAATAAACCAGTACGTTTTTGATTTGAGGGGGCGCTTCCAAGTTCCTCTTTGTCCCTTCTTGTTGCACTCCTTGGTAAACCTAATTATTGGCACTTAGGAACGTAGCACACAGAAAGTGGTATATGCCTCTAAAGTCAGTTCAGATATAAGGGATGGAGCCAGAGTTCCCAAGTTAAACCTACCACCAAATAACAGAATGTAGGATACTGAAAAATGGCTGCAACATGGGTTTAAGAAAAAAATGTTTGATTTTTCCCCCCACATTTGCTCATTATACAAATGAGTAATCTGAGAGTTCTGTGTCTGACTGGCACGTCAAAAACGTTCATTACTAAAGACAAAAATTCCAATTTCCTAATTCTTCAGTATTTTGTATGAGCTGGAATTTCCTTTAATTGTCAGTAAGTTTCAGTGTAAAAAAGTCGTGTTTTTCTCATTTGGTAAACTATACTTCCCTATTTTATAGGTCTCTAAATGAACAGATCATCAGGCCTATCCAGTGTCGCTTATTTAAAATGATCATGGCATTAAACGGAAGTAGGCGTTATTGCCTAACTAGTAAACTTCTTAAAAAAGGGTGACACGGAGTTCCCGGCGGCGCTGCAACCATATGAAATGAACTTAGTTATGCAAACTTAATGGAAAGTTTTTGCTGTAATGAACATGTCCAGCAAGATGCTTTCATTTCTTGGAGGAAAGGTCAAACCATTGACTTATGTTCCTCTTCCTTACAGCATGTTGGTGCAATAGAACAGTGTGTGAAAAATGGCATTTAACCCCTTCGTGACAAAGGCTGATTTTACTTTTTGTACCCTTCGCGACAATGGCCGTTTTAACTTTTCTGCGCTGCTCGTGTTTAGTTGTAATTTTCTTCTTTCCCGTTTACTGAACCCACACACATTAGATATTGTTTTTTTCAGGACAAGAAGGGCTTTCTTTAGATGACATTGTTTTGATTGTATCATATTATTTACTATTAAAAAAAGTATAAAATATGGTGAAAAATTTAGAAAAAAATGACTTTCTAACTTTTAGTTGAAAAATCTTTTACTCATCTATAAAAGGTAATGAAAAAACCTGCTAAATAGATTCTACTATTTGTCCTGAGTTTAGAAATACCCAATCTTTTTTTGCTTTTTTCTACACATTATGGGGCAAAAAGTACAGGTAGCGTTTTGCTATTTCAAAGCCTTTTTTTCCAAATCTGGTAATTCTTCCCCCCATGTGCCATTTCGGGTATCTTTGAAGCCGGCCAATGCAATTTACCCCATCAAGTCGTCATATATTTTTGAAAACTAGACAGACCAGGGTATTCCAAGTGCTAGTATTTTAACCCTTTCCAAGCACTAATTCTACCATCAGCCTTTGTCAAACTTTATGGTAGTCATTTTTTTTGCATTTGTTTTTTCACACACTTTACTTTAGGTATGAATAAACAGGTTCTGGTATATGTCACTATCATAAAACACCCCAATATGTGTTTAGCAACATCTCCTGAGTACAGCGATACCGCACATGAATGATTTTGCCTGGGTGTTTGGGGGGAAAAAGGGCCACATTTGGGGCATGCGCATTTTCAATGTTGAACTTTGGCATTTGGGGATCCACTGCCCATGCCCTATTTGGCACATCTTTGAGCCGGGCCATTTCAGTGTGCCCAATAAAGCCATATATTTTTGAAAACTAGACACCCCAGGGTATTTCAAATGCTAGTATTTTAACTCTTTCCATGCACCATATCTACCACCAGTCTTTGTCAAACTTTGTGGTAGTCATTTTTTTGCATTTCTTTTGTCACACACATTTTACTTCAGGTATGAATTAAAAAGTTCTCGTATATGTCACTATCACAAAACAGCCCAATATGTGTTCAGCAACATCTCCTGAGCGCAGTGATACCCCACATGAATGATTTTGACTGGCTGTTTGGGGGCAAAAGGGCCACATTTGGAGCGTGCACATTTTTCAATGTGGAACTTTGGCATTTGGGGATCCACTGCCCATGCCCTATTTGGTACATCTTTGAGCCGGGCCATTTCAGTGTGCCCAATAAAGCCATATATTTTTGAAAACTAGACACCCCAGGGTATTTTAAATGCTGGTATTTTAACTCTTTGCATGCACACATTTTACCACCAGCATTTTTTCAAAGTTTGCAGTAGTATTTTTGTGTGTGTATTTTTCCCACACACACCTACTTTATGTATGAATTTACAGCTCCTGGTATATGCCGCTGTCACGCGACACCCCAATATGTGTTCAGCAACATCTCCTGAGTACAGTGATACCCCACATGCATGGGTTTGTCATTTTTGGGGGGAACTAAAAGGCCACATTTGGTACGTGTGCATTTTTCTAATTGGAAATTAGATGTGTGGCCATCCTTCCCCCCGTGTTATTTGGGACGTTGTTGAACCCGGCCAATTCAATTTACCCCATCAAATCATACATTTTTTAAAAGTAGACACTCCATGGGCATTTAATATGCCAGTATTTTAACTCTTTCCATGCGAGAATTGTTTTAAGCTAATGTGCTAATTTTAGGACTTGCTCACAAAAATATATTTTTTATATATATATTTTAATTTTTTTTGGCCTTTTTTAAAACATTTTTAAGATTTTTTTTTCAACTTGAAGGTTCCCCTGATAGTGACATCAGAGGGAAATTATTTTTACATTTTACTGGTTTTTTACTATTTTTTTTCTAATGATTAATTTTATTTTATTTTTAATTTATTTTTTTCTAATCACACTGTGATTAGAAAGCTGAGCTCCATTGACTTGCATGGTTGAATGCAGTACCTGTATTCAACCTGCAAGTGGAGCCAGAGTTCTCTAGAGGGTCAGGAGACCGTCTAGCGAACTTTTTCGTCTTTATTATTTTTTTTCCCGGGTCGCTGCCATCTTGCTGATGGCGAAGATCACCGGCAGCTGCGGTCACAGTCCATCAAGAGGTAAGTGTTTGGTGTCGCTGGATGCCTCCTGATCGAGGCATTCCAGCGACACCATTTAAGTTTAGGAGGTGATCGTTGATCGCCTCCTAAACGCTTTTAAAACGGGCGTCCGCCGCCATACATTGTATGGCGGATGTTGACGCCCCGGGGAGGGGCCAGACATGGCCCCTGATTCCGATCATGGCGTTGCTGAATGCCTCGAGGTCGAGGCATTACAGCAACGCCGTTTGGGTAAAAAAATCGATCACGGATCGAATTTTTTTTTTTTTTTACCCGTTTTAACAAATGACGGTCCTGGCACGTCATTTGTCGTTAACGACATGTTTTTCCGTGACGTGCCCGGACCGGCAAATGTCATCAAGGGGTTAAGCCAAACTCCATCAACGTTTCCATTCTCAGTGGGCCTGATATCCACTTGAACAAAGCAATTTAATCTCATCTGTAGGTTCTAATGGTCAACGTCCGCACGCATAGAAAAAGATTCAGGTTTTGTGCCCACCCTGAGAGAGGCTGCAGACATGTATTCACGCATCTCACCATGCATTTCTAAACATTTTGATGCACATAGAAATGTAGCCTATTTAGTATGCCTATTTTCCTGGTTTAGGAAATGTATGGATTTGGACAGAAATGTAGATCTTAAATTAGGTTTTTTGATGCACAGGTGTGCGTAGGCATACCTGGGAGCTTCCGAGGGTAGACTACCTGGAGCTTTTGCACTACAGGGGAATGGCTTCATGAGGAGCAGAGCTAGCCTTGTAGGGCTCCCATTCTGGGGATTGGGAAAGGTACTCTGCATGACCATCATTGTTCCCCTGCCCAGAGGAAGATTACATTTAGCCAGGGAAGAAGCTCTTCCCCTGGAATCCCAGGGCAAACCCAGATATTACATAGTTATGGTCATAGGTCATATACTTATCCAGAGGATTACTTCTTTGTTAGAAAGATTTATTTTAGTACTGGGGGGCAATGACATAGAACATCTTCTTAAAAATTATTATAAACCTCATATTATGATCCATAAGTCATATCTTGGATATCAATGAAATCTCCCTGACACACCCCAATCCCCACCCATTTCCCCCTTAAATGGGGTTGTGCCCCTCAACATCAACAGGAACATCCACTTATGTGCCACATCCCACAAGGGAGGCTTCGGGTAGCCGCAGCCTAAAAGATCCAAGGTATGAAGTCACATTTTCAAAATGTTTTAGCAGTCTGCTAAAACATAATGTGTTTCTGGGTTCTAGGAGACTTTGTGGTGGATTTAAAACCTCATTTTGCAGAAAAGCGCTAATGAATGTCTAGCATGAAACAGGAATATTTAGAGAGACGGAGAACAAATACTCTTAATGCATCATGCTATTGATTTAGCTGAGGATGAGTCTCGTACCCGCATTAGGAGGCTATAATAATGGAGCTTCTTTCTTAGCAGACTGACCTTGAAGGCTTTTATTTCATAATCGTGGCACAATTCCCAGTACACTAATTGAGAAAAGTGCTGCCTACTGAACAAACAGTGATGATAAAATGTATCCAATAGTCTGCTCTTTATGAAACCAGGCATGCACCCCAACACTCATGTATGGGTGCAAGTAATCCAGCACTCCACTTCATCCCAATATAGTATATTCACCAGAAAAAGCACACAGCACACCTCTTGAATGGTAATGTATGCCAAAATAAAAGCAGGCAACTTTTCGTTTCGGGCCTCATGGACCTTTCTCAAGCCACGGCTGAGAGAACTGAAACGTTGCCTGCTTTATGCTGGAATAAATTAACATTTCTATTGAAGAGGTGCACCATGTGCTTTTTCTGGTGGATATACTGCACAAAACAGTCTGCCCGGCACGGACAATATTAATTCGACCCTCCCCATACCCCGCTGTGACGGGAACGACCTGTACCCCAACTGGTCAAGCAGGACTAGCGTCGAACTCAGCGGCGCTGTAGTATACAGGAGCATAGCAATACAGTGCTTTAATGCCCTGACAATGCTTACCCCAAAAACAAGACAGGACTCGTATCGAAGGTAAAACAGGAACTAACTTTTATGGAGGAAACTCATTTTCTAACTATTATTTATAGAGTACCAGAAGATTCCATAACATTTTGAGTTTAAATTAGAATTAAGCTGTGCACAAGAAACTATGAGAGGCTGGTATGGTCTACGACATCCCCAAGGATAAGATACGGGCAGGTGATAGAACCTTCCGAAGCAGCTATGTCTTTCCTGTGTTTTGTACATGTTTATTAGTATGGTTTCCAGTCTTATCATCCACAATGTAATAATCAAACAATTACACCATCTGTTTTTAAAATTATACTGTATTCATTTTGTAACATTAATACTAAAAAAACGTCCATGCCTTTGTTTGGTATCCTGAATGTGAATGTGAAAGGAATCTAACATTATGTTGCTTTGCCATATTACCGTGTTCTGAATGTTGAATTATAGTTTGAAATGTGTTACAATATTCGCTTCTGTTATTATTTTGCAGGTCTTCTTGTTGGAACATTGGATGTTGTTCTAGATTCCAGCGCAAGAGTTGCTCCATATCGTATCCTTTATCAGACACCGGACACGCTCATATACTGGATCATTGCTTGTGGTAAGGATTAATATGGTAACAAATTTCAAGGTGATTACTGTCTATTTTACTGTGCGTTTTATTTATCTAACACTAGAACAATGTAATTGTGCAATTCAGGGAAACTATTTTTCCCCTAATTCTATCATGCCTTTACCTATTGTAACGTAAGATCATTTTGGTGATGAGTTTTCTTACTAAAAGTAACCATATTAATAATATTTTAAAAAAGAATAGTTGGAATAAATCTGCCAATTGGTAAACATTTTTTACCCTTTTTGTAGAGCCCAACAAACCTAATTGTTGGTAGCAAGCCACTCTCAATGTCTGTACATCCTCACAAGACCCAATGGTGCACCCATCATGGGGGAAAGAAAGGTGTTTCTGAGCAATGCCAGTAGTTTAGTATTATTTAATATACGGGTATTATTTAATATATGGGTATTACCTTATTTGCTCGATTATAAGACGACCCCCCAAAATCTGAATATTAATTTATGAAAAAAAAGAAAAAGCATGAATACTAGATGACCCTATAGGAAAAAAGTTTTACCAGTAAATGTTAATTCATGTAAACTATGTGAACAATTGTTTGTTAATAAAATGATTTTGTTTTTATTTCCTTTTTTTCAACCTGCCCCCCCCAGTTATGCACATCTGCCTCCAGGCTTGCCACTCTGCCCCAGAAATGCCTTATACCCTCTAAATGCCACTGTGCCCCATGATACGGCTTTTAACCTTCCATATGCCACTGTGCCCCATGATATGCCTTTTGACCCCCTATGTGCCACTCTGCCTCCAGAATTGCCTTATACCCCTATATGCCACTCTGGCATTTAAGGGGTTAAAAGGCATATTATGGCGCAGAGTGGCATATAGGGAGGTATAAGGCATTTCAGGAGGCTGAGTGGCGTATAGAGGGTTAAAAGGCATTTCTGGAGGCAGATTGGCATTAAGGGGGTTACAAGGCATTTCACAGAGCACTCTGCCTCCAGAAATGCCTAATGCCCCCCATTTAACACTCCCTCCCCCTCCCTCCTCCAAACTTACATGTGCTTCTGAGTTGCCGGTGCTTAGTCCGGGCAGCGTGTAGAGCTCCACGCGCTTGAGCGGAAGTTGTCTACGCGAATCGCGTAGAGCTCTACACGCTGCCCGGACTAAGCACCGGGGACTCAGAAGCACCGGTAAGTTGGGGGGGGGGGGGGATAACACAGGAGAATCCAGGTCCCCTGCATCTGAGTCCCCGGTGCTTAGTCCGGGCAGCGTGTAGAGCTCTACGCGATTCTCTTAGAGCTCTACACGCTACGTGGACTAAGCACCGGGGACTCAGAAGCACCGGTAAGTTGGGGGGCATAACACAGGAGGATCCAGGTCCTCTGCATCGCTGTGGGGGATCTGGATCTTAGTCTCATAGTCAGACCTATTTGAAGTCTGATTATAAGACGACCCCGATTATAAGATGAGCGGTATTTTTCAGAGCATTTGCTCTGGAAAAAACCTCATCTTATAATCAGGCAAATACGGTATTTAATATATGGGTATGACCGCACCTTTCACTGGGTAGTACCTTTATAGCCCTTCAATGCACAGTGAAGTTGGAAAGGTGAAATCTCACAGTTTAATGAATAAGCACGTAAGAATTAAGGCTCTTCAAACTATTCTTGTTCCTAGTTTTGTGTTCCAAAGTGTGAACCTTTGTGGAACCGAGTAAGAATTTTATGAATGGTTTAGTGTTAATTCATGCTGTGAAAGTAAAAGCCTTTGTGAGCCAATATTCCATTAATTGCCCGGTGAACCTCTTTAATAATGATTTTGTTTCATATTTCACTTACCACAAATTCCCAGTAGAAAACATGTACCTGAAATCTGAGGGGAAAAAATGTGAAAGGCAACATCCGTTCAATTGATTAACTATTCAGAAAGGGCACATTTCAGGTCTTATTTATACTCTGGTCTTAAAGGTGCTGTTCCACCTAGAGTGTCTTATAAGATATCACTAGATAAGTTCTGCATCGTGTAGAGAGAAGGAAAATAAGAATACATTTTGTTTTATTTTTCTCTCCAATAAAAAATTGCATCAGATGTTAAATTAACTTACTAGTGGTGCTTAGCAACAGAGTCCTGTCCTGTATGTTACATTGTTTAAGGAGGGTTGCTCACATCTGTCAGAAATAGGCGGGCTAGGCAGAGCACAACACATTGGTTTTTATTGCAGACTTAAGACTGTCGTCTGCATAACAAAATACAAAACACATCAGTGTCTTTAAAAACTGGGGTAAGACCAGAGAAAAAAAAAAAAGAGAAATGTAATTTTTTTTTTTTTTTATATTTAAGGAAAAAGGCATAATAAAAGAGATAGTTTAACGTCACTGATGCTCGTATTACAGAAGAATTTATTAATTACGGTACTTTTATGAGTACCTTCAAAACAAAAAAGCTTATTTTGACAAAATAAAAGGCATTTTTGTGATATATTGCTGTAATTGGCTTGAACATCAGTGCACATTTTGGAAATATTACTCAGTCAAAGCAATGTCCATAAAGTTCTGGTTAACATAGAAACCAAGGTAATCAGCCTTTTGACTTTTCTGCTGCCTTTTCCTGTAGGTGGCTCTCGAAGGGAGGTGACTGAGCACTGGGAATGGCTGGAAGTAAACTTACTGCAGACTTTGTCTATTTTCGAAAATGAAAATGACATTACAACGTTTGTCAAGGGAAAAATCCAGGTACGTTTTCATTACATTCCAATGAACCAAAATAATGCAAAAAAAAAAATCTGTAATCCCATTCTGCTGGCCCACTGTATAATGAACCTCACTAAAACAAAAAGGTACTCCCACTCCACAGTCACTGGTCCCGATGTACTTGTATCCATACCACACAGTCCAAATGTTTTAATTATGAAACCGGAATATGGCATAAAATGGACATTAACAATGATGCTGGCTTTAGCTGGGATTAAAAAAAATTCAAAATGTGTTGATCCAGCAACAGTCTTCTGTTTTTATCTTAAAAAGCATAGAATTGAGAGAAAGCATTTGCACTTGGAAAGAGACTACCCATCGTATCCTTCCCTGGTGCCATTCTTTTGAATTTGAAAGCAATTTAGAAATATTTGCAGATGACACAAAATAAAGGAAGGTTATTATATGAAAAATGGATGTCATCTTCCTGCGAAGGAATTTAGAGAAAATGATGCGTTTCAACATAGAAAATCATAAAATTATGCATTTTGGCAAAAATGCTAATTATAAATTAAATGGCAGGGTTTTTTTTTGCGAAAACAAGCATGCTACTTATAAATGGAATGGCTGCTTATTGGGAAATCTATGTTTTTACACTCTTATAAACATACACTTTTCGACCTTCTAATACAAGATAGCAATTTGCTTGTTTTTGTAGCGCCTGCAACATTGGGCAGGTGCTACAAAAACAAGCAAATTGCTATCTTGTATTAGAAGGTGGAAGAGTGTGTGTTTATAAGAGTGTAATATTACCCGTTCATTATTGTATATATTGGAAATGCCAAATCTTACTTTATAAAAAAGACGTCATGGAACTGGAGAGGGTTCAGTGACAGCAACAGCAGAAATCAAAGGAATTTAAGACATATAGAAAAAGACTTTACAAATTGTGCTTGGTTACTCAGGAGTAGATATCCCTACGTGGGGATATGATTACCATATGCAAGTACATTCAAAGGCAAAGTAAAGATCTGTCGGGGATCTTTTCACTTTCTTTTGTTTTGCCTTTTTTGCTTCATTTTTTTGAAGAGTCAACCCAGTTAAGTTGTGGAGCACATTGCCAAATAGAGTGTTATTACTGGATAAAAATAATAATAAAAACAGGTCGGATGCCTTTCTAGCAAAACAGGCATTCAGTGTTATAACAATTTACTTACCAGCATAGGTAATGTTGATCCAAATTAAAATTTGATTGTCTTTGGTGTCAAGGTTTGTTTTTTTTTTACTCCTTATTACAATACTGGATTACTGTTATTTAGAGTATTCATTTTAGTTTTCTTCAGGATCCGCAGATGCTAGGTTGGACTTTATTTTTCATCCTATGCAATTACGCAGCTATCTTGTTTCTGTCTGTTGCAATTCAGGCAGTAAATTAATAAAACGGCAAATGTTTCTGCATACCCGAAAATAATCCATTTCAGTGTTTGGGCACACATTTCTGCAGGAGCCCCGTCTATTTGTTTTGCTATCTGTAAATTAACCTGTTTTGACTTTAACAAACCTTCTGTATCTTAGCGCTTTTAACTTGTGCTGACGGCAAACTGAGATTGGACATAGACCGCAAACTCTAATAAAGTATACCAGTTCATTTTTATTTTAAGTACCGGTAATATATCTGTAAAGGAATCTTTTGCAGCATTTGAATGGTTCTCCAAATAACATATTCTTTGGATAACATTTTTTTTTTGTGTTTGTGGTTTGCAGGGTATCATTGCAGAATATAATAAAATAAATGGAGTCCGAGAAGATGACGACACAGACAAATTTAAGGAGGCAATTGTCAAATTCCACAAACTGTTTGGCATGCCAGAAGAAGAAAAACTGGTCAATTATTACTCCTGCAGTTACTGGAAGGGCAGAGTTCCAAGGCAGGGATGGGTGTATCTCAGCATCAACCATCTTTGTTTTTATTCTTTTCTCATGGGAAAAGAAGGTAATTAAACATAGTTTGGTCATTTTGTTTGGTTAATTTGTTAATAGTATGGAGTACTAGTAATCATTGGCAACTTTTTAAAGCCCAAAGTGCTGTGCTTCTCTGTCAGGATGCTCAGTTAAGAGCCACAGCAGACTAAGCACTCCCTGTAGGGAAATGCCTTGTCTCCCTTCCCTCCCCTGCAGGAGGGCTGGATCTTCTTGGTCTTCCTCCCAATACAAGGAGGGAATCTCCTGTAACCATAAGGAAGAGATGGGGAGCCATAAGGCATCCACATCTCTCCCACCGAATAAGCTAGTGTTTGTTTTTTTGAAAAAAAAAAAATCACACACTTTTTTTTTTACAAAAAAATCATTGTCACACGTGCAATTCGTGAGGTTAAGGAGAAAAATATCCAGCCTTACGGGGCTTACTTAAGCCTTACTTAAAATCCAGGTTGGATTTTTAAAAAAATCTTCATATTCCGAGCCCATAAGGGTCAGGGAATAATGGAGGGAAGTGTAGCTAGCCAGGTGCTCTTCCCGCACTTATTAGCTCCTCCCAATCAAAAGTGAAAGATTGTGAGTGCGCCTAGGACTGCTCTGGGGGCTCGAAAAAGACACCTCGGGCTTCAAGCTACCTCGGCGCTAATGCCAGAGGACCAGGTTTTCCCCTGATCCACTAGGGTATCACACTGGATCTTAGCCAAAAGGCCCAGAAGTAATCATTGGCAACTATGATATATAAATATATTGTAATCATTTTTAAAGAGCTCCAGTGGTCAGTGCAAAAAAATGTTGCTTTTGATACAATAATAATAATAATAAAAAAAAAACATTTTGCTACATTATCCATAGCTAAGTTGGTGATTCGATGGGTGGACATAACGCAACTGGAAAAGACAGCCACTCTTCTTCTCCCTGACATGATTAAAGTCAGCACAAGGTCAAGTGAGCATTTCTTCTCTGTGTTCCTCAACATCAACGAGACATTCAAACTAATGGAACAGCTTGCCAACATAGCCATGAGGCAGCTTCTCGATAACGAGGGTTTTGAACAGGATAAGTCTCTACCAAAGTTAAAGAAGAAATCTCCGAAAAAGGTGTCTGCCTTGAAACGGTAAGTACAGTATTGAACCTATTACCGTTGTCATAATGTAGGGCTTGTGTCCAACTGATAAAAACTTTGACACTTGGTGTAGAGCAGTTTAAGGATGCATGCTAACTAATCCATTAGCTTACTAAACATCATCCAATGTATGTTAATATAAACAACTAGATGACATGAAAATATATCAATATCAATGTTCGCTTCAGACACTACATCTTCTGAAATTTTTTTACGCCATTGTATAAAAAGTACTTTTTTTGTATCATGCATTTAAAACTCTTCTGACACTCGTATCCTAATTGTATTTTGCAGGGATTTAGATGCCAGAGCCAAAAGTGAAAGATATCGGACCCTCTTCCGTTTACCGAAAGATGAGAAGTTAGATGGGCATACAGACTGTACTCTCTGGACACCGTTCAGTAAACGTCACATTGCCGGGCAAATGTTTGTTTCCACAAATTACATCTGCTTCACTAGCAAAGAAGAGAATCTGTGCAGCCTAATCATTCCACTGCGAGAGGTGCTTATACTTGTCAGAAGCATTGATTCTAGGTTTTTACCCTGTTTTTTTTTATATATAAAGCAGCTCTGTTTTTATAAAGCAGAACGGCTCTGTTGCGTTTTTCCAACTTCCGCACATATATTCTGATTTCTTACAAAAGTTCAACTACCCTTTAGTAAAGTTTTAATATAATTTCTATAAAAATGATTCACATTGTATATTTTGCTGGTCCATTGGATTTAAATTAGACTTGGGCACCAGGGGGCTCTTCGTCTTCGTGCTCGTCTTCGGCCAAAAAAAAAATCTTCGTATTCCGCGAATATCCGCGAAAGTTCCTGTCTTCTCTTCGGGCGAATATTCGTGGACATTCTTCGTGTTTGTTTTTTCTGGTTAAGGGGTTAATACGGGGTTAACGCGTACCGCAGCTCTGGCGCCAGGAGTTTAACCCCTTCAATCCCCTATAGACGTACCGGGACGTCTAAAAAACACCTATAAAGAAACCCCTATGGACGTCCCGGTACGTCCAGCCCTTCTTGCAGCGTCAGGGACAGCCTGGACTCCCCACTGACAGCAGAAGCCGGCTTTCTGCTGTCCGATCTGCTGTATCGCGCGATCAGGCATTCCCTTCCGGGTTGCGTCACTGCTGACATAACCCGGAAGGGGATATCCTGTCCTCCGATGAGGCGCAGACGCTGCGATCTCTGTGCAGGTCTGTGAGGACCTGCATAGAGATCACAGTGTGATCGGTGCAGGGGGATCGCGGGGAGGGGAGTGAGAAACCATCTCTCTCACTCCCCCTCCTGTCCTGAAACAGAAAAGCAGAAAAAAAAGTTTATTCATTTAAAGAATAATAGTAAAAAAATAATTAAAATAATAATAAAAAAAATACTAATGTGAGCTGTGATGTCCTTGTGACATCACTGGCATGTTCAGGAGGTCCCTAAGAAAAATATATAAAAAATACAAAAATAAAATAAAAAAAAAATAATATAAAAAAAAATAAAAGAAAATATAAAAAATGATAATAAAAAAAATAATTAAAAAACCTTACATCCCATTGCCCTAGCATAACATCTAGCCAGTATAACCCTCCTGTCCCCGTTCACAACCCCCACACCCGTTAAGCCATAGGCATACAAATTATACAAAAAATGTATACCTTATAGTATGGTCCCTGGTGCTGGGAAAGTATGGAAAATCTATATAAACTAGGTATTTCTGAAATCAGGACTTTTGAAATTGATAAATTTGGAGGGGATTTTCCATCACTTTACCTAATTATGTGAAGATTCAGAGGGAAAATGTAAAATAAAATCAGGGTTTTTTTTCTAATTTTCTCTAGTTTTTACTAAATTTCTCATTCTAAATTTTCAGCTAATCATCCAACTATGGTATCAAAAGAAAGCTCTACCTCTCCTTGAAAAAACAATATATAGTTTACATGGGTACACTATTCACAAGAAATGAGAATAATCTCTGAACCGACATAGCTCAAAAATGGCAAAATTGCTGCGGGCTTTGAGGTACCAAAAACCCCTGGGATTGAAGGGGTTAAATATCCGTATGAGCAGCTCTAGACCAATGAGCACACTACCATATATGGCTAATATATTCTCGGGCAGAATATATCATTCTGTCCGAAGATATATTAGCCATATGTGGTAGTGTGTTCATTTTCATTTATTAATTATTTAAATAAAATATATTTTTATGCTACTTAATGTATCTAACCAACAGAGGGCAGCATTCTGTCCGAACATATATTAGCCATATATGCTAGTGTGCTCATTTGCATTTATTCAAATAAAATATATTCCCAAAATCCTTCCTGTAATGGTTTAATACAACCCCCCCCCCAAATAAATAGAAAAAAAGAGTTGCAAGTTCGAAAGAATTGATGTCCGCGAGTGCAGACATTTAACTGTTGCAGCGGGGAGACCAGCGGATCATGGGAATATATTTTATTTAAATAATTAATAAATGAAAATGAGCACACTACCACATATGGCTAATATATCTTCGGGCAGAATGCTGCCCTCTGTTGGTTAGATACATTGAGTAGGATAATAAACTTATTACCGGATTGGAGGCTTAGATGTAATGTAAGAAAGTTTAACTTTACTGAATGGTAAATAAGTAGAAAAGCACAAGTAGTAGATGCAAGAACAGTGAGAGAATTCAAGCATTCATGGGATGTGCGTGAAGCTATACCGAACCTAATATAAGACCATGGACTGATTAAGATTGTAGTCTTTACAGCGGTGAAAATGAGCGGAACAAGTTGTGTATCCCTATTTTACTGTAAACAATCCAAAAGCTTGTGCAGCATACATATGAATTGTAATTTTAACATAATGTAAACATGCATTTTTTATTTTGGTTTTGATTTAGGTAACCATTGTGGAAAAGGCAGACAGTTCCAGTGTACTGCCAAGCCCTCTCTCCATCAGCACCAAAAACAGAATGACCTTCCTGTTTGCCAATTTAAAGGACCGCGACTTTCTTGTCCAGAGGATATCTGATTTCCTGCAACAAACAACTCTCAAGATGTACTTTGATAAAGATATGTCCGGAAGTAACAGTAGCCTTGATGATGAGGTAAGGAAAAAATCATGCGTAAATTCAAATGCAGTGGAAGTCACACAATTTCTATAAATATATATAAATATACTTGACACATTGTATGTATAGAAAACTTTAATAAGAACTTGCATATCGCGTAGGCAAAGGCATGTGTATTTACCTGTCTCTGGATAAATAAAAAAAACAAACAAACATGTGAAACCTAAAAAAATAAATAAATGATAGCCGGTTTACTATGACATATGCTTACGATGGAACTAAAGTTCTCTTGCTAAATGCACTTATCAATGCATGTATCTAATAGGTTTGTTCCAGGTCTGGTGGTTTTCTGCCGTGCTTTCCACAGCAAAGTCTCAGTGGGGAAGTAGATGCCACACGTCCGTTCAACCTTAACGGAAATAGTGCTCCCACAACTACACAGACGCTAATGACAATGTATCGGAGGAGGTCCCCCGAGGAGTTTAACCCAAAACTGGTAATCATTGCAGCACCAAGTTTCAGCTCTACAATAATGCAAATTAGTGGTTTCACAAGGGGTTAAATATTGTTTCCATATGAATAATAGGCAAGTCCCTTGTTCTATGTGCGTGTATGTTTGTAGATCTACTCGGAAACCTAGATTTTGGACATTTCTGATTAGGGTTTAAGGTCCTTTTTTCAGATTTAAATATTAAATAATGCATTACGAAGGAGGAAGTATTGAAAACAGAGCTGACTAAAAGAATCAGAATGCAAGTACTATTAGACCAAATGTTTTCTATTTCCCTGGACTCTTTTAAGGGTCAGTCACGCTAATTTTGTTCCGGTCATCGGTGAATTTTCCTCCGATGTCTCCGTCCCCTATATTCCGAGGAGCATGAAGGCTGTTGTTGGTTGGTCAGTCAGAAGTGCCCGGTATCGTCACATAGGCATGAATACAAACACTCCCAGTGCTTTGCTGGCTTGAGGCCGGAGTCACTGGAACCCACTGGTTGCATTTGGCAGCTAGTTGATGATAATGCTAGCGAGCACAACAAAACACATGTCATCTAAACATTAACCCCTTAAAGACAATGGGCGGTCCCTAAACCCATTGAAAACAATGCATTTTGAGCCTGTACATGTACAGTCTTTGTCATTAAGGGGTTAAAACTATTGTTGACGTTAATTCTTCTAATTAGTGAAATAATTGTAGGTCACATCAGCCCCATCCACCATCAAACCATGTGTCTCAAAGCTATCTCTTATGAGCTCATGTAAACATAACAAATAGAATATATTATGCTGGTAGTCGATTTTAAATATTTCTGTGTTTAAAGGAAAAGCGTGGAGGTGCTGCGATGAATGTTCGCTGAAGTGTGTGAATTGTAGCCTCTATAGAAACTTGACTAGATATTAGTCATCCCAAAATACCATTTTAACGTTACATATAGTATACAGAATGATAATGTTGAGATTAAATGATGTTTTGGATAGCAAGTGGAGTTGTTTGTGCATTCCGAAATCTGTGTTGATGAGCTATTTACAGAGACAGAGGTTATATTAGATTAACAGCAGTTATCTCAGTAAAAAATATATATATTTAAAAAAATAAAATTCAAGCCCTTGTTGCTTTGCTCTTGCCATTTGCTGCTATTGGCACCCTAGTATTTTCAGTGCCAGTGGCAAAATAGGATGCTGCTGTGTTTAGTCCAGGACCCAGCCACAATGTGAAACATTTGGGTGGATATTAAAGCATCGACATACATTAAACAGTAAAAAACTGTCCCATTAAAAATAAAGGTTATGAATTCATGCTGCCTACATACTATATATATATATATATATATATATATATATATATATATATATATATATATATATATATATATATATATATATATATATATATAAATACATAATCAGAACAGATTTCCAGGATTATTTTTGCAACATTTTAGAGGTACGATGGCACTTTATCTCTATACCAAAAAAAAATTTGCATATAATTTCCATTATCATGGGAAGAATAATTGTTCTTATTTATGAAATAAAGGCCAAGGAATTTCTAAAGGAGCAAGCATGGAAGATGCACTTCGCAGAATACGGTCAAGGGATATGCATGTATCGCACGGAAAAAACAAGAGACCTGGTGCTGAAAGGCATCCCTGAGAGCATGCGGGGAGAGCTGTGGCTGCTTTTTTCAGGTTAGTGCATTGGGATGCCTTATGGTTATAAGCCACCGGATTTCTTTAAGGGTGCTGTATGTGAAGTCACCAAAATACTCTTAAGCATTATTTCAGGGTAATAGGAACTGGGACACCGTAAAGTGCCTCCCGCTAGGCAGAGTGTGTGCCGGTGCAGCTTGTCTTATTACAGAGCTGGTGCGGTCTGATTCAGATCATTTCACAGATGATTCGACACTGTTTAGCATGCCTTAGTCATACATAAGCTGGAAAGGCATGGAAATGAATGGCAATTAAATGTTAACAGGGCTTTATGACCATCGTAGTGTGTGGGATGAGAAGTTCACCTGATGGGAGGTTCAGTAACATGGTACTTTTGCACGGTAATCTTCCTTCTGTTTCACAGTAAGTGGTTCTCACAAGACATTATTCATGCTCAGAGATCACCACTAGTCGCATTAAGCAGATGTATTCACAATTTTTAATCTATAGCTTTTCATTGATTTAAGGCCATTTGAGAAACCCATAATGTTTGGCAAAATATGTGCTTCGTTTAATTAACCTGTATACGACCCTTTACAGACAATTATTAAGATGATTCTATGGTTTATTTTTTGCTTATGAGATATGATTAAGTTACTTCAACTGGAGTCTTCTCTGAAACATTGAAACATACTATTCAATGGCAGACATTAGCCATTCAGCCATTTGTATCCCGCAAACCATGCACGACTTGAGTGACCCTCCTCCGAACCCTATCCAGAATATCCATACCCTCTGTGTATTGTCTGTCATAAGGTAACCTTCACCTCTATGTTGCATATGAATAGGAGCCATCAACGAAATGGCGACACACCCTGGATATTATACAGAACTGGTTGAGCAATCCATGGGGAAATATAACCTGGCCACAGAGGAGATTGAGAGGGATTTGCACCGTTCCCTCCCAGAACATCCTGCATTCCAAAATGAAATTGGAATTTCGGCTTTGAGGAGGGTGCTTACTGCCTATGCCTTCAGAAACCCAAATATTGGTTACTGTCAGGTAAGTCCACAACTCGTATCTAGTCGCAAACACAGTGATCATTGAGTAAGGAATTTCTATACAGGGCTGGACATTTTCCTTGGTCCATCTGGGGGAAAGTATGACATTTATTCTCCAAACTAATAACATTTTGTTTTGGCTAACTACACAATTTAATGATTTTCCCACTGGCCAAAACCATTAATTTCCCCGAATAATCTTTTATTAACATGCTGCCTGACACCATCAGGTTTCACGGTGTTGTACCTGAGATAAATGCACCACAATTTGGGTAAAAGATAAGCAATTTTTATTAGTGTGTAATAACTGTAAATCTTCAATATTTTTTGGATATTTTCCAAAAAATTTATGTTAACTCGTTTTTGTCCGATTCCTATATTTTCATAATCAAGGCTTATGTACTTGCACTGCATTTTAACCCAAAAGAGACATCTCTGGAGACCATTAATGGGTCACCTGTGTGGCACGAGGGGCTGCTTAAACCTGAGGTTTGGTCAGAACCTGCAAATATACAAAAAATATATAATATACTACAAGCTGCATATAGTTTCAAACAATTCACTAGTTTTTGTAATTGTTGCAGCAAACCCTTGATAGAAGGTAGGTTAGAAGTGTGCTCACTTGCCCTGTTGTTAGATAGCTCCACTTAAATTTCTGTTAACAAAATACATAGTAAAGCATTTATTATGTGTATTTTATAATATAGTAAACACTGCATATTTTCTGTCCTTTTGCCGTTGTGGCATGCTACACCTGAAGCAATTGTGTTGCTTGGTTTGAGGTTTCCGTTATGGTTTAATTTCGATCAAACTTGATGACTGCAGCAGATTTTATTTTCTACTTAAAATTTCCTTGCATCTCAGTTTCTGAGTTGAAACAATTTAGCAAGTTAGCAAAAAGAATGCATAATAAAGTACTTCAGCATCCTTTTTTTTTAAACCTGCAGAGAAAATAAATTACTTTCCTTGAGATGAAAACATTGTCCATGCTCTGTATTGTTGAAATCAATGGGAGAGCTTCCTGAACCAGTGCTGGAACTCGCTGGCAATGTTCCGTCTAATTTTTCTTAGGTGGCGTGCGCAGAAAATTTCTCTTGTGCAAAAATTTTCCCAGGGCCAAAATTATGTGCGCACAATATCCGCGCCGCATAAAGTATCAAAAAAAATTAATATATATTTTTTTTTATTGGGAAAAACTGTTGTGCGCACGTGTGGACGTGTGCGCTCTCTAAAAATGCTATGTGCACAAGCGCACAGCTTAGAGGGAACACTGCTCGCTGGTGACAATTGTATCGTGCGGCAGGAGATGCATTTGGCTAAACACATCTCCTGCTTGCCAAGTACCCTAAAGGGGGTATCTGCATCTCCCCATGGATTTGTAACCGGCACCACCCATGAATTTAAAGGGACCACTCAGCTATCATAGGCATTAAAGTGCGATGATGACTGGAGTGTGAGATTTGTAGACGCACAATTCTGACCCCTGGATGGATAACATCAGGGAAGGGCCTTGAAAACATGGTGCTAATGAGGTTTCATACGAATCCCGAAACAGTAGCGCCTAGCAGATATTCTTCAAAGACATCTGAAGGCAACCAGCATAGAGCTTCAGAGCAGGCTGATATATTTTCATGGGTAAACAGAATGTCAGTGACTCAGTTGGCCGTTTGGCAAGGCTCCCTTTAGAATAAATGTGGTTAATACTCCTTTGGTTGTACACCATCAAATTTATGGAGGTTTGTGGACTTCCTTATTGGTGTTTATACTGGGGTTATGTATTATCACTTTTCCCCTGTAGTTTCATTTGTTGTTTTTTTTCTTCCTTTCAGGCCATGAATATAGTCACATCTGTACTGCTGCTTTATGCCAAGGAGGAGGAAGCTTTTTGGTTGCTTGTTGCCCTGTGTGAACGCATGCTTCCTGATTACTACAATACCAGAGTTGTTGGTATGAGATGTGGGTTGGCGGGATGCATTGTGGTTTACACAATATAGAGGTCTGCTGGTTACAATAACATTCACTGAATAGTCTCAATTACATCTCACCTTTAGAGAAAACTCTCACAGGTTTCTCCATGGGTTATGTGTGTCTGCTCAGTATATTGTCTTTCTTGGAAATGTGAAATTAAAGCTGATCACTGCTCTTGAAAACATAATACTTAATTTAGCCCTTAAGGACAATGGGTTGTCCTTAAACCCATTAAAAACAATGCATTGTGAGCCTGTACATGTACGGGCTTTGTCATGAAGGTTACCCACTAATTATAGTTAATTACTGATTAGATGCTGTTTGATGTTTTTCATTGGAATGCAAAAATTAGTTCTGAGCTTCTTTAGTGTCTCTTTAAAGAGGTGCACTGGGGTGTTTAAATTATTAAAATAAAATCTGAAACAGCTTTTTCTCCCTCTAGTTACACAGTAATCTACAGACTTTATCAAAAGTTCTTACACCCTCCTGGTGTAACTTTCACACGTGCATTGGAGGACACACACTCTGGTTATCTCAAAAATAAATATGTAGTGTGGGGAAGAAAACAGACCCCAATTTAAGTTACATTTGTTGTTACCGTCGGGTGCATTGTTTTTAGAACTGGTAGTAGTAGACGTTGACGAGTAGCATTCATTGCAAACTGTGTCTTCTTTCCTCCTATCAGGAGCGTTGGTGGATCAAGGTGTTTTTGAAGAGTTGGCCCGAGATTACGTGCCACAGCTTTATGACTGCATGCAAGACTTGGGGGTGATCTCCACTATTTCCCTTTCATGGTTCCTTACACTGTTCCTCAGTGTTATGCCCTTTGAAAGTGCAGTTGTGGTGGTTGATTGCTTTTTCTATGAGGGGATCAAGGTGATATTCCAACTTGCCCTCACTGTACTGGAGGCCAATGTAGACAAGCTTTTGAATTGTAAAGATGATGGTGAAGCTATGACGGTCTTGGGAAGGTATGTTTAATAACCTCTTCTTATACCCCTTATCACCCTACTGGGTAAGATGCCCTCATTCTCAAGGAGCATGGTATATATTGCATGCAAATATTAGAATAGCATTCCCTGATTTGATATATAACATACAATCGTTAAGAAGATTTGCACTGGAAAATGTGACCAAATGCTATGTGCTGTCCAAATGTCTACTGAGCCTAATCCCAACTACTACAACTGTAAGCATAGGGAAAAAAAGGGCTGCTTATGACTTGAAGTAGTGTAGACGGATTACCCGTCTACATTTTAGTTCAGCATTCACATCATTGATCCTTCAAAAATAGTTCAGTTCATATTCATGACTACCCAAAAGAATGAAATTAAGCTGTTCACATTGTTCATATGTAAGCTTACATTGGAGGACAATCTGTTTTACTGCAATTCTTTCTGTGCTTTGTGAACTCTAATCATTGCCAATTCTAACACAGTATTTCTTTACTTGTTTATCTGTTTGTTTAGATATTTAGATAGTGTGACTAACAAAGACAGTACACTACCTCCAATCCCTCACCTCCATTCTCTCCTCACGGATGATATGAAGCCTTATCCAGAAGTTGATATCTTTAAAATGATCGCCACGTCCTACCAGGTTATAATGTCTATATTGTTGGGTTTTGTTATGATCTGCACAGAAAAAGGGAAAAATAATAGGAATGGATTAGGGAACGAGTGCTATTCTGCAGACACATTAGCCAATTAAAGAGTATTTCAGTGGTTCATCAAAGAGTTGTAAGGCTTTCTGCTAATATGTTGCACTAGATATATTTCGCCAGTGATCTGGCATTGCAATAGCAGAGATTGGGGATGTCTGACTGTCATTAATGTGTCAAATGCAGATGGAACATGTTATAAATGTATTCTAATATTGCAGAAGTTTGGATCTATAAGAGCAGACCTGATAGAGCAGATGAGATTCAAACAAAGACTAAAGGTGATCCAGACTCTGGAAGACACTACAAAGCGGAATGTGGTAAGTTCCCTTTTAGCTCCTGATGTTGTTGTGAACTGATGCTCTTTGTATAGATTTTTAGTCTTGCATTTTGATAGATTCAAGAATATTTTAATAGTATACAGTAAGAAAACCTTGTTGTAACAATGTTACAGTAATATATTTTGTTCTGTTTATGTTTCTAGAACTGTAAGAAAAAATAGTGCAGAAACTTACAACTATTAACTTTATCATGTGTAGTTAAACAGGGTTAACCTGCATCATTAATTTCTTTAATTTCCCCATGTTGGAACTGTGCAGGATTTAATTTCATGATCTGTATAGAAGCATTATTGAAAAAAACCCAAAAACAAAAGAATGTTTATTTCTTTTGCAAGGTCCGAACTATAGTTACAGACACCTCTTTCACCATTGATGAGTTAGAAGAACTATATGCTCTCTTTAAGGTAAGTCTCTATCATCAGTTGTACGGTGCTGTATGAACATAATGTTTGAATGCATTTGGCTCTCTTATGGTAAAGTAAAAAAACTTTATCCTTCTAGCCGTTCTCTTTATCTCCTCGTTTCTCTTTCCTCTTTTCTTTTATCTCTCCTCCTCTTTCCCTCTCCCATTTCTTTGTATCTCTCAATGGCTCCCCTTTTTCTTGAGCTCTGCTCCTCTTTTTCTACCTACCTCTTCTTTTTCTCTCCCTTTTCATACTCCATCTCGGTGCACACAGCTTCAATGCTGAGCATGAGGATATGAAGTCATATCACGTAGGCCTTCACCAAAACATTACATATTTAGCTGCCCAAATGTAGACTTTTGGCATTCCACGTATCATACAAACAGTTCGTGATTATGAGGGGTATTATATATGTTTTGCGGATAAAATTTTTGGACAGTTATCTTAACAAGATGTGAGTTCTGTCCGTGTTTATCTCCAAGCTCCAGCATGTTTTTACATTGCTCGTTACACTGAGAGCATCTGCCATGTCGATCTGGATTGTAACACCAGCCACACTGATAAAGTAAAGGCACGATTTGCCCCACTCTCTTGAAACCATATGCAAAATGCAAATGTACTTATTTTTTTTAGGCTGAGCATCTTACCAGCTGCTACTGGGGAGGAAACAGCGGTGCCGGTGACCGTCATGACCCTAGCCTTCCTTATCTTGAGCAGTACCGCATAGACTTCCATCAGTTTAAGGGAATGTTTGCCCTGCTCTTCCCCTGGGCATCCGGAGCACGCAGCGATATCATGGCACTGCGCTTGTTTAGGCTGATTGATGAAAATGGAGACGGCTTGATCAACTTCCGAGAGTTTGTCTCTGGCCTCAGTGAGTACAGTTTTTGGCACAGCCGTCTATAGCCCATCTTTTTTCAGTATCTTGTTGTACTGAAGGAACATCTGGCATCACGTCAAGATAAAAATGTGAAAAAAGTAATTTCGTTAACAATCTTGTGTTTTAATTTGAAATTGCCTTCTATGTGTCGTCATTACGTTGACTTTTAGTAGATTTAACATGTTGTTTTTTGGGGTCCAGAGTTTACCTACATACTATATATACATCCATGTACCTATCTTTACATATATGATGAGAGCATGCTCTCTGCCTTATCCAGAGGTTAATGTTTGGGTCACTGGTTAGAATGAAATTGTGACGTCTGTCACCTCCACAAGTGCATTTTCTTTCGAGATGTGTATAAAACATTGATGTCCCAATTCTGACCCTCTCATAAGGATACCTGTGTGTGTGTGTGTGTGTATCTATATGTGTATATAAATATATGGTGTGTAATTGTTTAAGGTTTTATCTCAATTAAACATCTCTAATTTAGCTCTTTAGCATGTTATTCATATAGAGTTTGGTTTATCTATGTTTATCACTTATAGACAGTTCTGCTTGTTTTTTGTGTGTGAGGGACCTCTACTGGCCAAAATGCAGAGGGGTTTTTTTCTCGACAAAGACATCAAACCTGACCAATTCATTTTGTTCCTTTTTTCTGTCTGCTTGTGACAGAAATAAGTGGGTGCAGATAACATCTGTGGACTGACCCGTGAAAAATGCCAGCTTCAGGGAAAACAGCCCCCCAATTCCCAGGCATATGGTAGTCAGGGAATAGTGGAAAATACAATCATATTTTTTAATTTCTAAAAGTGGTGTATAACAAAACATTTACCTTTACTACTGTTGTTTTTATTTGTTGGTTTGTCTTAATAGGTGCAGCGTGCCACGGTGACCTCACAGAAAAACTCAAGCTGTTGTATAGGATGCACACATTGCCAGGTAAGCACATGTCGCAAAGTAAAGCCGGGTATGTACATACTCCAAGGAGGTGTTAGGGTGCATACAGGCAGAGGTAACACATATGTACACGGCCTGAATACTCTAAGGAGTCTGTTTCCCTATGTAAGCTTACAAGAAAAGAGTATGGAAGAGGTATACTACAGGACTAAGATCATTGCTGTCATTTGTGTTTTTTATATGTTATGTGAAACTGTTATGCTTAAGTCTAAAATCAGAACGGATACATATAAATGTACCCTGGGGTCCCCGAGTGCACCCATCTTACTCTTACCTGCTGAAGGGAGCACAGGTTGAGGTGACTTTTGGGAAGCTTGGTCGCTAGGATTGGTGACAGTTCAGACCTGACTTGAAAACACGAGTGTAACTTATATATGTAAATCTCGTTATACCTTTTATATACAGTGGCAAGAAAATGTAAGTGAACCTTTCAGAATTACCAGCATTTATGTATACATTTGTCTAAAAATAGAATATGATCTTCATCTAAGATACAATATATATTGCCTAATAACACACAAATTATTGTCCCTATTAAATACATAATTCAAACATTCACAGTGTGGGTTGGAAAAAGTATGTGAACCCCTAAGCAAATCACGTCAACAAAAGCTAATTAAAGTCAGGAGTTGGCAAACCTGGAGTCCAATCCATAAAACAGGATTGGAGGATTGTTTCAGAGCTACTTTGACAAAAAAAAAAACACTCAAACGTTTTGATGTGAACCATGCCTCACAAAAAGGAAATCTCAAAAGACCTGCATTTAAGATTTGTTATTTTGCATAAAGCTGGAAAGGGTTACAACACAGAGGAAGCCACTGCTCTGCAACTTAACATCGCTGTTCACCTAAAGTGTGCCAAAGAGCACCCCAACACTCCACAATGCCACTGGGAAAATCTTTTATGGACTGATGAAACTAAAGTCGATTTGTTCAGGAAGAAAATGCAGCACCACGTAAAAAAAGTAAAATAAACAAAAATGCACTGCATACCCAGATGAAAACATAACCCCGATGGTGAAGTATAGTGGAGGGAGCATGATGATTTAGGGCTTCTTTGTTGCCTCAGGTCCTGGACAGCTTGGCATCGCCAAAGGAAAAATTATATCACAAGCTTATTAAGATAGTGTCAGGATTTCCACCAGCGGAAGCTCAGTCGAAGTTGTGTATTGCAGCAGGTCAATGGCCCTGAGCATCAAAGTAAATCTACAGGCCTAGTCAGAGCCTAGGTCTTAACCCATTAAGAGATGCTGTTGGATGACCTCAAGAAAGCCATTCACACCAGACATCCTAGGAATATGGCTGAGCTTAAGCAGTTCTGTAAGGAAAAATAGTCTAAAACTCCTCCTGGTCATGATTTCTGATCCGCAGCTTACCAGAAGCACTTGTTTGAGGTTATTGCTGACAAAGGAGGTTCGATCAGTTATTAAATCCAAGGGTTCACTATCTTTTTCCACCAGCACTGTGAGTGTTTAATGAGTGTGTTCAGGAAAGATTATTATTATTTGTGTGTTATTAGCTTAAGCACATTGTGTTTGTGTTTGTCTATACTTGAGGCTTAGATGTAGATCAAATCACTTTTTAAAAACAATCCAGAAAACCAGGTAATCCCAAAGGGTTCATTTTCTTTTTCTTGCCACTGTATATGTATATGTATGTGTCTGGAGTGCAAGATGCTAAAGTTCTAACATGATTACAGAGTCACTATTTTTGTTTCATTCTGTAATGTAGACCTGTCCCTTGACCAAGAAGAACCAGACTCTGCTTTTGAAGCCACACAGTACTTTTTTGAAGATCTCACGCCAGAATGTAGCCAAGGTAGGCTAATTTATTGTTGACTGATTCATTTACAAGAGGGACGTTGTAAACCCAATTAGGATCATCAGAGGCAGCTGAAGCCCCTAACACTGAATGAGCTGTTGGATGAACTGTAGTGGACAGGTATTGGTAGACAAAATCATGCAAATGGTGTCAGACTGATTTTACCTTTGTCCAGTAAACAGCAAAGACTTCCGTTCATGCAGTAAAAAAAGATAGCTCTAAAGAGAGGTCTGGGGACAAGTTTGTAGTGACAAAAATTAGTGTTCTATTGTTATACAGTGTCTAAGAAATTTCATGTGTTGTCATTCAGTTGAAGCACTCCAGTCAAGACCAAAACCAAGGGCAGAAGATGGCTGTGTGTCTCTCAGTTTAAAAACAGATAAAGGTAATCTATAATCCTAAATATATGTGCGTGTTGTAGCTGATACCAGAACATAAAGTGGACCTGTCTTCTACAAACCTGTCATCCACCGCAGGTAAGTACATTATTTTATATATACAATATGCTAGCAAAATTGGAAAACTGGCTAGTTAAATATATAGGTAAACTTGTACCCTCTATTGGCATTTGTTGATCTGTAGAATGACTATGATGGCAGTTTTTGGAGTTTTTTTTGCACTATTTTGTTTTCTAGGCAAAAAATCAGCAAGCCAGGATAATCAGCTTTACTTTCGCATATGGGCACAAGAAAACAGGACCAGGCAAAAGGTAGCCCAAGAATTACCCAGATTAAATCAGGTACTGTAACTGATCCTTTACAGAAGAAGTCAGATTTGTATCCTATAATAGGTAAATTGTAAATGTTATATGGAATGTTGTGAGACTGTGAAAAATGTTCCTCCTCTGGAATATACAGGTAATATATACTAACCTAGGTCTTGGCATGGCATACAGTATCTGGGTGTATACGTGCCATTTCAAGGCATCCCATGAGATGTAAGACCTGAATTACATAGTGTCCCTAAACTAAGACAAAACTGTTAGGCGTCAAAGCCAAATATCTATGATAAAAAGAGTTAATGAGGTGTGTAAAGTCTGCTTTCTTAAGTATGATATTTTTTCTCCTCCAACCTCAGTACATCTTTTGGAAGCTTGCCTTTTGCCTTGGTTTAGTAACACGGTATCTAAGTTGAGGCTCACCTCCCATGGGGTGCTTTGATGTGGCAGGTGAGCTTTGGCCAAAAGTTGGCTTAAAGCCTCATATTTGTTGAAATTTGTAGGGTTTTCAATTTTATAGCAAGACAGGAGGCTTCATATTTTGCATATCCTTCTTTACTGATTACCTCCAGCAGCAAAGGAGTTAACAACAAACAATAAAAAAAACAACCAATCAGAAACAAGTAAAGTCTATATCAATCTCAGCAGACTGCAGCTCCTCCTCTTTCTTTGCTGCTTGCCTCCAAAGGTGAGAACTTTCCATGTCTATATATATTATTAATATATAACACATTGCGTATATTGTGCGTTTTTTTATTTCATTTTCCCTTTTTATACTATTGGCCTTTCATTTCCGTCTACCGTTTATTTCCTTTTTCATCTAAGTTTTATTGTCATCGTACCTACCTTACCCTTTTCATCACGTGCTCTTCCTCTCTCCTCCCGCGGCGGCTCTTCTGCCCGGCGGTGAGTGTTTTCCCCTCACGTGGGCAGTGTTCTGCCCTGGTAGGTCCCCTGTCTAGTGCGGTGCCGCGCGGCCTCTTTTTAAGACCGCACCGGCACCGTTACCGTTACTTCCTCGACCCTCGCGCGGCGCGGCCGTTTGTTCGGCCGCCCCGTGGTCGAGTTGTCCTCCGCGGCGTGGTGCCGGCTCCGGACCGCGGTCGGCGGTATCCCTCGTTGCCGCACATCGTGCGTTCGTTCCCGCCACCACGCCGCGTGTCTGGGCCTTATTTCTGCCGCTAGGGGCTTATCTGCCGCCTTGCGCTCCCGTTTTTCTTGGCCCCCGTCCCAGGTGGTCTTTGCAGACCCTTTTTGGTGGGTCTGTTGCTTATATTTTGGTTTTTTCTTTTGTTCTTTAGCAGGTTTTGATTTTTTTCTTTAGGTTTCAGTTTCTGCATTTTGTTCTAATCTACCCCTACATGCTTTGCATGGATATAGGTGACCCCTATACCCTGTATGTGTCCAGGCTTCGGCCCAGTTTGCACCACACTGCCCCTGTCTCTCTGCAGCCATTTATTCTCAAGCCCTTACCTGAATTGTTGCAGGGGTGAACCCCCCTTCTTTTCCTTGTCTGCCACGAGCTTTTTTCTCCTGGGTGAACCCCACGCACGCTTCAGGGGTGAACCCCCAAGATTCATGCATTAACCATGTGTTCTGTTTGTGTTTTCTCCACCACAGAATCACATTAGCTTACGTGCGTTATGTCTGAGGAATCCAACACACAGATTCCTGCCGCCTTTCAGGCCTGGCTCCACTCTGCCTTGGCCGCCTCGCTGCCCGCCGCTTTGGCCGAGGTTCAGTCTGCACGCCCGGATCACCCACTTGCCTCCCCCGCTCGGGGCGATGGTTTTGAGGCGGACGCCTCTCTCTCCCCGGCAGACCCAGATGGCTCACGCAAAAGGGCCTGGAATGACGTTCCTCCAACTGCAGACAAGGGCAAAGCCCCATTAAAGAAGGTCAGGAGCGTGGCTCTTCCCTCCTTTCAGGAGCCCGATGCCTCGCCATTCCACGACCTGGCCGCGGAATATGAGACCCTCGATGAATACCATGCGGGTTCCTCGGGCCTCGCCTCCCCTCCTATTGCGGATCCAGCCAAGGTCCCCGTTCCGGAACGCGCCGGTCCCTCTACGGCCGTTCAGGATCAACCTTTCAACATCACGGATGAGGCTGGTCTGCCCCTGTTTGATCCTCGTGAGTTACGCCATCCTCGTTCGGCGGAGTGGACCCCTTCTTCCCACATCGCGGAGTTCCTCAAGTTTTGGCTCCGTCGCCCACTCGACAAAGAGGTTCGTCAGAGGCTCCGGTCTGAGTGCCCGCGCCCGACCATCCCGGCTAAGGTGTCTAATACACCTGAATTTGACCAGACCTTTGTGACCTTCCTGACCAGGAATGGCAAAGACCCCCGCAAGGGGATTGAATTGGGCCTGCGTACCGCGCAGGACAAACTACTGGATGTAGCTGGTCCGCTCACCCAAGTTTTTCAAATGGCCGATGAGGCTCTGACTGATGGTTCACCGCTCGACCCGGGCTTGGTCCGTGACTGGATCCAACGCGCTGTTTGCCTGTTGGGGAATGCCAATTGCGCCATCTCGACTGAACGGCGACGAGCGGCCCTTTTTAAGATGGATGCCAAGTTAGCGGAGTTGGCTCCCAAGGAGCTGGGTCCCGACGCCAACGGCCTGTTGTTTGGTGAACGTTTCCTCAAGGACCTCAACCAACACGTGAACGCGTTTACTTCTCTCAACAAGGCGCAGGTGTCCATGCGGCGAGTGTTCCGGTCTGGGAATCGTTTTTCCCCCAAGGCTGGCCGGCAGAGGGGTCGTGCCGCCAGCAGAGCAGCCTCATTCGGCGCAAGACCCCGTTTCCAGACGGAGGCTTCCACCTCGTACCGCACGCAGTACCGCTACCCTGACACCCGTGGCGCCTACAGAGGACGAGGCTACACGTCCTTCCGCGGGAGATCATCAGCTGGTAAGCTTTGTCCCCTTCCTCCCTCATATACCCGTCGCGGGCCGTCTGGCTCGCTTCTCTCATGTGTGGTCTTCCCTCACCTCGGACCCTTGGGTCCTTCAGACCGTGGGGGGGTTTCGTCTCGAGTTCCTTTCGACTCCTTTTCAGTCCTTCCCTCCGCCTTTCCCCAGACTTTCTCGCGATGCGGCGGCGTTAGTGCACGCAGAGCTTGCTTCCCTGCGCGACAAGGGGGCAATAGAGCGGGTTGCGGGGCCCCCGTGCTTCCTCAGCAACATTTTTCTTGTGCGCAAGAAGTCGGGCGAGTTCCGCCCTGTCATCAACCTGCGCTCCCTCAACTCGCACATTGTGTACAGGCATTTCAAGATGGAGGGCATCCATCTGTTGCGCGACATCCTCAGGGAAAACGATTGGTTTACCCGCCTCGACCTAAAGGATGCTTACCTTACAGTGCCCATTCATGTAGACGACCGGAGATTCCTCCAGTTCCGTTGGTCGGGCCGGCTTTGGCAGTTCACGTGCCTCCCCTTCGGCCTGAGTTCCGCGCCCTGGTGTTTTACCAAACTCCTCAAGCCGGTCATGGAGTCCCTCCGCGCCCGCGGCGTGCGCTCCATCATCTATCTCGACGACGTGCTCCTTATGGCGCGCGACGTGGATACTCTTCGGCGGGACACCTCCCTTACGGTACAGCTCCTTCAGGACCTGGGGTTTGTCATCAACCAGGCGAAGTCCGTCTTAGTCCCCACTCAGACCATTCAGTTCCTCGGCTTCACCGTGGACTCGGTGGCGGCGGTGCTCAGGCTCCCTCCTGCCAAGGTCATCTCCATCAAGAAGGAGATTCGGTGGTTTCTCAAGCGCCCCCTTGTGTCCCTCCGGGACCTGGCCAGGGTGATAGGTTTGCTTTCCGCGTCCATTCAGGCCATATTCCCGGGTCCGTTGCACTACAGGGCCCTTCAACGTCTGAAGACGCGGCGCCTTCGGGAGTCCCTTTCCTACGACCGTGTGATTCCCCTGTCGGACGAGGCCCGCTTGGAGCTTCGCTGGTGGTTGACTCACATGGACGCCTGGAACGGCCGGGCCATTTTCGGGTCGTCCCCAGACTTCGTCCTCGATTCCGACGCCAGCCTGGGTGGCTGGGGGGCGGCTTGCGGCGACTCTGCTACCGGGGGTCTCTGGACCCCCGAGGAGCAGGACTTGCACATCAACTGCCTGGAGTTGCTGGCCGGGACTTTCGCGGTGCGCAGTTTCACGAAGAACGTTACCCACTGTTCCCTTGTCCTTCGCATGGACAACGTGTCCGCGGTGCGTTATATCAACCACCTCGGGGGTCCCAGGTCCAAGCTCCTTACGGAGCTTACCAAGGACCTTTACCAATACTGCCTGGACAACCACTTGTCCATAAGGGCGGAATACCTTCCCGGCAAGGACAACCAGGTGGCGGACTGGTTCTCCCGGCACTGGAGGGATGCGAGCGACTGGCGTCTCCTTCCCAGCGTGTTTCACTCCCTTCACCTCTCTCGCGGTCCTCTCCACTTGGACCTTTTTGCGACCCGGGCCAACCGGCAGACCGACGCTTTCTTCAGCTGGCTGCCGGATCCTCTCTCCCTAGCAGTGGACGCGTTTCTCCAGCCCTGGCCGCCACAGGGAGCTTACGCTTTTCCTCCATTTGCCCTGATCCTTCGGACTCTCCACGCTCTCCGTCGGCAGGGGGTGACGATTGTGTTGGTGATTCCGCTTTGGAGGTCTCAGCCTTGGTTTCCCCTCTTGTTGGAGATGTCTTGCGAGGATCCTCTGATTCTTCCGTGCTCTTGGGATCTGCTCCTGGATCCCGTGGGGAACCCTCATCCCCTCGTCCTGCAGGACCGGTTGCTTCTCGTGGCCTGGACTGTTTCAGGGGTTCCTGGCAGGTGTCGGGCTTATCGTCTGCGGCTCGCGACCTACTCTGGGGATCCTGGGCTCCCGGCACCAGGAGGTCCTACCTCCAGGCTTGGGGCGTCTGGTGTCGCTGGTGTGTGGCACAGCACTTCGATCCCTTTACGGCACCTATAGTGGCGGTGTTAAATTTCTTTGCCCATCTGTTTTCTCAGGGCAAGTCTTATCGCACTATCAATTTATTCCGCTCGGCCATCTCGGCGGCTCATGTCCCGTTGCACGGTTTCGGGGTTGGCAAGGACCCGTCGGTTTGTCGTCTCCTTCGCGGCATTCGCGTTGCGCGCCCTCCGTCTGCTCGGTACTCTACCTTTTGGGACGTCTCGCGGGTTCTCGACTTTCTGGAGGGTTGGCCGGATAACGACCGTCTGTCCTTCAGACAACTCTCCGCTAAAACGGCGCTTCTCTTGTGTCTCGTGTCCTTCCGGCGGGTGTCGGACATCCGCGCTTTTGATGTTAATTCGTTTTCTTTTTCCCCGGTGGGCGTCCTGGTTTCGGTCCGGCACCGGACCAAGTCTCATTCCTTGTCGGTCTCGTACCCGTACTTTCCAGCTCATCCGCGTCTTTGTGTCGCTAACTGCGTTAAGTCCTACCTTGCCGTCTCTCTTCCGTTCCGTTCCTCCTCTGGCGGTCGGCTGTTTATCTCCTATGTTCGCCCTTTTAAGCCGGTTTCTTCTCCCACTCTCGCTCGGTGGATCCGGTGGATCCTTAGTCTCGCCGGTATCGACGGGACTTTTGGGGCGCATTCGGTCCGGGGCGCTGCAGCCTCGGCTGCTTTCTCCGCGGGCTCTTCCCTGTCGGATGTTTTGGCGGCGGCGGACTGGTCTCGGGAATCTACGTTCCGAGCCTTTTATTTTCGTCCCGACGCGCATGCTGCTTTTTCTCTTCTGTCGGGGCGTTAAAAATGCAAAATATGAAGCCTCCTGTCTTGCTATAAAATTAGGGATTAACCTAGCCTTGGTGTAGAGTTAATCTAAATTTTATTAAAGACAGGAGGCGAGTATTTTCCCCCCCTTACTTGCTCTGCCCTGCCCTTGTTCTCTGTTCTTGGTTTTTATGGCATATGTTTTTGCATATATTCTCTTGTCTCGTTTCGTGCGGGCTGTTTGCCGCTTTGTATGTGGTTGCTCTTGTGTTTGTTTTTTATGCATGCGCGGCTGTTCAGTTCGCTTGGTGCTCTCATTTCTGCACTTCTCCTTTCAGGCCGTCCTTCTGCGACTTAGTGTGCTGACTGCGGGATGCTGAGGTTTTTGCCTTCATTTTCGATTGTTCCGGTTCCATTCTCGTTCTGTTCCTGTTTCGGCATCTTCGCAAAGAAAGAGGAGGAGCTGCAGTCTGCTGAGATTGATATAGACTTTACTTGTTTCTGATTGGTTGTTTTTTTTATTGTTTGTTGTTAACTCCTTTGCTGCTGGAGGTAATCAGTAAAGAAGGATATGCAAAATACTCGCCTCCTGTCTTTAATAAAATTTAGATTAACTCTACACCAAGGCTAGGTTAATCCCTAATTTTGCTGTTTTCATATCTTACTGTCGCACAGACATAATGTGTACCGATCTGCTCTAGAGCAATTGTTTTGAAGTCTATGCAATGTATTTTATTTGGAACTGCAAACAAGACAATGTCTGTAATGGTGACTGCAATATTGGCATGCTTTTATTAATAAAAGTATTATACAGTATATATTTATAGCTACTAACTGCATAAGTTGTTTTCTCGGATTCATCATAACAAACCTTTCTTTCAAACTTGTAGGGTCAGTTTATTGAATTATGTAAGACCATGTACAATATGTTCAGTGAGGACCAAAATGAGCAAGAACTTTATCATGCCACTGCAGCGGTCACCAGCTTATTACTTGAGATTGGAGAGGTGGGCAAGTTCTTCTTAAACCAGACCATGGAAGACACAGAAAACGGCAGCAGCAAAGAGGTCCCAGATAAAACCTTTGTTGAGAAGTCGGTTGGTGGATACTGCTATGACCATGGTGGAATGTTTGCAGAGAAGCCTGTTTCCAGAGACTCTGTAGAAAGGATACATTCAGATCAGATGGACGAGGTGAAACTTGAAGATTCTTCTCCAAAAGGCAATGGAGCCTGTTCATCCATGCTTATATCAGATGATGACACTAAAGATGACAGTTCTATGTCCTCATACTCTGTTTTAAGTGCTGGATCACATGAAGATGAAAAATTGCAGTGCGAGGATATAGGGGATGACACCATTTTAGTACGCAGCCAACACAAAGGCGTTTTGTCTTCTGATAGCACCTTGGACAGGGATTGGGCCGTTACGTTTGAGCAATTCCTGGCTTCTCTCTTGACAGAGGGAGCCTTGGTGAGATACTTTGACAAGCCAGTGTCCATGATGGCTAGAATTACCAATGCAAAGAATGTCCGGATGATGGGTAAAGCCTTACCCTCATTGAGTGACTATGATATCTCAACTATCTCTGGATAAGGGGAAAAGCCAACGAAAAAGCACAAACTTCTACCTTTTTTTTTTTTTAACAAAAGATGGTCAAATTGCAAGATATCATTGAATATGAATATCAATGCAATATGCATTATGCCCATGCAATATGAAAAATTGAATATGAAAAGCAATCCATTTTGATTTTTTTGGAGCGAAGGGAAAAAACTATTTGCACAACTGGTAGAAATAGAATGGTGTACTAACAATGCAACCTGCATATTATTTAAGATCTTGGTATAGGGATGGTTTTCAAACTATTTTAGGTAAAAAAAAAAAATAATAACACAATGTACAAATTTTTAGATATGATGAATATTAAACACAAATTGATGATAAAATGTTAACATTATTTGGCATCTTCTATATATTATACACAAAAGCTAATTAAAATTAGTCCTTGCCCATGTTACAAAGTATCATAAAATCTAATATACCGGTAATCAAATATGATACGTTTTATATTAGCTTTGTTTTGCAGACTTTAAAAAAAAAAAAAAAAAAAAAGGGGATAGCTACTTAATTGTATATGCAGCTTAAATATATATATAAAAAAAAATAGTATTTGCCATTTAACCCATCAAGTACGAAAGTGAAGAGCATTGCTTTAGGGGTTAAGTCTTGAGCACCTGCACTTTGATTCTTCCTGCTTGATTTCCCAACTTGCCCATTTTCATTTTTCAAAGAATGCTGATATGTTTTATTTTTCAGGCCATACATGTTACTTTGTATAGTACTTCTGTTTTGTACATATTGCTCTTTTTAATCTGCTTTTATTTTAACTATTGTATATAAAGTGAGAAGTGTCATGACATACATGTCACTGAAATGTCATTTAAAACTGCTGCTGCTGTTTACGAGAAAGGTACATTAGGGTATTTTATTTACTAAAATAATCCCAGACCTATCCCATAATAATTCTTTAAATTATTGGTGTCTCTACATTCACAAAGGAGTATACAACATATTACGAATAAGTGTCTGGAATTACTGGCATAAAGAAAATAAATGTAAGTGAAAAAAAGTTTTTATGGTATAGACTTTTCAAAATTACTCTTGCAATCAACATCACCTGTGAATGGGAAAAATGAACAAATAAAAGTAACAGAAAATGCAGGGTGGAAACCTGTACATAGACCAAAAATCGGGGGTCAGGAATGCCAAACTGTCAATGTTAACTACATTATGAATTTTGCTTTTTATTTCTGGGAAAGATAGAATGGTCCAATTCCATACTCCGCAATGACCTGTTTAGCAGTTTCTAAGTCCAGTTCTCCAGAGAAAAGGGGTCAGCTTCCAGTTCTGGGACGGGAGGTTGCCCTATCATTTCTGTCACTGCTTTCGTCTACCCATGGCATAAGATAATATATCCACTACGACACCCCCTGTGGTTCACACACAGTATAATTAATTGTTATAGGTTAATCTTGTACAAAATAATAGGGAAGAACCGAGACACCATTTGGTAACTTTAGAACTTGTTAACAAAGTGGTTGTTCGCATTGGTGTAATATATAGACCCCTGGACACACACAGAATCTTGACCATCTGCACTTGAAGAAATTACTAAAATGTCAATTTAAAAAAAAGGTTACCATTATGGGGGACTTTAATCTCCCTGATATAGATTAGACATCCTAAATTCTTTACAGGACTGTGTCTAAAGCAGTTGGTAGAGGAGCCAACAAGGGAAGGCAATGGTTGAGCGGCAGAAGGTTGTAGTTAATGGTCTATATTCAGAGGAAGGACTTGACTAGTGTGGTACCTCAGGGGTCAGTATTGGGATCCGTACTTTTTAAAAATTGTATTCTTGGTATTACAGAAGGTCTTAATGGTAAGCTATGTCCTTTTGCAGATGATATAAAGGTCTGCAACAGGGTAGACATTCCTAATGGAACAAGACAATTGACTTAATTAGTAAATCAGAGTGTCAGGTGCAGTTTAATGTTGATAAATGTAAAATAATGCACTTGGGAATAAAAAATATAGCATTGGGTAAACTGATCTGTCAGTGACAATGGAAGACAGGGACCTAGGAGTAATTATTTTTGATGATTTAAAGGTAATCAGACACAGCAATAAAGCATCTACAAAAGCAAGCAGGCTCCGGTCAGACCTCACCTAGAGCTGGTATGACCTTCTAATCGCAACAAATCTGCTCCAGAAGGTGAAAAATCAAAGCACTCATTTTGCGTTTCGTGGTGAATATTCGATTGGCCCTGGGAGGTTAAAAAGGGTGGGTGGCCGCACCCCACAACACATTCTGCTGATTCAACAAACTGTGTTACAGATGAAAAAGTGTATCTCACTGTCTGCGCCATAAAGGTGTGCATGTTTTCAGTAAAAGGGATCCAGACGGTTAACCAACCTGTTTTTTAGAGAACTGGAAAGGCTTCTTTGGGAGACTTCAGCTTACAAAGAATACATCTGACCTTTAAACTCGGTAGCAACTTTAGTAATCCAATGGAAACAGAGGCAGCTCAAGGTTATTGGGTCCCAATGTATAAGACTTTTTGGGACCTCATCTTTAAGACAAGTAAAAAAAAAAAAGAATATTCTGCTTAAACCAAGATACGCAATATTTATAGTGCTATACATTTATGGCCTTTCTTACCAAAATGTTAAAAGTTGTCCTTAAAATCCACGCACATTGCCCATAATGAATAACTCGCATTTGTCCTAACCCTTGATATGTTTATAATTTATATAGTACACCTAATGAACCAACAACACACTATGCCATGCAAATAGCTGATGCAACATCATGCACATTTACTTTAACAAAAATGACGCAAAAGAAGGCAAACAGTTGACACCCCCCCCCCCCCCCGACATGGGCTTTAAATTCTATACATCAGTGGGATTGAGCGACAACAATCTTTGTACTCACCTTCAGAGTTCATCAGCCTTCTATACGTGTAACTGATGCAAGCTATATAGCCAGAGTTTAAAAACCAACAGGGATGTTTGTCTCCACATTTCGCTACTGATATGCCAGTGTACAGAAGTTACAAATCAGTAGCTTTTGTTACAGATATGCTGTTACAGAAATGGTGAGCATTTTCTTCAATGTAACATTTTTGTATAAAGTGATTCATTAAACATATTAAAGACTCAAAATGTGTCTTGATACCCCTTCTTTCCAGTTGAAGTTGTCTCCCACTGCCCCTATGCTGCCGCTTTGGAGAGGGTAGGGAGCTTTAATCTCCATGGCACTGAAGAAAACATATGTATTGGATTAATATGATATTGTGAAGTATGGAATATCTGCACTATACATCTTGTGAAGTATGGACTGTCTGCTATATGTAATGTCTTTTACCATCTTCTGCATTACTAAGCAACGTTTTCACTACATGCTTGCGGATCCTGTAAGGATCCCCTATAGTAATAGAGCTCAATTCCATTTCATGAGCGGTGATTGGCTGTTGGTGACCAGATCACTGTCTGCAACCACCCAACGAAAGCAGCTTCTATTTTCTAAAGGACAAGCTCCTTTCTGATAAACTCAAGAGCATTGTAGAAATATTTAGGATGTCTCCAAGAGAAGCCAGTAAACTAACTGAATTAATAATGTAATGTAATGTCAAGCGAATGCATACAATACCCCCATTAAACTGTACTTTATTTGAAGCTCTTGACCTTATTATAATAATGACAGTATAGCAGACAAGTGGGTAATAATGTTTTGCTCTATCCAGTCTGAGAGCTAGTTGAAGCCAGATTGGTTAGACTTTGCCCCTGTTTTCTATATTCCGCTATGGAATTGCTACTGATTAGATGAATTAGCAAGATACTGTGTTTGGCAGTAGGAGCCGAGGCTAGTGAATACGTTCTCGGCTAGAATGCTGGGAAGCTTCTTTTCACCTGGATCCCCACTGAAATCCATAGACCACCCATGTAAGAAAGCATCTGGGTATATGCATTATACTGAATACAATAGCTCTTCTTTTCGTATCTATACCTTTATAGTAAAATTGTCTAAAAGGCTGAATGGTATAGCTGGGGGAGCTTCAGCCAGCTTATAAGGTGAGCTGTGTGGGTGTGCAAGCCAGAGTTAAGTGTAAGGGCAGGCTGACCTGGGAGGGGTAATTGCTGCTGGCAGTCGGGCACTTAGCAGGGCTCTGTGATGCTACACTAATGCACATACAAGAACTTCAGTATTCACCTGCTGGGTTTCACTCATCTTGCAAGCACCTTGATAAACCAGGCCTGGAGACTCCGGTTCAAGCTCAGCCCATGCAGCATCCAGGCCAGCTCCCTCCCCTCAACTCAAGAGATTTGTAATACAATTTTAAATATGTCACTCATGGGATGTTTTTTTTTTATACACCAACCAGCCATAACATTATGACCACCTGCCTAATATTGTGTAGGTCTCGCTTTTGGCGAGACTCATCGAGGCATGAACTCCACTAGACCTGGGAAGGTGTGCTGTGGTATCTGGTACCAAGACGTTAGCAAGAGATCCTGTAAGTCCTGCACGTTGCGAAGTGGGGCCTCCATGCATGCATCCTGGTGCCACGTGTTCTCCAGGTAAGCGACATCCACATGATGTAAAAGAAAATGTGATTCATCAGACCAGACCACCTTCTTCCATTCCTCCGTAGTCCAGTTCTTATGCTCATGTGCCCATTGTAGGATAGGAGTCAGCGTGTGCACCCTGACTGGTCTGAGGCTATGCAACTCCATACAGCAAGAAGCTGTGATGCCCAATCGTCTAGCCATCACAATTTGGCCCTTGCCAAAGCCATTTGCCCATTTTTCCACCTTCTAACACATCAACTTTGAGGACAAAATGTTCACTTTGCTGCTGAACACATGCCAAGAAATGTTGGAGAACATTTTTATTATGTTGCTCTGGAATATTTTTATGATAGTAATTTATACCACATTGACACTTTTCAACCCTGTTGTGTTGAATTATTTATATGCCGGAGAAAGGACAGACGGGCCAACTGACAAACCAGGCAAAATCCCGGATGGCCACTGGCCAACAGAGCACGATACTCCTATAGCAGATGGGGTGCTAAAATGTGAGGCAATGTGCGGCAAATGCCCAGAGGGCCGCTGGCTGACAGTGCTACACTTTAATCTGGAGCGGCAGATCATGTGCTGCAATGCATTGCTGCCTGCTGGAAATGCCTGGCTGCACACTGCGTGAGTAAGAAAACAATGTGTAGCCACATCAGGGCCACCTTTTCATGCCAATTCCAGTACTGGTTAACACATAATGTATAGTTTACTGGGCAGAAAAATTTGTCCTGGAAAAAATGGCAGATATGACCACTATTTTACGTTTGTAGGATCAATAAAATATGCTGTTTACATGAATGTGAGTGTCCATATGTAAATAAATAGAAGGTTTAGATGCTAGGTCATGTTAAATAACATGTCCATCATTTTTGAGATCTTCACAAAAAGTTGCAAACAAATTAATACCCTTCATTTCTGCATAAGAAAAGTAAAAAAAAAAAACCAAAAAAAAAACCAGAGGTAAGCACATTAGAAGAGTTTAGATAGGACCATGCTCTATACCTGCCCCTCACACACCCACAGTGACCAAAACCGGCTACAACATATCACCAGAGGTGTGTCACGGACAGAGTATCACCATAAAGTACAAGTCATCATAAAGATAACAGGGGTAAAAGTGCATGGTTGGAACAGCACATCTGGACGCAGAGAACAGTCAGCATAAGGAAAAAGGGAAAGGTTCATTTGAACGCAGATTATCTAAGGATCAGGTCAAAGTTGAGATGACACAATGGCAATACAGTTAACGACATTGGGATTTCTCAACGCTTATCTACTGTACTGTATAGACTTGGTAATTATTACAGATAAATTAGATTTGCTTGAGTTTCTTAGCATTTATTGCAAGTACCAGCTGTTATAGCTCATGAAATGATTGTGACGCCATCAGACTGTGTGTTTTTTTGCCAGTGGGCAGAACACCTTAGCTTATCGATCTGCTTATTGACATTTATGGCTTATTTCCAAAGACATCAAATATTAGTGTTGTTTTTTAAAGGGTAATCTCCTTTACTCTATTTCCCAGTTGTTTCTTCCTTTACCTCCACCACCTCCACTCTTCTTTATACTTTTCTCCGTAGATTAACCCATGGGCTTCTTTCTCTTCTTTATTTGTTTCCATCTCTCACTGTTCATTCTTCCAATATACGGGTGATTGCCAGTCTCACCCTCTTCTCCCTTCCATCCAGGGGCGTAACTAGAAACCTCAGGGCCTCGGTGCGAGAATCTGTTAAGGGCCCCCCCCACCCCCAACCCATCTATCCCTTTCTCACTATCTACCCTCTCCCTCCCTACCCCCCCTTCTCACGATCTCCCTCTCCCTCCCTAACCCCCTTCTCACGATCTACCCTCTCCCTCCCTACCCCCCTTCTCACAATCTCCCCTCTCCCTCCCTACCCCCCCTTCTCACAATCTACCCTCTCCCTCCCTACCCCCCTTCTCACAATCTATCCTCTCCCTCCCTACCCCCCCTTCTCACAATCTACCCTCTCCCTCCCTACCCCCCCTTCTCACGGTCTACCCCCCCTTCTCACGATCTACCCTCCTGTAGATCTACCTCTCCTGTGTTGGGAGCGTGAGTCTCGGGTGCCGGCGCTTCACTGCTGAGCGCCGGCATAAGACGTCATATGCCGGCGCTCTGCGTGAAGCGCTGCCACCCGAGACAAACGCCTCACGCTCCCAACACTGCACTCTGGGCAGCGCTGAGGCAGCGCTGAGGCAGGCGACGGCGGCGGCGACGGCGGCAGCAGCGGGGAGCAGAGGCATCCTAGATTTCTGTCAGTCAGGGGGGCCCAAGAGTTGCTGAGCGGTCGTTTTCAGCAACCGCTCGGCACCCCTTGGGCCCCCCTGACTGGCAGAACTCCAGGGCCCGGTCGCAGTCGCGACCCCTGCGATCCCGGTAGTTCCGCCACTACTTCCATCCCTTTATTCAGTAAGCCCTTTTGTCCCTCCATATTTTATACAACCATCTAATAAATCAGAGAAATCCATTATACTCAGGGCCGGCCTTTGGGGTGTGCGACCTGTGCGACCGTACAGGGCGCCACACTCCAGGGGGCGCCGCCGCGGGGTCCGCCGCCACTGCTGGGTTCGCCGCCGCCCCCTCTGCAACTAAATTAAAACATCTGGGGTTTTTTTGTTTTGTTTTTTTTAACTTTATTTAACATCCTCCATGTTAAATAAAGTTTTTTTTGAAAAACAAACAAACAATGTTTTAATTTATGTCCCGGGCAGGGGCGCCGAGCGGTCGCTTGTGAAGTTTTCAGCAACCGTTCGGCGCCCCTCACTCTCCGTGACTCCATCGCGGTGCCGCGTTTCATGCTGAGCGCCAGAATATTCCGGCGCTCAGCTGTGAAGCGCGCACCACGGGAAGAAGGACGCCTCCCGCTCCCACCGCTGGACTCAACAAGGTAAGTAAGGGGAAGGGACAGAGGGCGGGGGTCAGTGAGAAGAGGGGGGGTCAGTGAGAAGAGGCAGAGGTGGTAGATAGTGATACAGGGGGATAGATAGTGAGAAAGGGGGGTTTTGTTACAAGTTTTTATTCCTTTCTTTTTTGGGGATGGGGGTGCGCCAGAGGAGTAGTCCGCACAGGGCGCCAGAACACCTAAGGCCGGCTCTGATTATACTTAATACCTGAATTACAATGTTAGGGGAGAACATGTACTCTGAATACGTAGGCTGTGCAGCAGACCGGTCAGAGCTGCAATTTCTATGTGTCTACGTTTCTAACTGCAACAAGAATCCCAAGAGGTTATGCTGTGAATCCCACAGGATCTGGAGACGTTTCCTGAGATACGAGTGGAGGCCTGCTTGTGTTACTGTGCCTACATTTCCCTGAGGAACCACTTGCTATCCCAGCATTTATTTAGTGTTAAATAAACCTCTAGTGAACCCGGTCATAACTAATAATAGTCCTAGGCCCACTCTCAAATTACTGTTGGGGGATGATACGGATGGGTTGATAAACGATGGAGAACCTCTGATTTGTTTTGATTATAACGATAGTTTAATGAAATGAGTGGTCAGGAACGCCATCGGTGGTCTGGATGTTCCATGTCATGAAGTGCATGCGTCAGATGGTGCATTTCTCAACAGGACTAGAGATGCTATTTTGGAGTATCTCAATGAAAATAAGTGTATGACTCCATATCAGCATGGGTTTACAAGGGATCGGTCCTGTCAAACTAACCTGATCAGCTTTTATGAGGAGGTGAGCTCAAGACTGGATCGGGGTGAATCGCTGGATGTCGTATATCTTGATTTTTCCAAAGCATTTGATACGGTGCCACATAAAAGGCTGGTACATAAAATGAGCATGCTTGGGCTGGGGGAGAATGTGTGTATGTGGGTAAGTAACTGGCTCAGTGATAGGAAACAGAGGGTGGTTATTAATGGTACATACTCTGAGTGGGTTACTGTTGCTAGTGGGGTACCACAGGGTTCAGTTTTGGGTCCTATTCTTTTTAATATATTTATTAATGACCTTGTAGAGGGATTGTATAGTAAAGTATCAATCTTTGCAGACGATACTAAGCTCTGTAACGTGGTTAACACAATAGAGGACAGTGCACGATTACAAATGGATCTGCATAGGTTGGAGGCTTGGGCTGGGATGTGGCAGATGAGGTTCAACACAGATAAATGTAAGGTTATGCACATGGGGAAGAAAAATCCAGGCTGGGAATATGTATTAAATGGGAAAACACTGGGGACGACTGACATGGAAAAGGACTTAGGAGTTTTAGTTTTAGCGACCAGTGTCAGGCAGCTGCTGCTAAGGCAAATAAAATCATGGGGTGCATCAAAAGTGGCATAGATGCCCACGACAAGGAAATAATTCTACCACTGTACAAGTCACTAGTCAGACCACACATGGAATACTGTGTACAGTACTGGGCACCAGTGTACAAGAAAGATATAGTGGAGCTGGAGAGGGTTCAAAGACGGGCAACCAGAGTAATAAGGGGAATGGGAGGACTACAGTACCCAGAAAGATTATCAGAATTAGGGTTATTTAGTTTGGAAAAAAGACGGTTTAGGGGGGATTTAATAACTATGTATAAATATATAAGGGGACCGTACAGAGATCACTCCCAGGACCTATTTATACCCAGGACTGTATCTATAACAAGGGGACATCCTCTACGGTTGGAGGAAAGAAGGTTTCTACACCAGCACAGACGGGGGTTCTTTACAGTAAGAGCGGTGAGATTATGGAACTCTCTGCCAGAGGAAGTGGTTATGGTAAACTCAATAAAAGAGTTCAAAAGGAGCCTGGACGTGTTTCTTGAAAGCAATAATATTACAAGTTATGGATATTAGATTAATAGGGACAGAACGTTGATCCAGGGATTTATTCTGATTGCCATATTTGGAGTCGGGAAGGAATTTTCCCCCTGGTATGGGGCAATTGGCATCTGCTTCATAAGGGTTTTTTTGCCTTCCTCTGGATCAACACAGTAGGGACACAATATGTATATAGGTTGAACTTGATGGACTTCGGTCTTTTTTCAACCTTATGAACTATGTTACTATGTTACTAGGACTTTGACCATAAACACATTGGAACCAGCCCTGCATTACCACTAGGCTCTTGTCCTGTTTTGTAGCGTCGCATTGTAAAGTTATCCCTTGACCTAACTTAGTACTGAATTGCTTTCTGCCAGGGACCATGCTGACCCTTTGAATTTTCAAATAATAAAAGATGAGATGCACAACCATACAAAAAGGTACAAAAATATTTATTATTTCATGAATATACATGTACCAAAACCAATAAAGGCAAATAACAGGCCTCAATAGACCTCAGTCAGGTTAATGCAAATACAAAACAAGATACCCAATTAAAAAAGCATTTAGAAAACAGGGCAAACCCTCAGTTTCGGCTAAAAGTCTTCCTATTTTGGTTGCATATTTTGTTTTGTATAAAACCAATTGGTTTATTGAGACCTGAATGCAATTGTTGACTTATTTGACTATTTTGGTTTTGGTATGTATATTTGTGCTATAATAAGATTTTATAATCTTAACATTTTGTATATTTTTTTTGTGCAACTTATCTTTTATTATTTGATATTGATTTTGCAGTTGTTGTGGAACTGCTAGAGGGCTTTTTCTTTGTTTTTGTTAATTTGTATTATTGACCTTTGAGTTTTCAAACCAGATCCTCTATACTTTTTTTTTTTCTTTTTAAGGGTAATGTTTTAAAAAGAGACGTAAACACAATTCTTTACCCAGGCATATATATCATTTATGACTTATTTTTTTAGCAATAATGACCGGAAACAATGCTGATAATTTAGTGAAGGCTATTTTTTTGAACTTTGGCCATCTTTCCTTCTCTTTGAAAATAAATACTTTTATGACTCTGTTATTATATAACCTTTGTTTCATTGTAGTCACAAACAGAAATCACTTCGTCATGAATGCAGAAACAATTTATATTTTATTTAATTTACATTATAGACACAGCTCTGGTTAACAGGTCATTATGGTATGCAAGCCCAGGTTGTGGCTTATGGAGGAGGCAGGGGCAGCTGTTTTAAGCTCTCATTTCTATCACACTTGCATGTTTTGTTGGGTTTTTTTTGTAGGGGCCCCATAAATTATTATTATTTTTTAATATAGCGTCATCAGATTCCACTGCACTGTACAAAAGGTAGACAGAACATAACAATGAGTATATAATATAACAAGATGACATACAGAAACAACAGGTGAGGAGGGCCCTGACAAAATTATCTTACAATCTAGAGCAGACCTGGGCAAAGCACGGCCCGCGGGCCACATCCGGCCCGCTGAATAGCTCGGACCGGCCCGCAAAGAGTGTCCTGGTGACTCACCAATGAGTCCGGTGTCAGCAACGGGAAGCAGCGAAACTATGCACTCCGAAGCCTTGTTCATTTTGTTCACTTCTGTGCTGTGCTAATAGTTATTCAGGCCTTACTTATTCAAGCACCTCTACCAATGACGTAGGCTTGAATAACTTTATTAAACAGCACATAAGTTAACAAAATGGACAAGGCTTCGGAGTTTGTAGTTTCACTGCTTCCCGATGCTGAGTAAGTGATGCCACTGTAACTTCTGAGTGCCAGGATGCTCGTTGCGGACCTTGGGGAGTGCCAGGACAATCGTTCCACGCTCGTCATTTACCATTTTTTTAAGAAGGGATAGTATATGTATGCAGTATACATGTATTGGTAGAATGAAGTTAAGGGCTCATGCACACTGCTGTAGTTTCGCCCGGGCCGTAACCCAGGCGAAACTACGGCGTGCTGCTGCGGAGAGGAGATGGGAGTGCTCCTTACCGCTCCCCTCTCCATTGGCAGACACGGGGGCCGCGCCGTAAAACGGGGTGAAACACCGGTTGCTCACCGCGCCGTATTACAGCGCCATTCATTTTCAATGGCGGCCGTATTCTGGCCGCAAATCGGGCGGCTGGAATACGGCCCCATTACGGCAATGTGCATGGAGCCTTCGTATGTTGGTCTGGCCCTCTAAAACCATTCCAATTTCTCATGTGGCCCCATGGGAAAATTAATTGCCCACCCCTGATCTAGAGGATAAGTGTGGACCTTATGTTAATCTTTAAGTATTCTACCAGTGGAACGTTTTGCTTACGCACGGCAGATATGGAGCAGTCGGCTGGCCAGCGTCTACCCGTGGCAAGCATCATCTACACACATAGTATTAAACCGGCAATAGGATGCAGTTGCTACCCAGCAGCCGGACTATGAACATACGTCATTTGATTAGGACAGTGTATACATGCATGTATACATTAACAGATTGGACGCTTTATTACTCTGTTGCCCCTGGACCCCTCCTGTTATTATGCCATAGAATACAAACACAGATCTGATGAATGCGTCATATAATCCATGCCTGATTAAAACTAAATGTGCTTTATTGCCATTTATCGGTTCATTACACACCCTATGCAGACTATAAATTGTACTTGTATTTTCATTTGAGCGTATGCACTTGGGTATATTATCAAAAAGTAGAATCTATATATTCATGTTTAAATAGAAATACAATAACAGACACACGTGGAAAAACAAAGCTTGTCTGTCTGTATTTAAGAATACTTTAATCAGCTTTAATATCTTCTTTACATATTGCACATACTTATTTTGTTTATATAAATACGTGTTTATTTGTTTGCTCTACTTATTAGTTATGGGTAAATTACTCATGTATTTATTTAGCACAATGCTTTCAGTAGGTGATAACAAGAAAAATAGAATGACTGGGACAGCCTAATTTGTTTGTTAAATATTAATACTTAACTTTTATTAAATCCAATTTAAAATAATATTTAAGGACTGATTGGCATACCTGGGAACTCTCCAGGTTTGACCCGGAGATTGCCGGGTGAGCGCTGCTCCTTCCGGTTCTCCGGGTCAAGACCCAAATCCTCCGCTCCCCGCCCATTTATCCTTTAAATGGGGGTGTTTCCTGCTGCCGTCAGCGGGAACTCCCATTAACGTTGGTGTTAAAAAAGGTATTGGACCACATTCAATGACCCATGTAAATCCTAATTAATTTAACGGAGGCGAATTGCGATTCAGTGACGTCTAAAATCAACTTAATAAGGGTAGACTATAGACAATAACAGCAAAATAAAATATCACAATGAAAGCCAAAGCAAACATCTGCACTCATTGTAAAACTTAAAAATATTGGAAATTACCTTAGTTTCAAAATAAAAGAAAAATCACTATCAGGTATCTATGCTACTGCAAACAACAGTGTCGCCGGGCCACAAGTTCTGTATCATTTAGATTGACATTTGCAACAATGCCAAATAATAACCAATACCTAATAACGTTATAATACAAGAAAGATTGGCTCAAGGACATAAGGGCACCATGGGAGGCCCCTTCCATAATCATTGTTTCCCTGTACCTTAAGTTAGCTTTTAAATTGTTGTAGTAAAGTCTTGTTAATCTTGTGTGATGTAATTCAATTACGTATTGATGTGATTGAGCCCTTTTGTTCTGTTGTTTAATACCTGGTTGCTGTCTTGATTTTTCTGTGGATAAATATGCTATATTCTGTTCAATAAAATGTTCCTTCTTGCTGTACTCAATTGAACATAGCAGGGTTCTGAGGAGCGCATGCTGACTGGTGCTGGAAGTGATTTCGGGGACAACAGCAGGATACATGTGGGTGATCTCTAGGAGTGACTACAGCTCTCTTGGTGGACCCGTTACAGGAGTCATCTGAAAGACAATTTCATTAGCTTAGGCTGATGGTCTGTGGCTGTCAGTGGACCCACTAATTTAGCAAGAGTTGTCTGGTGAGGAAGATCCTCATGATTTATTAGGAAAGGTGAATGATATTGTGAAGTACAATGTACTAATTTAGCTCTATGGAATTGGCCAAGGTCTGCTTTGGTAAAAAGAAAAAGAGGTTGCACATGGCCTGGCATACAGTGATTCTGTATAGATCCTTAGTGAAACCTCATTTAGAAAAATGTGTCCTGTTTTGGAGATTGTGATATGGGAAATATGTAAATAATAAAGAGGATTCAAAGATGGGACTCTAAAATGGTAGATGGTCTAACAAAATATATCAGAAAAGACTAATATAGAAAGGAGAAATGTGTCTAGGGATTAAATAATGTCCAAAAGGGAGACATTTTATGAATTGTCGAGACTGTAGATTAATGTGAATAAAAACTATTTCATACAAAGGGTAGTAGATACCTGGAGTTTTCAACCATTACATTTAAATGTTTTTAAAAGCAATCCTATTTGTCCTATAATATTTAATTTATTTATTCTCCCCTATGTAACCAAAGCGAAACCTTTTTTTAGCCCATTCAAATATATTGATGCGGTTTTTTTTTAAGTAAAAAAACAAAGTTGTTTTCCATCCTACTATGACTGCACCTTTTAACTAATGCGGTGATCTATGTACTGGACAGGTTACTCATTAGAAAAATGTTTTTTTGCCCCATGTTTGCGCCGCACGCCTCTGGAGTCCTTTTCTCGTCCCATAGGGCTGCTGCGCTTCTTATTGGACAGAAAGTACAAGCCTCCTATCTGATTGGACGGAGAAGGGCGAGCCTCTACGCACAGAAGCTGAGTCACTAAATTACAGCCAGAAAGCACTTTGTATTTGAATCTGAGAAGAATCTGGGCAAGATCAGCAGAGCAGTATGATCATTCCAATAAATGCATTAATGATACAAATCTTTCTTTTTTCAATTTAAATTTATATATTTTTAATATTATTCTATGGTTTGTTGCATTGATTATATTTTAAGAGGTGCGGTGCACTAAGACTAATTTTAGAGAACAATGTATTCCAGTCCATTATTTATATATATATATATATATACACCTTGACCCTGAGTCTGGCGCTGACTCCTTGCTGTCCTACCCTGCTGTGATCATATATCCCAGTTGGTTCTTTTGCCACCAGTATGTTATGGCTGATATCCCTGCTTGAATGCAGGTGACTCGATTAAGTGTATCTTTAAAAAAAGACAAGTTTCAAGATTGTAAGCTTGCGAGCAGGGCTCTCTCCACCCACTGTATCAGTTTGTCTTAGTCTGTCAATTCTCGTCTTGTCATACCCCTTGAATATATGTATTGTATTAAGCGCTGCGTAAACTGTTGGCACTATATACATAAAAGATTATAATAATAATAATAATGTCAAGGTTACCATGAGGACCATGGTTAGAGCCAGTTGGGTAACCCACTTGATGAGTTGGTATATAGAATGTTTTAAGGGCTATTAAGGGGGTAATAGTTGAAGAATCCCAGGGTCAGCTCAGTTCCCCGGTATGATTCATATCCCATGAAATGAGTAAATTTATATCCCGGTAACATTACAGTGTTAATGCAGCAATGCCTTTTGGATAAATATAGGCGCCACAAAATATCATTAATTTAAAAGTAACATACTGAACTTTGTAAATTATTATGCAGCATGAAAAATCAGTACTCGCAATGCTCGTATGGGGGAATTGTCGTATTGGCATTGAAAACCCATTTATCTGAAGCGTAACAATTTATCTGAAGCGTTAAAATGTATACAAATTTTGGTATAAAATGTCCAGGAGGTTTACTGCTCACTGAAGACAAATTCATTTTAAATGTCATTGTTTTAATATAAATTCTTCAAAAACAAAAACTCACCTGAAGTAAATAGGATAGCTTACGCACATTTACATGGGGGTCTGAACAGCAGCTGCAGCATTCCCAGAGCCATCTGGGGGCCAACTGGCGGTCAGTATATCACATTCAGCTGAACACATCTCCTATACAGAAAGTAGCTGGGGAGGAAAAAGAGGGGAAATGCATATGGGGGAATTCTGCAGAAGGAAATACATTTTCAAGCCCAGAGGTATGTAAAATGTAATGTTTTAACCATTTATATATAAAAACAAAATGCCTGCTGGAACTTGAGCACAGATGAACTCCTGGGCACGACAAAAAAAATCGATCTTGGAAACAAAAGGAGGAAAACAACATATTCTTAATTTAGCTAAATTTGCACACTTTCAGGATGGGATAACCCAGAGAGTACCTGAAAATGTAACCCTATATAAAACCTATATGTGCATCCTATCATCATCATGTCAAATACTTACTGTAAACTGTACCTGTGAGTGAAGGTGTTTTGTTCATTCATATTTTAACTCCTATAGAGCTCAATTACCAAGGTATTAAAAAAACAAAGACAAGACATCTATCTATTATGTCATCTATAACCAATATTTATTTTTTCTTGTCACCTATTATCACTTGTCTATACTGTGCTGCCTATAGTCAATAAACCTCAATGTTTTTTTTCTTTCCAAATGTTTCAATAACAGACAGAACATCAAGGGTTAATATACATTTTTTCTTATAAACAAATCCTTCTTGAAAAAACACTTTTTAATACATATATATATATATATATATATATACCGTATATATATATATATATAATGTATCATCATTAAAGAGAAAATGGTCCAATGTGCACTAATAAAACTATATTGCATGTGAACAATGTTCTTCGGCATTTCCAGGTAATTGGCGGTGATTTCACTCCTTGTAGGTTGCCATCTCGGTGTTATGTAAGGCACAATCATAATGCAGGTGGCTAGAAAGAAAAAGAAGCCAATGCCGCATAATGCATAATTCCATTGTGAGGTGACTCAAGAAATCTCACCAATTTAAATATGCTTTATACGGGTAAATCCAAGCTATTCTTGGATCAGAAGCTCACTGGGGTTGGGGAAGCTCCCTTGAGTTGGCCCATCATGATGTTAAATGAAGGCAGTGAGATGTATCTCTGTTCTGTCAACTCCCTCTTTAAATAATTAAAAATAATCAATATGAAAAAATGCATTTATGGTACGATTAAAAATATCAACGAACCCAGTATACAGAATACAGACTCAAATGGGATGTGTTTGTGCTGCAGTCCCATTATCCGCAGATCAAGGCCTTTGTGCGTGTCTGGGAATAATATAGGGAATGGTTTGCTGAATGTGGAGGGCCTTGGTGCTTAGACGACAGGTTTTAACTGTTTGCTGAAGCAATCTGTGCACTATACCCCACTGCACGCTGTGACCTGCTGTCTTCTGCAAGCTGGAGAATGTGGGCAGGACTTGTGTGTGATATTTGCACCTCTCCCAGGTAATTCCCCCTCATGTATCTGATCTGCCTGTGACGTTGTAGCTTGCCGGCTCTTTATAAGTCATGCTTGATGGGTGACAGGTACAGAGGAAGGGGATCACCGACTTAAGAACAAGCACGTCTTGGCAATCTATTTCAGTGGAGATTACGGTAAGTACATATCAATGCACAATTCATAATTGCTACTGTGCTTTATGAAAGGTGAACAAGTCAGAAACAACCAATACTAGATATTTGGTGGTACTCTGGTACTGAGTCCAACAATCATTACATTAATGTGAGACTAAACTCCATTGGTTACCATGGTTACTACATTTATGCAACTTTGCTCTTGAACTGTTCTTTATGCTTAAGATCCTTTATGTAAAAATGTGTGTGCGTATATGTGTGTGCGTGCGTGAATGTGTGTGTGTGCGAGAATGTGTGTGTGTGCATAAATGTGTTTGTGTGTGCGCGTGCGTATGTGTGTGTGTCATAGCTGTGGAGAGCTACTAGAGAAACTCTTGGTGTTCTTTTGTATGCCTAACTTGTGGTACTGAACAGATACCTTAAGAGACACGCTGTAGGAGCTTGTATAGTATTATATTGTGCTCAATTATTTTTTCCCCCACAGAACATTCACTTGATCTTGCAAAGATGGTTGGACTAAGACCCTCAGACATCCCCCCTACTCCTGCTGTTAAGTTCATTGGTGCCGGAACAGCTGCATGTATAGCCGACCTGTTCACTTTCCCACTGGACACAGCAAAAGTCCGGTTACAGGTAAGGAATCATTGACATGCTAGTCAGAGGTGCAACGGAGCCAGAAGAAGAGATACTTATTTTGTAACACTTGGAAGACGTTCATAATAGAAGCTGCAGATTAACAATAATGAACTTCATAATCTTTTTAGATTCAGGGTGAATCTGCTGTGGCCGGGGCAGTTAATGGAATTCGGTACAAAGGAGTCTTTGGAACCATAAGCACCATTATAAAGACAGAAGGCCCCAAGAGTCTGTATAACGGATTAGTGGCTGGACTCCAGAGACAGATGAGCTTTGCCTCTATTCGGATTGGTCTCTATGACCAAGTCAAACACTTCTACACAAATGGAAGAGACAGTAAGTGCCTATAGCTTTACCGAACATGGATGATGCATGGGTCCCTATGTATAAACACGTTATAGGCACTATATGTTCATCCCATAGTGATGTGTTTAAACAAAATTATCAACTTTTATTCATATATCCCTGATGATGTAATATCATCACTTTTGATGCAGCAGTTATTGATGACATTCACTTGGGGGTAGAGCTTTCACATATGACAAATATTTATGCATGGGATACACCACAGACTTACATATTTGTGTGACAAACTGTTGATGCCAATCTATATATAAATTGGCATAATATGCATTGTTTTTGTACCTGTGACATCTTTATATATAACATTTACAGTACATCCATTATTATTCCATCACCGTCACACAGGTCTTAGGTATTTTAGTTCTTTAGTCGTATGTCGTTTACATTGTACATCATACAGATAATCTTTTTTCGGTACAGAAGCTGGAATTGGCACCCGGATATTGGCTGGGTGCACTACGGGAGCGATGGCTGTGACCGTTGCCCAGCCCACAGATGTAGTAAAAGTCAGATTTCAAGCACAGATCAGTCTACGTGGGGTTAAAAAGAGATACAACGGCACTTTAGATGCATACAAAACTATTGCCAAGGAAGAAGGCATGAGGGGACTTTGGAAAGGTATGTACAACATAAACACTAAAATCCAAGTACCATATATTGGTATATAGCCTATCAATAAATATTTCAGTTATGATCTCATTAGATGCTGATTGTGTCAGTGAACCAATTTAAGGTTCATAATCTTGACACTTTTGTTTTAACACAATTGCATTTTTCATACAGGAACATTTCCAAATGTGACAAGGAACGCCATAGTAAATTGCACTGAACTGGTGACCTATGACCTGATAAAAGAGACCATTCTACATCACAAACTATTAACAGGTAACAACCAAAATCACTGAATCCAGGTCCAGGTCCTTCTTGGAGGGCTCTGGGGCCATGTTTGTAATTGCAAAACCAGGCTGGATTACAGGGTGATAGATGGTGCCGAAAGAGCATAATGATGGCTTATAGAGCTGCTTGGGGTGTGCCAATGGAGTGCCATCGAAAGGAGAAGGGATGAGAATGTGGCATTCACTAAACATAATGTTACACCTACCATAAGAGATCTATTAATATACAAAACACACAAAAAAAAAAGAAAATAGCCTGTTCCCACAGCCTGTTCCCACAGATGATATCACTATTTACCTTTCTTTAATAATAGCAGGAGACCAAAGTGTCCTAAATCAATAGCCGACGTACAAAAGTCTCAATTCATTTGTATGAAACCAGACATCACACATAGAGTAATCAAAAAAAAAGTCCCATAAAAGTCTGCTATTATGCTAGCGGAGTTCCCTCTAGGGAGAGTATGTGTATTACTTTGTTCAAACATTTCATCCAACAAGGCAGAAAACTGAAAAAAAAAGAGAATGGTAACAGTCCAATAATAGACCCAGCCCTGTCCAACTTGATAATCAGTAAGAAAGCATATATTCTCAAATATTTTTATATTTCAAATACCTCTTTTGTATTATATTCTGCTGCAGTGTTATATATAACACTGAAAAAGTTTCCATAAAAAAGTCATAATATATATACAATAATATAATTCATAATAAAAATCAGTCTTTTTTTCTAATGTTTGTTCGTCTTTGTGCTTTGTAGATAATCTCCCGTGCCATTTTATGTCTGCTTTCGGGGCTGGTTTCTGTACCACGGTTATAGCTTCTCCGGTGGATGTTGTGAAGACCAGATACATGAATTCCCCACCTGGGCAGTACAAGTCTGCTGTTAATTGTGCATGGACCATGCTTATTAAAGAAGGACCGACAGCCTTTTACAAAGGGTAAGAGGTTTATTTGAGGACCTGGTTTATATGTATGTGTTTATATATACACATCCACACACAGACTTAGGGCCCAAATACAGGTCCCAACCACAGCAACCAATACCATCACAAAATGCCATACTCCAAATCAGGGCATCTATGTTGGGGGACTATGGCTATAGGCAAGGATGTGCATAGCCAGACCTGACAGCAGGCATGGTAAGGGCAGAATCACCCACCTTACTCAAAGAACCGCCTCATAGCACTGTAACATTAACTTTACCCCCCTTTGGGCCGGTCAGGGGAGATCAGAGGACCTGCTCAACTAGGCCATGAATCCCACTGCCTGCACAGGATAATGCCCCAGAATCTGGACTGCCATGCATAGATTAGCACACTGAACTGTTTACTCGAAATGCACGTTTAGGAAAGTCAACTGAAAATGTAAGGTTTTTTTTATCGTTACAGGTTCGTCCCTTCTTTCCTTCGGCTGGGTTCCTGGAATGTAGTAATGTTTGTGTCTTATGAACAACTGAAGCGAGCCATGATGATGTCAAGACAAAGAATAGAGTACGCCGTGTGATTCTAAGATGAACATTTACAGAGTGAATGCAAATCCCAAGACTTTTCTTACATCCCCTGGAGCGTTCCTATGCAACTACTCCTAGATTTAGATACCATCTATAAACATAAGAGTAAAACAAAGGATCTTGAGGGGGCCGTCATGGCATGTCCAGAACAGTCATATTGTCAATATGATGTCATCGTGCCTTGCTCACGGTACTGCACTGGAAGGAGACAAGCTGAGAAAGATACTACGGCGCTTAAATAAAATTGATAAACTCAGGCATAGTTTTCATAACCACTGCTGGGGTATTTTCTCAAGGTGGTTTAACCATTCCTTTATGATACCCCAAAGAAAGGGAAACTTCCCTTTTAACATATTTTTGCACTTAAACTTCATATTGTCAGTTTATTGTGTTTAACTAATCAATGTCTTATATATTAACTCACTTTACTATTTAATGTTAAATGTTTAATAGATTTTATTTTTTTAATAAAACAAACAAAACCCAATGTGTCTATGTATGTTACATAATATCATCTTAAGCCATCCCCTTGCTGCTCCAGATAGCTCATTGCTCCAAGAAGGCTGGAAACTATGGAGGTAGAACATGCGGTTTCGTTCTCTCTCTCTTCTTTTTTGGGCCCCTGGCTATAAGGCTAATCATTGGCATCTGGAGATTTTAGAACCAATACAGTCATATTGACTTGTGGACTTAATTTATGTTGGACTTTTTTCTGAACTTTTTTTTAAAATTCTGGTTAAGCTCAATATTTCAAGTATATAATTAAGAGCCAGGATTATTGGTATAATCAAGTACTAACCATGTCATGTAATAGCAAGTGCATTCTCTGTTAGGAGTAGAAATCATATGCCATCATGGGGGCATGATGGCTAATAATCTACAACCTGTAATAAGACACAGCGAGCTAAATCTAACGAATACAGTATTTATTCGGATAATGCAATTTAACCAAGACAAACAACGTATGTACAGAGAACAATGGGTAGGAAGTTATATTTCTGGTATGCACAAGACAGTTCATGAGCAAAAGTAGATGAGGAATGCTTAATAAAATGTACAAATTATTTAAGCTGCATAGTTTTAGTATATTAAACCACAAAAAGAATTCAAACTAAACACGTAAAACGTTAATACATATCAATGGCACTACTGAGCACACCAGGCAGGAAAGGAGTCTTGCTAAATATAGAAGTTTTCTGGAAGTGGATATATCTAGGGTTGTGTTTTTTTCTCTATTTAATAAGCATTAAATACTCAATGAGCCTTTAATTGCAGAGATGTGACCATCTATGGAAATTCGTTTTTCTATACAATGGAAAAGAATCAAAATTGCGATTGTACAATATTTCAATGAAATAAAATATAGAATAAATGGCGTTTGTCCCCGGTAACATGCCAAACTACATTTTACAGTTATAGATTTAACAGTCACATGACTTAACAGTCCTAGGAAACGTGACATGAGAGGTTGAGGTACCAAGCGTGAAAACAAATGTTTTACACATCAAGATGTTAAACATCTAAATCCATTGCCAGCAATAGATTTTGTGCCATAAGAAAGCAAAACATGCAAAAAAAATATTTTAATATTTCACAATAAATTGTTTTTACATTTATGACTACTTTTGTAAGTGCTTTAGGATGATCTCCGCTTTCAGCAGCACCAAAAGATAGCGAGGGCAGAAAATCTCCCATACTTTTACTGGAGGTTTCCCTGAGGACAACACAAAGGTGTCCCACAGGCTCCACCTAATGTTAGTTTTACGTCCACATCACTCACAAGAACTCGAGAGGGACATGATGAACTACACTCGCTTTGGTGCCATTACCCACTGAGCCATTGTCCTTAAAATGTTGGGAGCGGTGCTTAGTTGTTATCTCTATTATTCCTGAGCAACTACCAGGATGGCTCTATTAGCTTGCATTGTTGTCTGCATGCCTGCAATAAATAATTAGTACCTGCGCTACAGCCAAACACAAATTGATAATTATACGTGAAACACATGGACCAGGTGTGATTTGACTGTGAAAGATATATTTTGGATATAGATATATATATATATATATATATATATATATATATATATATAACACATACACTACCATTCAAAAGGTTGGGGGGATCACTTAGAAATGTCCTTGTTGTTCAAGGAAAAGCAAACTTTGTTCATTAAAATAAAGATCAAATGGATCAGAAATACAGTGCAGATGTTGTTAATCTTGTAAATGACTATTGTAGCTGGAGATAGTTGACTTTTAATGGAATATTTGCATAAGAAAATATGAACCATCACTCCTACGTTCTGTTGTGTTGGGTAATCCAAATTGAAGTTTAAAAGGCTAGTTGATCATTAGAAAACCCTTTTGCAATCATATTAGCACAACTAGAAATGTCCTTATTTTCCATTAAAACAGGTAAGTGACCCCAAACTTTTGAATGTTAGTGTATATAAGGTGAGGTGGCAGGCAACGCAATTTAATTGTAACTGTGCGGTTGTAATTATCTGGGTTGGATTAGGTGCTTTCTCCACATAACATCTAGGCTGGATTGTCCATTAGCTTTTGTAAAATAAACAGGAATACTAACAAAATATTAGTTACAATTTCTCGCTTTGAGGAATGGAAAGGCAAGAAGTCATTAAAGGGTCAGCACAACATCAGGATTACTGAGCTGAAGCTTTATCTGGTCATGAAATTTCTCTCTGTATTGGTTGAAAAACATTATACTTTCTGGCTCTTCCTTAAACCAGAACTTGTCAAATTCATATACCAGGTAGCCTGAAAAAACAAAACAAACAAAACAGTATAATTTTGCACCAAATATGCACCATGATATACACTGATCTATCCAACCATTCGTTCATGAAAATGATGTGAACGTGAAATCATATACAGTATCTACTTGCATTAATTAAATACAGTATCTAGCATCTCTACCTCCTCCTGTTCTGATATTGCCACAGCTCAGTATAACCATGCACAAGCCTCAGTCCTAGATAGGGTAGCTATAACTGTGCGCCCCCCCCCCCCCCACACTCCATCCACGGCACTCCACACAGACCTCTAAAAGCAGATGCGCTGAGCGCCTGTGGCGGGAGACTTTACACATTACAAACTAATGCTCCGTTCCTATACATCGGCCCTCCATCTCTCCAAACAAACCTATTTTATTTCATGAATCTCCTCCCTTTCCCATAACCCTAAGCATCTGTTGTCCACATTTATCAAGCTTCCCTGTCCTCCAGCACCTCCCTCACCTTCCAAATTCTCTGTCTAAGAACTAGCCATCTATTTTAAAAACAACATTGACACTATCAGGGATAACATCCTTCCTCGTGGTGTTAATCATATGGTACCTCGACCCCCTTCCCCACCACAAGCTGCCCTTAACTGCTTCAGTCCAGTCACCCCTACTGAAGTTCCTAAGGTTCTCTTGTCACTAGTAAGACAAAGGGCCAATTCTTACTACTTATACTCTTGACCCTCTCAGTAGCCTTTGACACAGGTGACCACCCCCTTTTTCTACAAACACTGGTGGTGTTCCTCAGGGCTCAGTTCTTGGACTTCTACTCTTCTCTCCCTTCACCTCTTCCCTTGGACAACTCTGATCTTCATTTGGCTTCCAATACCACCCATATGCAGATGACACCCTAATCTACATTTCACCCTCACTTCTAACCCCCCTCACTGACTGTCTTTCTGGAATTGCATCATAGTTGGTATTGCATTACTTGAAGCTGAACATCTCAAAGACTGAGCTTATGGTTATCCTGCCATCCCCTCTCTCACAATTCCTGACATTACAGTTGACAACTCCACCATCCAACCAACAGACCATGTTTGCTGCCTTCGTGTCACACTTGACTCTGCTCTCTCCCTCATCTCTCAGATCCAGTCCCTCACCAAATCTTGCCACCTTCCCCTGAAAAACAACATCTCCCAAATTCTCCCATTCCTCACACATGAAGTAATCAAAATAATAATCCACTCCCTTGTGATATCCCGTCTGGATTATCGCAACTCCCTACTAAACGGTTGTCCTCTCTCCTGCGTTTCACGGCTCCAATCCATCCTCAGAACTGCAGCTAAATTAATCTTTCTCTGTCACTATCACCTAACCTACAGAACCCTTAACAACTCTGCACCCACTACATCTCTACTCTCTTAACCAAATACAGTCTGAATCGCTATCTTCGTTCCTCTCATTACCTGAATCTCTCATCTACCATCATTACCTATTCCTACTCCTGTATTCAGGATTTCACATGCGCGGTACATCTTCTTGGTAATTCCCTACCTCTTTCTGTTAGACTTTCTCCATTGTACGCAAATTTTAAAAGCTCTCTGAAAATGTACCTTTTTCTTGAAGCATATAACCTTACTTCTTCAGCCAGCATCCTAATCAACACATCTGAATGACCAAAAACCTCTACAGGTCATCCTGACTAGATCAACTCATCATTATCCAAGCAGTCCTAACCTATTGTTTGACTTAACCCTCAACAACCAACTAGATTGTATGTGATAAAAGCTCTGCATTAAGTATTTTCACGGTTACTTACAATAGAACTGGTGGAAGCATTTTATTCTAGGGATCCCAGGAACCGTATTATAGAAATGTGACTTCAGAGCCCCACTTTTCAGTAAACTATAGGCCATTTCTGTCAGATTGATTCCAACTATAGCATAGGAGTACCTGAAATGGAACAAAAAATTCAGAATCCATCAGAACAGTATTAAAGTAAAGATATTTAACACACACATTTAACACAGAATGATAATAACTGAGCACCAGTAGCCAACTATACAGTAAAGTAACAAGCATATGCTGCTTTCCTAGAGTCTGCCTTGCCTGGATCCCGGAATAGGATTTTGCTGCCAGTCACCAGCTTTGTCAGACGAGATGTAGTTCACCAGACCTCATCTTTTTTTAATTTAATAAAAAATTATACATATTTTTTTGAGATGCACATGTGACATCAAATTTTTGGTAAAGTAACATTTTGATTTACTTGGTTACAATGAAACAGTACATGAAAAAAAAGGTCTGCCTTGCACCAAGGTGTACATATCGCAACACATTATGGGATGAATATTGATGCGCCTTTCATTAGTAATTTAAATTACCTGGGTTGCCATAAGAAGTACAAAGTATATATATATATATATATATATATATATATATATATATATATATATATATATATGCACACACACAAACACTCTTCATCGTTATATTCTCTTACCCGATTTTTGGATGATTAGAATGAGACAGGATTAGACGTGCTTCTTCTGTGTAATGTTGACTGAAGTATCTAAAAAAACAAAAAAACAACAAACAAAACCCCAAAGAACGAATATGTGAGACAAATATGTTCAGTTTAAATTAGTTTAAAGACTTGTGACATGATGAATATTCTATAAACTGAATGTGTTCATGAAATTCCTCAAATAAAAAGTTTATCACTGACATTTTAGCTTTTCATGAGTTGTTATAGACAGTCAGGGCCGGCCTTTGGGGTGTGCGACCTGTGCGACCGCACAGGGCGCCACACTCCAGGGGGCGCCGCTGCCGCCAGCAGCGTACCTAGCGGCGGGGGGGGGCGAGCGGCACCCGGTGCCGCTCATCAGGGGGGCGAGCGGCACCCCTCCAGAGACGGACAGTAATGTCCGCCGCTGGAGGAGCAGGCTCGCAAGGGAGCGATATCGGAGGTCTTTAACAGACCTCCGGCTCCCTTGAGTGACTTTAAGCCGGTTCAAGGATCTTCCTTGAACCCGGCTTAACATCACTCAAGGGAGCCGGAGGTCTGTTAAAGACCTCCGATACCGCTCCCTTGCGATCCGCGCGGCAACAGCTGCTGTGCGCCGGGATTTGCTGTCAGATCCCGGCGCACAACACTGAAGCCGCGCCCACCGTTGTCCGTGCCCTCTGACCCGGAAGAAGACAGAAGAACTGAAGAAGAAGAAGAACGAAGAGCAGGAAAAGGAGCTGTAAGGAGAAAAGAGGAAAGGTAGGAAAGCATTCAGTGAGAGTGGATTGGTATGTGTGTGGATTGGTATATATGTGTGGATTGGTGTATACGTGTGGATTGGTGTATACGTGTGGATTGGTGTATACCTGTGGATTGGTGTATATGATCTAATTATGCTCTAAAAGTACATCATAACTCCCATCATTCTATACTGTTCCATACAGTGGCAGAGCTGGGAGGCAGAGGCCTTGCACCCCCACCGCAGGACTCCTGAAAGGTAAGTGAACCTCAAAGAGGGAAAGGGTAGATAGTTAGGAGGGCGTATATAGGGAGAAGGGAGTGAGACAGGGGAAAGAGGGTAGATAGGGAGAAGGGAGTGAGAAGGGGTAGATAGGGCATCATACTCCTATCGTGCCAAGTCTGCGAGTAAATCCTGGAATCTGGGTATGCCTGGGCATGATAGGAATGTGATTGCTGTTAATCATATATATATATATATGATATATATAGACTTGAAAACCGAAGTTGTTTGTGTGGTTATTTGGAAAGTCCCTGGAGTGCCGGTAACTATTTTTGGACTTTATATATAATATTATTTAATTGTTTTCTCCTATTTTGGTGTGTTACTTACTTTAAATAAAAGTGTTAGATTTTTTATGGTGTTGGGGGGGTCATATTCGGTTTTGGCCAGGTAAATGCTGCACTTTCGGTTTCAGTCCAGAATTCGTTTCGGTGCATCCCTACTACTAAGCCAGACAATTAAGTGGTAGGCCTACACCACATCAATGTTTGGCGTAGTATATAGTGATTGGGGTTTTGTTACAAGTTTTGTTACAAGTTTTTATTCCTTTCTTTTTTTGGGATGGGGGGGCGCCAGAGGAGTAGTCCGCACAGGGCGCCAGAACACCTAAGGCCGGCTCTGTAGACAGTTATGAAGAAAAAAAACAAAAAAATGAAATGGCTTAAAGCCTTACTAACAAGAATTTTTGCGTTCTGCTATGGAATAAAAATTATAGCCATCAGACAGAAAGTGCATATACATATTACAAAAAAAATTGCAAGGGGGGGGATGCCACATCATTGATGGATATTACAGAGACAAAGTGACTTCCATACTGTGAAATGTACTGCTGAATTCTGAAGAATTAGTGGCCCGCAAAAAATGTGCTTCCAAAACAGGCTGTCTCGGCTGCACGTTCCTTTTGTTTCATGTCTCCCAATAACCGGGCAACCAGCCTACCACCCTTTCATCCACAAGCGCCATGAAAAACAGCTTCTCTGTCGGGTTGCTGCTGCAAGCAATATGTATACGCACATTCTGTCTGATGGCCATAATTTTTATACGATAGACGCAAAAATTCTTGTTAGTAAGGCTTTTAGCCATTTAACTTTTTTATTTTATTTGATATTTAAAGAGGCATGAATTAAACCTGAATATACATCAGAAACATTTGGACAGAATTATAATTCTGTTAGCTGTCGTAACCCGGCTCACGGATTTGACCTATTCTTGACAACAAAATAAAATTAATTATTAATACAACATATACAATTAAATGATCACAATTACAGTGATAAACTTACAGTAAATTTGCCAATCCCAGCATGCCCATGCCCCTAAAATCAGTCTTAGGATCATCTCCTTGAAAGCCAATGTCACCCCACTGTTTAGTGATTCTAGACTTGAGCTTCTCATGTGGCATCAGCAAGTCCCAAAGCTATAGGAGAGAAAAATAAAAAATGGATTGGGAGAGGTTATTGTGCGAAAGCGAAATTAAATATACATATATTTTTTTGGAAATACAGCCCTGGTAATTAATCTCTAAGACGCTAACAAACAATACAAGGCAATAGCAACTGGATGATTTAAACAGAGAGAAAAATGCAAATAATACCACTGGTCATAAACTCAGACACAATACACTCACTTCTAGTAGCAGCTGCTCATGCTGTGTGTTGTCAGAATTGAAAGATTGCTTTCGCAGATCCTCCACATCCAAATAAAGCTTCTTATAACCAGAGATCTGTAATAAGCATATCCTCAGGCTTATCTGAAACCTAACAGGAAAAGAATGTCTGTAAATGTCCCAGATATACACTAAACCACACAATGAAAACATAACACAAAGACTCATTTTGGAATAAACTTCTCAATCAATTTGTTCAGTAATGAAAGAAAAAGTAACCAGCATTTAGTTTATTCTTGATACATTTCATCTGTAGAGTACGGCTAAGGATATTAAAATACAAATAAATAAGATGTTCATCTCTGTGGCACAACACGCAAACGTATTATCCAGAGAAAAGTATGCCAGAGTACACACACAGAGGTTAAAATGAAATCTATATGTATATTTGTTTCACTTACCTTTGTTCTTTTTCTACATTGACCTTCTTTTCTTTTACTATGTCAGCTACATACTTGTCGACTTCATCCTCAAAAACGTTTATTGCACACCGCAGAACCTGTTACATATAACATGAACTACTATCATACATTTCTAGCAAAACAAATACAATATAATTATTTCAAAAAACAAATATTTATAAACATTTAAATATAGGACTCAACAGTAAATGGGTACACATGGCTTACTCTCTTCTAAAAAGGTACATTTAAAAAGAACAGCCAATAGCAAAACTGGCTCCTAATTTTTGCGGCTGGCTCTTGGTTCTAAATTTTAAAATACTTGTTAGGAACTAGTAATATACTGGTACTTTGTGTAGGCCACAATTAATTTTTGAAAACTAGAAATATAGTGTCCTTACCTTGCTTTTTGAGTGCTCGAGTGAGTATTCTAGGACAAAAGAAGAAAATGGTATTAAAGCTAAACTGCCACTTTTCATGTTTTAGCAACTACTGCAATGAGAATTAAGATAGGTAAAACAGCACATTGTATATAATGGGATCTATTCAACCAAAACGTGAATAATTATTTATATTACACGGATATTCACAGCTGTGTTACCTACAAAAGAAAAAAACTGCCCCTGTGCTTCTACTATAATATTATATATTAAAAATACCCCAATGCGACATTATATATCAGGCACGATTCCTTAAAAGGCAACAAAACATTCTGGAGAGAAGTGGATAAAGCATATTGTTTCATAAAATCCTAAACTGATTTTTTCCAGGTGAAATTGTAACTCTTTAGTCACAATAATACCATTACAGAAAAAGCTGTATTTGTTGTAGAGGGCTAAGAACGGCAACAACCTGACATGTTGGCAAAAAGAGCACCTGCAGTTAGCTACAAAGTCAACCGAGGCTTCTTCTCAGGAAGCCAAAAAATTACCTATTCTGTGTGTTCTGCGGGCACCATCTTCAGATCCAGCACAGATTCGCTGCAGCTCACATTTTCCACTGATCTGTCTGATAAACCATTTCAGCCAAAATCGAAAATAGTTGCTGTAGAGATACTGCCAGATGTGCAAAAGCATCCTAAAAGTCAGAATTATATAAGCATTAGAACATGCCATAAAAACATAGGAGCCAACGGTCATTTATTGATTCGATAAATAAACATTACTGCAATTAGTACTAAAAAGAAACAAATATTTTCCAAGGTTTAAAAAAAAAACCAAGATAAAAGTACATTTACATAATTGTGGCATCAACAAAGCCTAAATATACCACTAAAGGAAATTTAACGGACAAGAGCAAAAATCTTTGTTATATATATATATATATAGCAATTTCTGCCAATTCTTAAGCAACAAATAAAGTTAAAGCTCTGTATGATGGTAACAACATACTACTTTCTAGATTCATTTCAAATTATTATGATTGCATGTGGTGTGTGTACTTCTCATGCCAGGAACATGAACAGGTCAACTCAAAAGGCAGCTAGGACTATTGTGTAATACGAAGGGTCCCTGTCAGGAATGTTGCTGTAGTTTGCAGTAAAGCTTTGGAATTTAAAAAGAATAAATGAAATAATAATGAATAATGAAAAAGAAAAAAAACAGTGATAGCGCAGAAAGCAAAATGCCGAGGACTCACCTGCTCTAAAGAGGATCGGCTAGTTACGTTATTGCACGGAGGTGGGGAAGTAAAACATATAACACTAAGACACTCGGGTATGTGAGACGGCGGCTGTCAGCAACAGCGCATCCACGTCAGGCGGTCCCGTACCTATGACGCCGATAAGAGGCGACTGTCTGTATGGTCTCCATGGAGACGGAACAGCAAACGATGCTGGATGTGACGTATGGTGAAAGCATAAAGTTCGATTGTTTTGTACTGTTTCTTTTCTCAGTTCCGGAAAATAATCTGTGACGAATATTGTTTAGTAGCGCCAAAAATATCTGATCCTTTGATTATAAGGTTACGGCAGTGGCTTTAGTTGTACGTTTAATAAAAGGTCAGGCATGTTTATTATGATACTGGATACAGTGTTTAAGACAACACTTTCGGGAACTAATTTGAAGCACTAAGAAAGGTTTTACTTGTTTGAAAGAGGTGGTTAGCTTCCTAATTCAGCGTATTTGGCATATTGTAAATTAGGAATGCAGCTAACTGCTATTTTTTGTTTTACTAAATACAGCTTGAAATATAAAAAAACCCACACACAGACACTGAACATATTTGGTAAAACGATGAATAAATACTTATTATTATTTTATAATAGAAAATTTCATCTAGGTTTTCCAGAGCGTAAGAAATATATATTGAACATGAAAGGAGGTATGGAGTAACGGTTTGAAAAAAGTAACATTATTTTTAATAGGAAAAAGACGTCATACAGGGATTTTTGGAAACTGCAGGGTTATTAGGAAGAAAAGGTATAGACACCCAACAAACTGTAAATAAATTCTTGTAGGACATGATAACCTCTGTAACAGGATCCTCGGTTCAGAAGCAACAACGGCTTTAATGAATAACGCTGATGTATCAGAAGTATCCAGAGCTTGCTTGGAAATATCCTACACAGTTTACCTAAAAAATGCATTTGCTCGAAATCGCACTAATTAATGAGTATATAAGTGCTTTGAATGGAATAATGATACATGTACAAGTAACACCAATGGCAGACAAGTAAGAAACCTTAGAACACATCAGCAGTACACAATTATTTTATAATTTATTTTGTTTTCTCAATGGCTATGAAAACCTATAGAACTAGAATCTGAGCTTGCATTTTTTTTAAAAATAATTAGTTTCCCTTCATGGCTTATGGTCTGGTACAATTCGGACAGCGAGAACATTAAATGCTCGTTATGTAAAAGTATGTGTACAGGTAACGTAAAATAGAGATTTAGTAAAGTCTGTTTCCTACACAATCCGACATATTGTTGAAAGGTTTGAAAGCAATCTAATTGCAAACAATATATTTTTTTTAAATTAAACTGATATTTCTCAAAATAATTCTCAGATTAAATGTTTTGCCACTTTAATTTACCACAAATAAGTGAATTGCCTCGGCAGAGGTAAGTAGATGAAATTAGGATGGATGTGGAATGTTAAATGCCTTATTGTAAAGGTTAAACGATGCAAACTGTATTTCAATATGAGCAATATAAATTATAAGAGAACGTGTATGGTCAGTAGTTTCAGGTACCTCATGGTGGAAAAAATGATGGCATAATTGTGTATTCTATTATGAATGTTTTGTTCCGGCCTTTTGTTATACATTATGTACAATAATATTTGTCAAATATGTAAAGTAAGAAAAGCATAGAGATATTTAACCACTTCAGTCCCCTATGGTACCTCCTAAAAAAAGCATTCAATAATGCCCTTTAGGACATACATCACTGCTGCCATCAAGTGGAAGTTTAGCAGAGGAGTGCATTGCAATCCAAGCCTATGGTGACTTGCTTGGTGATCACATCATAATCAGTGCAGGGGGGCACTAACTCTTGCCGGCCCATCCTTGTCCATTGCATGTACATATTAACCCCTAACAAATCAATAAAATAACCACACACACAGAATTGTAAATTGGATAAAATTGGCCGTAGCTTTATTTAAAAGGGTATAAGAGGCATTAACAACACAAACCATTTAACGTAATAACCAAATAACTTTTTACACCAAATACAATCCGCCCCTTTCTCAGCCAGATTGTGTAACACCAAGCCTCTATCCACCTCAACACCGAGGCGACCTTTACCCCTTATAAAACTACGACAATATAACATATTACATATCTTACATTTAAACACAAAAGGGAAGGGGGAGGGACGCTTGCTCAGCAACAGCTCCTTGCAGATTTCTCTTGAGGTGAATTTAATCTCCCTGCGCGCAGCTATTTATTTATTTTAGTTACTTCACGCTGTGAACACAGCTGACTGCACCAATCAGCTGTGCTTATTTTTCCTGCCGCACAGAATGCCCACTCAAACCTCGTGCTGCAGCACAGCTGATTAACCAATCAGCTGCGCTAAATAAACTGCCTGCCCAGCAACCTAGAATTAGATTTAGCTAACCTAGCCCGCCAAAACTTTATGCCTTAACTTTCCTGACGTTTTAGTGACCCCTATTATTGTCCAGCAATGGACAATTAGCGCGCCGCTTAGGCAGCTTGCGCTTTCAATTCTACTCTTTCCCATCCATCATTTCAAGAATCGCGGGCCTACGGCACCCAAATGCATCTGTCATCTAAATGGCATACTAGGGTGGAATCCATAAGGTGGGGCAGAAGTGCACTAGAACACAGAATGAACAGGGACTGCTGACAGGCTAGCACCTGGGCAGTGGCGTCGCCAGGGGGGGGCCATGGCCCCCCCTACATTATGCTGTGCCCCCCCAATTGAAACGCTATACCATTGACCCGGTGTGCCGGAACACTAAGCTCCAAATGCAGCCGATGCGGCTGACAGTTTCAAAGCGGCTGTAAAACCGCCCCCGCTGGCTGCTTAATGGATTGCCGGCATGCCAATCACTGACTGAGGCTCTTCGACCCGCCCCTTTGAAGGGGGCGGGCTCTTACGTGGCAGCAGAGCCTGTCCTGGTGTATGTGTTTGGGTGTCAGTGTGGAAGAGCCTTTCCTGATATGAGTTTGGTCATCTGTTTCCTGGCACTTTACTTGCTGTAGAGGGTTAAATAGAACTTTGTAATTTTTATTTATCCAGATTTTGTGGTCACTTCAGAGGACAAAACTTTCTAGGCCTAGAAATCAGAGGAAAAGTAAAGGTTTTGTGTTATTTCAATCTGAATATATTATTAAAAGTTAGATGTTGGTTCAGAGTTTGTGAAACTCAATTCTTGATTACAGTATACAGGACGCTATTCCCCTTTGGTTTCACAGGCCTTCACAGACCAAGTGGTACTCAGCTTAGTTATATGCAGCTGTATGCATTGTGTTATCTGTGATGAGGTGTTCATTTGGTGACGCAGCGCTAAGATGGTTGTGATGCATTAATGGCTAAAAGTTTTGTTGAAGTTTCCATTATGTCTAATCTCCTTAATTTATTTGGGCCTTTTAACTTTTTTGATTTCTGGGATTTTAATAATGTGATAAAAAAGAATGATTTATAGTTGTTTGGATGTCAAATAGTGTGTCAAATTCTGTTGATCTGTATCTGCTATGTTTCCATACATTATTTATGTATACCTGCAAATACAGTTTTTTTTTATCTCATTCAGTTGCATGTGCTGTTTCCATGTGTTGTTTATTTGATCTATACCTGAACTACAGGGTGTAAGTAAAAGAGGGATGCTGCTGCAAGTTCCAGAGAGCTTCCCAAGGTTTAGTGAATGATGGGACAAAGGGACTCTGGGGATGATTACAGGGGAGAGGACTTCTCAATGTCACGGTGCAGTCAGAAGGATGGAACACTGCACTGACTCTCACTGTCTTCCCCTGATCTGCAGTCAGTGTGGCATATATATTGGCAGCAGGGTCTAATATTAATATATATTGGCTGCAGGGGCTAATATTAATATATATCGGAAGCTGGGACTAATATTTATATATATTGTCAGCAGGGGCTAATATTAAAGAATGAAAAATAACTGTCACTTTAGCTGTTATTTTGAAATCATATTTCAATCACGGTCTTTACTTCAAAGAGATAAGTGCATATTATGTAGTTAAAAATGCACGTCTAACGTGTGTGTGTGTGTGTGTATATATATATATATATATATATATATATATATATATATACATAGTGTATATGTACCATTTTATAATTGGCCCCCCTACTTTGGTCCCTGGCCCCCCATGTGCCCCCCTAAATATGAAAGCTGGAGACGCCACTGCACCTGGGTAACAGATAGTTGATGGTCAGACAAAGCAAGGTAAGGATACCTGTAGTCCAGAAACAACTGAGTCAGGCTAGCTGGAACAAGGCAGGTAGAACACAAAATTTAGACAGATCCAACTCAAAAACTAGCATTTAAATTTCTGTGAAGCCATGGAAAAAATTTTAAATTATTTTGTTACACTGGGAACATGAAATGTAGTGTATATAAAAGTATCATGCTTGAAATAAAAGTAGAACTTATTCAGTAAATAATAAACTGAATTTGCTTTTTAAAACTTCATCGTTAAGAACATTTCAACTATACATGAGACGGTCCCTCAAATATAACAAAATAAATGAAGAAGCCATCAACACAAAAAATAAAAGATCTCCACTAATGCTATTTCATGAATTGGACTGGGAGAGCGATCACAATCGCCCAATCAGATTTGTACCTTAGCACCAATTGTAAATGAAAAAGTTAAGTAACTTAAATTACTTGTGACAGTCGGATGTGGACACATTGCATCTTTCATAAAGGTCTTCATGTGATATAGTTTGAATGCCATGTCATAAACATATTATTTATCATTATAAACGAAGATATTCCACACTCCGTTTTGTTTAAATTTTTCTGGAAAAAAAAATGGCTTTGGAAAAAAAAACCCTGTTTTTTTCTACCAATTTTTCCAGTTTTTCCCCAGACCTTCCCATCTCTAGTTGCAATCCCAGTCACACAAACACCAAAACACTAATATTTTGGCAAGCCTGAGGTCTAATAGATTCTAATAATAGAAAAATACAAAGGAGCCGCAGGTTAAATCATGTAGATAGAGTCATATAGCCAGCGTTCAAGTCCTGGGTGATTCAAGGTGACAGTGTTTTGGGAGTGCCCATGTAAGGTGTTAATAGATGGAAATTTGAATTCTTTTTAATACTTATTTCCTAAACACACAGAATTTGTTACTTAAAACTTAATGTTTGCACTGTCAAGTTCAAAATAACTGTGCTTTCCTTTGAAGAAGGGACCAGGACCAGTGATATACCTGGTACATCATCTGTTATCGTTAACATTGCCGTTTACAGCCAATACCGTGCATTTCCCCACACAATTAATCACATGCGGTGGTAATGTCCGATGACAAAGGTAAATGTTGACTTTGTCTCTGATTTAGATTGAAAAAAGACACTAGTCTATCAAATTCAACCTTGTTGTTGGCCGAGAAGGCAAAACATCTACTGTTGGGTTGAGACTCCCAGTTTGTTGTGAGAGGGGCCCAAATGAGCTGAGATAAACACTCTTGCCGTAACAGTAGACGGGGCCAGAAGTGGTCGGAAACTGTCCATGAGTAATCAAGGTACAAGCCGAAGGTCTGGAAGACAGAAAATAGGTGTAACGTAGGTATCAGGCAAGGAACCCAATGTGCACGGATCAGCAAACAGGTAACACTGGAGAGGCAGAGATCTGGTTAGCGATCAGGCGCAGGCGGACCTTGAGACCTTGAGAGGCAGCAGGCAGTATGTGACACCCACATTGGGTGATTTTCAATTGAAAGTACCTACAGAATTCTTTTATATGCTTTCTTCTTTACTTTTTCCTCTACCTTTTCCATGTTAAAAAACAAAATAAATATTGTAAAAATGAAAATAAATCTCAGATCACTTGTATGTCCCAGGCTTAGGCCACTAACGTTGATTGGTGAGACAGATAAATAATGTGTGACCTAAAGTCTCACTAATCAGATAATAAAAATGAAAAAATATAATAAAGTAAAAAAAAATGTTTTATTTATAATGCATGATAAAGATGATCCCCCTCTTTCAATGACAGCTGTAGGTGGAGAGGTCAAGTGGTCATAACAATCAGATCACTGCTATTGGTCAGGATTGATCTAATTATTATTGGTACACTCCTCATTGGCCTTGCAGCACTTTGAACCGCTGCAGAGCTAAGTAACATCAGATGACCTAGAAGCACCCTTTGACTTCCAAGTCATTGCTGTTAAAGATGTTTTGGTTTTTTTTATCCATAGGAGCACAGCATTGATTTTCACTTTGTCCCCGAATGCCTCCTATGACTATGATGCAATCTTGGCATTGAAAAGGGTTAATTGATCATTCTCATGGAGCGCTCGTTCAGCAGGGGGATGTCAGAGCTCAACCCCGTCCCTGCAGCTGCGTGTGCCAGCTGGGACATATTTGCCAGTGATCACAAGGTTAAATTTGAACAATTGCTCTCATAGGGGCTACTGTGTAGTTTTTTCATGAAAGAATGACCCTCCTGTATGATGGAAATTCTCCCATCATTCTCTCATCGTTGCACCCTAATCATTTAGGTGCAGCCCATACCTGCTATAAAATCTGTAGCCAACAGCAAAGTCTACTCGGTTCTCCGATTACCCAAACCCCTCCTTCCTACACCACTATTGCAACCACATATTAATCTCCCTAAGCTCCCAGTGCCTCCTTGGTATAGCACATGGTACAGGTAATATTTTAGAAAATATTACCTTGGAGGTCCTTGTCCTAGGTCTGTTACCTAGTGCCCTTAAATCATTTTAAGGACCCCTTCATCTGCCATTGTCAGTACCAATGCGTACTATGACCACTGGATCATCACCAGCCCCTCCCAAAAAGCACACAAACCACAACATAGCAAACCCGAGCACCTGGTAGACAGCAAACTGTTCAGCATTCAAGGTGTGGGCAAAGATGTTGAGTCACCTCAGATCAAACCTTCCTAAAAATATTATCCCTACTTCCCCTCCTGCAGCTTACCCAGCAATGTGTCCTAGATACCTCTTCTACTCCATCTCTACCCTCACCAACACTGACCCCAGCCAATATCTACTCAGTAAGGAGTAAGCTCTTAACCATGATATTAACCCCTTCCGTACTGCATTCTCGTACTGCGTCAGGAGTTCATACATGCGGCAAGATGTGCACTTGCTACCACATGTGTGATAAGACAAAGTTAACAGAAAAGCTAAAAGGTACAAATTCCCCTACTTCCTGTTGATTAACTCCTCACTTATCAGTTTGCACTTAGAAGGTTTGTCAAGGATCAGGATTCACTTTGCAGTTCTGTTTGCACAGAGAAGAAGGATAAAAAAGTAAAGAAAACCAAAAAAGCTTAAAAACTGAGGAAACTATCATGTACAAGTTAATTAACATATTTGCAGTATTTTTTCCTATTTGTACGATTTATAAACATGTGAAAAATGCTTTTGAATGTTTTCCTCAAACATAAATAAAAGGTTTTATTGATACAAAAATAATTAATGTTTTACGTATGTATGAATATGGTTTCAAGAGAAAATGCTAACAAAAAAGTGTGTCAGTACACTAATTGAGAAATTGCAAGTGAAGAAAGACTTAGCAAAAACATGAAAGTTGCTAAAAAAAAAAAATAACCCAACTGGAAGGAATTAAATCAATCTGTTTTTGCAGATTTTTTTCAACTCCACCCTTAAACATAATAGTAAATAATGTCAAATGAAACACATAAGAGATTAAGTGCCCTCAATATGTCTGTTTAAATAATGATTACGTTTAAACAGGACTGATATTCTTTAAATCGGCAAAAATGCTAATTTCAACTGCACAGAAGCTAGCGTTTGACATATATCCAAAGGATTTTTGTCTTTGGAGACCATACCAAACACAATTAACTCCAGCATGAGTCTCGCTTGAATGGCATTAGCAAAGATTAGTAGGGACAAGTAATTATATGTTGTTATTAAATTTTGTTATTAGTAAATGACGACAGTAAAATAAAGGTCAGGTAATAGGTAAATGTATGTTAGCTATTTAGTATCTGCATGCACCTATGTTTTCATAATTGAGATTCCAGAAGAGTCTGCAAAATAGATTACATGAAGGGGACGCGTATAAACCAAACCTGACAATAGACTGGACTTAACAGATAAAACATTTACTTACTCCCATCGCAATCTTTCAAAGTGGGTGGGACTCACTTGCCAGTACATAAAATGAAAGAGGGGTTTAGTCCCCCTAAAGAAAGTTACATGGCTGTCCTTTAAACAGTTCTTGTCCAAGGACGTACTATTACAAACAAAAATTAGGGAGCACAAGGTCTGTCACTTTAGACCTCGCTTCACTGCTTCCTAATCACTACGTGCCGGCAAATGATGATGAGCGCGGGGATATGATGTCGTACCCCCGAATCAGTAAAGTCTGAAGTGACAGACCTCGAGCTCCCACCACAGGATGGAGGAAGAGGTAAGAGATGGGGAGAAAGGAGTGTAAGGGCAGCTTATGTGTATATATATGTGTGCATGTTTGTAAGCTTGTGTGTGTATGGGCAGGTGTGTGTAAGAGCAGTATAGGTATTTGTAAGCTGGTGTGTAAGGGCAGTGCATGTGTATATGTGAGTGTAAGGGCAGTGTATGTGTATATGTGTGTGAGGGCAGTGTATGTGTGTGTAAAGGCAGGTGTGTGTAAGGCAGTGTATGTGTATATGTGTGTGCAGGGCTTGACAAATTTGTTGTGAATCTAGGCGCCAGGTAAAAAAGTTAGGAGCCAGGATTTTTTTAAACTAACAGTTGGTCAGGAGTAATCTGATCATCATCAGCCCACTTACTAAACTCACAGCGTTTGACGTGGAAGCACCCTGGACTTTCAGGTCAGTGCTGGGTTTTTTTTTTATAATTTTTTTTTTTAACTCTTTCGATGCTGATGTTCCATTGGAGCACAGCATTGACTGATATTTAGTCCCCACAAGCTTGTGGGGACAAATTTTAACCCCTGCAATGCCACGAATGTGTCATACACAATTGTGGCATTGAAGGGGTTAACGCTGCACTGTCGCTCTCATGGAGCGATCAGGCAGCAGGGGGGTGTTGGGGCTGGTCTCCACACTCATGTGGAGACAAAAGAACCCTCTCCCCCTGTCCCTGAAGCTGCCTCTTGCAGGAGGGAGTCTCTGATGACTGCTGTAGGCTTCCATGCCTACAGGAATCATCAAAGAGCTTGTGGGGGCTCGTTTTTGCTGTTGCTGGTCTGCCTGGGCTTCCAGGCAGACCACCAGCAGCAGAGCCCCGTACAAAACGGGAATTAACCCCTAAATGCCGCGATCGCGGCATTGAAGGGGTTAACGCTGCACTGTCGCTCTCATGGAGCGATCAGGCAGCTGGAGGATGTTGGGTCAGGTCCCCTCACTTGTGTGGGGACCCAATCAACACTGAACCCCCTTCCCTGAAGCTGCCTGTGGCAGCTGAAAACGCGATTGCTGGTTTTGCAACAACCGCGTTTTCAGCCTACAGGATCACTCCGTGGGAGGGATCTCAGGCTCGGGGGCGGGCTCTGAGTGGCTGTGCTGTCTGCCCAGACTCCTGGGCAGACAGCAGCAGCAGCGCCCCCGTGTGGTGACTCAGCCTCTTACATCCACAATTTTTTCTGGATGTAAGAGGCTGACAAAACCTAGGCGCCAGGACAAAATTCTCTGTCGCCATGGCGACCTGGCGCCTGGGATTTGTCGAGCCCTGTGTGTGTGTGAGGGCAGTATATGTGTGTAAAGGCAGGTGTGCGTAAGGCAGTGTATATGTGTGTGTAAGGGCACTGCACATGTATATGTTTATGTATATTATGTAAAGGCAGGCATGTTTAAGGGCAGTGTACATGTATATGTGGGTGTAAGGGCAGTGTATGTGTATATGTGTGTTTATGAGCAGGTGTGTGTAAGGGCAGTGTACTGTATATGTGTGTGTGTAAGGGTAGCTTATGTGCTACATGGAATGCAAAGCCATAACATTTCATGACTTATAAAACCCGTTTTGTCTGTCAACACTGCCCATTTGTTCTACTTTTTTTTTTTTTTAAGAATGAGGAAATGATAAAGCCATGAACATAGCATAACATGTTAGGTTCCAGATTTGTCCAGCCCTGATTATGCCAACCCATGCATGACCAGATAATGTCATTGCAATAAAGGACACATTAGTACATAAAATTAGTGGCAGAACTACTGGTGACATCCAGGTAGGAAGGGCCCTTTCTAAACTATTTTAAACTGGCATGAGGAGACAAGAATGTATCGGGGGTCACGTAACCCTGCAGTGAAATTGAGGCTGCTTGCAAAGTATGTTTGTACGGATGTATGTGAGCATAGATGTGCAATTTGTGAGTGTGAGAGCATGGATATGTAATTGTGTGTGTATGTAAGCATAGATATGCAATTGTGTTTGTAAGCATGGATGTGTAATTGTGTGTGAGCGAGCAAGGTGTAGCTTTTTGTGTGTGAACATGTATGTGTAAGTGGGGCGGGATGGAGTGTGTGTTAGAATGAATGTGTATGTGTGTGTGTGTGAGTATGAGTTAGTGTATTTACAGATGTGTGCCTGAGTGTATGTTGGAAGCAGTGGCGTCTCCAGGTTTCATATTTAGGGGGGGCACATGGGGGGCCAGGGACCAAAGTAGGGGGGCCAATTATAAAACGGTACATATACACTATATATATATATATATATATATATATATATATATATATATATATATATATACATACACACGTTAGACGTGCATTTTTAACTACATAATATGCACTTATCTCTTTGAAGTAAAGACTGTGATTAAAATATGATTTCAAAATAACAGCTAAAGTGACAGTTATTTTTCATTCTTTAATATTAGCCCCTGCTGACAATATATATAAATATTAGACCCTGCTGCAGATATATAGAAATATTACACCCTGCTTCCGATATATATTAATATTAACCCCTGCTGCGGATATATATTAATATTAGCCCCTGCTGCGGATACATACTTATATTATACCCTGCTGCCGATATACATAGAAATTATACCCTGCTGCCAACATATATTAATATTAGCCCCTACTGCCGATATATAGTATTAGTCCCTGCAGCCAATATATATAAATATTAGCCCCTGCAGCCAATATTTATTGATAATAGGCCCTGCAGCCAATATATTTTAATATTAGCCCCTGCTGCCGATATATATAAACATTAGTCCCAGCTTCCGATATATATTAATATTAGCCCCTGCAGCCAATATATATTAATATTAGACCCTGCTGCCAATATATTTGCCACACTAACTGCAGATCAGGGGAAGACAGTGAGAGTCAGTGCAGTGTTCCATCCTTCTGACTGCACCGTGACATTGAGAAGTCCTCTCCCCTGTAATCATCCCCAGAGTCCCTTTGTCCCCTCATTCACTAAACCATAGCGCTCTTTTACTACACCCTGTAGTTCAGGTATAGATCAAATAAACAACACATGGAAACAGCACATGCAACTGAATGAGATTAAAAAAAACCTTGTATTTGCAGGTATACATAAATAATGTATGGAAACATAGCATTGCAGGTATAAACCAACAGAACACACAAACCCAGCATTGCAGGTATATATCAACTGGAAATCACATGTACACTCAGCACTGAAGGTTTAGATCAAATAATCAACAGCACTCCAGGTATTGATCAACTGAATAAGACATGCAAATCATATATTTGCAGGTAAACATTAATAATGTATGGAAATATTGCCGATACAGATCAACAGAATGACACAAAACCCAGCTTTGCAGATATAAATCAATTGGAAATTACATATAAACTCTGCATTAAAGGTATAGATAAAACCCCTTAAATTACAGGCATAGATCACTGGTCACACACCCCAAAGCCAACCCTGGTGTCCACACTGCCCACATAGAACCTGACCAGCACCTAAGTTACACATTATGTCAACTTTGTCCCCAAACAGCTGAACGTACGCCGTTTTTGTCCCATAAAGACCTCTCCCTCCCAATCTATCCTATCTACCCCCTCTCCCTCCCAATCTATCCTATCTACCCCCTCTCCCTCCCTATCTACCACATCTGCCTCTCTATCTACCACATCTGCCTCCCAATCTATCCTATGTACCCCCCTCTCCCTCCCAATCTATCCTATGTACCCCCCAATCTATCCTATCTACCCCCTCTCCCTCCCAATCAATCCTAACTATCCCCTCTCCCTCCCAATGTATCCCATCCACCCCCATCTCCCTCCCAATCTACCCCCATCTCCCTCCCAATCTATCCTTATCTACCCCCTCCTCCCTCCCAATCTATCCTTATCTACCCCCTCCTCCCTCCCAATCTATCCTTATCTACCCCTTCTCACTTCCTATCTACCTCTTCTGACTCTCTAACCCCCTCCTAACTTTCTAACCCCCCCTTTGAAGTTCACTTACCTTGGGCTTGTCCAGCGGTGAGATCGCGAGGTCTCTGTATCCCTGGTTCTGCCGGCTTCACTGCTGGGCGCCGGATATGACGACATATACCGGCGCTCGGCTTGAAATGCCGGCACTGCGAACCAGGAAGAGGCCTCGCGGTCGCGGAGAAGAGTGAGAGGCGCCGAACGGTTGCTGAGAACTTATTCCTCAGCAACCGCTCGGCGCCTCTCACTCTCTCCTCCGGGTCTATTAAAAAAAAAAGAAAAAAAAGACGGCGTTTCAATTGGGGGGGGCACAGCATGATGTAGGGGGGGCCATGGCCCCCTCTGGCCCCCCCCTGCCAACGCCACTGGTTGGAAGGGGTGGGCAAAGGGCAATGTTGGAAGCGGGCAATGATGGCACAGACAAGCTGTTTCATGGAGATGATGTCACTGACAAACTGGGGTGAAGATGGCACAAACAGACTGTTTGGGGCAAAGGTGGCACTTTGGGACATGTTGGTCGGTGAAATTGGAGGGCCCCAGGGCAATTTTCGCACCAGGGCTCTGTGGTTTCTAGTTACGCCCCTGAAAATAATAGCCAATTACCCCTGTAAAAAAGCCTTTGTCTCCTTTCTCCATCTCCGAGATCTCTGTATGCACATGTACCTGGCCTAACATATCTCCTGCTTGCCAGTGGGCATGTATGCTATATTCACTGCTATATTACAGGGGGTCTAATGAGGCCTCTTAACATGTGCAGCAGTTGGAATGTGTTCCTTCCAGTGATTGGCTGCCAAAAGCAAAATGAAAATAACATTTAATACACCATCACGTTGCATACACCGTGACTTTAAATATCAATAAGCAGTCAGTTCTGCGCCCCTTGGTAGGTTTCATTTACACTTGATGAATGTAGCAAACTTTTTTCCCTTTTTTTTGTTTTAAACAATCCTTATTTTTTTTAAAATAACTTTTTTTTATTATTTTATTTATTGTCAAAGCTTGCGTGTTATCACCAAAATGTGTGTTGTGTTACCGTGCTTCCTCGGCTGTGCTCTTTATACCCACGTCTTACCTGCTTCCACTTGAAAGGGGGGGGGGGGGGGGCGCGCCGACTGTGTGATAGGAAAGGAACGCGGAGACCAGGGAGGGGCCGCCGGCCAATTACCGTCAGCCGACAAGAAGCAGAAGAGGGAGCGCTAAGTCCGAAGAACACGCGGCGCGTTACAAAGATCATCATAGCCCACCTGAAGCAAAGGCGAGCGTAACAAAAGCCAGGTGGGAGGGAATAAGAGACCGAGAAATAACCAGGTTAGGCTGATGTAGCCTATAAGACTGTCATACACGCCCCGCAGGTGGTTACTGGACCCGAAACAGAAAATAGGGAAATACACACTCGGCTACTTATCTTAAACTCCAGCTGCTTGCAAGGAGGAAGGCAGAGGACGAGGCACCCCTGCGCGGTTGGTATTGCCCCGAATCTGCGAGAGGGTCCTGAGCGGGTGTGTGCGGGGCAGAGGCGGACGGGCTATGTGAGATGAGGTGCAGGAATGGCAGTGTGGTGACAGCCTTCGGTCTTGCGGCTCTCGTCTCCCTGTCGCTGTACACAGCATGGCATAGAGACAGAGGTAAGGCTACCCGCGGCAGCACGGTGTGTGGGGCTAGACGGCGGTGGGCAGTCTGGATACAGACCGTTACATAAGAAGATGGTTCTATACTGGCTTTAACAATGCATGGCTTACTCTAGAGTGCAGGGTCCATTTCTCGTGGTCTCATGAGACGGCTACCCTTAAAAGGGACACTCCAGCCATCATAGGCACTTTAATGCATGGCTGTATGGCTACTTTAAATTTTAGTGGTGCCTCCGTTAAAAATGCATGGGGGGGGTGACAAATGCATCGGGGGTAAACCTGCAGAATCCCCCCTCCCCAAGTATTTTTAATGCGTTGATGGCAAACTTTACACTTTAAGACCAATCTGCCACTAAACATGCCACAATATTAAGCTGCACCTGCTTCCTATTTCCCTTGATGATGTTATGATGCAAATACATTCGTCTCTTTAATATCTGCAGTAAATGTGGCTTTTCTCTGGAATTCCTATTTTCTGTTTTTTTATTTGCTGTGAGTCAGTCGAGTCGCTGTGTATAGAAAACTTGTAATATTTACCCTGGTTTTGTGGGGACCTGATGTAAAGGTCAGATCGTGTACAAAACACATGGCAGGCTTACGGTTACGTTACCCTAAATACGCCAACCTGTAACGCAGTAGGGACTTAGCCTGGGACACTATAATATGAGGTGTTTTTTTTTTTTTTGCTAGTATGTTCTAAAAAATGTATCTATAAAACAGCCATAAAAATCATAATGTGTTTAAACGGCAGAGAATGATTGCTACTCTAAATGCCCGTGTAAAACGTTATCACTGGGTCATGTGAAAAGCTTCCGTAAAGCCGTATTCCTAGCTGTTAACCCTGAACAAGAGTCCATCCTTGACCGTTTGGAATGACGGGATATTTATTATACAGGAGGATCTGATGGTCTGTGTTTTTTTTTTTTTTTGTTTGTTTTTATGGAACAGGCGCTAGATTTTATAATTTTATAGATGGTCTATAGTTTGATAGATCATCTTTAAGAAAAGAGCTCTCTCGGTTTGTTAGCTTGTTCAGGAAAGGACAAACCGCAGGATACTTGCTGTCCGCCAACTTCTGCTCATCTCGTTGTGACACGTGTACAAAAAGTGCTCCCGTAAATGTCAGTATTTGGTTCAGTGGTTGAGTACTGTATTGCAAAAACAACGTATAATTCAGCCTTTACGTGTGACCAGGTACGCAATGGAATGGCTATATGGGTAAGTTCGCCCAAGTCAGAGACTACTAACACTTCTTGAGGTGAAAGAATGATCACGGTAGAGGAGCACGTTGACGGGAGTTGTGTACTCCAATTTAGATTTTTTTTTTAATGCAAATGTCTTAAAGTGTTTAAGTTGACTGCCCTCCTTGTATTATCAAAACAGTACAATGCACTATGAAAAGTGCAGAAGAGTTCACGGTTTAACCTGCCTGACCTCACTTTCCATTGTGGAGGACCAGTTTGGGCTCTTCCTGCGTGAGAAGCTCTCTGGTGTCAGGAAGGTTCAAAATTTTCAAAGAGTTAAAATTTTCAGCTCTCATGCCAATTCCCAAAAAGTTTTCTGCTAAAAAAATAAAATAAATAAATAAAAGCCCTTTATGGCCAACTCACCCAGGCACTATGAGTGTTGTAGCATGTTTTAGGTGTGCCTATGATCATATATTAATACATAGTGAAGACTTAATCAGAAGAAGAAGCAGTTTGACGTCACTGGTGTTATGTTTCTCTTACCTTTTTTAATAAGTGTTTGTTCTATAACCTGGGTATCAACCATGTGCCTCGGAGCTGTTTTTTGTGGCTACTGCCAGGAAGCTTGTTCTATTAATTCTTTGTAGATGATAGGTAGACATGACACCAACCCAGAAGCTGTGGAAGTCGGCAAGTGAAGCCTGTGAAACAAGTACAGCAGGGTCTTCGGGAAGGTCCCCAGGAGCGGGCTAGAATAACCTGTTGCTACATTATTTCCCTGTGGAAGAGTTAATGGCAACAAAATTGCAGTGTACACATTTGGAAAATCTTTTAGCACTACGTACATGAATTTGTTTATATAACTTGTATAGGTTTATACACAGAGATACAATATATAATTTTATTTGTTGGAGATGGTTAAAGTCAAAGTCTGGTCCCTTTACATGTATTTCTGTTAATCCAATGTGTTTAACGGCATGGAATCTGTGCAGACATTCTTCTGCAAAGTAAGAAAACTCTAAAAATCTGCTGAGCGTGTAAAAAAAAAAAATACAAAAAAAAAAGCAATAAGAAATACTAATAAACACACTAAAAAGTAACAATAATGATGTGCTGAATGATGTATTAAAAATTATGTAGTGTATAATATAAACCCTACAGATAAACTGAGTTCAAGTAAAAAAGTGTGTAATAATGTACACACTATAGGTAAACCTAAAAATACATTAATATTATAAAGCTCCAGACGTTCTCCTGGCTAGTTTAATGCCTCCCTCTACTGAAAGCAGGATGCATTTGTCTATATACTTCTCGCACATCTTCAGTAGCGCTCCCCATTAGAGAAGAAGGAGAATGAAATGGAAATCAACTTTTGTAACTAAAGAATGCCTACCTTAAATATCATTCGGCAAACTCATGGCAAATGGAAAACATTTTGGCAAACGCTAATCACTGCAGCGTGCACATGGGTTCATGGTGTAGGGGATTGCCTTGCAACTGGGGTATCCCCGAGGAACACTTTCCTACATCTTGCAATCACTGGATTGGCTAATTTGATCAAATGTTTCAGAAGTGACTCTTGATCTGCCTTCCCACGTTCTTTTGTGAACAAAGCAGTAACACGTAGGATTCGATAACATGTTAAAAGTGATAGTGTTTAACGCTGACTTTGAAACTTTTAATTAAGCCCCAAATGTAACTTTTTGACAGCCTGATCAGTCGTTATATAGGCCAAGTCATACTTTGAACTTTTTTCTGTGTTTGATGATGACACCCAGACAGTCTTTGATGTATAACACGTGGTTGATGCTTAAGAAAGACACCAGGCCGTACCAGCAGGTTGACACTTTGCCTGCAAACCTAGTAGCCTCAGATTCTTCTTTATGGCAACTTCTGGCACCAATAGCCACATTACCACATATCTTGTTTGTGAGCCAGAAAGTTACTTAAAGATGTTCATGCTTGTTGTGTGCTGTTTGCTCATTTGTAAGCTAATCAATATCTGGCAGCACACCCAGGCCTATTCTATGAAAAGCACTGGTCCTGGCAACCCACTAGTGCCCTGGAGATCCAAATGCTTCTAGCTTTTGCTCACGGGATGGGATTAACCCTATGTTTTTTCATATATATATATATATATATGTATGTATATATATATATGTGTATATATGTGTATATATATAATATAATTTCCAGACCAAGTTGAGATGTAGTTCTGTAATGGCATTGTGGGTTTAATTTTGTTTTCCAAAACTAAAAACTGTTACTGTGAGGTAAACCTACTGTAATGTGCAAGAGCATCTTGCCCTGTAACTAACTAAAAACTGTATTTCGGAGATGGCCACTTTGGAAGAACTGAAAATTACGGCTACGTTTGGGAGAGAATGGTGACAAAATGGCTGCTGATCATTCCTAAATGAGACACAAAACCAGCAAAATAATCTCTGAAAATTTCATCTGGGCTATTAACATAATCTAGAGATGTAAAGTGCAGGTAAAAATTATGTCACGCAGCTGTGTGCCCCAATGATGTCAGCAGGACCACCCACCGACATCAATAAGACTTCCTGACTGCATCCCGCAAGGGAGGGCTCCGTGTAGCCAGAGCCATCATTTCCCCAGATATGGTGGCAAGTGTCCAAATACCCCAAGCAAAATTCCCTAGGTTACTGGCTTTCCAGAAATACTTTTTTTGGGTTGTTTACTATTTCTAGAGCTTTCCTGTGTTTATTATTATTTTATTTTTTTTCTATCGATTGTTACTCTTAAGTGTGAGGATTGGGTCTTTAGCAGGAGGAGGCCCCAGAGTGCTGCTACGTACATAGAATGTAGCTGGGACTCTAATGAGCAAGACTGAGCCATTCTATTGTTTACCAATGCAGCATGAAAAGCAGTCAGGGCGTTTGTCTAAGAGATTAGGTCACGTTAACAGAGCTAGAAAAAAATACAAGGTTTAGAAGATCTCTTGACATTGTTCATAAAATGTACAACAAAGTATGCACATATGACACTGTGTTATATGGGCAGATGCTACTTGGCTTGGGGCATGACTTTGTTAGAAGAAAGGAATGATGTAACATGTTAGAAAAGTTTATAAAGCAGCCATGGAAACTGCATTTGTTATGCCCGAAAGGTAATCCTATTGTAAGATGTAACAATGATTTTTTGTACCAGATGGGAGTAAACATTTTTTTGAAGTAGAATAGTCCCTTACGTTGATGGAACTTACTTCCAAAACAATAAGAGTTAAGAAAGTGTAGTATGAATTCCGTGACTGTTCCAGTTTATGGCTGGCTGATCAGTTGTCTCTGCTTTTAGATGAAGTATGTCATTAAGACCTTTTGTTCACTTACAGTTCAGTAGCTTATATACACCGATCAGCCATAACATTGACCACTGACAGGTGAAGTGAACAACATTGATAATCTTATCGTGGTACCTGTCAGTAGGTGGGATACCTTAGGCAGCAAGTGAACATTTCGTCCTCAAAGTTGATGCGTTCGAAGCAGGAAAAAGCGTAAGGATCTGAGCGACTTTAAGGGCCAAATTGTGATGGCTAGATGATTGGATAAGAGAATCTCCAAAACGGCAGCTCTTGTGGGGAGCCCCGGTCTGCAGTGGTCAGTACCTATCAAAAGTGTCTCGAGGAAGAGGTGAACCAGCAGCAGGGTCATTGGTGGCCAAAGCAGCCCGTGTGTTCAAATCCAACAGACGAGCTACTGCTGGAAAAGTTAATGCTGGTTCTGATAGAAAGGTGTCAGAACACACAGTGCATCGAAGTTTGTTACGTATGGGGCTGCCAGTTTGGGGCTAGGGTGACCTCATGTCCTGGATTGCCTGGGACAGTCCTGCAATGGGACTTGAAGTCCTGGGTCCTGGGCAGCCTCAGTCCGGGACAATGCCATGTCCCAGAATGAGGAGTCTTGAGTGAAGGAGGTCTCAGCCAATCATGAGAGACTTCTCAACTCTCCTGATTGCCTGAGCGTTCAGAAGCCTCTTCTGATAAGCTGAGTTCCTCCTTCACACCAACTCAGAGTAAGCAGCAGCCAGTGCCAGGTATGTTTGACTCTGTTTGTCACAGTGTTTATGTGACTGTGTTTGTTTGCGTGACTGTGTGTGTAATGTCTGGTAATAAAGGAATTCTCTGAATCTACTGCCTGGTATTAGAGGGGTTAACATTCTATATCTACTCATGTCTGTTATGAGTGTATGTATATTATTAAAACTGAAACCAAGGCTTCTTAATAATATATAATAGTATATGTGTGAGATATGTGAGGCCCCACTTTGCAACTTATAGGACTTAAATGATCTGCTGCTAACATCTTGGTGCCAGATACCAAAGCACACCTTCAGAGGAATCGTTGAGTCCATGCCTTGACGGGTCTGTTTTGGCGGCAAAAGGTAGACCTGCACAATATTTGGCAGGCGGTCATAATATTATGGCTGATCGGTGTATGTGTATTTAATCTAGGCATATGATATATAATTGCACATCTAGCTAGAATATGTTTTAATGGCTTTTATACATTTGTCAGTTCTCCCTGAAACTGAGTGAGCATATGGGGGGGGGGGGGGCTATGGAAGTTGAAAGCATTATCATTCCTCAGTCTCTGGCTTCAAATTGGCAATAGTGTACAGCCAGGCATCGCCCTTAACTACATTTGCAACTCTTGAATAATTTATCTCTATAGAACACTATGTGACTGAAAAGGTTCCAGTGGATATATAGTAACAGAAAAAGAGAACCTCCATTCTAAAGTGTTACCTTTGGTTACATGAGCCTCCATGCCAAATAAAGACGGCCTTCTCCAGATAGGATCCTCTGTCTGAACCTTCCTGTGACAAATCCCTATCTCTTACTGCAATCTACTCCATGCTGAAGAGATAAAAGGGAAATGAGGAGACAAGGGACTTATTTGTCCAAATAAATCTGCCAGTCCCTAAAGGCAGCTGCTAACGATTATGTTTGTATCTAATTACCAGTTTGCAAATATTAGTTTATGTGTAATGTAAAAAATTTAGGTGAGGCCCTTTTGGAGTCTTTCTCTTTACATTTGGGAGTCGGTGTTTGGCTATATGTGTTTTTTATTTTTTAGGGGTCTTGAGCACAATAATGTAGGTGTGATGATGGCAGCATGTTGACATGTTAATAAGTAGTAGCACTTTGATTTATAAATCTTATTTTATTACCATTAACGCAATAGAGCTTTTGGGGCTCCCTAAGATGCCATTATGTACCTACTAATACTGCACCAGAGACTGATGTCGTCACAGCTGGGTGTATGGTACAGATTTTATGTTTATCGGGAGCTCATAAAGAGTCTACTGGTGCTCCACCTTTTTTTAATCAACTTTACTTAAAAACTGACTTTAATAAACATTGGATTATAAAGCTTGATGATCATTTAAAAGTAATGTTGACTTCTGTTTACATCCTCATTGTGTATATATATATATATATATTGCACAGCTTGTTAGTCTAGGTAGTCTTTGGCATTCAGTAACAGTCTTTGTGCCAAAGTTTGCTAATCCGCCCATGAGTGTACACCCTTTTTAGGTTGGCTCGCCGTACGTGAATGCACCTGGCAGGTACTGGCATGTTTGCCTGTAAGTTTTTTTTTAATCTAGCCACAGAAATGTTGCGAAACCTGTAGCGGGATTCAGACATGAACCAAACTCACACTTAAAACACAACACTCAATGACATGTCTTTTTTTTAGAACTATGCAAACAACGTAGACCAGCTGTTTGCTGAACAATGTCCCGCTCTGGTTCACGGACCCTTTGTGTTTCATTATTTGCAACCATATTCACCAACTGCTTGTTAATCATATCAAACTGTTAAGTTCACGTTCTACATGCTGTGGAGTATGATGTTGCTTCATAAATCATAACAATAAGTAATAATGTGATGTTAATGATGAAAGTATACCCATCAGGGATCAAAGACTGGGCATTGCGGAGAAGCCTGGTCGCTAGCTGGATAGTCGGAAAATTATAACACTTCAGGGTGTAAGGGCTGGGGCATTAGCGGACATGCTCTATCATACGCATAGAGATTGGCAATTGCAGAAAGATGGGGCTAATATTTTGTCCTGCTCATAAAATAGATCGTTAATGTATCTGAACCTGTATATACTGAACACACCTGGATGCGTGATAAATGGTAACAGTGGACATGAAATGAAGCATAGATAATGCAGGGCCCCATTACCCTTCCCATCATTTCAAATGGCTTAAAAGGCATCTTATGTCTACGTGGTTGTAGATGAGGCAGGTTACCATCAAGACTATTATGCCCAAGACCTGGTTAATTTTTGAATGCATGCATTTTAGAAGAAATGTTTATTTACACATTCTTTACTTGTTGTGTATTTAATATTTGGTGCTCCATCATTGCAACTCCTGTTCCACTTCTAAAACATTCTTATTTGATGCTCTAACCTAGTTTAGTATCCTCTCTTGTGTCCCAACTGCAGTTTGAAATCATTTGTTCCCCAAAGCTCTCCAGGTTCACCAAGTTTTTCTCCATTTGAAGATAATGGTTCTCATTGTGGTTCACTGGAGACCCAGAGCTATAGAAATGGCTTTGTAACTCTTTCCAGAATGATAGATGACTGTTTCTCATCTGTTCCTGAGTTCCTTTAGATTGTGTGCTGCTTTTTGAGACCTTTCAGGCTACCTCACTTTGTTCTATTTTAATTGATAACCTGTTCTATTTAATTTATGTTTATATTAAACAGGGCTGGTAGTAACCATGCTTGGGTGCGTCTCGTGAAATTAAACATAATTGCCAATTAAATTTCATGAGTTGGTTGATTTTGTAACTAAGGGGCGTAATTAGTTTTTCACATAGGGTAAACTAATATCGTTTGACAGCCTGGACTCCCCCCTGGCAGCAGAAGCCGGTAAGCTGTTGCGGTTGAAAGTGCCCGATCGCGCAGTTGCATTCCCTTCCGGGTTACGTCAGCAGGTCATCGGAGGACAGGATATCCTCTGCGGGGATATCCTGCCCTCCGATGAGGCACAGAGACCTGATCGGTGCAGGGGGATCGCGGGGAGGAAACCATCTCTCTCACTCCCCCTCCCGTCCTGAAAGAGAAAAGCAGAAAAAAAAAAAAAGTTAATTCATTTAAAAAATATTAAATAAATCATTAAAATAATAATATATATAATACAAAAAAAAAATTATGTGAGCTGTGATGTCATTGTGACATCACTGGCATGTTCAGGAGGTCCCTAGGAGGACCTCTAACCATTTCTGTGTAAAAATATATAAAAAATAAAAAATTTTTAAAAAAATTAAAATAAAAAAATAAAATTATTAAAAAAACCTTACTTCCCATTGCCCTAGCATAACATCTAGCCAGTATAACCCTTCTGCCCCTGTTCACAACCCCCAAACCCGTTAAGCAATAGGCATAAAAATTATACAAAATTGTACACCTTATAGTATGCTCCCTGGTGCTGGGAAAGTCTGGAAAATCTATATAAATTAGGTATTTCTGAAATCAGGGCACCTGAATTTGGAGGGGATTTTCCATCACTTTACCTAATTTTGTGAGGATTCAGAGGGAAAATGTAAAAAAAAAAAAATTAGTTTATTTTTCTAATCTTCGCTAGTTTTTACTAAATTTCTCATTCTAAATTTTCAGCTAATCATCCAACTATGGTATCAAACGAAAGCTCTGTCTCTCCTTGAAAAAACAATATATAGTTTATATGGGTACACCATTCACAGGGAAAGAGAATCATCTCTAAACCGACATACCCCAGAAATGGCAAAATTGCTCTGGGCTTTGAGGTACCAAAAACCCCTGGGATTGAAGGGGTTAAAAGCTGCATTTTGTGTTTATTCTGGTTCTTATTAACCCCTTCAGGACCGGGACGTACCTGGTACTTCCTTTTCATACATCACCGCCAGACCGGGACGTACCAGGTACGTCATCGATGATGTGCGATCCAGCGTCTCAATGGACGTTGGGATTGCGAGGGGCGGCTGCTACTGACCGTAGCAGCTACTCCCCCCTCAATTCCATGCACGTGATCGCTTTGAAGCAAATCACGAGCACGGAATTAAAATATTTAAATACAACTGCGGTCTTCAAGGGAACCACGATAAAAGACAATTGCTAGAACAGACTGTGTGCATTTACAGGAAGAAGCCATTAGACGTTACATTGATGGCATTTATTTTATAAATACGTTGGCCATTGGGAATTGTTTCCCGTTTTCTTGCAAAGTGGAGTTGTGTACTTTTTAACTTTAGCAAGTCAATAGCATTAAATTCTCCAATCAGTCTTCATAAAAAGCCAGCAATTCACAGGATTACTTTTCTCTGCAGTGTTTCTGCTGCTGAGTATGAACTGGAAGATTGTGCGTTCCCTACTGCTGTGCTCGGAGCAGATGTGATGAAACCTATGGAGAAGCATCGCGTGTATTATATGAAAGGAGCACTACAGCCGTCATGCACGTTAATATATAGATATGACAGCTGAGTAGTCCCTTTTATTTTCACCTGCCCACCTTACCTGTAGAGCCACCTGGTGACACTGAGCTGCAGGGTACTCGAGGATCTTCCCAACTGGGTCACGCTCCACTCTGCCTCTGAAAAAAGAGGCAAGGTGGGACAGTGACCGAAAATAAAGTATTGTTTTATATATATATATATAAAAAAAAAATTAAAAAAATTGTCCTTTAGTCAAATCGCAACTAAACTTCAAGTCTAGCATTGACCACAAAAAAAACAAAAACTAACGCGTGAGAAAAATCTGTGGTAATGCTTGCATACCGCTCTGAGGACCCAGCAGATCTAATGGCGACTTCCTAAATTCTTGTCAGGGGATTGGTGGAGGGAGGACACTCCTTCTGCGGACCCCCTTGGTTGTGCAACGTATAGCATATTTTCATGTACAAGAATGATGGTACATTAGGATCACTTATGTTGTAATTTTCTCAGTGAAATGAAATGTTTTATATTGTCTAAAAACATCTTAGAAATACATAGCTCGGTGCTTATGTGGACGTACTCAGTTATACAATATTTAGATGGATACTCAAATGTTAATAAAACTGACCTGATGGATGTGAAGGCAGTACCTCGAAAGTACACTTATTTGTTACTACCACAGGACATGACGATTCTAGAAAGAAAACAAAACATATCTCTTTTAGCTATTCTGATTTTTTTTTTTATTTTTTTTTTTTTTATATAAGGATAATATTTTTTGATGTCACAAAAAAAGGTTATGTTGAGGATTATGGGGCAGTTTTTATCTTTCTTTCTTCAACTTTTTTTTCTTTGCCGCTGTTTTATATTGAACATGCATTCTAATGTGTTTGATCTATTGACATGCAGTAGAGATTGCTTTTGAGTCTCTTCTTTTCTTTTACAAAGTAACAAGCAGTTGTTATAGTGTTTAACTGGGGATTTTTGCATGTGTTTTGTCCTTACCTTATTTCTACAGTAGACAGCAGAGTGAACAAGAAATGTCCCTCTTGAACTGATCTTAAACCTAAGAATAAAGAGTAACTTAAATAGGACTGTTGTAGCTTGAAATGCCATTAAAGATGTCTTCCCTGATCAATAGCATGCCCAGTTACATTTTATATTCATTATTACATTAAACAAAATCCTATTGGTAATGCATGGGGGAAATTTCGTCGTGTTTAATTCCCCCTCTAATGAATTGGGGCAGAAGTGCAGTAGGGATCCAGTCTGACCAATGACTGCAGAGTAATATATTTAGGAGTGTGTCTGTGTATGCATTAGATTCAGAGTAGGGTTATTTAAACAAATGCATATATGTATTTGTTTTATTGGATAATTCTTTGTTCCACCAGAACAAAAACAAGCAGCATGTGTAAAGGAGTATAGAGTTTTTGTTTCTGTTTAATGTACTGAAAGCAAAACTATGAGATGCATGTAAGAAATAATAAAAATAAAGTAAATATTGCATGAGAAAAAGCACGAGTGAAGTTGAAGGGCACTTTAATGCGTATAATAGCTGAGCGTTCCTCTTTAAGTTACTCTTTTGCTTTCCTTGTACTCCATCCCTCCCTCTGGGCCAAATGTGCTCCCATTGTTTTGAATGTAACCTCTTTCCTGCCACTCACAAGGATGCTCAAAGCGCCCAAAAGTGGTTTGAAAGTGCCACTAAAGCTAACTAACTCTTTTTTTTTTTTTTTCTCTCACTCTTACTCTCTCATGTATAGTATGCATTTATTGTTGGTGACGCTATATACATTTAACATCCATTTGTTTTTTTGTAGGGTATGGAATAGACTCGTACGAAAAACAGTTTACAGAACTCCAGCAAAGGTTGTTTCACGCCGAACAAGAGAATCGAAAGAGGTCTCAAGATCTGAGCAATGTGCTTGATGAAATAAAGCGAGCCGTAGCAGAGAAAAGAAATGCTTTTGAGAATCACACAGGTAATGATTGGTCTATATATTGCTGATTTAATCTTTATTGAAACTCATTTTTCCATCTGATTGTGTCCTTTTCCCAGCCTCAATGTGTTTATCCCATAGTGGAACGTCATTGTGTGCAATGTAATGCACACAATGTTTAGATGAGATAATATCACAGGCTTCCATATCTCCCTGGGGGAAAACACACAGCACAAAATAGAAGGTAAATCACCACACAAGGAGGCACCGATATTCTCCCTTTTTTGAAACAGTTATTGAGTGTGAAGCCCTTTGTCATGCCACCTGTAACCCACCTCTGTTGTTCCTCAGTACACCTAGCAATTAGGAGGCTATACTGCAACGCTGGTTAAATCATCCTCTCTTTGAAGCCTGTGTTCAGGACAGACTACCCTACAAGTCAGCTGCTTGAATTCAAAGGTCCATTGGTTACTGCTGGGTCACTAATTAACTTGAGACTTAATTGCACCTGTGATAAGTTCTTTATCTTTTTTTTTTCTGCTCTGGTAAATATATCAAGCTTTGATGAATTGCTTATCCTGGCACGCATTACACAAATTTTGGTAATGTAACTGCTTACCAGTTGTGTTCCCTAATTAGTTTGTGCTCTTCTACCTAACATGTAGTGATTTTCTATCTTCTGTTCTGTTTTGATGGTGTTTCTACAAGAATGTTCTCCTATGATCCACCTTTTAGTTTGCTCCCATCCGAGCTGTCTTCCTACTGTCTTCCTACCACCCTCACCAATCTTCTTTTTGGTCTTGCAGTTGAGGAGATAAAATGGAAAGTTATGAATCTGACCAGCAAGCTCCCCATGCAGTTCTCAAACATTTACATGTTCCTGCCTCATCTGCTGGGTCATGATGATAGCCTTCAGCCCAACGTGCTCTATGGACACGGGAGAACAGGGGGTGAGGTGGTTGTTGTTATTATTGTTGTTATTTATTATTATTATATACATATATTAGCGCCCTCAAATTCCATAGAGCTGTACAATGGGTGGACAGGACAAAACAAGTGGTATGTATCATAACAAATTGACCTACAGAGACAGCAGGTAATTATTAGTTATTATTGAAATCAGTTTACCATCTTGCTAGTTTTTTCCTTACTTGAATCCAATAATGTAGTTTGCAGCTGTGCTAATATCTCTTCCAACTAGTCAGCCAGCTATGACCGTCCAGAGCATGTAATGATATAATAGTCCTTATCTGGTTTAATGCTATGTACATGACATATAAATGATTCCTGAAAGACATATGTAGTGCCTTGCTTAAAGTACCGTATTGGCTCGGATATAGGCTGCACCCTAAAAGTTAGGTGATTTTTTTTTTTTAAAGAAAAAAATTTCTTAGGAAAAAAAAAACACTTAGTGGAACAGACGTGCCGCCACTCTGCAAGCGTTAACAACCTCGTCTACACGATGTGCTTTAACAATCTCCCTTGCCGGGACTCCCCCCGTCTGAATTCCCGGCAAGGGAGATTGTTAAAGCACATCGTGCAGATGTGGCAGCAGGGGCTGTTTACGCGCATCGCTGCTGCCGGTGGACGTCTGCACGATGTGCTTAGACAACCTCCCGTGCCGGCAAACCCCCAGCCCCCCCCCGTGGGAAGTGCTGGCAGGGGAGGCTGTCTGAGTGTATCAGAGAGTAGGATACGGGTCCCCTGCACCGCTGCGGGGATCTGTATACTAACCCTGCTGCCTGCCCGGCGCCCAGGACTGCATGTCCCGGGCATCGGGTGCTAAACCCCGAATATAGGCCGCACCCCCATTTTAAAGACTTAAAGTGGGGGGGGGGAAGTGCGGCCTATATTCGAGCCAATACGGTATTTAGATCCCGATGCTCTCATTTTACTGAATTAGAAAAAGTACAGTAAGATTTTATTTTAAAACAATAAACTGTTGTAAGGTGACTGGCTTCATTTTGGTAACATTTTATTAAAAAAACAAACAAAAAGTAATGTAAAACATGATCCTCGCATACACATCAACTACTACTCATTTGGTTTAACTTGATGATTAACTCCAGCCCCCCCCCCCAACCTAAATTGTGATGTTCCTATGTACAGCTACTGCTTTTGGGCTGTGTACCCTTTGCACGCAGTGTTGTAGTGATATTGCCCGTGTTGGACGTCCTTTGGGGAGATGGATTTAATGCTGAAATCCGACAGCAACTCGGACGCCAATGATAAGATTATTGTGACTTTAGGGCTAATCTCTGTAAATTTGGAGCTTGTAGTATTTCTTTCTTCCTTTAATATTTACCCAATAAAATCAATATTGGCTTGCAATAACAGATTTTTGCATTTGTGTGTTTAAAATATAAAAATAACTTCAGTGTACCATTTGTAATTCAGTAATATGAACAAATTAGTAAAGGGGTCTGAATATTTTTGCAAAAGACTATTTGTCCTCCATCTCTCCAGTTGTCTTGGATGGTAGCATCATGGGACTTTCAGTATTTAAGATACTTTATTGATTTTTATTCTATAGTATTTTGGCTGCACATGAGTATTTTACTATCTAGGGACCAACAATAAATATCTCGACACATGACAATGTTTTATTAATACCCCGCTGTTTCTACTTTGGATCCTTTTTAGGTAGTCGTTTGTGTTAAAATATAAGCTCAGCTACATGTCACGTTTAATCACAACCTTGAGTGTTGAGTGTGTTTGTAAAATGTTAATCTCAAACTGCACAAACAAGATTGAGATAACATGTCATGTGCATGTTACTTCAGAGTTTGTACCTATAGATAGATATAGGGAAGGTCACCCTTATATAGGCTATAATGGATGGAAATCTTCTTTTTCTTTTGTTTACACTTAATATTGGTTTAACGCATATTGTGTAAATTGTGCTTTTTACATATGGAACAGCCGCACTTATATTGTATAATACATTGATTTATCATAAACGTAAGAGTAATAGTTTAAGGGAATTGTGATAACCTTCCCTTTTTTGTAATATGTTTGTTAAATAGTGTTAGTGACTCAGACTTCAAGGGAAGGAGGTATGTTCTGAATCCATCTGGAGGAAGGCTCATACCTACACCACCATTAGTAGATTTGTTATAGTGGGGCATGCATTAAGTAGACTTCATTAGAAAGTGAAGGCCAGTAGAAGGAGGCTGTGGATGAGATTAGAGGGGTTAGAGCACCCCTATATTCTATAGTGCATTTGTTATGGATTTAACTTGTACATTGATTTCAGCGTGAATCACAAGGGGTTCTCGGAGCGAGGGTTCTCGGAGCGAGGGTTCTCGGAGCGAGGGTTCTCGGAGCGAGGGTTCTCGGAGCGAGGGTTCTCGGAGCGAGGGTTCTCGGAGCGAGGGTTCTCCAGAGCGGAAATAATTTTTGTAACTGGAACGCTGTATTTGCCGGTAGCCCTCCTTAATTAAATTGTATGTAAATATTTAAACATGCAAGACTTTCACTAGGGGCAGAAATTTATTTTCTCCCTACTACTGTACTTTTTTAAAAGAGGGGAAAAAACCTATTTCCCTTGAGCATGGATGCATTATTGTATACGGTGATGTAGTATAGCATTTAACAAAATGGGTTTTATTCTTATTGGTGCCATTGTAGGCAGTTGCTTAATATTTTGGGTGACTTTCCTGCCCAGACAACACACAAATCTATGACCAACGCTGGCTTCCCTGATGCCCTTTACCCTTGCTTAGAAGCACCACTTGTTTAATACTGTATTTGCTTGATTATATGACAACCCCCCCCCCCCCCAAAATCTGAATATGAATTAAGGAAAAAAAGCCCAAATATAAGATGACCCTATAGGAAAAATGTACTAGTAAATATTAATTCATGTTAACTTTTCTTTTCATATTTAATAAAAGCTATGACTGAGAAAAATATTTTTTTTGTTTTTATTTCCTTTTGCTTGCCACTCTGCCTCCCTGATATGCCTTATACCCCCCTATATGCCACTCTGCCTCCAGAAATGCCTTATACCCACCTATATGCCATATAGGGGGTTAAAAGGCTTATCATGGGACAGAGTGGCATATAGGGGGGTATAAGGCATTTCTGGAGGCGGAGCACCCCCACGACTTACCAGTGCTTTTGACTCCTTGGTGTCTGGGGGCAGCGGGTGTTCCGCCGGAACTTCTATGAGCACCAGAAGGTCATGTGATGCCGGTGCTGTGTCATAGAAGCTATGGTGGAAGTACAAGCAGTAGCGGGGGTTGTATGTGTTCATCGAGCGGACGTTGGCCGGCTGGCAGAGGAGAGAGTTCTGGCAGCCGGGGAAGGTATGCGCATAGACAACCTTTGCTGCTGCTAGCACTTTCGCCGGTGCTCGGTGATAGAAGCCCTGGTGGAAGTGCCGGCAGCAGCTGAGGTTACCAGACAGGAGGATCCAGGTCCCCTGCAGCGCTGCGGGGGATCTGGATCTTTAGTCTCATAGTTGGACCCAGGGCCGACCCAAGGTAAAATGCCGCCTGGGGCGAATTGTAAAATGAAGCCCCCCCCTTATCTACCCTTCCTCTCCCTCCCTCCCTATTATCTACCCTTACCCCCCCCCCCCTTGTACTTACCTTTCAGCAGTCCTGCGGCGAATCTCCCTGTTCGGTCTCTCAGCATTACAAGCCGGCACCGAGACCGAACAGGGAGACTCGCCGCAGAGGAGAGAGAGAGCCCCTTTCTCTCTCTTTCGCTTTAAAAAAAAAAAAAGGGGGCTTGGGGCGGCAAATTGCCACCCCTTCAAAAGTGCCGCCTGGAGCGGCCCTGGTTGGACCTCATTTGAGGTCTGATTAGAAGACGACCTCGATTATAAGACAAGGGGTATTTTTCAGGGCATTTGCTCTGAAAAAACACCTTGTCTTATCGAGCAAATATGGTATTTTTTATGTTAATAAAGTTTATATAAAAAGTGCAACTATCTCTTTAAATACCTTTCCCTTTTTTCTTTTGTATCAACAGTGTCAATTGTCATTGGTATCCCGACAGTAAAGAGAGACAAACAGAGCTACTTGTTGGATACTTTAAGTTCCCTTTTCTCAGAAATGTCCACAGAAGAAAAACAAGACTGTGTGGTAATTGTTTTCATAGCAGAGGTAAGGCGGTATTAAATCACCCGTGGGGAAAAAAACCTCTGCCGGGAGAAAACTAAATATTACATGCCAAGCTTTGTGGCAACATGAAACCTCCAACGTTAATAGCTACTTTAATGTGTGGGGATGCGTCCAATGCCTGCGTGTTTATTATCTGTGTTCCATGCTGACTGTACAGTATGCCGAGATACTAAACATTTCGTTATATGTGACTCCACTGGCTGGCTGTAAACATGCCCTCTCTAAGCAGCGTGTTTGCTTCCCTTCCCTTGCTTGCTTTCAGGCTGCACCATCGGGCTGCATGCATGCGTGCGCACAGGTTTTGGCGTGCATTTGCTTCCAATCCTTGTGGGAGAGTTTAGGAATTGATCCCTGTGCATTCTCATGCAACCGGTGACAAACAAGCCCTAAAGGAGGTGCTTTAGATATTTTTGTTTTAACTGGATATCTACGTTTGAACTTTTTTATTGAGTTTTCCCAGATAAAAACAAGGAAAGTAGGGTAGAACATAATAAAAAAACAAGTTGCATTGCAAAATGACACAGTACCCCAGTGACGTCCCCCAAATGACCAAAGCTGAAATAAGCGTCTGTATTTTAGATGTATTTCTTAGAGCAAAATAGTGTCCGTGCCCCACTAATTGATGCTAGTAACAGGACACTGGAGCCTGGGTGCTGTGGGCTCTGTGATCTTGAACAGATTGAAGAGAGAGACCTCTCTCTTCTAAACATGAATTTGTTTTTTCGTCTTTTTCGATATCTGCATACCTGTGGGCTAAACGTGGAGAGTTCCCAGGTGTGGATATCAGTTGGGGTATAGCTTTCACCGTAAATATTCGGAACATACTAGCATTCTCAAAAAGACCCACTAACAGTTCCTGATCAGAAACACATGTTCCTAGCGCTTATGTTTCACTCCAGACTATATGTATGGGGAACATGGATTTATTACAGGGTGGAATAAAGCCGCTCTGCAGAGTGTTTCTACATGCGCAAGTAAGGGCTTGGAGGTTTAATAATCATCAGTTGTGTCTGTTAAAAATAAAAAATAAAAATCTGGCTGTTATTTTGATGAAATAATCCTTCAATAGGCTGCACGCCAACAATCCTCCCATGTTTCCCGCTAGCAGCTGTTGAGACATTGATGGTTACCAACTATATGATCATTACTCTGATATATCATTTTGGGGTTTTGTTTTTTTTTTTATTTTTTCTTGTATACTTTGAAAGTCTGCACGTAAAACAATTCCCAAATAAAACTGTTTGTTTCAGGTCAATTTACAATATGTTGATGATCTTGCTTACGGAATAAAAGAGAGGTATGTGCTGGTGACTTTTTTTTATTATATTTTTTTCTAGATGTCTTGGATAAAATATAAAAACTTATATTTGAATGACAATTGTTTACAGGCCCCAGGATTAACAGCATGGTGTGTATATATATATGTATGTGTGTATGTGTGTGTATATATATATATATATATATATATATATATATATATATTTTTAAATAGTGCTTCTCATTGGGGTTGTGGAGTCACTCGAGTCATTAATGAGATGACGTAGACCAGTACGAAAAGCTTGTTTTTAATGTAACCTACTGAATAAATGTATATACATTAAATCTAAGGCTTTTTTCAGCACATCTATTCATCCTGAAAACATAAATATTTAATGTTCTACTTGCAGTTTTCCTCGTGAAATACAGTCTGGTGTCCTTGAGATCATCTCTCCCCCAGCGTCTTACTACCCAGATCTAAACAATGTTAAGGAAACCTTTGGGGACTCCAAGGAGCGAGTGAGGTACTGTAGCAGACGGCGGTAATTGTGCAGAGTGTACCAGAGAGGCAGAGAGATGCCGGAAAAAGCCAGACCAGTTTCCTCTGTTTAAAAGATCCAAATTTATATTGAGTATCTTGAAAATATGCTGACTGTATTTGTTTTTCCCCTGTGATATACATATGTGTATTGGGTATTGGAGTATGGCATTTTTAAAGCACATACTGAGTGTAGAGTGATAACTGGTCAATATGTAAATATGTCTCTACCTGACACGCCCAAAATATATAAAACATATTTGTAGTTTTTCAAAGGGACGCTTTAAAGGGTTACTCCAGCCATCATATGCACTTTAATTATGATATCCCCCCTTGAAAATGGATAGGGAATCCTGGTCAATACACCCCCCAGCTATCTCCGTGCATGTTACTTGCACCCAGTCGGCCCCAGTTCTGGCTCAGGGACTGCTGCGGGGGTCTGTTCAGACCCTTCAAGCAGCTAATCAGTGGCAAGAATCATTGGACCGCATAAGATGAGGGTAGCTTGCAGATGGATGAGGGTAGCTTCCACTTTGGGTAAGTCCTTTTATACATATTTTTTGGTTTTTCAGTACTTTTAATATGCATTTTTTTCTGTACTGGAGGTGTGTTTTTAATGCTTATGATAGCTTTGTCACTGTTATATTTATTTTTTATTTTTTTTCTTTCTTTGCGTTAAAATGCAGAGTGGTATTAATCAGAACGCCGTCTATAAAAGTGTTAATATTAAAGTACGTTATTCATTGGGGATGGCGGCTTCTAAACCATGTTTGCGATACTGCCATGTCTCGCTCCTCGCATGCTGTCTGCGTCGGAACATAACATCATATCCTGCGCTGGGTCTAGGGGAATGCTGGGAGCATGTTAGGAGCACTTTCAAAAATTGACATGTTGCCGTGAGTTCAGTTTTTTTTTTTTTTTTTTTTTTTTTTTTCCCCCCTAAAAGTTCTCATCTGTAGTTAAGGATTATCTGTCATGGATTTTTTTGTATGCGGTTCTAGTACTTTTTCTTTATTGTAGTCGTATCCGTGTGACCTGTACTTAACGGAGCACTACAACCTGTAGGCTGAAAATATATTTCCTGTCTTGTTCTTCTATTGTTTTTACTCGACCAGGGCTGATCTACAAATGATACCTGCAGAAAGAGCCTACTTCATCTTTATTAAAAAAAAATCTTACACAGTTCTGTGCTAATTGTCCGAATTAAAGATAATTGGACATAAGCCTAGACAAGATAATATACGTTAACAACTATCATTCACAAAAAAATCTATACTTTGCACAGAAGAAAAGACTTGTAGGTAAAAATGCATTTTCAGCACTTTTGCTCAGTAAGTAGCTTATTATAGCTATCCCTGAAACCAGGGATAAACTCTTGTTTTCACCCCACTGGTCACTGGATTATTTCTCGAGAAAAACACTGTCTGTCCACACTGTTCCAACACATACTCCTCCCAGATATCTCTTCATAAGCCTGTTTATCTGTAGTCAACCATCTTTACCAACGTGTCTCTTACTGGTATGTGTTCTGTCCTGATATCAAAAGAAGAGTGGCTCTGATAGATCCAAATGATTTTTTAAATGTATTTTTGTCCACTATTATGAAAGCGTTTAATATGCGATGGCAATTATAGCTAAAAGAGACAAAAAAAAGTAATGTTTAGAAAAGATAGACACAAGGTGCTCAATGCGCAAGCATGTATCGAACAAGGTTACTACAAATCCTACATTTTCTCGGTGGAATTCTTCAAGTACTAAAGCGACAATCTACTGCACCAAACAACCACACAAACAATTACAAAAAAAATGGCTCAGCACTGGGAGTAGTCTTTGACCGGAGGTGTAGGCAGTAACACAAACCATGCCGGGAATCTCTCCTATCTGGCTTGAAGGTAGAATCTTTGGGATGGGTGTGGCGGTCGTGCCTAAGGGTGTGATGGCTCTATAAGGGTCTTCCAATATAACCAGGGGATATAGATATGTAAAATGAAGAAAAAACAAAAAATAGTGCAGTACATCTTATGGAGCCAAGGTGAATAATAACAGGAAACACACTATAGAGAGCTTAATATAGCTCTATTGTAACAGCATTGGCAGTATAATCCCCGCCGTCTTCTGATTATATTTAGGTCACAGCTTCTCAGAGTGGATATGTAGAGACATAAATGATACAAGACCTAGTGTATTTCATTTTACATATCGCCATCCCCTGGTTATATTGGAAGAGCCTTACAGCCATCATACCCTCATGTACGACCGCCACACCCATCCCAAAAAAGCCACACAAACAATGAGTGCATATTAAGGAACTTGATATGTTGGGTGGAAAAAGCCACCTATCTTGTTAACATAGTGGAGTATAACTAATAGTGTAAAAAATAAATAGTGAAAAATAAATAATGAAGTGCACTCAGTGCAAATCTAATAAGATTCAAACAGAACCTGATACATATGGAACATCCAAATCGACCAATATTGGGATAAAGTATCTTGAAAAACAAATCCAATGTGAACTGTATTGCAATACTGGAGTATACCATACCTTTAGAAGAATTGTGAAACTATAGTTTGGCGGTGTCCGCTCACGTAAATACTTATCTTGACTATCCTAAAAAAAAAAAAAAACACTAAAATTTAATTGCAAGTAAGTTTTGTATCCGGATGTTGTATCCCGTTTTGTTGTGCATGGTATACAAATCACTGATACATGTTACTTTTATCTTTGCAGGTGGAGGACAAAGCAAAATTTAGACTACAGCTTCCTGATGTTGTACGCTCAACCAAAGGGTGTCTATTACTTACAGGTAGTTTTAAATAAGTGTGTTGCGTCTGCTTTATTGGTATATGTGTAGTTATATGTGAAACGTCAGCGTGTAAGCCTCTTCTGTGTTCTATGGTTTATCAAGATGGTGATAGCAGCTAACCTTTTGCCTCTTAGTAAATCTGTGTGATTTTTGGATAGGTTGGCATTACTGGATCTGATGTTCACTGGTCAGAAAATACCCCTCTTCTACTCATAAGAAGCCAATACATGCGCCCAGGCCCAATATACCGTGAAAGAAAGCACTGTCTCTAGGAGTAGCCCACAGACTATGTTGACAACTAAAATACTCCAGCCATCATATGCAGTGTCATGTATATAATAGAGAGGTCTATTTACATTTTCATGGTGTTAATTTTACAAACACGAGTTCTTCTGCAGAATCCCTCCACATGCCTTTGCCCCTCAGCTGTTTTGCGGGCCGGCGATGTGTTTGGCCAAACGCATCTTTATCAACGTGATAAACGTTGACTGGAGGTAACGATGCAGGCACATGCCTGCTCAGAACTTCATGAGTATGAGTGGAAATCGCTCCAATTGATTTCAATGTGAGTGCATCCTGCCAATGGTTGGCTACTTTAAGCAGCCAGTTAGTGGGAAGAGCCATTGGACCACAGAGCAGGGGCAGCTTCTGATCGTTGTATTGTGTTAGCAGAAAAGGTAAGGTGTGCAAATACCCCGGGAAACTGACTTGGCCACAAGTTTTTTCCCTTTTATGTGATTTCCACATATAGCGGCCTGCTACCTATTCTCTACTCACTATTCGTCCTATGCCAGACCTTTAGATAAATGTGTGTTGTTGAGTGGATATTCCTCATTGTGTCTGCTAGAGATAAATATTACTGGCCCATTTGGTTTTAGTTGTTTTTATTTATAGTTATTTCACCCTGCATAAATCTTTTTTTTATACAGATTTAATACGCCTAGGTGTGATTGTTTAACATATTCAACCTGTGTACACAGTCCTTATCTGATGTGCATTTATGAAATGTTTACATAAAGGGACTAAACCCGTGCTCTTTATTGCGCCGTGTTTGTACAGTTTTCATTACAATGAGGACCATGGGTCGTTCCTCGCTGTAATAATTTCATTCCCAAGTGCAGCCCGTTAAAGTGACAGGTATGCATTGTTCTCTAAGGTAGTAACTAACAAAAAAAATCTGCTGGGATATTTGTAGATCCTGAAATGTATGTCCAGAGGGTAGGGGACCTACACTTTTTGAGTTATGTTGAGTTTCTTTGAAAGTGATCCGCTCCACAGTGACTGTAGTTGTGGTTTACTGTGCGAAAAAGGGAGGAAGTCTTGCATTTAGCAAGACCTGACTTGAGCCATGTAATCATGCTGTATCTACCATAAGCTTCATATTTTAAAACAATTTCCTTTATATAATAACGTTTGGGGTTATTAGTGTGTGTGACTCAATACTACTAAATAGCAATACTAGATGGAACTGTGAAGACATTACTTGCCTATTATGTATACTCAAATATATAGTTCATATGGCTTATTTAAGACGTAATTTCAAAAGACGAATGCTGGGAACAATCGGGTAGGATCTGAAAAGTTTTTATACCCCAAACATCCGCATAAAAGTTTTTAACCCTTTTTTTTTTTTTTATTTTTTTTTTTTTTTTTTTTTTGTGTGTAGATAATAGTAAGGTAAAAAGGTAAGGTAAAGTTGTCCCTATAAAGCATAAGCTGCTACACGTTCAGCCCCGGTTGATCTCAGAGATATATATAATTACACACATGGGGACTCTCAAGTTAATGCTCAGCATTAAGCCCAGGGGCAGCATCTCCATCTTTACAGGATGGTGCATGTATAAGACTAGGGCTGCAACAACTAATCGATATAATCGATAATGAAAATGCCCCTCGTTTTATAATCCGACCTCAAATAGTTCCCCCCCAGCCAACCTGAATCCTCCTCTCTGTGCAATGTGACGTCCACCGGATGTCTCCGCTAGACACCAGGGAGTCTGGAGCATGAAAGGCATATCTAGGGGGCAGAGTGGCAAGCCTGGGGTCAGATGTGTATAACTGGGGGGGGCAGGTTGGCATTTTTCTCAATCCTAGTTTTTATTAAATATGAAAAGAAAATTATTTACATGTGAATAATATTTACTAGTAAAACCTTTTTTTAGGTATTAAAACCTAGTTTAACCCCTTGATGACAATTGCCGGTCCGGGCACGTCATGGAAATTCAAGTGGATAACGACAAATGACGGAGAGCGGTCACAGCCGCAGCTGCCGGTGATCTTCGCCATCAGCAAGATGGCGGCGGCCCGGGAAAATTCAATAAAGAAAAACAAAGTCTAAAAAGTTCGCTAGACGGTCTCCAGACTCTCTAGAGAACTCTGGCTCCACTTGCAGGTTGAATATAGGTACTGCATTTAACCATGCAAGTCAATGGAGCTCAGCTTTCTAATCACAGTGTGATTAGAAAAAATAAATTAAAAATAAAATTTAATAATAATTAGAAAAAAAAATATAAAAATAATTTCCCACTGATGTCACTATCAGGGGAACCTTCAAGTTGAAAAAAAATGTAAATAAAAAAAAATATATATATATAAAAAATATATTTTGTGAGCAAGTCCTAAAATTAGCATATTAGCTTAAAACAATTCTCGCATGGAAAGAGTTAAAATACTGGCATATTAAATGCCCATGGGGTGTCTACTTTTAAAAAAAATGTATGATTTGATGGGGTAAATTGAATTGGCCGGGTTCAACAAGGTCCCAATTAACACGGGGGGGGAAGGATGGCCACACATCTAATTTCCAATTAGAAAAATGCACACGTACCAAATGTGGCCTTTTAGTTCCCCCCAAAAATGACAAAGCCATGCATGTGGGGTATCACTGTACTCAGGAGATGTTGCTGAACACATATTGGGGTGTCGTGTGACAGCGGCATATACCAGGAGCTGTAAATTCATACATAAAGTAGGTGTGTGTGGGAAAAATACACACACAAAAATACTACTGCAAACTTTGAAAAAATGCTGGTGGTAAAATGTGTGCATGCAAAGAGTTAAAATACCAGCATTTAAAATACCCTGGGGTGACATATACGAGAACTTTTTAATTCATACCTGAAGTAAAATGTGTGTGACAAAACAAATGCAAAAAAATGACTATCACAAAGTTTGACAAAGACTGGTGGTAGATATGGTGCATGGAAAGAGTTAAAATACTAGCATTTGAAATACCCTGGGGTGTCTAGTTTTCAAAAATATATGGTTTTGTTGGGCATACTGAAATGGCCCGGCTCAAAGATGTACCAAATAGGGCATGGGCAGTGGATCCCCAAATGCCAAAGTTCAACATTGAAAAATGCGCATGCCCCAAATGTGGCCCTTTTGCCCCCAAACAGCCAGGCAAAATCATTCATGTGAGGTATCGCTGTACTCAGGAGATGTTGCTAAACACATATTGGGGTGTTTTTTGATAGTGACATATACCAGAACCTGTTTATTCATACCTAAAGTAAAATGTGTGTGAAAAAACAAATGCAAAAAAATTACTACCATAAAGTTTGACAAAGGCTGATGGTAGAATAAGTGCTTGGAAAGGGTTAAAATACCAGCATTTGGAATACCCTGGGCTGTCTAGTTTTCAAAAATATATGATTTGATGGGGTAAATTGCATTGGCCGGCTTCAAAGATACCCGAAATGGCACATGGGGGGAAGAATTACCAGATTTGGAAAAAATGGCTTTGAAATAGCAAAACGGTACCTGTACTTATTGCTCCATAACGTGCAGAAAAAAGCAAAAAAACATAAAAACATTGGGTATTTCTAAACTCAGGACAAATAGTAGAATCTATTTAGGAGGTTTTTTTTATTACCTTTTTATAGATGAGTAAAAGATTTTTCAACTAAAAGTTTATACTTTTTTAATAGTAAATAATGATACAATCAAAACAATGTAATCTAAAGAAAGCCCTTCTTGTCCTGAAAAAAACAATATCTAATGTGTGTGGGTTCAGTAAACGGGAAAGAAGAAAATTACAGCTAAACACGGGCAGCGCAGAAATGTTAAAACGGCCATTGTCACGAAGGGTACAAAAAGTAAAATCAGCCTTTGTCACGAAGGGTTTAAGAAATATTGTGTTTGGGTTCCTTCTTTAAAGTATAGCATTTATTATGTCAGTAAAATAAGAAGGCAATTAGAGAAATGCCATTGTGGTAAAGAGATAAAAGTGGTGAGTGCGCAGAGTGTGACACGTTAATGTAAATTTTAATTTCTTTATTCTACTGTTTAACAACCAGTTTGTTCATTAAATAAACAAAAAAATTGCATATTTTTCATCCGATTAATTGAAAAGATAATCAGCTAACTAATTGATTCTGAAAATAACCGTTCCTTGTATAGCCCTATATAAGAGATAAGTGGCTCTCATAACTGAAATAATTTAGTCTCATTAAGTCGGCTATGATCAAAACAATAAGCAATAAGAACAAAGGGGTAGAGAAGCAGCAGTGGGGAAGTGGCTTCAAAGTTTTGCATGAGCGCTAGTTTCCATTTAATGTAAAAATGTTATTTTGCATATAGAGTTGGGCTTGCCGGTCTTCTCCAGGAACGCCCGTCATTAGTATGTACAGGAAATTCTGTATATTTACTAAACCATGTTTTATTTTGGGTTTCCCTTCAGTTAGAAGATGACATCGTTGCCAAACCACAGTTTTTCCAGTACTTGAAGAATTTTGCAGACCAACAACCTTCCGATGACTGGATGATCCTTGAATTTTCTCAGCTTGGGTTTATTGGTAGGTTTTGAGGACCCCGCGTATTAAATCTCTTCATATGTGCTGATGACAGCAAGGCGCATTAATAGAGGCACATTAATAGATTAACAGTCCTAAACGTTTGAGGATAAAGCTTGCTTCACTTTTGTTACAAGTATGCCTGTGTTGAGGATTCTGCATTTATTGCCGTGGTGTATAAATATAAAGTTGAATTAAAATATGCAACACGTTGAAAGGAATCCTAAATGGAAAGTCGCTATGCTTAATGGTGTATCGCTTGTGTAACGTCAGTGCTGCCAGGTAACCCACGTCTAATTGCTTTAACAAACACGTTTGTGCAAAGGACACCACATGCATTTTTGCAGAATCCACCCCCCCAATACATTTGCCCCCCCAAATAAATGCCCTGCAGGACCCGTGTTCAGTCAAACACATTACCCTGCACATGATATGCTCTCCTCTAGTCACCTCTGGTTTGGAGACGCTGGGGATGTGCACCTGAGTGTCTGCAAATCGAGGTTTCATGTTGACTTTCCAGAAAAACAGGTCTCTGAGTTGCTGTGCGGTTAGCTGTAATGGAGCTTTGGTTTGGGGTTGTGTGTGTGTTTACTTTGTGTGTGTGTGTGTGTGTTTACTTAATTGTCATGACAATTAAGGATTTAAAAATGAGGCAAACGATAACATTGTTAATTTTATTTCTGGAAAGGGTTTCAATTAATAAGCAAATAATAAAATTGAGTAGGTTACTACGTAGAACAGCATCTTTTAAATACTATCTAGTGTAACATACCAAGTGTTCTCTGTACATATAACCCACTAGCTTGTATAAAATATTAAGCCCTACCCTCTGCTCTGCTCACTAACTGCGTTGTGTGCCGTTTTCTTTTAACAAGTAATTTTCTCAACGCAGAAAGAATAATGCATGAGAAAGCTGTTGCACTACATTACACTTTTACAGTTTAAAAGGATTCCCTAAAAACAAAGGGTTACTTTTCTTGTTTTTTTTGTTAATGTTAAATTGTACTGAAAGTGTGTGTTTTTGTTTGATTGCGTCTTTGTGAACAGTCCAAATATTTGGCCATTGTATAACTGGGCTGTCCCACGTTTACAGGCTGTGGGGATCATGGGGGGGATCCTGTGGTCATTGCAGCACATACTTCCCTCGAAACTCACACATGGCCAACTCATGAAGCACCTATGTCACAATCCTCCCTAACGCCGACCTCCCCCAAACAAAAGCTTCCCAGTTTGGACACATTTTATGTTTAAAACGTTTCTGCTTTCAGACTTAATCTTTGCCACACAACCTCATGCTTTCCAACCATCTATTTTTTTTTTCCACATGGCTGTTCTATGGGTTCATGGGGGAATTGAGGTGATAAGATAGAGGTCTGTGCTGCTACAGCTCCTATGTGGCAACCTTGTGACACATTGATGATGGCCCTGTTTCTAAACACACCCTTCATCTCCCCTCTACTCCCAAGACTTCAGGGATGAGACACCTTTGAGATGTGATCACTTTTGGTCACTGATTTCAGCAAACAAAATGGCCCATACCTTCAGCTATTTGTTTGTCAATCAATTATTTTTAAGATTTGAGCTTTAATTTGCACCCTTGTGCGAGCCGAGATTGTCAGCAGCCTGTGGCAGGGCCAGCATTATCTAAATGTCCTGTCCTGATGTTCTCTTCCTTCTCTTTCCTCTCTATTCCAAAGGCTGTCTGAATAACCAGCAACTCAATGATAGGGGAGATGCAGATCCTAAGGAAAGAAAGTCAAGATGCACTCTTTTAATATGTATATACTGCTTATTTTAGTCCGTGAACACTATTTCCTAGGCTTATTTAGTGCATAGAAGGATAAAATACAAGAGTTGGGAGTTGATCTGCTTTAACTTGCTGTTGAATTTAATACCCAGGAGTTCTCTAATGTACCTTGTGTGCTGCAGTAAAGCAAGGTCTTGTTTGGTTTTAAAGGGTTACAAATTCCAACAGATCAATTTGGATTTTTGGAGTGATCTCAAAACACGGTGGGAACTCCTGTTAAAGTCATTTGCATAATGGTTTAAGAAGTAAGGACGGGACATTTCCTTGTTCTAAAGAACACCTTATGAATGTTGTGTAAGTTCTGAAGAAATGTAATATAGATGACCAGGATTGACCACATTTATAGAATTTGCAGCAGAGCTGGGCTATGTTGTAACAGTCCATTGTGAAGAGTCAGGCTGGTATTCAGGTGCGCCCCCCCCCCCACCATAAGAGTATTTCCCAACAAAGTGGAATATTGCCAGTGAGTTTATCCATTCTTTATATCTGTCCAGTTATTTTACTGAAAGTCAATATTGTGTTTTTGCATTAAAGGATGAAAGCATAAAATATATTTGTCTTCATATCAAACTTGTGTGGACCGACTCTTGGCACAAAATGTTGTAGTACTACTTGTGACATTATTTAAAGCCATTTATTCCTGCGACAGCAAATAGCAATTGCAACAGACTGTAGGCCTTTTCAAAATCTTTTGATTTAAAGAAACATTTGAATTTCAACACTGTCAAGGTGTCAAAGCCAAATCTTAATTTCTGTATAATTGATTCATATGATACTCATGAGTTATACTAAATTCCACAGTAATTGGTATTGAAAAAGCCATTTATTCCCATTGTGTATACTTGTTAACCTTGCCTCAAATGAAGTGGCTTCTAGGTATAAGCTGACAAATGATGCAGACCTTGCCGTGCTCTCATGTTAAGGTTCGCCAACGCAACGTGGGGGGGCTTCGTGTCATGTCGGGCAGCCAGAAAATAAGCTAGATTGTTGGACTTTCCAAGCAACCTTTGCCAGCTATGCATGATAGAATGTTGAGTCTTGGGATGAATGTACTCTACTGGCACAGGCCATTTGTAGGGCTACTTTATTCCTGGGCCTCCTGCCTGGACTTGCATCCGTGCTGGATGTTGCCAGACTACATGGTCTGGCTCTCTTGACATCGTGTCATACCACTAGTGATGATCATTTCATCTTTTTCTGTACCTCTCTCCTTCATGCACTGGTGAGGAGGCCAACATGTTGCTGGTGTGAGATACTGAATTTCAGGAGTTATCATTCCAGAAATGTTACTTGGCTCCTTTTTAAGAGACAGATATGCACTAGTTAGCATTGACGACGTTAACATTTTATGAACATCTTGATAGACCTCTGATACAGGGATCATCCGTGTCGTCACTCACATTGTATGGTATTGAAAAACAGGGAGACCCTGGTGCCTGCTTATTCAGAATACCCCCTCGGTGGCTTGGTATGCACACAGATACAGTTTATATCATATAATGATATGATTTAAATTAAGTCTCAGCTGTAAAATCTGTGGTGGACCGAAAAAACACCAGTTCAGAGTGCGTTTCACATGTAAACTAGAAAAAAAATCTGAAGGTTTGGCATAAGACCCATCCAAACACTCCCACCCCACATCAAAGTCTTCATCAAACCTCCATGTTGGCCTACCCTACCCCCCCATGCAAACATTTAAACACACCAGTGCAAACGCACACCTTATAAAATAAATGAAATAGCCCATACGCCATCAGAGTGTTTGGTACAGTGCTTTTACATGGAAAATATGTTTATAGCATTGTGTGAATATAATCTGCTTCTTGCATGACCAATAACAAACTCAAAGCTGCAGAATAAAGTAACCCAGACCTGGATATGTACATTGCAGTCGTACATGATATACATTCTTTGCCGCCTCGCTAATTGAGCAAGAAACAAGAGTGATGTTTGTAAACCTGTCAGGTTATTGATCTACATCAATCTCATATCGGCTTTTTCAATAAATCTTAAAATGTAAAGCCTGGTCCCATGCCAGATTTTCAGTATTTTAATCTTCTATATATTATCTACACAAAGAAACTCCAAGAGTGTTTACGTATGTGCGTCTAAGTTGTAACGTTCGCATTTCTTTTTCTTTTAGGAAAGTTGTTCAAATCCAAGGACCTGCCCCTTGTTGCAGAATTTTTCTTGATGTTTTACAGAGATAAGCCCATAGACTGGCTCCTTGATCATTTTCTTTGGGTTAAAGTGTGCAATCCTGAAAAAGATGCTGTAAGTGAATCTTAATGATGTGACTGCGTGAACCAACTCTGCAACTAATGTAGTTTAATGCTCTGTCAGTTTGGTTGAAATTGGGGGGGCTTTTTTTTTATTCCGAAATGAATTTAGTTCACCCTCACTCGCTCTCTGTCACAAATCTCACTCTCTGTGTCTCCCTACCTTCTCCCTGTCTACATAGCTCCGCTTCTTCTTTCTTTTCCGCTGTGTTACGCTGGCCTCCTGGAGCACTTCCGCATCAGGGCAAAGCCTCGGGGCGCACCACCTCTCTGCACACGGAGACTCTGCCCTGATGTGGAAGTGCTCCTAGCGGCCTGGGTAACGCATTGCATCCCTGGCGAAGAATGATGAAGTGGAGACGCTGTGAAGGTAGGGAGGCATTGAGAGATTGTGAAAAAGATTGAGAGAGTGAGTGCAGAAAACTAAATTCAAGTGAAAATTCTGAGCTTTCGGGTGTGTGTTCATTTGCTTTGTTGGGGTCTGCTCCTCATTTTTAGGCATTCATATGAATTAACTGGCAAATTTTGTTGTACGTTAGGATTTCTATACATTTTAATGTTAAGTCTGATCAATATTATTTTGTTTTCTTTTTGAGGCATATTAATAATTTCAGGCAGATTTGTCTTTAACCCCTTGATGACAATTGCCGGTCCGGGCACGTCACGGAAATTCATGTCGATAACGACAAATGACATGCCAGGACCGGCACGTCATTAAACGGGTGCAGAAAGCGATCTATTTTCGCTTTCTGCACCGAAACGGCGTTGCTGTAATGCCTCGACCTCGAGGCATTCAGCAACGCCATTATCGGCACAAAGGGGCCATCTCTGGCCCCTCCCCGGGGCGTCAACATCCGCCATACTTTGTATGGCGGCGGACGCCCGTTTTAAAAGCGTTTAGGAGGCGATCAACGATCGCCTCCTAAACTTAAATGGTGTCGCTGGAATGCCTCGATCAGGAGGCATCCAGCGACACCAAACACTTACCTTTGGATGGGCTGTGACCGCTCCGGAGAGCGGTCACAGCCGCAGCTGCCGGTGATCTTCAATAAAGAAACAATAAAGTCTAAAAAGTTCGCTAGACGGTCTCCAGACCCTCTAGAGAACTCTGGCTCCACTTGCAGGTTGAATATAGGTACTGCATTCAACCATGCAAGTCAATGGAGCTCAGCTTTCTAATCACAGTGTGATTAGAAAAAATAAATTAAAAATAAAATAAAATTAATAATAATTAGAAAAAAAATAGTAAAAAAACGGTAAAATGTAAAAATTATTTCCCACTGATGTCACTATCAGGGGAACCTTCAAGTTGAAAAAAAATGTTACAAAAATAAAAAAAAAAAAGGCAAAAAAAAATATATATATATAAAAAATATATTTTTGTGAGCAAGTCCTAAAATTAGCATATTAGCTTAAAACAATTCTCGCATGGAAAGAGTTAAAATACTGGCATATTAAATGCCCATGGGGTGTCTACTTTTAAAAAATGTATGATTTGATGGGGTAAATTGAATTGGCCGGGTTCAACAAGGTCCCAATTAACACGGGGGGAAGGATGGCCACACATCTAATTTCCAATTAGAAAAATGCACACGTACCAAATGTGGCCTTTTAGTTCCCCCCAAAAATGACAAACCCATGCATGTGGGGTATCACTGTACTCAGGAGATGTTGCTGAACACATATTGGGGTGTCGTGTGACAGCGGCATATACCAGGAGCTGTAAATTCATACATAAAGTAGGTGTGTGTGGGAAAAATACACACACAAAAATACTACTGCAAACTTTAAAAAAAATGCTGGTGGTAAAATGTGTGCATGCAAAGAGTTAAAATACCAGCATTTAAAATACCCTGGGGTGTCTAGTTTTCAAAAATATATGGTTTTGTTGGGCATACTGAAATGGCCCGGCTCAAAGATGTACCAAATAGGGCACGGGCAGTGGATCCCCAAATGCCAAAGTTCAACATTGAAAAATGTGCATGCCCCAAATGTGGCTCTTTTGCCCCCGAACAGCCAGGCAAAATCATTCATGTGGGGTATCACTGCGCTCAGGAGATGTTGCTGAACACATATTGGGGTGTTTTGTGATAGTGACATATACGAGAACTTTTTAATTCATACCTGAAGTAAAATGTGTGTGACAAAACAAATGGAAAAAAATGACTATCACAAAGTTTGACAAAGACTGGTGGTAGATATGGTGCATGGAAAGAGTTAAAATACTAGCATTTGAAATACCCTGGGGTGTCTAGTTTTCAAAAATATATAGCTTTATTGGGCATACTGAAATGGCCCGGCTCAAAGATGTACCAAATAGGGCATGGGCAGTGGATCCCCAAATGCCAAAGTGCAACATTGAAAAATGTGCATGCCCCAAATGTGGCCCTTTTGCCCCCAAACAGCCAGGCAAAATCATTCATGTGAGGTATCGCTGTACTCAGGAGATGTTGCTAAACACATATTGGGGTGTTTTTTGATAGAGACATATACCAGAACCTGTTTATTTATACCTAAAGTAAAATGTGTGTGAAAAAACAAATGCAAAAAAATTACTACCATAAAGTTTGACAAAGGCTGATGGTAGAATAAGTGCTTGGAAAGGGTTAAAATACCAGCATTTGGAATACCCTGGGCTGTCTAGTTTTCAAAAATATATGACTTGATGGGGTAAATTGCATTGGCCGGCTTCAAAGATACCCGAAATGGCACATGGGGGGAAGAATTACCAGATTTGGAAAAAATGGCTTTGAAATAGCAAAACGGTACCTGTACTTATTGCTCCATAACGTGCAGAAAAAAGCAAAAAAACATTGGGTATTTCTAAACTCAGGACAAATAGTAGAATCTATTTAGCAGGTTTTTTTATTACCTTTTATAGATGAGTAAAAGATTTTTCAACTAAAAGTTAGAAACAGTCATTTTTTTCTAAATTTTTCACCATATTTTATACTTTTTTTAATAGTAAATAATACGATACAATCAAAACAATGTCATCTAAAGAAAGCCCTTCTTGTCCTGAAAAAAACAATATCTGTGTGTGGGTTCAGTAATTGGGAAAGAAGAAAATTACAGCTAAACACGAGCAGCGCAGAAATGTTAAAACGGCCATTGTCACGAAGGGTCCAAAAAGTAAAATCAGCCTTTGTCACGAAGGGGTTAAGTTAGTTTTATATGTAAATGGTGTCATTACTGCATGTTTTAGTTTTTCAAATAAGTTTTCGGAATGAGATTTATTCTTTTTTCCTTGGGTCTTTTAACTTGTGGGTCTATTTCCTATAACAGTTGACCAGTCTTCTATGTTATAAATTGTGTCCATTATTCTTTTGTCAGAAACACTGTGACCGTCAAAAGTCCAGTCTCCGCATTAGATATCGGCCATCTTTGTTTCAGCATATTGGGACACATTCGTCATTGATTGGAAAAATACAGAACCTAAAGGTAAGAAGGTCTTGTGGGTCAAGATCTTAGGTTCCCATGGATTTTTCCCTGCAGATAATGCAATGTTTGTTGGATTTAAATGGGCTGTTTTGGGATGAATCATCTGAATCAAACTGTAACTCTTAAAGGAGCCTTTAAATTCTATTTCAGCTAGCATGCATACTGTCGTTGGTAGTTACCTACATCAGTTTTCGTAATAGCTCAACTTCAATAGATTTTCAACACACACATACGCAGAATGCACTTCCACTGATTTAATTGAGAGCGCTTTTCTCCCACTGATTGACCACTTTAATTCTCACTGACAAATGCTTTACTAATGAACCACATTGCCATCCAGAACTCAAATCATACAGTATATTGCATTTTGAAGCATGCTATGAGCCATCTGTTGTTATGTATAACACCAAAACAAATTGTATTTATCCTAAATATAGCAAGTAACTATCCTTGATCTTATTGTTTTATCTTTTATTTGTGATGAATATGTCTTGCCTCACAGGATAAAGATTTTGACAAGAAAGTTCTATACAAGCCTCATCCGAACCCTCCGGCAAAACTGAGCACCAGTTTAAAGGTCTACCAGCACTACACCCTAGAGAAGGCTTACACGGGCCAGGAATGCTTTTGGTCATTCTCACCTGTGGCAGGAGATTACATCCTCTTTGAATTTGAGGAACCATTAATGCTAGTTGGGTAGGTTTTGTGGCTTGGTTTTTTTCCAGCTTTTGTACTGTGTCTCTCATCCAGACTGGACAAATGCTTGTTCAGCAGTTCCCGTTATGTGCAGCTGCCTGGTGGTTGCATCATTTATCCCTGATGAGATCTTAGAACACCACATAACAGTCCTACGGGTTTATTCTCTAAAGTGGGATTTAACAAGAGAGCTGGGGTTTCCACTCAGTGGTATCACTGCTCGTTTGGAAGGTCCGACCCCCAGCAAGCTTCTGCTGCAAGATGGTCTTATTTGGCCATTTATAATGCATAGTCAAATCGGTGAGATTTGGCAGATAGAACTAATTGTTATAAAGGGTCAGCTCAACCCGTCTTGCATAAGACGCATGCCCTTCATAATTCATTATGAATTCAGTTATTTGCCTTGTTTTGTGCCATTTCTCAATCTATTCTCGCATTAATTGTTGCTGTATGGTGAAATGTCCATAATTTTAAGCTTCTAAATAGGAAAGCACTGCCAGAAAATAATATAAAATTATATATATTATGGTTCTGTTTCAGTTAGTGCTCTCCTTCTAATCCATGATGCTTCATTTTTGCTTTCTTAAAAGTATAGTCCCATGGAAAAAATATTCTGTCTCTTTAAGCACAAAATATACTGCTTTATACATTAATGTAGGTTAGAGTGGACAAAAATGCCACTGGAGTGTGCCGTGGTGCCAGCCATATAATATTTTGGATGACTTCACCTGTTCAAACCACCGCCACATCAAGCTGATTCTCTCTGGCAATGCTAACAAAGTCTTTGTTTGATACACATTCATATGTACAATGAATAATATTTTTAGTAATATATTTAGAATGAGTACATTTTTCCTGGTTCTGTCCCTACCGAGCCTGTTTGGCATAAATGGCTGCTTGCAGGGCTTAATCCTTAGCCTTGTAGTTGGCACATCTCCAACACCTATACATGCAGGTAGTTCTTTCCGGCAAGAAGAAACACAATCCAGTGGTCAAGATTGCAATGCATCATCTATGATGGACAGCAGGCTATTACTTTTTAAACATAAGGAGAAGAAATGTGGTAGATCCAGCTTTTGCATATACATTGATACATTGTATACCAGTATTAGCTAAGAATCACCCAAAGTGCTCCATGTAGTCCATAGATGGACATACATTCTCAGATGGAAAATGAATGATGGTAACGAAGATGTTGGCTGATGACACAGATGAAACCACTACATATGTTAAAAACTTTTATGGTCGGGACCTGCAGTGGGAATAGATATGTGAAGTATCCAGGTTCCCACATTTAACGCCTGGCTTCTTCCCCAGGTCCAAGCTACTTCAGGTGCTATATGAATAGCTGGCAATGAGAAGCGTACACGTTATGGCAGAGATATGAAGAAATGTCAACACCCTATATCTATTGGGTATTACGTGTCATCTTATGTTTCATAGCGTTTATATGTTGTGGTGTTACATTTTGTAGTTTTGTTACCATTTCTGTGTATCACCACTTCCATTACCATCATTCATTCCTTTTATTATGCCTGTGAATGAAACTGCTGAATTCCTTTTCACTTTGTCTTATTTGACCCTTCTTTTAAGAGACGCTCACTAGTGATGGCCATTCATAATTCAATGTGAAATCAGTGAGTTGAAATATTCAACTAGCCTGCAAACTCTATATGGGGAATACCTTTTGTTTGCAGCTGACGATATTATATATAGATATTCTATATATATCTCAAATTAAAACATCAATGCTAATCAAAAGTAAATATTTTGTTTGAGAAGGAGGTGGGGATATTAAATGTGATTTGCCCTAAAATTATATTTTTTGGATGCATGTTGGTGTCCGGTGTCTTTTCTTGGATGCAAATTGGAACATGTATTTTTAGTTATTGGAGATGGGAAATGAGAGAGTTGTCTTGCTTTTGTTATTTCCTGGTTTCCTACTGAAATCGGGCACCATTCAGAATGTACCCTTCTAGTTAGACACTGAAGCAGCAGCCAATCACACGTATGCTAGCAAAACGTACTAACGAATGCTTCCTGTTTTCTAACTGCTAAAGAATGCCTGCTCTGATTTGAAGGCAGTGAAATGCACTGGAATCAATGCAAAAAACACTCAAATACGCATTTAACATGAAAATGGGACTGGAGTGCATATTTTTAATTTGTTTATAGTAAATTGTAAACTGCTCGATGAGATGCCTGTATGATAGTCTTTTAAAAATTCTGTTTTTTTAACAGGTACTTTTTCAAAAGTGGAAATATTGAGCATCCAGGAGACAAGTTGTTCAACACAACAGTTGAAGTTTTACCTGTACAGGTTGGTGATCTAGCAATAACAAACAGACCGCTGACAACAAACCCTTACCAGACAACCTCGCAAATCACCTTGATCAAGTCTAAGGAATTCAAATGTGCAAACATTCCATAGGGTTCACCTAGAAAAGCATTGTATTTTTACCTAGATCATCCGGTTCAGCGAGTCAGCAGTCCTCCTGCCGTAAAGCCGAGGAGCAGATCGCCTCTGGGACGCTGCTGACGTTACACTATGGAGGGCAGAGTCCGCGCAGCCTCTGTAGAGTGCACTGCAAGGTGCTGCTCGCCCTTAGGGCGCAGAATATGTAGAGATCTCATATCCCTGTACTCTACGGTGTCTGTACTAAAAGAGGGGTATGGTGACATTATTTCGTACCGGGTAGCGTAAGATATGCATAAAACTACTGTCACAAGCTGCATTTTTCCCCCCAAACTCTCGCAGTCTGCGCGTGAGCATAGAAATGCAGTTGAAAACAGCGCAATATTTAATATCAAATAAAACACTGTTTTATATTCACTTTCATTTCTGATTTCTAAAAGCAGTTTTCTGTTTTGTATTTCTTCATAGAACGTTGAGAACCTTCCTGGCGGACTACAAAAAGATGAAGATGGCTTCATACAAATCGGTATTTTGTTTCGCTTGAATATACCATTATGTTAACATTAGATGTTTGTATAGTCCGGCATGTTTTAAATATTTCCATATTGAAACCACAGATGACCTATCAGGTTAAAAAAAAATCACATCCCTTCCATATTTATTTCTAACTATTTGAATAATGGGTACACTATTAGATTTTTGTTCTCCTGAATTAAGGTGTTCCCTTTTTTCTAGTAGTAGTAGATACCTGAAATAGATTTACAGAATACTTGGGCTGTGCATAAGAATGTCCTTAAGAATTAATTAAAAAAACATAATTTACAAAGGGCAGACTAGGTAGGCCAATTGGATATATACCGGCATCAATATTTATGTAAATTATACAGTTGGCACTATGTGAAGTATTCATTATGATAAGCCACATTTTGCCTCATCCTTACTTAGTGACTTACAGGGGTTATTTTTGTGTTGTATAGCGCCATCATATCCCGCAGTGCTGTTCAATGGGTAAACAGGACATAACAAGTAGTATTTAACAATTTGACATAAACAAGGGGTGAGCTTACAATCAAGCGGATTTGCCATTCATTTACTGTCACGGATTCTGCAGCACTGTATGAGGAAAGTATGGAAGGCTCTGCCGACTAGACCTTGCAGTCTAGTAGGATGTATTTTCTTCAATATTATTTCGCTGTTTCCCAATCTGTTGGATTTCCTGCATGTTGTATCCAATGAGATTTCCCTGTGATTATGAGCTGAGGCTGCCTCACAGCTCTCAGATGCCAACTTGTGACCTAATGATGACATCAAAACTCCGCACTCTGCTTCATTACAGTAGACTGTGGTGGGTATGCAAGGGTGTGTTGCAAATGGATATCATATATATGTAATGGGAATTATACATTGTCCTCTGCACTCCAGCACTGACTGGGTTTGATGAAGAAAATTCAGCGTGGATTATTAAAAAAAAAAAAAAAATTCAACGTTTCAGTCTCTCACAGGAGACCTTTATCATGAAAACGTCTAAATAAACCACACAAAATTTTCTTCTTCAAACCCCGTTAGTGCCCACTGTTTGTTTCAGTCCCACTTGGGAACTTTATATAATGTTTGCATTTTTCCATTAAGATTTGATATATCTTATTTTTTCCCAACCCTGCCAGCCATACATCCTCTTGAAATGCTGTGGATGTAAGCCTTTATAACTAGATTTCTACACAGATGAAACTAATCACAAGCTTTACTCCTTTACCGTCTAAATATTTTATAGTCCTAATTACTTTAATGGCGCTGAAAGCTTGGTAGGTGATAGATCCGCCATAGAAAACTGCAACGTGTTCATTCTCCCTATTTTTTTCTTTAGAAATGGCATTCTAAATTATCTTACAGGATGTTTCTATAACGGCAACATTTATTCCTTCCTTTTTTTCTCATTTTAAAGGGCTTGAGAGAAGGCAGTTTTGAATATTATTTCTGTGGAGCCTTGTGTCCACACACATGCAGTATTAATAATAAATAACTAGTCCTAAATTCTTTATAAGCTTCTTTAAACAAAAATCAATGACATTTTTCTCGGGTCTCATAACGTCCATAATCTCCGGGTTTTATTGCTACAGATGGCTTGGCTATGGTCGATAGTTGAACTGAATGACACTGTCATGGGGCAGTAATATTTGTGTTAATATCTTGTATGTTAACTTAAGCCTGATGCTGGCAGTAATGTTATGATCTGGGGATTTTCATCCAGCAAAAATAACCGCAAGTAAACATCCAGATCTGGTTAATGGCTGTTTAATATTCAGAGGCACAAGTTAAGTAAAGCCATCGTTGCGTATTAGATAGGTAGTAGCAGCAAAGACAATAAATACCTCGACATTTATAAGTTTGGCCTTTAAATCAAAGCCCCGAGTTATACAACAAACTAAATATGTCCATTTATTACAAAAGCCAGGGTTTCCAGCGAGGGCATGGCTGCTCATCCTGCATTATATCATGGGCTGGCTGAATGCTACTATTGTATGTCGCTGTGACAATTATTGTTCACTATTGGATCTTCACTGTATGTCTAGCCAGAATTCACACACGGGTTCTGTTGGATTATGGGACGGGGAGAAGGGCTGTAGAATATACTCTGTCAACCCCGCATATTTACATTATTCCTCATCTGTTTGCACCTCTAACATGGTCTGTAGATTATATACCTTTTTCCAAGCTAGTGTGCATCTTTATTGGGCTGTAATATCGTCATAATTTAACTCGGATATTTCAGTATTTATAAGGTAGTAAACCTTATCTTTACAGTATTTTTGTGCATGACAGCTCCATATACAGCATAGACATCCAGAGCACACGTAGAGCAAAGATTCTCTGAATGTGATCCATTATCAATATGTAACGTGTTACAGGGCAAAGCCAAAGGGCTGGTTACAGTCATCATTCACGCGCACATACCTCCTGCGAGGAAATTTAAAAAACAAGAGGTCACGCAGGCCGTTTCTTACACACATAGCAGATTCAATTATGTAAAAATGTATAAAAGTGTGTTTTTATGTAATAATGTAGGGTATTGATGAAGTCTGTACTTGTAGAATTGGATTTATATTGTCAGCATGGAGCTGCTATGCAAGGCCGGCCCAAGACTTAACGCTGCCTGGGGCCGACGCCATTATCTACCTCCCTGGTACTTACCTTTAAACAGTCCTGCGGCGAGTCTCCCTGGTCTGCCACGGTGCCGGCTTGTAATGCTGAGCGCCGGAAATTGACGTCGCTTCCGGCGCTCAGCATTACAAGCCGGCACCGACACTGAGCTAAGAGGGCTCTCAGAGGAGAGCGAGGGGCGCCGAGCGGGTAACCGAAAACCACTCGGCGCCCCTCTCTCTCCTCCGCTTCAAATTGCCCCACTCGGCTCCATTGTAGGGCCGGCCCTGCTGCTATGCAATGTATTATTCTGTAATCACTCAACAATAATGATCCAACAAACCCTTAACGAAAATTGGAAAAAAAATATCATATGTTTATTGCCTTTGCAGCCACTCTAGAAACACCCCTCATGGAGGTAAATTAATGCCAGTATGATTTTGTGAAACGTTGGCTTCTTCTTGTTCATGTTGATGTGAATATATGCACATATGAGCGGATATTAATGGCGTTCAGGTTTGAATATTAAAATACTTAGATAAGGCAATGGTTGAGTGACGGGAGCAGAAGGTTGTAGTTATTTTGTGTACATTTAAAGGTATCTCTTGTGATTGGGAGACTTTGGGTATCGGTACTCGGACTCGTACTAAAATGGTGAATGGTTTGCCAGGTAAAAATTCTGGAAAGACTAAGGAATGTTATAACTTGGAGAGAAAAGAAGAGATGTGATATACAGTACCTAATACCTAGGTATAGGAGGGACATTTATTTCAAAAGAGGAGAAATGTTAGAACAAAGTCCTAATCTATAAGGATTTACTTTACTGAGAGGGTGGTCAATAAATGCTAGAGGTAGAGTCATACCACTATACTCAATGGTACCTACACCGAAAGCTACTAGTTTTAATAAAAGAACAGCTGAGGGTTAATAAAGTGGTGTATTGTAGATATCGCTTGGTACTTATTCATAAATATTACCTACAAAGAGATCCCATGTACCTATTTGTAACTGCAGGTCTTTCTTGTAGAACATTGATGTTCATCTTCCGTGAGCCTTCTGCTCAGATTAGGCCACCTGGTGTGTCGCTGCTCAGTGGGCCAGTTACAAGGGAAATCTCAGGTCTTCTCAACTAGCCATTTACACTAGTGTTGGAACAGCTGCCATAGACTGATTTAAATGGCCCTGCAGGCCTTTAAATCACAGCACCTTGGTATAAAGGCATGAACGTGGTTCTCACAGCACTGCTTCAGCATAAAAGTAAAGCAATGGGAGATTCTCGTGTTAATCGTCTCGTGTTTGTGTTCTTCTCAGGTAAGTTTCTGAATGGTATCGCTGAAGGAGAAATCAATCGTTCTCTAGGGAAAATCAAAGCAATCCGATTAAAGGTTCTCTCGGAGTCCCCGGTCTGGGCTTTGGTTAGTGAGGTAAGCTGACTTGTACTTCTCATATGGTCTTCATGCTGCTCATTGGCGTTCTAGTGAACATTCTAAAATGAGTATCAACAATAGCTAGAATGGAAAATTCAGCAAATAAGATTTTTTTTTTTTTATTTTATAAATCTGTGCATGCAGTTCCTTTTTTTGCAGAATCGCTTTTTTGACATAAAAAGCTTTTACGTTTCTGATCTGGAGCAGAAAAAGTATTAATGCAAATACAGCAGGGACAAGTATATATTTTGTAGACTGTTTTTTTATGTACTACGGTACTTATTACATAATAACTTTTAAATGCATAAATGCCTAGCATTATATAACCTGCCAATATTATACGGATTGTCTTTATGCCACACTCCTTGCATACCTGTAATGCCCATTCCATTTCCCAAGTTATTAATAAGAGATGCAATTTTAATCTAGTGCTGAATTTTACCACCTTAAAGCTCCAAACAATAGCAATATTGTTTGTTTATTGCACATGTCTGTTCACTTGTAAGCTCACAAAGTTTTCTTTGTTTTGTAGATATTTATCAAGGTGGGCAAGTGAAGGTAGGAGCGGTTTTTCAAGACTCCGGCACGACTCTTTTGGAGAGCTCGCCATCTACTGGTGCTTTACGGGAACAGCACCTGCAGCTCACAAACGCAAAATAATGAAGGAAACAAAGATGACCCTCTTTTACTCTGGAAATGTATTTATGTGAAAAGGTTTTATTTTTTCAGTTTTGTTTCGTTAATTTAGGAGATGGACAGTGGATAGGAGAATATATATATATATATATATATATATATATATATATATATATATATATATATATGCAATACACAGTCCATAATATAGTAACGCAAATTAAGGCATGGGGCACACAAGTGTAAATACATATTACCATTCATTCTGCAGCCTCTGGCGCAGCCACCATCATGAGAGTACAGATTGCCGCAGACCCCCCACTGCTGAGGTTGGTTGGCTTATCTGGTAGCACCTGCCTCTTGGTATTTGGATGTGTTCCATATGCTAGAAAATATTGATGGGAAAGCATCGGTACTGTGGTTGAGTTATACTTTTTTAAATGCACTTTCAAAAATAGTCTTTTTATTCCAAATTATCAGCATGTAGCGCACACTGGAACTGAAAGTGAGGTCTAACTGAAAGACTTTACTTGCCTCTGTCTGTCTGATGAACTGTTCAGTGTACAGGTTGTTTTATACTTGTACATGGCAGTGAATGTTTCTGGTACAATGTCTTATTTAGAGGCCGATAGCTGTTGCATGGTGTAAATTATAAACCTGTCTGGCCAGCTAGCAGCAAAGCCTTTGATAGACTGTAGCTGCTGCATAATCTGTTTGCGTGATGCTAAAACGAGCCAGAAATGCAGTAGTCGTGATTTTAAACTATTTGTTTGCCAGTGTCGGTACACTTTTAACCTGTGCCTTGCGTATCTAAACGATTTCAAACCATTCCAAAAAGAGAGAATTTTACATAAATCTTCTGTATCGCTTTTGTAGGTTTATCACAAGATACTTTTTATAACGCTGGTTTCGTATGTGAATGTTTACAGGAATATGAGGCCCGCGGCAGCTCCACTACTGGATCTTGCTAATGTATGTTGCCTACGCCAGATCTCGGTGAATTAATGATATTGCCTCTAATACCGTCCAGAAGAACACGCCAAACTTGTTAATACTTGACCCCCCCCCCCTCCCCAAACAAATAGGCTTGTTTGGCTTCATATACCAAAGTATGCTTGTCTCATGTGTCACTAACCAAGGTCCTGTTCCTTCACAAAATATTAGCAACACAAAGGTGTTTATTCACTAAGGAGGGAGTTTGCATCAGAGCTGCAGTTTTTTGTTTCTCACGGACTGCGTTTTAAATTATCAAAGGCCATCCCCGCTGAGCTGCTCCGAACATGCATCGGATGGGCCGGTATAAAGCATACTTAAATCTGAGGTTTCTTGTGAGTCGTCATCTCTCCGATTAAACTGTGCATTACTCGGGGCCAGCTCAGACCTTCGTGAGCGGGGGATGACTGTTTATAACGTAGGGTCAATTCAGGGCGTTGAAACCACAACCTACCAAAATGTGGGGAAGATAAGCGTGGTGCATGGATGCAGAAGAGCGTGTGTTGGCACTATAGTCCCATGTCAGTAAAAGACAGGCCATATACACAGCACAACACACTAGCGGGGTGTAAACACGTACACTATTACAGAATCTAAATCGTGTAACGCCAGAATAAGTGTGTGTCTGTGGAATCCAGAAAAAGGCTTATTTATACATGCTGGAGAGTTACGGTTTCAACTCACTGAATCAGTATGCATTATGAAGGGCCATTTGTGGCTAGTTTTTCTGTTGAAAAGACCTGAGCCGGCCCTGCATAATGCATAGTTTACATTTATTGAATACACCTTATCACTCCTCTATCTTGAATCAAAGTACTTGCTGTCCAAACCTAGATCTTAGGTGGTAAAATCCCCCACTTGCTTCTGCTAGTCATAGGGCTACCAAAATAGTTTCCATTCTATGTTAGAAGTCCTACATTGACTAATAAATGTTGACATGTCTAAAATGTGTTCGGGTGCAATACAAACGAAAGTACGATTGAACAACTGCAAAGCTTCCATGTTTATAGACACTCATTATATATGTTTATTACCTGTGCCCAAATGCGATATCTTCTAATTGTTACCAACTGTTCTTTTAAAATGTTTGTTGATATTTAAATAAATTTACTTTTTGCCCTTTATACAGTTTAGTTGACTGGTTGTTCTTAATTATGTCAATCTTACTCGTTCTGTGTTTTAATTAACGTTGACCTAGGCAGAGACTTTATTTATTAGTTTACCTTTTGGGACAACATTGGGGGGAAAAAGTGTGATTTGTTTTCACTGCCTTCTGGATTAACACATATGAATACTTGGAAGATTAAACTTCTATTTCTTAGGCCCTCCATGTCAGCGATACATAAAACCATCCTGCGCTCCAAATAATTGTTTTGTGTTACGATAACATGGAGCTCGATCGGGGCAGTATGTGTAATATTAACATTGATGCATAGTTATTGCGTTCTGTGTATCCGATGAGTCTGGGCCTTAAGGATTTATAGTGACGTGAAGGAGCGGAGACCACAACTCTTAGTGAATAGACCTCGGTGATGGAGCGTATACAAGAAGTCTTGTTTTGACAGGTGGCCCGATTTAATGTTTTTAATTATGTTTATTAGCCACGATCAAACACAACACTTTGAACTTCTATCCCAGACAGCAATCCGTGATAAGGATGTTTGTCTCCATGCAGTATTATGATACACAGAGTGCAGTGTAATGAGACAGCCGGTGGGGTGACCCCAATTTCTGTGCTTCTGGCTTTACTTGCATCAGGGTTGCGTGCGCTATAATGAACCCCGCAGCGCTATTTTCAGCATTAACCCTACCCGTTCCGGGCATGCCGGCTGTGAGTGCGATGAGATCGCAGCCGTATCCTTCGGTAGGGATATGGATGGAGTCGCTCCTCCCCCCCGCCCAGTATCCCAGTGATCAGGAGGAGGATTAGAGAAGGTGGGAGATCTGCCAGCAGTGCCCGGGCACAGGAACAAACTGGATCTCCTCATCGGCCCTGGATCTATAGCAGCCGCCTGCTGTCTGTACGCAGTGAGTATATAACCGGCACCTGTCCTGAGCCTCCATCTCCCAGCCCTGTATCCTCTCCTGCCTCCCCTTCAGTGCGGAGGATCCCTCTCAATCCCTTTTATATCTATATACAAGAATCCCCCATTCGTTATATCTTTAACACAGGCGGGTTTGTCTATTATCCTGCTTACTAGGACTCAAGAGCTGACTATCTTTCTGCTCAATACGTCATAAGAGTATATATACTTCCATTGCTTTAAACATCTCGTATATAACATATACTATAATTCTCAGCTTTGTATGGGATCAGCCTCTTATTGTACTCTAACTGCCCCCCCCCATAATTCTCAGCTAACCCCCGACCTGCTGAGCATACTGTGAGTTGCATTGCTGGTTGAGGTCAGAGGATGCCTAGCATTGGTTTCCTATTTCTTACCAATTTCTGTCTATGTGCAAACATATATACATTAGCCAGCAGGCTTCAATGCAACTCCCATGATGCTTAGCTAGCCAGAATGCAAGCTGAGCATCATGGGGGATCATAGCTGGCTAATCACTTCTCTTCAATGTGTGTGTGTGACTTTTACCCATTGCCACTAATTGCCACCAAAAATATTTAAAAATAAGCAGTGGTTTGGAATCTGCTGGCGCTATATGTAAATAAATGTAATGCTATCTATATAAAGGGTGTTGCATTTAACCCCTGTTTAGTTCATGGCGTTAATACTCTTCTTCATCTTGTACCAAAATCCCAAGGCAGGATACTGCTGCTGGGCAACCATCCGAAGCCAGGTTTATTGCTTTCTCTAGCTGTTTGCTACTTGAGAAAATTGATAAATAAACCAAACAGCAATTAAAAGCGTTAAAAAAAAGGACAGCAAAGGAACCTTAAATTTTTGTCGTGTGTCAACATATCAGGAAAGACTTAAACATCTCATTACGGGCAGCTTGGAGGAGAGAGGGGAGATCTGATAGAAATATTTAAATACATTTTAATAACAAAGAGTATATGGTATATGGCTATATATGGTATATGGTATATGGGTATATGCTATTCTGAATACAGCACCAAGGGCTGACTAATGTTTGAACCTTACAGCAGACTCGATGGGCTGAATGGTCTTTATCTGCCATCAAATTCTATGCTCCGTTAACGTTTCCGCTGCCATGGAATCATAATTGTATTGTCACTTTACGTTTACGGACCATTAGTGCTGTTGTTACCATATTTACCCTAAAAAAACAACGCACCTTTAATATACGTTCTTGCATTATCCTCTGTGAGGGTCTACATAAGTAAACGGTTTCGTCAAAATGTAAAAGTTCTATTTCTTGTCGGTATTTCCGAACGATGCCAGCGAATGTATCCAGGTGTTTGAATTTGATGTTTGTGTGTAAGTATTGGTTAATATGAGGCATACCCTCTCGTTCAGTTATATGAGATAATATGCTTTTGTAGCTCAGACCAGAAATTCTTCGATGTATTGGTTCTTAGAACCTATGAAATTGTGTTCTTGTAAAACGCGAATTACAAGCGCTTTCACGTTATATGTTCTTATATAATTAATTTGGGACCGCATGCTTTCCTTGGGTCCGATAAGACTAATACTCCAGGTGATGTTACATTACATATATACCGCTATGTGTATGTGTGTATAGATATAAATGTGTGTGTCTGGGCTGTTGTGTTCCTCTTCTGGATGGAGATACTTCCCGGTAAGTCTTCTGGGACTCGTGTTACCAAGGCTGCTTAGCATACACGGCGGAGATCAAGCACAGTAGTTTAAAGGATTAGACAACATCCACCTTACAGGAGATATAGAAAGCCTGCTCTTATTGTGTGTACCACTGGCATTTTCAAACACGTATTTCTACTGTTTTTAATTGTTGACTGTTTTCCTTCTAAAACACTAAACCATCCATACCCAGTGGCAAATTTACCTTATGGGGCACCCATTGTGCGGCGGGACACCTAGGGGCTTGATGACTGCCACCCCCTTGGACCTGCCGCCCAAGGCCAGGATACGTCACTGACCATACCCACACATTTTGCCCCCTAAGGATTGGCATTATGCTCTATGATGGTTTTAATATTATTGATAATTTTGTGTTCTTCCCTTTTGTAACAGCGCTATGGAATCTGTTGGTGCTCTATAAATAATATGTAATGTAAATATAATAAAACAATATCTACACTGACAAAAGTCATGTTTCCGCACCGTTCACACCAGCCATGACATATTCTCTGGTGTTCCCTTGAGCTATTTGACTAGAAGGATTATTTGAGATCAACACCAATTAGCCATGTATACACAGTGACTTCTTATGGCAGCCTTACTATGTTGATAATTATAGCAACATTAATAAGCAGAGGCACAGGCTGCAGGTTTTTAAAGTGTCTAATGGGATTAGCCAATTTATCAACTATTTTTTTTTATTTACATTTACTGAAGGACACCTGAAAGCACGCTTCCATTTTAATTCATTCATTCATTCATTTATTCATTCACATTCTTATTCATATTAAGTGTAGAAGCATAATTAATGTCTCGTGTAGCCCTACCAAAGATGAATGCATATAAAAATATTTTAATATGCGTTATGGTCTCCACGTTTTTGTGCTTGAAGCAGCCAATTATAACCCGGTTGTTTACTGCGCTCAGGGGTGTTGATAGCTGGCGGTGAGTATGCACTCATACTCACTGCTGTTCGGGAGATGTGTTCAGTCGAATAGATGTGGTTGTGTGTTTATATTTTCAATGGTTTTTTTTGAGTGACTGTTGTTTCGGAGCTTATTTATCTCAACCAAATCCATTCATTGGCAACTCCATGCTTACCTGCTGTTAATTTAGCACCATAAGTCTAAGGCTTCAAATTTCTACCCTGAGTAGGCTGTTCGTGTTATTGTGCAGTGTGCATGCCCATAACTTAAAGAGTGTATTTTCTGCTTGCAGAATGAAGCCTCGTTGGGGGTGGTTGTGTTTGGCTGCTCTGCTCATGGATATAACAGTGGCAGAAGCCCACGGTGACTTAGATGATGATGAAGAGGAGGAACTTTTGGACAACACAGAAGAAACTTTCAGTAAAGAGCAGAAACATTATCTAGAGGTGAGCATATCTGTTTTGTGAAATTTCTGCCCTGCTAGATCTGCACTGGTCCGCTGTAAAACAGCTCAACCTTGAACATGTAGACCTCACACACTCACAGAGGCTGCTGACGCGTGAAATGGGTTAATACTTTTCACGCTACCAACCAGAATGCATAGTGCCTACTGTAATGTTTGGTGGAGGAAGGATAATGTCTGGGGCTGTTTTTCTGGGTTTGAAGTAGGCCCCTCATTGAAGGGTAATGTTAATGAATTGGAACCCTGTGAACCAATCCTTCTCGTCCAACATCATGCCTGAACCTAACAAATGCTCTTTTGGCTGGATGTCCAACATGCTCATATAGGTGTGTTATGGTCAGGTGTCTGAGCTCATATAGGTGTTATGGTCAGGTGTCCACATACTTTCGGTCATGTACCATTCCATCTGTTCATCAAGGCTTTCTTTCACACATGCTGGATGTGCCTTGTATAAATCATACAATAGTGTCCTTCATATGCATTAACTTTTCTCCGAGAAATCATGTCTGTGAGTTGATCTACAGACAGAAATGAGTGCTATTACATGCACATGTTGCCTATAAATATGTATGGTTTAAACGTCCTCTTTAAGCATGTAACTGCATTTAGATTAAAGCACAGCCTCGGTGTTAAGATACCATCTCATAGCGATAGAAATCTATTCATCCAAGAGATTTTTAGGCCAGTAACAATGGCTGAGCTGTAGTTTGGCTACCACTGTCCTAAGTTTTGTTTTTTTTTTAAAAAACACAGGTTGAATACCACAGTCCAGTTCCTAGCGGAGAGGTGTTTTTCACAGAAACATTTGATTCCGGCACACTGGATGGGTAAGTGTGTTGCTCTTTCACTAAACATATCATTTATGCTATAGTCCGCTGAACCCACAATACCTAAAGTATCACAGTTATACAAAAGGGTCATTGATTAGTTACATGATGACACTCAAGAAGTAACTCATGCTTACTGTCATACGGATTTACTCACTAAAGCTGAAGCTGGCAAGTGCTTTAGAACTTAGTGACTAAACTGTTATGCAAAGTTAGGTCTGTGAGAATTGTAGAAAATCAAGTCGCCAATTAATTTATGCATTATACAGGGTCGGCTCACTTAAAAGAGGTCCCTGAGGTTGACTCTCCATAATGCCTAGTGAGGTATGTTCAGATGATTTAACTGCAATTTGTGTTTCATTTGCACCAAAACAGATTGGGAATACCCAATCAGTGCTAATGTTAAGCAGTGACATGTTGGCCTCGCTTAGTTATTGGGCTTTATTCACTAAAGTGGTAGTTTTCAGGGCAGTCGCAAAGATGTTTAAACTAAAGCAGCTTTGTCCCTAGGTGCATCACCTTTCATCAGGCATATATTTTGACAGCATACATTGAATGCTTGGAAGAATACAAATTAAAGACCAAGCGGGAACTCAGAGTTAGTTACTATGCAAATTCACTTTAAATCATTAAAACAGTGGGTATTGTGGAAGTGTTTCACAGGTAATAATCCACTGAGGTCAGTAGGGATTGAGCTCCAGTTAAGGTAATATATTTTAAATTATAATATGGACGAACAATAAGGATATCAACGGGTTGTCTTGTCTTTTTTTTTACTTTTGACTACTATCTACTAAGGTCTGCACTCTTTAATGGTCATTACCGACCAGTGTACTGTATATTACACTCAATATAATACGTAGAGGCTTTAACCCCTTAATGACAATTGCACGGCACGGAAAAACAAGTCGATTATGACAAATGACGTGCCAGAACCGCCACGCCTTTAAACGGGTGCAGAAAGCGATCTACGTTCGCTTTCTGCACCCAAACGGCGTTGCTGCAATGCCTCGACCTCGAGGCATTCAGCAACGCCACGATCGGCACCAGGGACATTGTATGGCGGCGGACGCCCGTTTTAAAAGCGTTTAGAAGGCGATCAACGATCACCTCCTAAACTTAAATGGTGTCGCTGGAATGCCTCGATCAGGAGGCATCCAGCGACACCAAACACTTACCTTTGGATGGACTGTGACCGCTCCGGAGAGCGGTCACAGCCGCAGCTGCCGGTGATCTTCGCCATCTGCAAGATGGCGGCGGCCCGGGACAAAAAACAATAAAGGTGAAAAAGTTCGCTAGACGGTCTCCTGACCCTCTAGAGAACTCTGGCTCCACTTGCAGGTTGAATACAGGTACTGCATTCAACCATGCAAGTCAATGGAGCCCAGCTTTCTAATCACAGTGTGATTAGTAAAAATAAATAAAAAAATAAAATAAAATTAATAATAATTAGAAAAAAATAGTAAAAAAAACCAGTAAAATGTAAAAATAATTTCCCACTGATGTCACTATCAGGGGAACCTTCAAGTTGAAAAAAAATGTTACATTTTTTTTTTAAAAAAGGCAAAAAAAAATAAAATATATATATAAAAAATATATTTTTGTGAGCAAGTCCTAAAATTAGCACATTAGCTTAAAACAATTCTCGCATGAAAAGAGTTAAAATACTGGCATATTAACTGCCCATGGGGTGTCTACTTTTAAAAAATGTATGATTTGATGGGGTAAATTTAATTGGCCGGGTTCAACAATGTCCCAAATAACACGGGGGGAAGGATGGCCACACATCTAATTTCCAATTAGAAAAATGCACACGTACCAAATGTGGCCTTTTAGTTCCCCCCAAAAATGACAAACCCATGCATGTGGGGTATCACTGCGCTCAGGAGATGTTGCTGAACACATATTGGGTTGTCATGTGACAGCGGCATAAACCAGGAGCTGTAAATTCATACATAAAGTAGGTGTGTGGGGGAAAAATACACACAAAAAAATACTACTGCAAACTTAGAAAAAATTCTGGTGGTAAAATGTGTGCATGCAAAGAGTTAAAATACCAGCATTTAAAATACCCTGGGGTGTCTAGTTTTCAAAAATATATGGCTTTATTGGCCACACTGTAATGGCCCGGCTCAAAGATGTACCAAATAGGGCATGGGCAGTGGATCCCCAAATGCCAAAGTTCAACATTGAAAAATGTGCATGCCCCAAATGTGGCCCTTTTGCCCCCAAACAGCCAGGCAAAATCATTCATGTGAGGTATCGCTGCACTCAGGAGATGTTGCTAAACACATATTGGGGTGTTTTATGATAGTGACATATACCAGAACCTGTTTATTCATATCTAAAGTAAAATGTGTGTGAAAAAACAAATGCAAAAAAAATTACTACCATAAAGTTTGACAAAGGCTGATGGTAGAATTAGTGCTTGAAAAGGGTTAAAATACCAGCATTTGGAATACCCTGGGCTGTCTAGTTTTCAAAAATGTATGACTTGATGGGGTAAATTGCATTGGCCGGCTTCAAAGATACCCGAAATGGCACATGAGGGGAAGAATTACCAGATTTGGAAAAAATGGCTTTGAAATAGCAAAACGGTACCTGTACTTTTTGCCCCATAATGTGTAGAAAAAAGCAAAAAAACATAAAAACATTGGGTATTTCTAAACTCAGGACAAATAGTAGAATCTATTTAGCAGGTTTTTTCATTACCTTTTATAGATGAGTAAAAGATTTTTCAACTAAAAGTTAGAAACAGTCATTTTTTTCTAAATTTTTGACCATATTTTATACTTTTTTAATAGTAAATAATATGATACAATCAAAACAATGTCATCTAAAGAAAGCCCTTCTTGTCCTAAAAAAAACAATATATAATGTGTGTGGGTTCAGTAAACGGAAAGAAGAAAATTACAGCTAAACACGAGCAGCGCAGAAATGTTAAAACGGCCATTGTCACGAAGGGTACAAAAAGTAAAATCAGCCTTTGTCACGAAGGGGTTAAACACCCCAGCTTCCAAACTAAAGCAGTGGGTTTAGTTGAAGAATGATGTCTGCTATGAACCCTGCGCCTATAGTGGGAGAGAAATGTGGAAAAAGTAGTTGTACCAATAACATAAGTTATGGTGGGTAAAGGTGATGGAAAACCCTTCCACTTAAAATTAAGGGGTAGTAGAAGTATTATTAATCACTCATCTACAGACACCAGACAAGCCAGAAGGCTTGTTTTTCCCCCAGAAATCTCATGGTGCTGCCACAACCACAAGGGATTCTGGGTAGGCGCATGCAAATAAGGTCAATAATTATCACCCTTTGCCTGCATATCCACTTTATACATGGATCCCTTGAAAGTAATAGCCCGCTGTCCAAGACAGCCTTTAGACAAAACTGGGGTAAGAGGTGCAGTAGCCAGATCACCACTCATGGACAGCTGTTTCCTTAATGGGACTCGTCAGCATGAGGTCGTGATGCTGGCTTAATAGTTGAAGAAGTAGTTGAAAAGAGAAGTACAGTTAGATTAATTCAAAGAAAAGTTTAAAAATATGAATGTTAGATCCATTATTGTGAAATGCAGCCACACAAAACAAGCTTGAGACGGCCCTTGTGACCGATGTTTCGATGGAGATTTTTCGTCTGTAATGACAAAAGAGAGCTGTCCTTGGTGAGTTCATCTCAAATTGAGACCCCAATATCATTCGCATGGCATTCTATAACCGTTCCCTTTTTGCCCTATGTCTTAATATAGTTTGACTTGGTTGGTATAAACTTTATTTCAGGTGGGTGCTTTCCAAAACAATGAAAGAAGATGCTGATGAAGAAATTGCTAAATATGATGGTAAGGTCATGATCCCCTGCATATATTTGGGTAAAAAATTGTATCTCTGTCAGATGCAAATTTAATGTTGGACCAGTAGTGGGTAGAGGTGACGAAGCACATGCACTGGTCTCCCGTTGCCATTCTATATATCTGTATATCCTATTGTGTTCAGCTTAGCAGTGGACAGTAACAATAAACACACAATAATCAGACACTCTATGAGAAGATCCACATCTTATAAAATCTAATTCTAATCTAGACATTAAAGTGCCGGACAGCAGGATTGTTTGTTCATATTCCATATTGCGTTTCAGAGTTCTGTTTCTTTTATAACACACTTGGCATTATTCAGTTACTTCAAGCATCCTTAAGACATTGTGTTGTATAAACCCCCCCTGTTCTAACCGATGGACTAAAAATGACAGAAATTACTAAAAATTCAAGACGGAAAGAGGAATGCAGTCAATGGATAATTTCATCATACTTCTCGTGGCATGATCTCCTGTTTAGACTATTGCAAAAATGTCACATTTTATTTACTTCCCACAGGAGAGTGGGAAGTAGAAGCGCTGAAAGAAAACAGGCTGTCGGGAGACCTCGGACTCGTTCTGAAGTCGGTGGCGAGGCACCACGCTATATCGGCAAAGCTAGAGAAGCCTTTTATTTTTAACAGCAAACCCCTCATTATCCAGTAAGTTCCCTCTGTCCATCCATGCTGTGTGAGCTTATTAAAAATATCCAGTCTTCTCGGGTTTATGGTGTACAAACGTATAGCAAACAAAGAAGATGGTAGGCAAGGCTGCAGCCGTTTGGAGATGGACTCACAATTAGTCCGTCTGCCGCTGGGTGGGTAGATAGACCAGTTTTCAGAAGCAGAAATTGATTATCAAGGAATTGGTGCAAAAACAGGGTCAATTTAGTATGGTTAGCACATGAAGAAGGATTCTACGTATTCATCTGGCCTTGTACTCTACAGTTACGCTGTAATTAATCGGCCGATTCTCGTTTCCCTCCTCTCTCTGGATAGGCACCGCTGTGGACCTCCAGAGCCAGGCTACTCATTTCTTAGTCCATCTTATTTTAATCTTGAAAAAATACATTTGTTAATTAAAATGGAACTGAGCCATTAGAAATGATAACGTTGGCTATTCTGGTTTCTCGGTTGCCTGAAATGACACGATGTCACTTATCTATTTTTTCTTGTTCTAGGTATGAAGTGAATTTTCAGGATGGGATAGATTGTGGTGGCGCATACATCAAACTTCTGTCTGACTCAACAAATATGAACCTGGTGTGTGTTATTACTGTGGTGTCTACTGGTAATGTTATATCCTCATACCCGTCTGGATTGGGGCATCAAATAATGTGTGGGAAACTATATCAGATCAGCCCTCGTTGCCCTGTATGCTGCTCCATATGGAAAAAGGGCTTTTGGTGCTAAGTTGTGAATACACATTTTTATCTCTTTCACTTCCCTGCAAAGTAATTTTTTTTAAACAAATTTATGCCTATTTACAAACATTGCATACGTAAATAAATGTATAATTTCCTATTCAGGAGGAATTTCATGACAGGACACCCTACACTATTATGTTTGGACCTGACAAGTGCGGAGAAGATTATAAGCTACATTTTATCTTCCGTCATAAAAACCCTTTAATTGAAGACTATGATGAAAAACATGCAAAGCGCCCCGAAGTTGATTTGAAGAAATACTTCAATGACAAGAAAACACATCTTTACACCCTAGGTAAGCACCCCATGGAAAGTTTTTTTTAGTGTTAGTCTTCCAGTATCAGACATGCTGGTAGTACAAGAGTCTCTGATCTAAGAAGCGGACAAGACTGCTCAACCTGAATTTATTTGAGGAGATTCTGCAAACATGCAGTAACGCAGAGAAACTGTTCTAAAACACTTTTGTTTGCAAATACTAAAAAGTGGTAGGCCAGCCCTTGACCATGGGGAAGCAGCGGTGCCACAAGGTTATGAGCTATTGGACTGTCATAGCTTCTAGCTCCAGGGGAAGCTTAATCCATAAAGTGGTGATATAAAAGACTCAGGGCATGACCAGGTGGTAGTGGAGACATGTTTCAAGTGCCGCATGGAGCTGACTTCTGATCAAACGGCTGCCTCGAAAAATAGCGAGGAGTTTAGCTTTGACAATAAAATGGGTGACACCACAGCCCTGATCCAGTAGAGCAGGAAAGAGGTTGACGCGTCTGTAGACTGTCTGTGGCAAGCAAGCCCAGACTTTCCATTAGGCACACTGGACAAACGCAATAACACTGCACATTAACCATTTATTTCTCACAGGTAGCACATATAACTTTTTAGCGTACAACCACATGCCGATGTATGAGTACCGCCATGTGTATCCAGCGGGTGGCCACACATCTGTGATTCATGAACCACTGGCCTTAAAGTGTCGGGGTCTAGGCCGATATACTTTCCCTGTCCTGTGGCAAGGCCACGTTTCCAATTCAATAGCCAATGGAGAAGACATGTTCTGGGACCTTTTAGATCTTATGATTTTAGTTGATATTTGCTGCGTTTTGCTGACTAGTTCTAATGTAACTATGCACTACCTAGATTTGTGTTTAAAGCCTTACAAATGGCCTTCGCCAACACTATATAAATGCTTTTGATGGTTTGCATCCAAGTTTGTAATTCCCCTAAGAACAGAAAACTCTGCCAAATAGTCCTTTCTCTATCATGGTTATCTAAACGGATATATTATTAATGAATTTTAGTTTTCTAAATGGATGCTGTTCAACATAAAACCTTTTACATTAATGTTCACCACTTGAAAACAAACACAGAGTCATATTCACCAAATGATTTTATATTCTTTTTAATGTATACTGTATGCATTATTACCGTCCATCGCTTGAGACGATGGTAGACAAAGTGATGTTTCACAGGAGGACGCAATAAGTGTTAATTGTCCTGATAATGTCTTTTCAATGTATGTATAAATTGGCATTAGTAAGGAACAATTGTAACTCAATCTGTAATGTGTGTATTAAATGCCAGCTGCTATTATACATAATGTATTTTATAGTGGGAAGGTGGGCACTGGCTATAGAAATGGTCACCAACAAAAAAACTGGGGAAACATTTGCCGGCCGAGTTCCAGATTTGACCTCCAGTTTGCTGTATATATGTGCAGATGTTGATCATCTATTCAGAACATTAAACACAGTGAAGGTTACAGAAACATATTTTATAGTCTGGCTTCCCCTATGAAGAAACAGCAATGGTTATTTTTATTTTGCATGAGCAGTAAATATATTTCTAATGTTAATTCAGCTGCGATTCTGCATCCTTACACACAATACACGGATACACAGTGCAGAATTCAGATGCCCGGAATGGTAGAATAAAGTATGTTTTAAAACTCTACTGACATGCTTTATGGCTGAGTATCCGGAATGTATTAAATCTAGCATAAACCTAACAGGAGATCGCATGCATGAGTGAGAGAGTTGCATCATAATTGTAAAGGATGTTGATATAATCAAACCTTGGGGCAAATCTCTGCTAGACTCCCCTGATATAAGAGAGTTATGCTCTAGCTACTTTTTCCCTGTGTGTCTGACTAGTAGTCAGAAGGTAAAGTTAGCAGCTGGTGGACCTGGTCATCTGCTCTGTGGCAAAGGCCAGCCCTTGTGACTAGCTTCATCCACTATAAGCAAAGCTGCTCTTAAATTTAAGTGTTTGAAAATATCATTATACTGGAGATATATCCAGAACATATTCTGTATATACTTATAAGGGGTAATAGTGAGACAAGGTGGGGATAGTGAATCAGTCACCATAGCAAAGACAGTCTAAGTATTATGAGTTTAAATGTCAATCCGTGTTCTCGTTGGGAATGTCTCATTAAATGACTGCTTATGTATCTTATGTTTCTATCAGTTCTAAAGCCAGACAACACCTTTGAGATGCTTATTGACCAGACTGTGGTTAGCCAAGGAAGCTTGTTGGAAGATGTGATCCCTCCACTAAATCCACCCAAAGAAATTGATGATCTCAAGGACAAAAAACCAAAAGAGTGGGATGAAAGGCCCAAAATCCCAGATCCCAATGCAGTTGAACCAGAGGACTGGTAGGAATGACTAGAAAATATTAGCATTTTCTACACAGTAAGAGAGATTTGTCCAAGGAAGTATGAAGGATATGGGAAGATCTTGGGCATATTTTTATTTTGTTGTTAAGATATTTTGTTTTTATTCATATCCACACCATCTGCTCCATTTATTAATTCCCCTAATAATTAGTGGGGCATTATTAACGTAAAACCAAAGTAATTATAAAACCGTTTAGCAGTACAATATTTCATTTGCAGGGATGAAGGTGGGCCTTCTCAGATAGAAGATGTAAATGCTGTCAAACCCGAGGGATGGCTGGATGATGAGCCTCACTTTATACCTGATCCAGATGTTCAGAGGCCAAGTGACTGGTGAGAAAGCCTTTTGTATTTGATAAGTATGTCTAATGTGCTATTCATTTGTACAGAGGTAATCAAACACAATTTTCCTCCAACCCAGGTGAAGAACTAGCTTTTATTAGTGACATTACAGATGTCTAAAATAATATACCACATCTCTATATCAAATAGTAGAACGGTAGTCATTTTTTGTGACGGAGTTAAACTGACATTTACTTTATGAGAACGGAGAGTTTCCACAAAGTAAACAAAAAAATCGTACATTGCTAGACAACACGAAACAGAATTTCATGCTACAGAACCGGATATTGGTTAAGTGTCCTTTAGTGTTTTGCTAATGGCTGTCTGTATCTGCAAGATCAGCGTTTCATTCTTTAGGAAGCAGGTGTTTAAATGCAACCACAAACTGCCTTCCTCATATAGGAACTGTAAAAACAAGTATAACTAGATTTAAAATAATAACTGTCTGACCAAATAGAGTATGACTGTGTTTCATTCTATTGAGTTATGTGCACATAGATTTTATGTATATCAATACATTTGATAGCGACTACGCTTCTATAACATACATATTTAGAGTATATATATATATATATATATATACATACATACATATATATAATACCATGATTGTATAGCACTGATCTAGTTACCTATGTGAAGCAGCCCCCATGCAGCAATAGTAATTCTTTGCTTCCCGTTATCTGTTGGTAATAAATGACTGTTGCTCATATTGGCAGGAATGATGAAATGGATGGGGAGTGGGAGGCCCCCCTGATTCCTAATCCTAAATGCGATTCTGCCCCTGGATGTGGTGAGTGGAAACTCCCCATGATTGACAATCCAAACTACAAAGGCAAATGGAAGCCACCAATGATTGAAAATCCCAATTACCAGGTACTTTTATGCTCTTTTCTGCCATTTCTGCCATTACATTTTATTTTGTATGACAACAATAGGTGACTAAGAAGCAAGAAGTAGGACCTAGTCAGTGTAATATGAGGAACTGGGTCCATACAGATGACTAATGACCCAGAGAGCCCAAAGATTGTGTTCAGGAGTTATTGCGCAGTAGCGGAGTGCCCGGGTGGGCATCTATGGTTGTGCGGCCACATACCAGCGCCCTGACATAGCAGCTGATGTTGTCTAGAACAAAGCAAAACTTGGTGATATCCTGCAGGGACTCTGGAGCAGGCATGAGACATAGCACTAGAATCACGTGCAGGATGCTGCAGGCTGGGAGTATGGAAGCTAAGCAGAGTACAGGAGAAACATAGCGAACCGAGATCCTCAGATGATTCAGGGAATAGAGGACAAAGGCACATAAGAGACAGACAAACACGAATACAGGAACTAGCCTAGGACTATGTGATACCAATTGGAGATTCCGTCACATCATATTGCCATAATATGCTTAGCCCACCACTATGCCAAAGTACTCAAATATACGGTGGGTCCTAACGCTAAACCTTGCCTACTGAATTACGAATAAGCTAAAACTAAACATTGAACCTAAACACAGAACCTAGAAGGACATACCTTTAGACTGCAGACTGAGACAAACATAACAAACGGGTGGGGCACACCTTATAAAGGAAACAGAGCCGAAGCAAAGAGCAGAACTGGATTCAAGGAATCAGAAGCACAGAACAGAGCGTATGGAAATCCGGGAATGGATTACAGCAAAGGGGGAACTCTAGCGAGACGGGGGAACAAGAGAGAAGCAGCTCCGCAGCCTGAATGGAGCCTGACACTTGTAGTAAAATACCTAAGGGCATTTTCATTCATATGCTCGGACGCAAAGCATTTATATATTGTGATGCACAGATCACACACAAAAGCAGCTCTTAACTATTCTCATTTAACTATAATTTTGTCACCTTCATTTTTTTCACACCTTCATTGCTAGGAAGCCATTTGATTTGTGTCAACAACAAAAATTCATGATGATGTTTCTTCTACGATTAGTAGTAACAAACTTCTTTTGCTATCTAGGGGATATGGAAACCACGCAAAATTCCAAATCCACACTATTTCGAGGACCTTAATCCATTTAAAATGACATCTTTCAGTGCCATTGGCTTGGAGCTGTGGTCAATGACATCTGACATCTACTTTGACAACTTCATCATCTGTTCTGACAAGGAGGTGGCTGACCGCTGGGCCTCAGACAGTTGGGGACTGAAGAAACTGGTAGCAAGTGCTAATGAGGTAGGGCAGTGATATCGGGGACATTAACTGTATGTTTTGAGACAGGCGCAGTACATGTGCAGTCGGTGATGATCCTCAGGAGAAAAGCTTAATCATTAAATGGGTTCTGCAAGCTACAGCTGCATGGTTGTTGTTCCCCAATGACTTATTCAACCTTGTGGATGAGTGAGAAGAAGGGACGTGGGTTCAGATGAGCGAATAATCCACAGAAGGCACCAGGGTCATCTCTGCTCAGACATAGTTGCCACCAACAACTAGAATGGCTTTCAGACCATTACACTGTTTAAAAAGTAGTGCAAACATAAATAATGCAAAAAGAAATGTATAGGCTTTCTGTTCTTTATTCCCCAGCTGCTGTCTTTCCAGATATCCCTGCAGTGTTATTCTATGGGACCTCGTATTCTGATTATTATATATCATGGAATGTTGTTAAAAATCACTTGTGGTTGTAGTTGGCAATTTATCGGTGGGGACACGGATGCTGTTTCTGAATATTCCTACGTTAGAAGTTTCTGTTTAAAATATAGTAAATTCAGTATCCCTCGCTGAGGCGTAGTCATAACTTTTCTAAATGTCAGGATGTGAAATGGAAATGGTCTTTAGTCTACAAGTCTCTGCTGGTAGATCCAATGTCAAGGTACATAGGAACATAAGGGGGTGAGTTTAGAATTTCATCATCAGAGGTGAATAATCGTAGGTGCTGAGGGTCATACCAGTTCAGCAGTTCTCCTCTGGGCTTTCATGCTGAAACCAGGTCAGCTGATGGGATACAGGATTTGCTCTTTGTGAGACAGATTGCTTATTGCTTGTGATTTGTTATCTGTCTAATCAGCCAGGCATGTTGAACCAGCTCCTGACTGCTGCAGAAGAGAGGCCGTGGCTCTGGGTCCTTTATGTCTTGACAGCTGCTCTGCCTGTAGGCCTATTGGTCCTATTTTGCTGGCCCAGAAAGGTGAGAGTGGTAAGAATGAGTTTAGAAGGACAAGCATACTGCAGATAATGCTATGTGTACGTTTTCCTTACTCAATGAGGGTATTTGTATGAATGTATCCGTTTGTATCTACCGATTATTATAAACTAAGCCATGCAACTGATATTATAGCTCTGGGAATCTACGAGAGGATCACATGCCCCTCATGCAACAGTGGTCAACACGCATATAGGAGTAGCAATGAACACAGTGTATTGTCATGGCGATTTAAATAAAAAAAGTGTTTTAGCTGCTTCATAATATTTGAATTTTCAGAAAATTGAAGAGGAGTTGGAAGATATAGATTTCAAAATGAGTGATTTACTGGATCCAGATGAAAAAGAGTTTGAGCTACAGAAGAATACGAAAGGGGACTTGGAGGCCCTAGAAGATGACTTGGCTAATGCAGCTACTGAAAACGGTGAGGCATTACCAACCGGTTGCCGAACAGTGTAACGTACGTGTGTGTGTGTGTGTGTGTGTGTAAATACACAAATATATTTAAACAATTCTGTGCATGGGTATGTACCAATGAAAGCTGAACAGCATTTTCTGTTGGATTCAAGAAATACAGCACAAAAACAAGCCAAATAACTGTAGGGTACCACAAGGAACTGAAATAAAATAGGAAATATATATGTATACAAGAGAATTTATATTAAAACATAACTTCTGATTAAACTTATTCCCTAAAAGGCATGTAATATATCTGGGGAGACAGATGCATAAATGAAGTCTCAGACGGTCACATATCCAGCATTAGAAACCGTGCTGGTATATTGTTCATAGCTGCTTGGTCTACTTCATTAACCCCTTGATGACAATTGCCGGTCCGGGCATGTCACGGAAATTCATGTCGATAACGACAAATGACGTGCCAGGACCGGCACGTCATTAAACGGGTGCAGAAAGCGATCTATTTTCGCTTTCTGCACCGAAACGGCGTTGCTGTAATGCCTCGACCTCGAGGCATTCAGCAACGCCATTATCGGCACAAAGGGGCCATCTCTGGCCCCTCCCCGGGGCGTCAACATCCGCCATACTTTGTATGGCGGCGGACGCCCGTTTTAAAAGCGTTTAGGAGGCGATCAACGACAATGATCAACTTAAATGGTGTCGCTGGAATGCCTCGATCAGGAGGCATCCAGCGACACCAAACACTTACCTTTGGATGGGCTGTGACCGCTCCGGAGAGTGGTCACAGCCGCAGCTGCAGGTGATCTTCGCCATCTGCAAGATGGCGGCGGTCCGGGAAAATTCAATAAAGAAACAATAAAGTCTAAAAAGTTCGCTAGACGGTCTCCAGACCCTCTAGAGAACTCTGGCTGCACTTGCAGGTTGAATATAGGTACTGCATTCAACCATGCAAGTCAATGGAGCTCAGCTTTCTAATCACAGTGTGATTAGAAAAAATAAATTAAAAATAAAATAAAATTAATAATAATTAGAAAAAAAATAGTAAAAAAACAGTAAAATGTAAAAATAATTTCCCACTGATGTCACTATCAGGGGAACCTTCAAGTTGAAATTTTAAAAAAAAAAAAAAAAAAAAAGGCAAAAAAAAATATATATATATATATAAAAAATATATTTTTGTGAGCAAGTCCTAAAATTAGCATATTAGCTTAAAACAATTCTCGCATGGAAAGAGTTAAAATACTGGCATATTAAATGCCCATGGGGTGTCTACTTTTAAAAAATGTATGATTTGATGGGGTAAATTGAATTGGCCGGGTTCAACAAGGTCCCAATTAACACGGGGGGAAGGATGGCCACACATCTAATTTCCAATTAGAAAAATGCACACGTACCAAATGTGGCCTTTTAGTTCCCCCCCAAAATGACAAACCCATGCATGTGGGGTATCACTGTACTCAGGAGATGTTGCTGAACACATATTGGGGTGTCGTGTGACAGCGGCATATACCAGGAGCTGTAAATTCATACATAAAGTAGGTGTGTGTGGGAAAAATTCACACACAAAAATACTACTGCAAACTTTGAAAAAATGCTGGTGGTAAAATGTGTGCATGCAAAGAGTTAAAATACCCAGGGGTGTCTAGTTTTCAAAAATATATGGTTTTGTTGGGCATACTGAAATGGCCCGGCTCAAAGATGTGCCAAATAGGGCATGGGCAGTGGATCCCCAAATGCCAAAGTTCAACATTGAAAATGCGCATGCCCCAAATGTGGCCCTTTTTCCCCCAAACACCCAGGCAAAATCATTCATGTGAGGTATCGCTGTACTCAGGAGATGTTGCTAAACACATATTGGGGTGTTTTATGATAGTGACATATACCAGAACCTGTTTATTCATACCTAAAGTAAAGTGTGTGAAAAAACAAATGCAAAAAAAATGACTACCATAAAGTTTGACAAAGGCTGATGGTAGAATTAGTGCTTGAAAAGGGTTAAAATACTAGCACTTGGAATACCCTGGGCTGTCTAGTTTTCAAAAATATATGACTTGATGGGGTAAATTGCATTGGCCGGCTTCAAAGATACCCGAAATGGCACATGGGGGGAAGAATTACCAGATTTGGAAAAAATGGCTTTGAAATAGCAAAACGGTACCTGTACTTATTGCTCCATAACGTGCAGAAAAAAGCAAAAAAACATAAAAACATTGGGTATTTCTAAACTCAGGACAAATAGTAGAATCTATTTAGCAGGTTTTTTTATTACCTTTTATAGATGAGTAAAAGATTTTTCAACTAAAAGTTAGAAAGTCATTTTTTTCTAAATTTTTCACCATATTTTATACTTTTTTTAATAGTAAATAATATGATACAATCAAAACAATGTCATCTAAAGAAAGCCCTTCTTGTCCTGAAAAAAACAATATCTAATGTGTGTGGGTTCAGTAAACGGGAAAGAAGAAAATTACAGCCAAACACGAGCAGCGCAGAAATGTTAAAACGGCCATTGTCACGAAGGGTACAAAAAGTAAAATCAGCCTTTGTCACGAAGGGGTTAAAAGCCCCCATGTCACCGAGCCAGTTTATATCTTAGTGGATAAAAAAAGAGAAAATATTAGCCAGAACGAGAGGGGAACAAAAGTACTTAATTACATTTCAGTTGCACATTGTGATTCCATACGTCCATCTTGAGGGCATGATACGAAGGCAGAGCCACATGTATTCTGCTGTAGAAACAAAAACAATGCGTTAAACTAATGTGTATTTGTTATTTTGTTTTAGGTATTGAGAAGGATGGAAAGAGTGAGGAGGAAGAAGGCAGCCAAGAGGATGAGGATAGTGCGATGACCAACAAGTCTTCAGATGACGAGGCATGTTTTGCAGGCAGATAGTGATATTTTTGTATTAATCAGACATACTGCTATGTAACGCATAAAAAATGCCAGATGCGTAACATTACCCCGGCCAATATATCGTTTACATTGTCGGGGCTTGGAAGTAACTCTCCGCTATAAAATAAATGGTTCTCTCTCTGGTTTCTCCCTCAGATGAAAGAAGCAGATGAAGGCGCTAGCTCAGCAGACGGTATGAAGAAATCACTCCGCAAAAGACGAGTACGGAAAGATTAGGATGTTCCCGGGATTTTTATAGCTAGCAAAGTCACCGGCAGAGTCTGGCAGGAGCTTGGTGACGATCTAATAAAATGAATGCCACTTTTTTTTACCTCATATCTCGCGTTATGTGTACCTTCCATACAGGTTTGTAATGTGAACCGGAATCTGTCATCACTTAACATGGATATTTAAAAATGTACACTTACAGACCCAGACGAGAATATTAAAAATCCACACAATCACATAAGAAACTGCAGGTGCTTTGTCCTTTGCCTGCTGATTATTTCAAATAGACTGAAGTAACATCCCATCAGGGGACCCGATTCCATTCTACCTACATCCCTGGGTCAGGAATGCCTAATTATTCCACCCCTCCACTGCTGGACAGGACGCCGAAGATCAGCAGGTTTTTGCCTAACAGACTAACAATCCTCTGAAAAAACAGACTTTTGTTGTGAAACTTTATTTATTTTACTTACTTATTAGTACTTGACTATAAAGTGCCATCATATTCCGCCGCACTACACACTGAGTACACGGGACATAACAAGTAGTACATCACATAACAAATTTGATTTATCCAGTAATTTATTATTATATTCCGTTTTTTTTTTTTTTTTTTAACAGTATCAATTTGTAATTTTTAAGGGCATTCTTATTAAGAGTTTGTTGGTATGTCAATTCCGGTGACCTTTACCTCTTTGTTGGGGCTGTCTAAGTGACTTGTCCTTTGTTCCATCTGAAACGGAGTCCACGGACAATGTAGTTTTACATATTTAAAGCATATGTTAACTGTATTAAAAAAGTACTTTTTTTGCAAATTTTTTTTATAGTGTAATGTTAGACATGAAGCAACTATTTAAGACAAAATGTATATTGTTCTTGAAAATAAATATTTAATACAAAATATTTAGTTTTACAAAGTGTGATGCTTTTTATGTCTAAATATGGAATTATTTTCAGTTTGTGCCTCCTCTATAGATGCCCACTTGGGCAGTTAGTTGGCACTACAGTTTTAGCGCTATCATCTATTGCCACGTGCCATGGATGAAGAATGCTTTTTATACATGACAGACTGAGTGCTGTAACTACTTATATTAGGACAGCACCCAATGCTCGTACAAAAACAGTATATAAATAATTTTATACAGCGCTAAAATCTATATACACAATTGTGTGATGCAGATTGTGCAACTTTGGTCTTCGTATGGAATAAGTAACAATCCAGAAGCAAGCACACAAAATAAAGATAACCTTTTTATTTCAGTCACATAAGCAGCTTCCAGAATAAATATTAGAATTGTGTGAACATATCAACAACTACCTATTACAGTGTTATATCATATTGTTTTCTTACACATATTAATAATACAGTCTCCGTGATAATATGCCTGGCTGAGATTGGCACCACATGATCCACGTTTCCAGATAACAAGGAGATGTTTGGTTAAGTTGGCAATAAAAGTTTGGTTCATACGCAAGGAATAGGAACAGTAAAGAAAATAATTACCGCTATCACGTTCCTTCTTTTAATGTGTAATTTGGTGATGCTTTTAGAAGAGTTCCAGGCTCGCACAACACAACCTGCTACAGTCCTTAAACTGTTTAGAAATTATACTAGTTATGAATACAGATTTGGTCTACCCTATATTTAACAAATATGTACTTACGCTCATATACACAGACGCAGTTTTGACACATTGGTACAGATCTTAAACCAACAGTTCTTCCTTATCTTGGATGAATACTCTTCTCACATTGGAAGGCCCTGGTACTTTTGCACTACATAAAACCACAATCCAAAGTACCAAAAGCAACACATGCGAAAGCATTTTGTAGCCCCGAACATACAGAATTTGTAATTTACTAAACGGGGTAGTATGAAGGTCAAATCTTCCAATGCATAGTTAGGTCAATAGGATGACTCAAAACATCTCTCCTCCTATGTTTAACCATGCATTATACAGGGCCCATCAATGTCCACTTGAATGAGAAGCTCAACGGTATTGGGCTTCCACAATGGAAAGTGAAGTGGAACAGTTCATAAGTTCAACATACCTGGTTTAGTGAATGTGCCTTACGTTAATCCTTACTCAATGCCAACAGTACCCAATGCTAACATAAGATAATGAATAAAGTCCTTCCAGCAAACATGTTGAGGCTATTTATAGTGTTAACAAGTACCCCTTTAGGCTTGTCTTTACCTTTGTGCGTTGCAATATGTATAAATCTCTAACAGAGCTACATCATAGTGTAAGAAAAGCACAAGCAGTAAATAGCACAACAGACAGCAAGAAAACTACAAAGTAACAATGGAGCGCATCTGTAACTTTTTCTAAACATTTAGTGTAGAATAATTGTTAAATTCGGCCCACTTTCAGTTTTCCATTTTGTTGACCCCAATAAAAATGTACACTTTCCATAATTGTCATATATAATACAGCAAAAAACAAAACAAAAAAAACAAGAGTTGGCAACATCTAAATAACAAATCTCAAAGAAAATAGAAGCCCATTAACACAACCACTCACCCAATGTTGTGTATAAACCTGACTTATAGATCCTATTTAATGGAGTACAAACTGTCAAGCTCATAGTGCCTCCCCACGCTGAGTAACCAACGTATCTCTAAATATGATCTGATGGTGCTATGCATCATACAAGCTCTGCTGTTCTATAGAAATGGACAAGCAAAACCTATCTATGACAAAATAAATGTCATGCTACCAACATGACCATTCTCTATAAGAGATAAAAAAACATAAGTAGAAATGATGACCAAACTTCATGAAATTAGAATTGTGGGTTCCAGTGATAACATTTCCAGGGTAATACATGATCTGTCTTGGGTGATGGCTGAACGCATCCCTAAGTGGCGTGCATGCACACTGCCTGGTCCCAATAGCTTTTAAATCCAATGCATTGTTACATTATGGACGTCACATGCCCTTTTCTTAGCAGTAGTAGTACTGTCTGGCACAATATCGTTACTATTAGTACCTCACTGGATCTACATCCTATGCTTTCTGGGCCTATGTATGCTAATCTTCCACAAATAAAAACCAAACTGAACAAAGCACACTGTACATAAAGGAGACTACTTCCGCTTGCTTTTGGTGTCTGTAGTCTGGAAAACGCTGGAGGCCGACATGAGGTTCTCAATATACTGTCCAAGGACTTGATTTTCAGACTTCAGTTTCAGGTTTTCCTCTTTAACGGCATCAACTCGCGCAGAGAGATCTGCAGGTCAACGAGAAAAGAAAAAAACGAAAGGTTGGGGCTGTTCATGTATGATAGATCTAACAGCCTTACCCCATCTGCTTGGCTCAAACGTTCCTTGAATTTGCATAAAGTGATACTAACTGGTCAACAATACCATAAAAATAAAAGGGAACTTTTAACATCACAAACCCTGCAACATCTCAAATGCTCCACAGTTAAAACAGATGTTATGATGGGGAACACAAAGGAAACATCTTGTTTCGCTTTAAAAAAAAAACCTAAACGGTAGAAAACTGATTTTAACAGAGATGCTTCATGACATAACATTCATTATATCACATTACAAGAAGGAGAGGACGGTCAACCATGGCAAAGGCTTCAGAGCGTATAAGGAGGGGGATGTGATCTTTAGTTTAGCAGAGAGGAGGTCATTAGTAATTTAGGAGAGGACGGTTCCTTTAGAGTGTTGTGGGTGGAAAGCAGAGAGTTCCAGGAAAGAAAATGATTTAGGTGGGCGCAGGTAAAGTGTTCCATCACCTGTGATGCCATTCCATTTACTTTTACAAATTGTTTGTGTCTATGAAAGAAAATCCATTCAAGTGACTTAGAGGCGTATTACTCAAACTATCAGCTGAAATATTTAAAGTCAGGATTTAGTAAGGTACCTCCTTTGTTGTTTGCAAGGATGTTTGGGTTCACTTATGCCATTTACTGAGATACAAGTATAGGTCCTCTTGGGTTTACTTTTCAACATGCACGGTATGTATAAAGCTGTCTGAATGAGTTTTACACACGAAAACATGCAACACTTGAACTCAATGAGAAACAGACATCTAGCAAAAAGGCCAAAAAGTTCCCGTCTTTCTGTACGACAGGCGTGAAACATCCGTGTGTGAAGCCGCACGGCAGGTCCGTTCATACCTTCTAACGTGTGCTGCAACTCCAGAACTTGATTAATCAGCCTTGTTTTTTCTTCTAGTTCAACCTGATTTTCCACATCCAAAGCTATGAAGAAAAATATACATTACTAATCTATATTTACTGATTTACCGGTAATTATCACCAGTCTGACGGCGGCTACAGATCAGTAGAGGATGTCACGTAAGATAAGACATCTTATGTGACCTCCTCTACTGACCTGGGATAGTAATCTTGGATAGGAGCAGGAGTCCCGCTGCGGGGGCAGTCAGTGAATGCCACCAAACTACATCAGCCTACATACAGCCCTTAAAGATAAAGCTGCTTTCTCAACCGCAACTCAAACTTAACTCTAGTGTCTTTAAAACGTCATTAGCACTTAGGAACTGTGTAACATGCTGCATACCATCCATGTCAGTGTTCATCATGGCAGAAGGGGTTTGCGGAGTCAACCGTAACTGCAATGCACCAAAATCTGCCGAGGGACGGAGAAAAGAAAATGGGTTTATTCACCTTTGTAAGCACCGAAATCATTTTAGTGAAGAAGAGCTGTATAGCGTTATAGAACTAGGCGCTAAATAAACCATATCTTACATATCAATCCTATATTAACTATACAAAGCGGGTGCAGCCGTTTCAGCCTCCCGGCCCCCAAACTCTGCTTCTCCCCTATAGTTGAACATACGTGTGTGTGTGTATATATATATATATATATATATATATATATATATATATATATATATATTCAGATGCTGAACACACATTATATATATATATAATTTGTCAATTGTGGGCCTAGAACCATAAACCTTCAATCATAACAAATGACGTTGAGCATGCAAATCAACACGAGTAACTAAGTAGCACTATGAAGTACTTATTAGAGGATGCATCATATAATAAATGCCGTATAATAACAAACCATACGACACAAACGCTTGTGAAATGAATCATCGTGAACAGCAGTCCACAATAAACGGCTCCATAGGAATCAAGAAACATACATATTAGCATACACAGTATTACAACAACAAAGATGTCACCTCTCCTCTCACACGCCCAAAGATACCGCCGGGCTCTACCTGTCCCCACGTATATAAAATTAAATACAGCAGTTACATGTACACATACACGGCTCTCTGCTATCCGGACACTCCTCTGCGACACCAGAATGGCATGCGCATGCGCCGTACCCAGGCTCAGCCAGCTGACGTCACAACATAAAACAACCAGCCTCCACGGCAAAGAGCCAGGCAATGAGGAAAAAGAGTGTTTAGCGTTCAGTAGAGCTTTAGCCAATCAAAAGACAAGGGGCGGGGCGAAGGGAAACCGTCAGCAGAGTTTGACGTAACACGAGAGGTGGCGTAGAGTTCTATGATCGTGAGACACGATGTAATTCTCCATTGAGGGAGGTGTCGTGATTCGGATACTGAGTTAGTCGTGTGTTATGTGGTCATAGGATAGTTTTGAACTCTTCGTTACACGTATTCTGTGTAGATAAACGATTTACGTGGTGTGTAAGCTTAGGTTATTAGGTGGTTATTAAGGGATGTTCTAGTAGCGTAATAATATAGATTTCGCGTAAATACACGTTAATTGGTGAAAGTTAACGTGCAATAATGAACAATGCAAAGGCTTTAACCCCTTAAGGACAGGGCTGTTTTTATCTTATTGTACCCTTCGTGACTGTTTTGACATTTTCTGCGGTGTTAAGCTGGAATTTTCATCTTTCCCATTTACTGTACCCACAAAAGTTATACATTGCTTTTTTCAGAAGAAGAATGATTTTATTTAGATACCATTATCAGCCAATTTACTATATAAAAAATAATAAACTATGGTGCACAACTGAAAAAAAGCACTTTTTCTGACTTATTTTAAAAAAATATTTTGCTCATCTACAAAAGCTAATGATAACTGCATTTTGCTATTTCAAAACCATTTTCTTTCAAACATTGTAATCTTGTCCCCATGTTCTATTTGGAATATCTTTGAAGCTGTCAGTTCAATTTACCCCCACAAAACCATATATGATTGAAAAATAGACACCCCAAGGTATTTCAAACGCTGGCATTTTCACTATTTCCATAAAATAATTCTACCACCAGCCTTTGTCAAAATTTGTGGTAGTCATCTTTTTTGTGTTTTTTTGTATCCCAAAAATTGTATTTCAGGCATGAATTTACAGCTCCTCTTATGGGCCACTTCCAAACAACAGCCCAATATGTGTTCATCAACATCTCCTGTGACACAATGATGCCAACCATGCATAGGTTTGTCTGGTTGTTCTGGGGCTAAAAGGCTACAATTGGGAAGTGCTTTTTTTTCCTTCTTAAATTTTGGCATCTGGTCAGTCTGCACTCATGGGTATTTCAAATGCATGTATTTAAACTCTTTCCATGCCAGGATTATTTGGAAGATGATGTCATTTCAGGACTTGCTTATAAAAATTTTACTTTTTTTTTTACATTTTTTGGAACTGGATGGTTCCCCTGATGGTGACATCACTTAAGAATAATTTTTACATGTTACCACATTTTAAAAAATAAATAAATTTATTTTTATTCTATTTTTTTTTTTTTTTATATATATATATATATTACTGATCACATTGTGATTTGTAACCCAGGCTCTATTGACTTGCATGGTTGAATACAGTACTTGGAGAGACCTCCTTGGGAACTCATTTGTTTATAGTGGGCTTCGCCATTTTGCAAGAGGCAACAGCTCCCGCTATAGCATTTGTGGTCATTTTCCAGGGCGATCACAGTGTGTCCTGGGGTGGGTTGTCACTGAGTGCCTCGATATCAAGGCATTTCATTAACACTGTTTGAGCTTTGGAGGCGATCACTGATGCCTCGACATTGACCTTTGGTTTCAGGCCATTTGTATGTGTTTTAGCTGTGTTATCTCAGCCCAATATACTAGACAAACACCCTGAATCATAATCATACTGTCTGCTTTAACCCCTTAAGAACTGGGCTTTTTAAAATTTTCGTACCCTTTGTGACCAAGGCTGTTTTAAGATATCTGCGGTGTTTGTGTTCACCTGTAATTTTCTTCTTTCTCAGTTAGTGAATCCACACAAATTAGTAATAAGCAGACAATACACACTTTTAAAGAACAAGTTATGATTTGGGACCAACTAGCTGTTAACCCCTTCAGTCCCTTTGAGCTCAACAGGAACTGTTAACAAATTCATAACCCTTACACGCTGATCTAATGTTTATCATCTCCTAATATTAATGTATATTTGTTATGTATGTGTTAACTGCTCCATTTAAGTTGCACAGTGCTGCACAATTAGTTGGTGCTTAACAAATAAGAGGTAATAATAATAACAGCATTTAGTCCTTTGAAGTGAATGTCTTGATAGCTGAAATTTTATGGTGCAATCACCAGGTGGCAGGAATGTACAATAGCACCGTGCTAAATGCATAATTCCGCATACATGGAAAATTGGTGGAAGTCTTACTGTCTTATCTTTCTCTTTTGGAATTTTAAAATAAGTAATACTGTAGCAAATTTCCATCATGTGCTGTAGTGCTGTAGTGTGATGGTAGCAGTCATACCTTTCTTTTCATTAATATCAAAGTCCCCTAAATTATTCTTTGACAAGGCAGATACTCTCTGCCTTGTGTCCTTGTTCACTGCATGCACCGTCATCCCACCATATTAAGTCGGCTATGGTGCTGTTGATATAGATGGACACAGCTATGTTTTTCTTCATCAAGCGTCAAAGAAGAGATTTTAGCATCATTAAAACTGTCTATATTCAGGATGGACACACACACCCTTGATTGCATAAAATAGTTCCAAAATCCTAGCTACTGATCTGCGCCCCAGGCAACTTCACCCAGGGACCATGTAAAGTCCATGGATAAACGACTTGTAACACCTGGTAAAAGTTAATGCAGCCTCATGGACTCCCTATCAATTTGTTGCATGCTTATGTTCCTAACGTGACCTGTTCAGTGGCACATATAGTCTAAAGCTATTGAGCAGACCTCACTGAGCTAGTCGAGCAACCCGCATTACCCATTGCTGCACCAACAAACAGGAGGTACATAACATGACCTAATGAAAAGACAAATGGACATAATGGTAAGGTAAAGGTGGTTGGCTATACTCCTAGGTTCAGTTACGCCACAACTCTTGAGGGTTAACATGTTTTCTTTCTTAATCGGTATAAACCAATGCATAGGTTTATTTGGTTAAACAATTGGGTTTGTATACACATAAATTTTTTTATAATAAATGTTGGAATATTTTTAAAAAGGAAGCCATATCTTCGACCGAAAAGAGGAAAAATGTGTCTAATTAAACAAAGATATAGTAAAAAATGTCCAAAAATCTCCAGTCACTAGGGTGTGAAAACACCCTGGTTGCAACAGCCTCGCTCGGCCTGCTATTTAAATGTGTCCGCTAGGTGGCACTGCTATTATATGATATCAGGGATATATATTATACTTCACGTTCACCACCATTGGTATTGTTTCAGTTTTTTTGTAATGTATACATAATAGATATTGTACAAAGGCTTTATTTACATGTTTTGGGATGGAATCCTGCCAGTGGGTCTTCACATACAGTCAAGGAGAAGTGTTCCAGGCTGATGCACATGTCAAAAAGAGAAGAGGAGGAAAAACAGTAAACGAGCTTTAAGACAACACTATGTAGAATATTCTGTGAGATTTCTTTCCAACAACTTGCGGTTTTGCTTTTCTGCTGAAGCCCTGTCTCCCATGGCAGAAAGAAGTCTATTATCACTGAACACAGCAGCAATGTTAAAGTTTTAGGTAGTAAGGAGGAGGCAGAAGCTTTAGGGGATGTTTTTAGTTCTGCAGAGTTTGCATGTCACGGAATGTTACCTTTAACTACATTATAAACACCTTGGCCATCTGTTCATAACAAAAACTGCATTTCGAGTTTCAGAAGGTGTGTATTTTTGTATCCCTTCAGTGCCAGAAATACATTGATGGCAAAGAACGCAAAACTTTTCAATTGGAGTGGTTCAGATGAGATGACCATGGAAAGTACACCATCCAGACATGCATTCATCTGCAGCTATACTGACCATGCAGGTCATGTGGATCACTGCCTTGAAATTCCAATTAGGTTGTGGTTCATGAGTATTAGAGTTAAGTAACATATGGAGGGCAACATAATGGACCAATGAATAGATTCTGTATTGTCCCAGTAATGAAGCCTCATAACATCAAACCTGCCAGAATTTTTTTATTTCTCACCTTTTCTCTGACAATCCAGTCATTTCCTTTGGCATTTGTTTGGTTGGCGAGGCAAACACAGTATATTTAAGTTGACTTCTCTGTGTGTAATAATGCACGTACTGGTTTAGAAGATCACCAACTAGTTACATTGACTGTGTTTGGAAGTGACAATTACAGCCTCCTAAACTAGCATAAAGCATTGCCATGAGTGCCAATGTATTCTCAGTTAGCCAATAAATGGTATCATTTTAACTATACTTTTCTAATGTATGTTTTATAAATAGATAATCATTAAGAAAACAAAGTAAAAAACAGTGGAGCCAAAGCTGCAGGCTCAAGCTCCTCCAGGACAGCAATCTTGCCAGTGTTGTACGAATTTCATAATTAATGGAAATAAACTTTTGCCTCTCTAGAGCCCTAAACAGAAAAAAATGTAATATAAAAACAATAGTACTGAATATTTGCAGCTTACTGCATGGTGCTATGACCACGCTATTCTGTATGAATGGAGGTATGTGATGTTTTGACCAAGTTCTGTGACATGAAACTGGCCAGTACTATTTTAGTGTAAACATATTAAGCATACTGAGTGCTTTGGTAAGTAGTTCTGCTATTGATTAAAATAAATGTATTCCATTAATACAGGATTAATTACTTTTGCCCTCTTTGTGCACGATAGATTTTAGCACTAGATGAGTGCTGCTTTCACTTTATCATCATAGTCCAAATTTGGGATGGATGTTGCCAACCGTGGGACATGTCCAAATTTCCCCCTCCATTGTCCCATTGTGCAGGATCTCTAGTATGTCTGTATGCATGATATAGGTGGAACTGAGGTGTAATGACCCATCCATGATGCTCACATAAAGCGGGTGCAACTACATATAATGTGGGTACAGCATAGTTAATACATATGTTTTATTGCTACTGTGCTGGAATAGACTCCTATTTGCAAGGCTGATCTGCATAAACTGCACCACGTCCCATGCACAATTGTCATATTTGTGAAGTTTCCAAGGTATAATCTTCCTGAAGCCTTAAAATCGTGTTCCATATTGTAACTTCAACTAAATAGATTACTTGGGATTAGCTGTGCCAAACCATGACCGTACACACAATAAGCAAAACAGGGTGTGGAGTAAATAGCGGTAGAGGCTCACTCCCCAACCCACCCAGAGATACAGGCCACCCCAGAGCCTGGAGCCAGAGGTTAGTGATGAGCGATAGGATTTTAAAGCCATATCCATCCATCTTATTCACCCCCATTTGTTCTCCCAACCAAGTATAACTGGGATATAAGAGAACATTTTTAATTATTCCTCAAAGTGATTATTATAGCCATGCATAGCTCTCTCTATGTCTTTGCTCAGTAGAACAATCTTTATATTACCCAGAAGATCATTTATTCATGCTAAATGGATTTTCCCCAGAGCTTTGCACAGAAGATGAAGCTTATAATTTTAGTCAGGTCATTACTGACCCGGTGGCCATTGCTAACTGTGAACCAGTGTTAATCCATGTCTTTTATGTTAGACTTTTTTCATATGTATCCTCTAAGGGCTTTGTCAGATCTGAAGAGGCCTCTGTGACAGTGCAGTTTATATTATCTTCCACTTACAGAATCAGCAAGTTTCACAATTAAGAAGTAATTATCCAGCCTAAAATTACCCATTTGCAATTTAGAAATTTCAGTACTGGCATAAGAATTTATACATAAAACACATACATAGCAATTATGGTTTTTGCTTATTATATATACGATAGATAGATAGATAGATAGATTTAGGCAGGTGTGAAAAATGCAGTAAAGTAACAATATTTTCAAAAACAGACATGTTAATAGTTTATTTTGATAATTTAATAAAATGCAAAGTGAGTGAACAAAAAAAGCCATCTAAATAAAATCAATATTTGGTGTGACCACCATTTGCCTTCAAAACAGCATTAATTCTTCTAGGTACACTTGCTCACAGTTTGCTAAGGAACTCTGCAGGTAGGTTGTTCCCAATAGCTGGGAGATTTAAGCACAGTTCTGTGGATTTAGGCAGCCTCAGTTGCTTTTTTTATGTTCATCTAATCCCAGCCAGACTCAGTGATGTAGAGATCAGAGCTCTGTGGTGGCCATACCATCAAGTATTTATGCTGAAGATAGTTATCAATGACTTTGGCTGTATGCTTGGGGTAGTTGTCATGCTGCAGAATACATTTGTGGCCAATCAGATGCCTCCTGGCTGAAATTGCATGATGATGCTCAATCCTCAGCATTGAGGATACCATTAATTCTGACCAAATTTCCGAACTCCATTTGAAGAAATGCCGACCCAAACTTGCAAGGAGCCTCCACCATGTTTCACAGTTGCCTGCAAACAATCATTCTTGTACAGCTCTCTAGTCCTTCGGCATACAAACTGCCTTCTGCTACAGCCAAATATTTAAAATGTTGACTCAGCAGTCCAGAGCACTTGATGCCATTTTTCTGCACCCCAGTTTCAGTGTTTTTGTGAATAGTTGACTTGCTTAGCATTGTTTCCACATCGGAGGTATAGTTTTGGTCGTAAGTCTTCCATGACCAGGCTTCTCCAGATAGTTGATGATTGTACTAGGGTCACGCTGTTTTCTGCCAATGCTGAGTGGATGGCACTGCTGGACATTTCAGATAGCGAAGGTTAGTAAGCATGATGTGCCTTTCATCTGCTGAACTAAGTTCCCTTGGCCAACCAATTCATCTACAGTCTTCAAGATTGCCCGTTTGTTTGTTCTTCTTCAGAAGAGCATGGACACAACATCTCGAAACCTGCTTTGACCTAACTTGTGTCTTGTTGCTGTGCTCAGTCTTGCCAATGGTGTAAGACTTTTTACATTAAACTGTCTTCAGCTACCTCACCTTGTTAGTGAGTTAGGCTGTTCCTACACACTTTTTGTTAAATGATAAAAATAAACTATTAACATGTCTATTTTTGAAAGCATTCTTGCTTTATAGCATTTTTTTACACCTGCCTAAAATGTTTACACAGTACTGTGCAAAGAATATTAATTGGATCAAAATGCACTCAAAATCACGAATACATCTGAAAGAAATCAAGCACATCATGGGTTCAATTCTAAGAGACTGGAAATGGAATCAGTGTGCACCATTTGCAGCACAATAAGGGTCCATATTATTGAGAGATATTTACCTTTCTAGAGCAATTGAATAGCATTCATTTATCAATAGTGGACCTGTTAACCTGTTTACTGATTGTGTATGGATATTAAACATGTAAATCTCTATAGCTGAATTACTTTTGTTGTACTGGAGTTTCTGGACAAGAAGCAAGTTATGCTAACAGTGGTCTTAATCCCAGTCTCAGGATAGAAATAGAAATATGCCACATACACCCTAAAGCCCAACTGCTAAAACTACTAGGCCTAAAAACCTTAAAATCTGAATGAACATAAACATTTGCATTTGTAAACTTGCCAACAGGAGGCGCCGTCCTACAGCTAAACTGTCAGCTCAATTTGCTGACGGCTTCAGCTGCCCATAGTTACATCAGGAGACTTTGGACAGCTGTATGTGTGACACCAGCCATCACTATAGCAACAAAGTGGGAAGCATTTCTAAAACAAAGGTGGCATCTGGAAGAGGATCTTATTAACACATTCGCCTGCCACATGCTGCCACGTAATAGTTTTTCTTTATGTTTAATTTTGTAACATTTTTAATATTATTTTTACGCAACTACGCAATTAACTGCTTTACAACCCTATGGACATATTGTATTATTACGTCCCAAAAAGTGGTCAGAATCCCACTTAGATCCCATAGAAAAGACTATGGTATCGCCTGTGCAAAAGGGGCCCTGCAGTTCTTGGTCTAGGGTGTGCCTCTCAACTGAGCCAATCCTTTGACAGCCAGTCATGGAAGACCAGAGCCATGTGATCAACGTTATGACATCGTGATTGCATGCATTCTGATTTCGCTGAGGCAGAGGAGTGATATTCTGTGTTCTAGGCATTCCATAATAAAGCAACATAGAGGTTCTAACAATGATTACTTTTGTACGTAACAAACAAAAAGCACTTCTGTCAGAACAGTGGAGCTGGTAGATGACAATGAAACAAAACAGTACAACGTGAACCTCAGGAACCACAAATCAGGGCAAGGAACAATGCAAGAAAAGCTGAGATGAAGTCTAGTATATAAAGATCACTGCTTTGTTTGGAAGCATGTGTGTAGGAAACAGGGCAAAAGTAACATGGATATAGGGAGGCAGAGATTTTAGCGACCAGAGCCTCCTTGTGGTGACATGGGTAATCATTTGGCAATTCCCAAATCCCAAAAGGTCCTGAAATCTTCACTCCCCATAAGAATTAAAGAAAAACATTTTAAGAATTATATTGTTTTCTGCAGTCGTTTGAGTGCCCACCTATAGGTTAGTTTGATGGGGGAATTGTGGGTAGTGTGTTTTAGGGAGAAATAAAAAATAAGAAATAAAAATGTAACACTTAGGCTTGGGGCTATTGTTAATAATTCCCTTTTCTTATTGTGTAAACTATTAAGCACATCTGTTATCACCATATACAATATCACAATATACAATTTGACAATACGATTTACGCATTAAGACATACAGGTACAGAAGGAGAAGAGGACCTGTCTTTGCAATCTTACAATCTGGTATTGCTAGAATTTCAAATGAAAGTTAATAAAGACATCATCTTTGAGCAATCACCTTGTCCTGCAAGTTTTGAAGATGAGATTGCCCTCAGGCATATTCTTTGTATGATACCCCCTACTAACTCACAGAAACAATGTAAGGTGTAGAGTCTGGTGTGCTGGTGTTTTAATAATACAGTGAGTTAAACAGCTAAAATACATCTTTACTTTTAAGTTTGTTGTAACACTAAATGTAGTGTCATTGTTAAGGCATGGTGAAAAAGGCAGCACACCAGAGTCCACGCATTTCACAGTAGCCCAGGATGGATGGAGAGATCTTGAGATGGTGATGAGAATCAGGACCTACACATGATAGCTCTTGAAAAGCCTGAGTGGCACAAACAAGGGGTTACCTAGTGCCACATTAACTTTAAGTAGGACACCACCTTAACTTTATGGAACTTGCATGCATTTACCATAAACAAAACCACATTTATTTTTTAAAAAAATACATATTCCCTTTTAATGTACAAAACATCAGACATATTATAGCAAACAAAAAGGTTAAAGAATTCAAAGTACAATATAACTTTCCTTGTTGTCCAGTTACTAAAGCAGATGCCAGTGTATAGTACTGTGTTCAGTAAATATATCTCAGTAAACGCTTTCATCTAAGTAATCTTTATCAGCTCAGAATTGGATACTCTCCATACCTGTGGTTTCTTCTAAAGAAACATTGCTAAACATATCATCTTCTGGTTCTTCCATGCTTGGATCCATTTCTGTAAAATATGCCAGGCTTATCTGCGTGAAACAGAACCGAGAGCCTCCATGTGATACTTCAAGTTAAATCATTAATAATGTTCCAGCAAACAAAGGCCACCCGATTCTTCCCAGAGGATGATCGCCTCTTGCTTGCCAAGCAATTTGATCTGTGCAAGCTCTAACAGTGCAAAGTTTAAAACTAACAATTCCTTCTGACTTCCTTATTTACACAGGGAGGTTATGTAGCGTTTCCATCACCCCTCCTTATTTTATTACACAGATTGTAAGGTCCTTTGAGCAGGGCCCTCCTCACTTTTTGTGTCTTTAAGCCCTAGTTTTTACGTGACGTATTACTCATTATGTCCTTTTTTAGCCAATGTACAATGCTGTAGAATATGATGGCTTTAAAAATCAATAAGCAGTAGTATTTAACTCCTTCATGACCAAATGGTAGTACCATTATGTCCATGAAAAGTAAGGCAAGATGCCCCTTTTGATGTACAGGTACGTCTCTAGCTCTAATGTGCACCACATCTGGCTGGTTCTGTCTTCCGCAATTGAGGCAGTCCTGCAGCCAGTAGTATCATGTGATCGCATGACCTTCAGACCTGATGCTCTGCCTCCCTCCTCCATCTTTGTGATCTGGAGGATAATTTATAATACCAGTTTGCCCCTATTCGACCCAGTATTCCTTAACCCTTCCACTGCCTTATACCCCCTGATCCTTATACATACATATAAAAAATGTATAAAAAAATCTTGCTTTAGTTTAGTTTACTGTTAGATTCGTTTGGTGGGTGGTAAGAGGGAATTGGCGATAGTGTAGAGGGTTTTGGGAAGGAGAAACACATTTAAAAGTTCATAAAAACTTTATAAAAGTTTTTAAAACTTTTTTTTTATGAGTAATGGAATGCTTCTACAGCGCACAAAAAACATATGATATTCTGGTTGAATCAAATGTCTTGTCCAACAAAGCCACTCTCACATTAAGCCAATATCTGATGTGCCAAGTGTTTCTTCAGATGACGCTGATGCCTAGGTATGGAACCTATGCCTATGACTGACCATTGTTGGGTACCCCAAAATATGTTGGAGTCTGAAACCTCCCATTTATTACGTCTCCTGGCATCGCATATGATATTGATGGCAGTGAGCTTTTGCCAGTGGCTACTTTGGCTTCTTAAAAGTTATGCCATTCTTGTTTAAAGCTGCTAATTCTGAGGGTTCTCTGGCTTTTAAGTGTTTGAAAAATAAAATGTTGTTGGTTTTTGCCAGTCACCACTTTGGCTTCTTAAAAGTTTATGCCACTCTTGTTTAAAGCTGCATAATGTAGCATTAGAGAGCTGTGAAATGAGAAGCAGCTGGTCTGTGGCATGCTCCTTTAAACCCAAGTGTTCTCTCATAGAGGAAATCCTGGGATGAAGGCCAGGTTTGTATATGAAATCCACCAGTCATGCATCCTCTTTTAAAAGACATGAATCCAACGATGTACATCATTCCAAGTAGCAAACTGGTTTCTGCAAATGTTAGAACAGACTCTGGTGGCAGGCCCAGGGAGGCAGCAGATTGTCTCAGATAACCCAAACAAGAACATTTCCACATTGAAAGCCATTGAGCCGACGCAGCCTCCAAAGTATGCAGCAAAAGGTGCTTCATGCGTTTTTTTGATGTCATATTGCGGTGGTCAGCACCAGCCACAGAGGAGGTTGGCTCGGGACACTTGATTTTTGTCCACCTCTTTGCAAGTAAATGTATTTGGAGATGAACACTAGTGTACTCTGTATATTTCCTAAACAAGCTAACATGCCATCAACTGAAAAGGGGCAGATACAAGGAAAAGACGGCTGGATTATTAACACGATTAAAATAAATGAGCTAGAGATCATTGTCCAAGTCCTATTATGGTGTCACCATGTCATACATATATCCCCTTATATTGTTTTATTACACTCTTTGATCATAAGGCTATCTGTGAATATGTCTGTGTGATATTGTCCCCACTGTTCCAGGCTCAACTATCAAATAACAAATTAGTAGTCCTGATTACACTAACACTGTAAAATAAGGTTAATTTGCCGTGAGGCTCTGCTACCACTTAAAAGAGTGTGATTTCGGTCTCAACTCTGTAGAATAGTGAATGATTGATATCCATCTCTCATTAATGTGAAAATTGTCCATCTTATCACTCTACTACCTTAACCCCTTGATGACAATTGCCGGTCCGGGCACGTCACGGAAATTCAAGTCGATAACGACAAATGACGTGCCAGGACCGGCACGTCTTTAAACGGGTGCAGAAAGCGATCTATTTTCGCTTTCTGCACCGAAACGGCGTTGCTGTAATGCCTCGACCTCGAGGCATTCAGCAACGCCATTATCGGCACAAAGGGGCCATCTCTGGCCCCTCCCCGGGGCGTCAACATCCGCCATACATTGTATGGTGGCGGACGCCCATTTTAAAAGCGTTTAGGAGGCGATCAACGATCGCCTCCTAAACTTAAATGGTGTCGCTGGAATGCCTCGATCAGGAGGCATCCAGCGACACCAAACACTTACCTGGGGATGGACTGTGACCGCTCCGGAGAGCGGTCACAGCCGCAGCTGCCGGTGATCTTCGCCATCAGCAAGATGGCGGCGGCCCGGGAAAAAAAAACAATAAAGTCTAAAAAGTTTGCTAGACGGTCTCCAGACCCTCTAGAGAACTCTGGCTCCACTTGCAGGTTGAATATAGGTACTGCATTCAACCATGCAAGTCAATGGAGCTCAGCTTTCTAATCACAGTGTGATTAGAAAAAATAAATTAAAAATAAAATAAAATTAATAATAATTAGGAAAAAAATAGTAAAAAACCAGTAAAATGTAAAAATAATTTCCCACTGATGGAACCTTCAAGTTGAAAATTTTTTTTAAAAAAATTAAAAAAAAAGGCAAAAAAAAAAATATATATCTAAAAAATATATTTTTGTGAGCAAGTCCTAAAATTAGCATATTAGCTTAAAACAATTCTCGCATGGAAAGAGTTAAAATACTGGCATATTAAATGCCCAAGGGGTGTCTACTTTTAAAAAATGTATGATTTGATGGGGTAAATTGAATTGCCGGGTTCAACAAGGTCCCAATTAACACGGGGGGAAGGATGGCCACACATCTAATTTCCAATTAGAAAAATGCACACGTACCAAATGTGGCCTTTTAGTTCCCCCCAAAAATGACAAACCCATGCATGTGGGGTATCACTGTACTCAGGAGATGTTGCTGAACACATATTGGGGTGTCGTGTGACACCCACATATACCAGGAGCTGTAAATTCATACATAAAGTAGGTGTGTGTGGGAAAAATACACACACAAAAATACTACTGCAAACTTTGAAAAAATGCTGGTGGTAAAATGTGTGCATGCAAAGAGTTAAAATACCAGCATTTAAAATACCCTGGGGTGTCTAGTTTTCAAAAATATATGGTTTTGTTGGGCACACTGAAATGGCCCGGCTCAAAGATGTACCAAATAGGGCATGGGCAGTGGATCCCCAAATGCCAAAGTTCAACATTGAAAAATGTGCATGCCCCAAATGTGGCCCTTTTGCCCCCGAACAGCCAGGCAAAATCATTCATGTGAGGTATCGCTGTACTCAGGAGATGTTGCTAAACACATATTGGGGTGTTTTTTGATAGTGACATATACCAGAACCTGTTTATTCATACCTAAAGTAAAATGTGTGTGAAAAAACAAATGCAAAAAAATTACTACCATAAAGTTTGACAAAGGCTGATGGTAGAATAAGTGCTTGGAAAGGGTTAAAATACCAGCATTTGGAATACCCTGGGCTGTCTAGTTTTCAAAAATATATGATTTGATGGGGTAAATTGCATTGGCCGGCTTCAAAGATACCCGAAATGGCACATGGGGGGAAGAATTACGAGATTTGGAAAAAATGGCTTTGAAAAACGCTACCTGTACTTATTGCTCCATAACGTGCAGAAAAAAGCAAAAAAACATAAAAACATTGGGTATTTCTAAACTCAGGACAAATAGTAGAATCTATTTAGCAGTTTTTTTTTATTACCTTTTATAGATGAGTAAAAGATTTTTCAACTAAAAGTTAGAAACAGTCATTTTTTTCGAAATTTTTCACCATATTTTATACTTTTTTTAATAGTAAATAATATGATACAATCAAAACAATGTCATCTAAAGAAAGCCCTTCTTGTCCTGAAAAAAACAATATCTAATGTGTGTGGGTTCAGTAAACGGGAAAGAAGAAAATTACAGCTAAACATGAGCAGCGCAGAAATGTTAAAACGGCCATTGTCACGAAGGGTACAAAAAGTAAAATCAGCCTTTGTCACGAAGGGGTTAACAATTGAACCGGAAAATGAATCTGGAAATGCAACCAAACAGCAGAGACGCTGCATATCAGTGTAATAATGCCAGGTAGAGCCAACGCTAGCTCTTATTTCCACATTAAAATGGGGAATACAAAAAATAAATGTCAATTGTAAACATGTTTCAGCTTTGATTTTGAGGAATAGTAATACTGACTTGTCACGAGACATCACCCATCCAAACGTATCCATGTTTACCTGCTGCAGCCTTGAAGTAAGATTCATCTAGCTAGGAACAGAATATACAATCTCTCCTTGTATTCTGGTGTATTCCTTTTTTTCTAAATAAACCTGCCTTGATTTTATTTAGAGTTGCCACAAGAGAATCGCATGATCAATCATCGCAAGTATGTAAAATATGATATTTATAAACCAGGCACCTTGTTATTGAAATGACAGCTGTCTGAGCATTTCTGTTCTAATGAACCCTAAGCAAAGGAGCTGTGTCTGAAAGGTTTTGTGAATGTTAATAATGCTGTGATGTGGTGAGTGCATTCCTGGCATGTACAAAGCCCCTCTGACTGACACTAGATGACAATAACCCACTCGCAGAACAGCTTACCAAGGCAGTGACAAGGCTGCATTAGAGGTGTCATTCTTCTTAACTGTAGCACTGGCCACCCAAACTTGTCAGTCTCAAGGGGTTTGGCTCCTCTTCTCTCTAGACATCAGGTTATAATTTTTTAAATATTAATATGTCCAAGAATCTTTCTTGGAACTGCCACATTATCCCAGACTGTTATACATACACATATATACAAATAATACCGGTAATAAACATTTTTTTTATTTTCAATAAAAAATACAGTAGCTCTGCTATTTTGCATTTGTGATATACCTGAGCGGTGTAATCCTTCCCTAGGAAGACGTGAGCAAAACTTAAAGCAAGCAACACTCACGCAAACCTTCAGAATAGAAAGGACTGCTTCCATGTTATGCACATTAGACATAAAGGGGTGGAACCAAAATAGAACACTTGGCTGTTTTACGGCAGTTGTGGTAAAAACAGGGGCCCCCGGTGCAAAAATTGCCCCAGGGCACCCCAACTTCAACAAGCAACATGTCCCACATTGCCACATTTGCCCCCAAACATTTTTTGAGTAACTACTTTGCTGCCAAACAGCTTGTGAGTCCCACCTTTGCCTCCAACCAGCTTATCGGTGCATCAAATAGCCTGCCTGTGCCATATTCGCTACAGCTTGTCAGTGCCCCCAAACTTATTCGTGTCATCTTTGCCCCCAAACAGCTCTACTGTGCCATAATTTCCCTTAGCCCCCAACATACATTATGGCACACATATGTAAAAACACTTACACAAATTTACACATGCTAACAAACACACTCGTACTCACTAACTCACTAACACACACTCCTTCTCACACCACTCATGCTAACACATACTCCATCGCACACATACACATCTATCCTCACACATACTTACACATATACATTCATGCTCACACACACTTATACATCCACATCTATGCTCACACGTACTGATACATAGGCATTGATCTGTGATGTAACAGGACTTTGCTGTGTGCCTGTCTCTCCGTACCGGTTCAAAATTGTTCTTAACAAGTGGTTGCGGGGTTGCTCCGGGCCCCCTAGAGAGACAGGCCCCATTGCAGATGCGATCGCTGCGACCCCTGTAGTTACGCCACTGGTGGTGACCTTTGGCACTTGTCATGATGTTCAGCCAACTAAATGGATCTCTCAGAATCATGAGATGTGCATTCCACAGCAGCTGCAGTGCTAATCCATAATGATATAAAAACTATCCTTTGATACTCCAGTTGTACTCACCTTCCCATGATGGTTAACATACCAGACTGACTGAGAGTCATGGGAGCCGGGGTATTAACTAACCCTAGCTGCAATACATGTTTGAAATTAAACTACCTTTTGTCTGCAGCCTACAAACTGTGTCTCTGCCCAGGTAGGGACTCTATGACTATGAAGAAGCAGCTACCAGATTGAAGGAAAGAGAGCAGCTGAAAGAAGAAGTGAGTAGACAGCAGAGGGGTGTACATAATTAAGTAAAAGTTTTTTTGCTGACTACCAGGTTTTTTTATCTGCCTCTATGTCTACTTAACCTATTCTAAACAGCATACTGTTTCTCTCTAACTTGTTGCTGCCGCTCCAGTGCACCTCTCAGAATTTAGGGGAGGGGCAAGTGCCCCATATTGACCCCATCCGGATGCCCATGGCAGTATTTCTTGTTTACCACGGGTAGCACTCATTATTGGATGATTGGTAGCCTTAGGTCATTCAGACAGTTAAGAAGATCAGAGAACAACTGGTCAACTTCTTACCTCAAGGAAAATCTAAGACAATTTTATCATGGGAAAGAGACCTTAAGATTGAGTTTCAGCTTCAAAATTGGTACAAAGCCTGGAATCACACTAGAAAAGCAGTTCACTGCTTAAACTTACATGAGCAATATTTCAAATTATTACATCGCTGGTATCTGGTTCCATATAGTCTTGGTAAGATGTTTAACACAGTTAATGGTCTTTGTTGGAGGTGTAATCAAGTAATGGGAACTCATCTTCATATATGGTGGGAATGCTAAAATCTTGATTTTATCAAAGAAATAGTTTGTTCTTTATTTCTAATAAATACAGGTATTAGAATCTGTTTGTTACCTCAAACTTTTATGTTTCACTTAGACTTACTACAAACATCTAAATTTAATAATATTTTTCTTATTAATATACTACTGGCTTGTAAAATTTGTATAGCTCGATGCTGGAAAACTCAGAACACTCCAACATGAGATGAAATCTTTAATCAAATTAAAACTCAGGCTACTTCAGAGAGATATTTCTTTCGAAATAACCTAGTCTCTTATAATAAGATTTGGTCTAGTTGGAACCAAAGCTTCCCACCTATTTCTTAAGAAATCTGTATTTATTTTTTTTTCTCTTTATATTTTTTCAGTCGAGCCTGGATAGAGTTCAACCTTTTCACTTAGCCATGCGACACAATTGCCCCCTTTAAAGATACAGGGTTTCAATAGGACCATCTTTCAAAGAGCTTTGTCATTTATGTTATATATGTTATATGTATTATAAGTCTTGTACTTGGTATGTATAATGTAAGTTAATTTTACTTACATGTGTGTTGATGTTTGTTATATTTGTCTTCTTAAGAACATTTTTTTTTAATAAAGAATAAAAAAAATAAGATCAGATAACTGGTCCATTTGCTGTGGAAGGCTGTGCTTATCCAGTACAGAAAGCATAGACCTCTGTAGTATCTCCCCTGCATTTTGATTGCATCTAAGAAGAATGAGTGAGATGCAGCAAGGTTAGTTGAGGACAAGATGGTAATACCTTGTGCAAGTTTTTTTTCCTGACATTTTGCTGAACTCAGCTATGCTGATGTTAAATATGCACTTTTAAATAAAAATTATAACACTGATAGAATAATAAGTTAATAAGTTGATGGACAACACATGTAAGTGTTTAAAGACTGGTCTCTGTGGCCATGTTATCCAACAAAACAATGTATTTATTTTTTTGTTCCTTTCTACAATGTTTACGCAAACCATTCTCAGTATTTATGTGACATCATAAGAATTGTTACAAGATTTTTTAATGCATGTGCCTAAAGAATGATTAATATGTTATTCCTTATACCAAGCAGAAAGATTTCAAATTCTATCTGTGAGAAAATTTTAGAAAGCTTGGTTTTCAAGATTCATGAAGTAACATACCATGAAAAAAACCAGTGAATATACTGTTATATAGTCAATGTCAAGGCATAGATAGATAAATATACAGTATATACTGTATATATCACTTTGTACATTGTTTGCAAAGCAACATGATATTTGTAGACGTTAAATATCAGCAGCTGATTGATTCAAGGGCAGCATACGTCATTACACTTAACACTATGGTTATTGTACCATCTTAATATACATCATATCTGTATGTATGTTAACTTTTGTTTCTTGAAAATGAAGGGATTCTTCACATCTTATGCTTGCCAGTGGACATGCGCACTATACTCACCAAGAGCTCTAGTGCTGACTTGCATGAGAGCTCCAGATAAACTAACATTGATTTCAAAAGAAACACTTTCCTGCCAATGGTTGACCACTTTGAGCAACCAAAACAGGGCACATTATACTTTATTATACATCTACACTATATATCTTTTTTTGTTTTTTTCTCATTATTATTTTGGATGTTTACTGGATGGAATACATGAGCGCCCCCTAGTGTACCTTGGCTTGTCTTCAACACCTGGAGAGTGTTTTAAGGGTTGCAGCTGTGTTTTTCCATATATACAAAAGGAAAGTCCCAATTCACTATTATTTTTATACTTTCCACTCCTCTTACTGGTTATCACACTATTTTTCATACCTACATATCACTTTACCTCTCCACTTGATTTCCAGTTTTGAGGGGGTAAATTCACTTTATTTCTTTGATTCCTATTGACCTCATTACGGCATATATGATATACTCCTTCCTCACTTCAAGAGAAGAAAGGAATAGGAAATTAGATAATATTTTTTCACAAGAATACACAGACACCATTCCTGATACACATCTTACCATCAATCTAGAAAGATTAATGGAGAAAGAGATCAAAAGGTGGTGGGAAATCACTTTCATTGAACAGTATATGAAAAATAGAACTATTCCTAGAGGCCTGCGGATTCAAAAAACCCCAGCATTCGGTGGGGATGACCAAGAATTTATGCAGAAGTGGCACAACACGTTAGATGAGTGTTCTTACAAGTTAATGGAACTCATCGTTTCCCAACAGAAAGAACAACTTAAACACATAGAAAAAGATATTTACACGTTAGAAGTAGAAATAAAAACTAAGTTTGATAAAACAGTCATCATGTCCAATAGGGCTAATATAGAAAGGAAATTAAGCAAAATGGAAGAAGAAATTATCCACAATAAAAAGAGAAAATTTTTTAGAGACAAGGATGATATGAAAAAGGGAATTCATACCCTTAGAAGCACTAACAATCACCATTATGCACCTTATAAAAGTAGAGGGGAACGACAGAGACCCTATCACACAACTCAACACAATCGAAACACACGATATGAACACAATAGAATGCATTTTGACTCTCCCACACATCCAAGATCACAATTAGAATATGTTAGAACAGGTCCCACTACACCCACACGATTAAGGACACGAAACGATGATCCTAAGCAAGCACTGTTGTATCCTAAGTGCTCCAGATATAACACCAGTAGTTTAATACAACCTTGCTTTATTGCTGAACATTACTGAATAATCAGGATATTAATGCTGACACAAATATATGAGTATCATACCATGCTGCATCACTGCTTAACACTCACTAGCTTACAAAATGGCCACTGTGCTCTCTGACCTGTGAGGCATTACAGAGGCGGAGCCACTAGTTAAAGTGAGAGGGACAGTGAGATGCAGTATCCTACATTCCAGGCATAACACCTCCTTTCCAACAAAACAAAAAAAAACAACAAACAAAATAAACATATGTCCCAATAACAAAAACAATAAAAATCCATCTGAACACAGTTAATACACAGGAACAGTGTCACTGGTGTCAGAAGGCTAGTCTTCTGAAGGAAGGTGAGGGGGCGAAGAGCCTTCAGGATTTTTCCGTGTCCTATGGAAGGACCGACTGAAGTCACGTATTCGTTCTTGAAGTTGTAAGCGGTCAGGAGGGTGGCGGTGGCGTTGGGGACGGCCCCCATCCGTCAGGGTGTCAGGACAGGAAGAAGGGGTATGTGGTGGGTTCAAGCTGGTAACCTCAGAACCAGAATCACAGGCCACCCCAGAAGGTGAATTCAAGTTTTCAGAGTCAACCCAAACGCCATTCCAGATGTCCTCCGTCTCATTGGATTTGAAATCGGGAAGTTTGGGGTTCAAGTGTTCGGGTGACCGGGAACGGGACCTTAATTGGTCTACATGTCGTCTGGTAACAGAACCATCTTCTAGACGGACTGTGTACATCTTGGGTCCCAAAGATTCCACAATAGTGGCGGGAAGCCACCGAGTATTGGAAGATCCATACGATCGTGTCCAGACTGTTTGGTGGACTTCAAAAATGGGAGACTCTTTGGACGTGACCATTTTCTCCTGGGAGTGCAATACATGGTCATGGACAGTCTTAGGATGAAGCATGTCAAAAGCAGTCCATGGCCGTCGGCCTAAAAGCAACTCAGCTGGCGTTGTACCAGTAGTAGCATGTGGTGTTGTTCTGTAAGCGAAAAGAAAAGAGTCCAACTTCTGAGGAGATAGGGACCTTTGGCTAGTTGAAGCCACTGTGGCCTTGAAGTAATTCTTGAAAGTCTGTACAAACCGTTCCGCTTGGCCATTGATCGCTGGGTGATAAGGCGCGGTTAACTTGTGCTTGATGTTATGAACAGTAACAAAACTCTTAAATTCATGGCTTGTGAATTGGGCCCCATTATCTGTGACAATCTCTCTAGGGTATCCAAACGTGGCAAAGAGATGCAATAATATGACAATCGTAGCTTTTGTAGTTGGCTGGGTTATCAGAAACACCTCGGGCCATTTCGAGTGGGCGTCAATTATAACCAAAAAGGTTTGCCCTTTTATTGGACCTGCAAAATCCAGATGAAGGCGAAACCAAGGAACCGTGGGCAAAGTCCAGGGCTGAATACATCCTCGTGGTGGGTCTCTGGCAGTTTGTGCACATCCTCTACAAGCATTGACATAGGATGTGATATCTGCATCTATGCAAGGCCACCACACATACCCTCGTGCTTTCTGTTTCATCCTTGTGGTACCAGGATGACCAGCATGTAGCAAGTCCAAGATATGTCTCTGCAGGGTTTTTGGAATGATCACTCGTTCTCCCCATAAGACACAATTCATTCACAGTCAATTCCATCCGCCTCCGGTAGTAAGGTTCATAATCCTCTGGTATAGTCACTGGCCAGCCTGTTTGTGCAAAGGAAAGCACTGTTTTCAGAACAGTATCCTTCATCGTATGGGCTGCTATCTCTCCAGAAGTCAGGAGGTGTGTGGTGGTGTACCCACAAACCTTGACAGATGGAGCAGAGTTTGGAAGCATTTCCGTCAGCCGGGACATTGCATCTGCATTGGAATTTGCATCATGGCTTCGATACTGTATACGGTAGCTATATGCGCCCAAGAAGAGGGCATAGCGTTGCAGATATGCTGCAGTTGTCTGGGAGATTCCTTTGTCCGGGCTAAAGATTTGAAGCAGAGGTTTATGATCCGTTAATATGGTGAACTCTCTGCCATAGAGGTAAAGGTGCTTCTTTATCAATTTGGGCATAGTTGCTTTCTGTCTTTGTCAAGGATCTCGAGGCGAATGCCACTGGTTTCTCAGAACCATCTGGTAGGAGGTGGGAAAGTACCGCACCCAGACCATAAGGCGAGGCGTCGCAAGCCAAAGTGAGAGGCTTGTGGAGGTCGTAGTGTGCAAGCATACGTGAGGCCAATAGTTTATGTTTGGAGAACTCAAAAGCCTGTTGACATTCTGCTGACCACTCCCATCTGGAGCGTTTCTCTAGAAGTTTATGTAGTGGGAACAAGGTGTGAGCCAGGTCTGGAAGAAACTTATTATAGTAGTTGAGTAGGCCAAGGTATGATCTTAGTTGTTGGACATTTGATGGGGCTGGCGCTTTGACTAGAGCGTCGACCTTGGCTTCAGTGGTGTGTATACCTTCAGCATCTACTAGGTGGCCACAAAACTCCAACTTGGGCACCATAAATTTGCATTTTGCTAAGTTCACCTTAAGACCATGGTCCTGAAGTCTTTGTAAAACACGCTCTACATTCTGCTTGTGTTCTTGGTCCGTACGGCCAGTGATGAGCATGTCATCTAAGAGACACTGTGTGAAAGGAATATCTGCTAAGATTGTATCCATCTTCCTCTGCCAGATGGCTGGTGCAGGTGCTATGCCAAACACCATACGATTGTATTCGTACAAGCCTTTGTGCGTGTTAATGGTGAGGTATTTCCGGGAAGAGGGGTGGACCTCAAATTGTAGGTAGGCTTGTCGGAGATCAATCTTTGTGAACTTCTGTCCTCCAGCAAGTGAGGCAAAGATGTCATGTACTCTGGGTAGAGGATACTGGTCTATATCCAGTTGAGAATTCAGTACCATGCGAAAATCCCCGCAGATGCGCAAGTCCCCATTTGATTTCTTTACTGGCACAATAGGTGATGCCCATTCACTGTGTTCTACTTTGGAAATGACGCCCTGTTCTTCTAGCCGGATGAGTTCAGCTTCCACTCCTGCTCGAAGGGCAAATGGTACTGTCCGGGCCTTGAAGAATCTAGGATGGGCATCTGGTTTCAGCTTGAGCTTTACACAGTCATTTTTAATTTTTCCCAACTGGTCTTTAAAAACCTCAGAAAAACGCTTTTTCAAGGATTCCACCCATCCATCATTCTGTGTTGATGGAACTGTAAGGGTGTTGCAAGGGTTCTTGATGATGTCTGGCATTCCCAGATGAGCAATCCAGTCTCTACCGAAGAGGGGTGGTCCTCCATGCTTCAGAATATATAATGGTAGTCTTTTTGTCTGACCCTTGTATGATACCTGTACCTTTGCACATCCAAGTGGGTGGAGTACTTGCATGGAATATGTCTGCAGCTTGATTGGGGTTGGGTGGATAGTTGCCTGAATATGTAGTTGTCTCCAGTGTCTTTGTGTGATGACTGAAACCGCAGCTCCTGTATCAACATCCATTTTTAGTGCCTTTCCTTCAATGGTTACTTCTACTGTCATTGCAGGGTTTGACGAGTGTAGGCGATGTATAGTTAATCTGTGTAATGGTTCATCATTGTCTGATTCAGATGAAGAGGTAGGTTTCTCAACTCTGTACGTGTTCTTCTTGGTGTACCGCTGTTGTTTTTCCCTTATGTTCCTACTACGGCAGACGCGTCTGAGGTGGCCCATTTTTCCGCAATGGTGACAAGGTTGGTCCTTAAATCGACAGGTTTTGGAGTCATGGTCTGTATTGCCACACCGGTAGCAGGCTGATTTGGTTTGGGGTGGAGATCTGTATTTCCAGTTGGATGCAGTAGAAGTGACTGCTGCTCTGAAAACCTCCTCTTTCACTCCTTCTTTGTGAACCTGATGGTTTAATGCCTCAGTATCCCTGACAGCCATTTCCATGACTGATGCAATCTCAATCGCCCGTGTAAGGGTGAGTCCTTGTTCAGTCAGAAGTTTCTTTTGAATGGTTTCACTATTCAGTCCCAGGACAAACTTGTCCCTAAGAGCTATGGGTAGGTACTCCCCAAATGAAGAGGTGGAGGCCAGTTTGCGAATGGCTACCACATAGGCCTTAATATCTTCCCCGGATTGCTGCTGCCGCTGATAAAAGCGAAATCTTTCTGCAATTTCCAGAGGTTTTGGCTGGAAATGATCCTCTAGTAGTTTTAGTAATTCCACTAGTGTTTTGCTTGCTGGTTTCTCAGGAAACAGAAGGTCTCTAACAGTGTCATATGTTTTAACTCCCACCACTGTCAGGAATACAGCTACCTGCCTTTCAGGTGGTATGGTGTTTGCACTGAAGTATTATTCTAATCTTTCAGTCCAGGAACTCCAGGAGGTCTGCTCTCCATCAAACTCACATAATGTGCCTATCAGTGCCATGATCTTACTGGACAGTCTGTGGATGGCAGTGTATAATGATTACAATACCTCTTGTTATTTTCTAGTTCAGGCTGAGTAGGGTCTTTGTAAATCCCATCCTCGTCGCCACTGTTGTATCCTAAGTGCTCCAGATATAACACCAGTAGTTTAATACAACCTTGCTTTATTGCTGAACATTACTGAATAATCAGGATATTAATGCTGACACAAATATATGAGTATCATACCATGCTGCATCACTGCTTAACACTCACTAGTTTACAAAATGGCCACTGTGCTCTCTGACCTGTGAGGCATTACAGAGGCGGAGCCACTAGTTAAAGTGAGAGGGACAGTGAGATGCAGTATCCTACATTCCAGGCATAACAAGCACCCACCACATCAGTATCCTCAGAACAAGAAGGACCACTCACCAGACCAAAAAGGAATATAGAACAAGAGCAGGTTTTTTTACACAGGGAGCCATCCCGAAAGGGAGGCAATAGAACTGAGAAGCCGCTACATCCCCTTAGAACAGAGTCCGTGGAAAAAGAGAAGATACCAAAAAGAACAAGAGGTCAGAGGGGTAGAGGAAAGGAAAATAAATGCCAACAGATACTAATACCGGAGGAAGAAGGCATTATAAACATATCACAGATATCATTAAAACAAAATGAAATTTGCCTCCTTAGGAAAGGCCTTAAATTCGCTCCTGCTAAGGGCCCAAATCAATTCAAATTATTTTTGGACACACAAAAGTATTTGAGAAAACTCACCGTTAAAAGATTTTTTAGTAAATCAGAAAAACCCATTGAGCATAGGGAGAACATTAACAATCCGTCCCAAAATGAGTTTGCCCACACGGACCTCAAACCCAAATCCAAATTTTTTCCGTACAGTGAAAAAAGTGAGCATATTGGTGTATTTACTGATTTAATTCTAAAAGACATGGAAAAATTAACACAAAAACATAAATCATTCAACTTAAGTAAAGATGAGCAATTAGCCATACGCAATATTAAGGATAAACACGACATAGTTGTCAAACAAGCGGATAAAGGGGGAGCCATTGTAGTGATGGACCGCACTTACTATATTAAAGAAGCTAACAGAATACTGGGGGACACATACAAAAAATTAAAGATCCCACGAGTGATTTTAGTACAGTATTATACGAGATACTAGAGGAAGGCTTAAGTTCCGGGGTTCTAAATAAGAAAGAATACTGCTATTTGAAAACAGAACACCCTAAAATCCCAGTGTTCTACTTTTTGCCAAAAATACACAAGAACCTGGAAGAACCCCCAGGGAGACCTGTAATTAGCGGATTAGACTCTCTAACGTGTAACACGTCAGAGTATGTAGACCATTTTCTACAAAAATATGTATCAAATATTCCGGCATTTTTAAAAGACACCACACATTTATTAAACACCCTTAAGGATATACAGTGGTCCCCCGGTTGGCTATGGGCCACCATGGACGTTTCATCCCTGTACACCGTTATAAATCACACACAGGGTATAAAAGCCATTGATAACACTCTAACCCGAGACTTAGATATGGACCTCAAACAAAAATCATTTATTCTGGACTGTATAGAACATATCCTGAAATACAACTACTTTTGGTTTGAGGACACCTTTTATTTGCAACTATGTGGTACAGCGATGGGCACCAGGTTTGCCCCAAGTTATGCAAATCTATTCGTAGCAGAGTGGGAGAACGAATCTGTTTGGAGCAATAATCCATATGGTGCAGGCCTGGTGCTCTGGAAAAGGTACCTAGACGATATTCTTATCATCTGGAGAGGAACTGAAGATAGACTACAAGAGTTTATAAAACACATCAATAACAATAACTTGAACCTCAAATTTACCTCCAATATCCAATCAGTTCAAATTGAATTCCTGGATGTTGAGTTATTTGTGGAAAACAACCAGATTCTTTCAAGGAACTACACAAAACCCACAGATAGGAATGGGTACATTCATTACACCAGTTGCCACCATCCACAGTGGCTCAACAATATCCCAAAAGGACAATATACACGAATAAGAAGGAACTGCTCTAAAGATGATGACTTTAGAAAAAAAGCAGACGAGATAACACAAAAATTCATTGATAAACAATATCCTATAGAAACATTAAAAAGTAGCTTGGAACAAGCTCAAGGAATAAACAGACAACAACTTTTAGATCCTAAAAACAAAAAACCAGATACGAAAAAAGACTACAGTTTTTTGTTTTTCACTAAATATAACACACAAGCCAATCAAATAAAAAGAATACTAAATAGACATTGGCATATACTGAAAAATGATGAGGTTCTTGGAAAAATTTTGCCGGATAAACCCCAAATTATCTTCAAAAAAACAGGGTCTCTAAAAACTATGCTTGCTCCTAGTGTACTTCCTAAATTAAAACCCAACACAGATCCACACACATTTTTAGGGGCAAAACCTAATGGCTTCCACAAATGTGGACGATGCAAAATGTGTGCTCCTCTTCCTAAAAAGGTTGATCACTTTGTAGGACATAAAACAGGTCAGATATACAACATCAAACATTTCATTAATTGTACGTCTAAGAACGTGATATATTTATTGCAGTGTGGCTGTGGCCAACAATACGTAGTGATGACAACACGACCAATGAAAGAGCGAATCCTGGAACACCTAGGCAATATTAGAAATAAAAATCTCAAACACAGCGTTCCGAGACACTGCAACACATGCCCCCTTTTTTCAATAGGGACATTTAAAATAATAGGCATTGATTGGGTCCCTAAACATTGGAGAGGGGGTAGTACCGTGGAAAGACTGTCTAAGAAAGAAACAGAGTGGATCTTTAAATTAAAAACATATAGGGGGTTAAAAGGCATTTCTGGAGGTATATATATATAAATAACTGCTAACAGCAATCACACTCCTATCAAGCCAAGGCAGCCAGTACATGCTGGAACCTAGGGATGATAGGAGTGTGAGTACAGCCTCCCTATGCCATGCTACCACCACTACCCCCCTTACACATCCATACTAACACACACTCATTCACAAACATTTAAATATTCATTCCATTAATCACACATACTTCACACATTAATCACAAAAACCCTCCCCCACCCCCTTACCTGAACTGCAGATCTCCCACTCGAAGACTTCTGCAGGGGCCCGGCTGTGCGAGCAACTTCTCTGGCCCCGCTCCCAGAGGAAGGAGGGGGGAGGAAGAGTTTTGTGACACTCTTCTAGCTTCCTGTTCTCCTGCTGCTCGCGACCAAAGCACCGGTAACCAGCCTGGCCCCAGCGGACATTTTGAGGTCTGATTAGAAGACGACCTCGATTATAAGACGAAGGGTATTTTTCAGAGCATTTGCTCTGAAAAAAACCTCGTCTTATAATCGAGCAAATACGGTATCTTTTTTTGTTTTTTTCTCATTATTATTTTGGATGTTCACTGGATGGAATACATGAGCGCCCCCTAGTGTACCTTGGCTTGTCTTCAACACCTGGAGAGTGTTTTAAGGGTTGCAGCTGTGTTTTTCCATATATACAAAAGGAAAGTCCCAATTCACTATTATTTTTATACTTTCCACTCTTACTGGTTATCACACTATTTTTTATACCTACATGCGCACTATAGTCACCGACAGCTCTAGTGCTGACTTGCATGAGACCTCCAGATAAACTAACATTGATTTCAAAAGAAACACTTTCCTGCCAATGGTTGACCACTTTGAGCAACCAAAACTGGCATGAAAAGCAGCGGTGAGGGCAGTGCACTGCAGCTTCACTGTAAGGGTGTTACTTTTTATTTTATCTTTCAGCTGCACTTCTTAAAAAGCACTCAAACATGTATTTCTTCAATGAGGGGGATCCATGGAGCCCTGTAGCACCCCTTTTACTGAAGGATGTGTAGCCTATGAAGCTATTATCATATCAGAAAATGAGAAGAACAGTAGCCAGCACCAATTTCCAAAATGTCAACCACTCGCCATAAGGAGTAACAGAAGTGTGCTTTCCTTTTTTTACATCAGGCACCTTATCCTTTCCCTCATTGCACAACTCTGTAAATAGTAATAACAAAAAAACTCTAAAATAAGTATAGTTCTGTTTGGTGGCTTTTCACCTAGGTTGTTGCTAAAAAAATACATACAAAAAGCAGTGTTTAGTGTGACCAATAGCATGGTACTCCCAGGGATAAAGATACAAAAACTAACTCACACTCACAAGTCAGGGTTATGTATGAATATAATTATGTTTATTAGGCATGTGGCTGCTACCCTTAGTTTGTGAACCGTATGCCTGTATTTGTAGATTTGGATTATTCAAGTTAGTGTGGCACTAATACAGTAAAGGTTTGTCAGGAGGAGGCAGTCTGCTCCAGCACCTTGGTCAGCTCCCTGTTTGGGCTTTGTAACATTGTTCTGCTGAAGCAGCTGTAGAAACTATGTATAGGTCAGGGGCGTCCAACATGCGGCCCGCGTGACCTCGAGGTGCGGCCCGCGTGAGATCGGCAGCCAGGATCACAAGCCCTGCCGCTTACTTGTGGGAGGGTCTATTCTCTGCTCCAGTCCTGCCTCCTCTGTGGGGAGAACGAGGGAGGCCGCGCCCCCTGCTGAAGTCTGTGAGCGGCATCGAGAGCTGTAGTAGGTAAGGGGGTGGGGGAGGTTGTTTGAATGAGTATGCCTGTGAGGGAATGCATGTGTGAATGAATGAGTATATGAATGAATGAGTGTGTGTGTGATAGAATGGATGTGTAAGTGCTGGACCCTAGGCATGATGGGACTGTGATTGCTGTTAGCCAGTACATGCTGAAACCTGGCTAGCTGCCCCCCTTGTGTATTGATGCTGCCAGCAGTATGGGGTCTGCACTTACAGCCACCCTGTACCAGCATGTACTGGCTGACTTGGCATGATAGGAGTGTGATTGCTAACAGCAATCTGCTAACAGCAATCACAGTCCCATCATGCCTAGGTTCCAGCATTTACTGGTTGCCTGGGTATGAAAAGAGTGTGTTTGCTGTTAGCAATCCCACTCCTATCATGCCAAGTCATATTGTTGATTTTTTTTTGTCCAATTGTGGTGTGTTACTTTTAATAAAAGTGTGGTTACACACTTGGACAAAAATTACTGGTACAATGCCCAGCCAACCAGTACATACTGGAATCTGGGTATGCCTGAGATTGCTGTTAACAATCATAATATATAATTTTTTTTTACTTTTATTAAAAGTATGTGGGGGGGGTCATTTTCAGTTTTGGCTAAGTGAACCCTGAATTTTCGGTTTTGGTCCAAAATTTTCATTGCGGTATATCCCTAAAATAAATAGAACTATTTCATTTTAACTTATCCAGAATCCTGAATTTGTAGTCACAAAACTTTCTAGGCCCAGAAATCAGTGAGAGGAAAAGTAAAGGTTTTGTGTCATTTACTTTATTTTAATCTGCATATCTTATTAAAGGCCATATTTTCATGCAGTGAAAAATGAGTGCGGCCCTCGCACGTATACAATTCTGATGAAGTGGCCCACTGCAGAAAAAACTTGGACACCCCTGGTATAGGTGATAGTTCAACATTTACAAAAAGTGCCTGTTTTAGATTTTTTATAAAGTATTTAAATAAGTATTGTACAGTTTTTAAGTTTGTCTACAAAAAAAGGATGAATAAATTAGGAAATTACATTGAAATGAAAGAAACACTTGACAGCAGATAGGAACCATTTGACCCATCTAGTCTGCTCATCTTGTTTGCCTATTTTGTCAAAATGTAAAGACTAAGACCTTAAGGAGTCCTTGGTCTTGTCTCAGAGGATATATTTGTGTTACGCAGGGCCCTGGGGTAGAACAGGTAGCTGGATCCACATAGTAGAGACGGTAAAGCAGACTCTCAAGACAGTGAAGCACAGCAAGACAAGGCCAAAAACAGGGAAGTCCAAGGTCGGGGCAGGCGGCACAGAAGCATAGTCAAGGATATCCGAGGTCGGGGCAGGCGGCACAGAAGCAAAGTCAAGGATATCCGAGGTCGGGGCAGGCGGCACAGGATCAAGGTCAAAAGACGAGCCAAGGTTCGGTACACGGTAGACACAGATGTATTTTATTTTTCTTGATGCTGCTAAACACAAAAAAGCCTTCTGGTATTGCCTCCCTATCTCCCTTGTCAGCCCTCCCCTGAAGAAAATACTTAATATTTGATATTTATACTTCTATTAGGAAGGAGCAACAATACAGATATATCTTACAAGGGGAAATAGAATTGGATATTGTCTTAGCCTATTTCTGAGAAGCAATGTAAGTTGATAAATAACTGTTGTAATGGTGGTGATATATTCACTTGATTTCAAGAACATCCTTTTTAAAACATATTGCTGCTAATTTACGAGACACAAGATGTACTAAATCACCAGCAGCTGCAGATGCTCTCTACAGAGACTGCAACAAAAGGAGAACATTTAGACATATTTGGTGGAATGGTCCAAAAGTAAGAAGAATATGGCAATTAACTGAAAACTGTATCTCTGACATCCAATTGAGAAAAGTGATTCCGTGGGGATTAAATTGTATATTGAATCTTTTAAAAGAAACTTTTGAGAGAATTAGCTTAGCCCATATGTATGCTGTAGGGTTAGATCCTATATAGGTTGGAAAAATATGGATTTGAGTTGCCACAACGTGTTAGGTTGAGCAAGCAAATCACATCATTTGGAATACATTGACACATGTAATCATTCCTGAAGAACCTAAATGTGTGAGTACAGCATGTTTGTGGCACCTGATGTCATGTATGAAGGTAGTGGTGACATTGCTATGTTCCAAATGACACAAAGAAAACCATACAATCCAACGTCTCTCCATATAATCACAGACACCACAAATGGATTGAAGATAGGCCATAGCATTTATTAAGGATCTCACAGGATACTGTGTAAGCCAACATATAAACATTCATAATTATTATAAATAACCGGGACTCTTACAAATTTAATTTAGGATAAACTAATACAGTACAATACCTTAAACCGTCCTTGCCAGCCACCCACTAAAATCCCCCCCCCCCATCTGCCACAAATCAACATACCTCCACACACCTTGGGATCATTCTGAAAGGTTAAGATATTGTTAAACTATCTAAATGGTTTAATCGAAATACACTACCACACAAAAACATTGGGGATAAATTGAGTGAGCCCTTGAGACGTATATTTTCTAATTAATTCATATTGACATAATGTGTTTTGTAATAAATATGAACTTTAAACAAGCATCTTAAATAACAGAATGTGCATGATAAAAGGCTGTCACTAAAAGGAAATTGGTTGGTCACAGGTTCATTTGGGGCCTTGTTTGAATTTCCGTTGAGCCACAACAATGGAAAGCTGCCAAAGCAATCTTTTGCGCAGTAGAGATGGTCCATGGTCATGGCCTATAGCTTCATTGAGTACAGCAGAGATATTCCTTAACATGTTGTCTGACCTACAATGTAGACAAGTTGCCAATTGTCGTATGTGTATTGAGTCCTTTCATGAGATCAGAAAATGAGAACATTGCTTTGGGGCATGATTATGTAATCACATGAGTGATTTGTAAGTGTTCTCTTTTGAGAATAAATTGCCACATTTTATTCAAGATAGTCCCTGAATTTAATGTTGGCTGGAATAATCAACCAATCTTTCTAATATTGTAAATAGTATTTTCACTAAATCAGGAGTTTCACGAGAGTTGAAGAACATTTCATTTCTCTGAATCACCTGCACCTGGATTAGTTATACAGGCCCCTCTTATCTTACAGCCAACTAAAACATAAAATATATATAATAAAAATACCACAACACCTATTTTGCAGTTACAAATAATGTGTGATTATTGTCAACAATATATCCTACTAATAAGAAGACAAAATCTAAAACTTAACTGTCCTCGCTTTTCTTGGCATGTCCCCTTCAACATACCAAGACATCTTGGACAATGCTATGCTTCCAACAGCAGAGGTGTATCTACTGAAAATAGCGCCTATGGCAAGCACTGAAATTGCGCCCCTGTCCAAATATCTAAAACCCATTTACTCACTTGTGATATCAGCACTGAAGGTATATATCAAATAAACAGAATCAGACATACAAATCCTGTATTTGCAGGTATACAATAATAATATATGAAACGTAGCATCGCAGGTATAGATCAAATAAATACATGGAAACAGCATTGCAGGTATTAATCAACTGAATAAGACATGTTAACCCTGTATTTGCAGGTATACATAAATAATGTATGGAAACATAGCATAGCAGATATGGATCTACAGAATAACACAAAAACCCAGCTTTGCAGGTACAGATCAATTGGAATTCACATAAAAACATGGAATTTAAGGTATATTTAAAACCCCCTAAATTACAGGCATAGATCACAGGTTGCACACCCCAAAGCCAGCCCTGGCGTCCACACTGCCCACATAGAACCTAACCAGCATCCAGATAACACACATAAGATTTGCCATCTTTGTCCCCAAATAGCCCAGCACAAGTCAACTTTGTCCCCAAACAGTCCGGCCTGTGCCATCTTTGTCCCATATACACCCTGCCTGTGCCATCTTGGTCCCCAAGGCTCAAACCTCCTCCTAGTGCCAGCTTTGCCCTTCCACAATTAAACATCTATGATACACACAAACACTTTTACAGTCACTCACTAATTCACACTTTCATTCAGACAACTCATCCAAACATTAACTCATGCTCTCTCTCATTCAGACAACTCATCCACGCTTTAACTCATGCTCTCCCTCATTCAGACAATTCATCCACACATTAACTCATGCTCTCCCTTATTCAGACAATTCATCCACATATTAACTCATGCTCTCCCTCATTCAGACAACTCATCCACACATTAACCCATGCTCTCCCTCATTCAGACAATTCATACACACATTAACTCATGCTTTCCCTCATTCAGACAATTCATCCACACATTAACTCATGTTCTCCCTCATTCAGACAACTCATGTTCTCCCTCATTCGGACAATTCATCCACTCATTAACTCATGCTCTCCCTTATTCAGAAAATTCATCCACACATTAACGCATGCTCTCCCTCATTCAGACAATTCATCCACATATTAACTCATGCTCACCCTCATTCAGACAATTCATCCACATATTAACTCATGCTCACCCTCATTCAGACAATTAATCCACATATTAAATCATGCTCTCCCTCATTCAGACAACTCATCCACATATTAACTCATGCTCTCCTTCATACAGACAACTCATGCTCTCCCTCATTCAGACAATACATTCACATATTAACTCATGCTCTCCCTCATTCACTCAATGCATCCACACATTAATTGACACTCTTTACTTATATCTACCCCCTCTCATTCCCTTATCACTTTCTAACCACTCTCCCTCCCTTATCACTTTCTAACCCCTCTCCCCCTTTGTAGTTCTCTCACCTTGAGGTCCAGTGACGGGAGCACGAGGCTTCTGTCTTCCTGCACTGCTGCGGTCCCCGCTGCTTCACTGCTGAGCGCCGTAATATGACGCTCAGCAGTGAAGCAGCGGGCACCAGCGAGCGGCTTTTAAACGTCATATTACGGCGCTCAGCATGAAATGCCGGCACCGGGAAGGAGGTAGAGGCCTCGTGGAGGAGAATGAGGGGCGCCGAGCGGTTGCTAGGTGCCCCTCTCTCTCCTCCGCATCGAAAAAAAAGACGGCGTTTGAAAGCCGCTCACTGGCACCCCCTTTCAAATGGCGCCTATGGCACGAGCCATAGGTGCCATAGCCTAGATACGCCTCTGTCAAACAGTTGGCGAAGGCCCCTTGTATTCCAGCATGATTGTGCCCCAGTGCAAAAGCAAGATCCATAAAGCTAAGTTTGGATGAGCTTGGTTTGGAAGAACTTGACTGGCCCATACAGAGCCCTGACCCCAACCCCACTTGATTGCAAGCCAGGCCTTCTCATCCAACATCAGTGCCTGACCTCACAGATCTCTACTCGATCAACGGGCAAAAATTCACACAGAAACACTCCAAAATGTTGTGAAAAGAGTGGATGCTGTTTTAGCTGCAAATGGGGGACCAACATCATATTAATGTCTATGTATTTAGAATGTGATGTCATAAACATCCCGTGTAATGGTCAGGTGCGTGCGTGTGTGCAGGGCCGGCCTTTGGGGTGTGCGACCTGTGCGACCACACAGGGCGCCACACTCCAGGGGGCGCCGCCGTGGGGTCTGCCGCCGCCGTGGGGTCTGCCGCCACCACGCGGTCCGACACCGCCGCCGCGGGATCCGACGCCACAGTAGCAGTGGATTGGTGTATGTGTGGATTGGTGTATGTGTGGATTAGTGTATGTGTGGATTAGTGTATGTGTGGATTGGTATATGTGTGGATTAGTGTATGTGTGGATTGGTATATGTGTGGATTGGTATGTGTGTGGATTAGTGTATGTGTGGATTGGTATATGTGTGGATTGGTATATGTGTGGATTGGTATGTGTGTGGATTGGTATATGTGTGGATTGGTATGTGTGTGGATTGGTAAATGTGGATTGGTATATATGTGTGGATTAGTGTATATGTGTGGATTGGTATATGTGTGGATTGGTATATGTGTGGATTGGTATACCTGTGGATTGGTATACGTGTGGATTGGTATGTGTGTGGATTGGTATATATGTGTGGATTAGTGTATATGTGTGGATTAGTGTATATGTGTGGATTGGTATACGTGTGGATTGGTATGCGTGTGGATTGGTATACGTGTAGATTGGTATGCGTGTGGATTGGTATGCGTGTGGATTGGTATGCGTGTGTCATGATCCTACCCAGGCTGCGGAGCTGCATATCTCATTCTTGTTTCAGTTTCCGTGTTTTGCTTGAATCCATTCCTGGATTTCCTTTTGCACTGTTCTGATCTCCCATTCCTTGCTTCTGCTTCAGCTCTTTGCTTTTGCTTTGTATCCTTTATAAGGTGTGTCCCTCCCGTGTGTTCTGTTTATCTCAGTCTGCAGTCTAAAGGTATGTCTCAGTGCTATGTGTTTGGGGTGTTTCGTATCTTTGTTTGCAGGGATTAGCGTTAGGACCCACCGTCATTGGAGTACTTTGGCGTAGTGGTGGGCTAAGCATACTATGGCCATAAGATGTGACGGAATCGCCAATAGTTATCAACCAGTCCTAGGCTAGTTTCTGTATTTTTGTGTATCAGTCTGTCCCTTATCCCCGGTAGAGGGGTGTCCTGTCCTGTTCATGTCTTGTTCCATGTAGTGCCCTGTATCGTTTATATCTTGCCTATTATGTTTCTTCCCTGGTCTCCCTATCCCTTGCTTGTTATGTTTCTTCTATAACTTCTGCTTAGCTTCCACACTCCCAGCCTGCAGCATCCTGCACATGAGTCTTGTGTAATGTCTCATGCCTGTTCCAGGGAGCCTGCAGGATTTAACTTCGTTCTGGACTACATCCGCTGCTATATCTGGGCACTGGTGTGTGGCTGCACAACCCTAGATGCTCATCACCCGTGTGAGTGCAGTCGTCCCGCACCAGGCCCTGTCCTGAGACTCCGCTACTGCATACTGAACTCCTGAACTCCATCTTTGGGCGCGCTGGGTCATTACAGTCGTCCGTATGGATCCAGTTTCCTGACAGCGTGTGGATTGGTATACGTGTGGATTGGTATATGTGTGGATTGGTAAATGTGTGAGAGTGATGGGTGTTATGCTATACCATTTCCAATGTCTTTTTCATGATCTAATTATGCTCTAAAAGTACATCATAACTCCCATCATTCTATACTGTTCCATACAGTGGCAGAACTGGGAGGCAGAGGCCTTGCACCCCCACTGCAGGACTCCTGAAAGGTAAGTGAACTTCAAAGAGGGAAAGGGTAGATAGTTAGGAGGGGGTAGATAGGGAGAAGGGAGTGAGACAGGGGTAGATAGGGCAGAAGGGAGTGAGAAGGGGTAGATAGGGCAGAAGAGAGTGAGAAGGGGTAGATAGGGCAGAAGAGAGTGAGAAGGGGTAGATAGGGCAATCATACTCCTATCATGCCAAGTCTACGAGTACATCCTGGAATCTGGGTGTGCCTGGGCATGATAGGAATGTGATTGCTGTTAATCATATATATATATATATATATATATATATATATATATATATATTATTGTTGTTATTTAATTGTTTTGTCCTATTTTGGTATGTTACTTACTTTAAATAAGTGTTAGATTTTTTTATGGTTTGTGGGGGGTCATATTCGGTTTTGGCCAGGTAAATGCTGCACTTTCGGTTTCAGTCCAGAATTCGTTTCGGTGCATCCCTACTACTAAGCCAGACAATGAAGTGGTAGGCCTACACCAGATCAATGTTTGGAGTAGTATATAGTGATTGGGGTTTTGTTACAAGTTTTTATTCCTTTCTTTTTTTGGGATGGGGGGGCGCCAGAGGAGTAGTCCGCACGGGGCGCCAGAACACCTAAGGCCAGCTCTGCGTGCGTGTAATGGTCAGGTGTCCCAATACTTCAGTCTGTATAGTGTATGTAGATCCAAATAAAAAGAAATTAGTCTTTAAAAAAATATATATATATATATTAAAAATATATACATTAAGTGCATATCAATATAGAACTCAAGTATTTTTTATTTTAGCTTAAATTAGTACCCTGGATCTACTAAGACATAGATTTCTTTTGGTCCTATAACACCTTATCTTTATACTTCATCTGTATATTTGTGCATTTCTTTAATATTAAATAGGTACTATTGATCATCTATTTATGTGCAGAATAAATATAATTGTTCTTGAATAATTTATATCTGCATGAATACACTGATCAACTTGAAGTGCTATCAGAAAGAACCTACAGTCATCAACAGAATAAAAATTGATAGAGCATAGAAAATGGTATTGTCAGGTACTTTACTGTGAAAATGGACAAGAGACATGTTAGACCAGATGAATTATAGATGAAGGAACAGTTCAAAGTGGCGCACATAGTTATGGATGAACAACTCCAACAAGGGCAGCATTGCCAAATTATGTCTGTACCACTGAAATTGCACTTTATGGCACAATAGTGTGATAATAGAGTCACAGAGGACTCAACAGTTACTGCCCCCACGTCCCTGGTGGTACAGCAAGGAGCAGGGACAAGCCTTTGCCAGTCTCAATTTACTTGACCTCATAATCCATAGAAATGGTTCTCAAAATAATAATAAGCCCAACTAATACTAAAAAAATGAAGGTACACTCATACATGGACTCTTAGTCCAAAGACGAAGAGCGGCATTAATGGCACAGCGTTTCAAAGGGTCCTGGTTTCTCAATTTGGCAAGCAAGTGCATTTGTAGGGATAGAACTCCATAATGTTACCAGATATGTAAATTGTAAATATCCTGTCAGGTATGTTGCCATCTATGAAGAGGATTTTAATTCAGGCCACATTTTTAGTTTTGTTTTACAATCCCACCTGGTGTGCCTAAAGTGATCCAATGTGGGAAAGCTAGGCTTAATAACCCCTTTCTTGAATCTACTTAAAACAGAATAACCTGTATATTTGTATTCAAATTAATAGATGCAAAAATTGAGATTTGCATGATTTTGCTTTTTACGGGCTTTAACGAGCCATAAATTTCACGTTTTTCTCATGTGAGACAGTAAGTAGAGCTTTTTGTTTCATTAATTATAGCTGAAATTTAAAATGTTATAATCATAGAGGAAAAACCTCTTTTGGGTTGGCCAGGGTTCATTTTTTTTCATGGAAACTGGAATTAAAGGGCAATGTAGAAAGCTTGTTCTGACATGTAATAAGAGGTTGCTCCATCTTAAAACTCTGACATCTAACCCTCACTGCTTGTAACGAACAGCAGGAGCAGTTGTGAACGCTAGTATTGACTAACTGAATTCTACGAATGTATGGCAGAGAAACGCTGGGGGTCCTAAGCAAGACTGGTCAGGACATATAGCTGCAGGGAGTGGTGTACCGATTCTTCCATCGTGGTATTATCCTGGGCTCATTTCATGGAGAAACCCCCCATTTTCTATTGGCGGGACATACTACCTATGTAGTATGTCCCGCCAATAGAAAATGGGGGGTTTCTCCATGAAATGAGCCCAGGATAATACCACGATAAACAGGTAAAAGAGGGGAAGAGACCCATACACACAATTCTGCAGTTTCCATAATTTATTGCAAAAAAGGACCTAGCAAAACAAACTGAGGGAATAAATTCTATACACGGAAAGCTAAGATTCATACTAGCACAACAATGTTTATCGTTTGCCTTGTGGGTAATTAGCTTTTAGATCATTTTACAGTATATTTTTAATGGCTAATGTAGATTTGACATTTTTTAAAATGTATGTGGATTGAAACATGGAAAAGTATTTAAATAAAGAGTTGCATAAAATACATTTTTACATGGGATATGTTAATGGTTATAACCAATTAATTAACTGATCACAGTTAAAGTGATATATGCCCTGCACAAAATGTGACCATTAAATCAGTCATAGCTCCATCTAGTGGTGATTTCAAAATCAACAAGGATAATCTTATGGAGCTCCAGAATTTAACAAGTATTTAACTATTGTTCAACTACAAATCCATCATTTGGTTGAGCTCTGAGTGGGGATTGAGGGATCTGCATTAGTTAATATTAACTATCCATATATTGTTCAACTACAACATAAACCATCATTGCCTGGTACACCAAATAGGAACTCCAGTTCTGGATATGATCATCTGGGATACCTAACCCACTATACCTTAGAGCTCAATTTGGGCCTCATTGTCAGAGTGAATGGGCAGATACTCAGGATCAGATGGATATTAACATTGCAATTCCTACTTGGCTTAACTCAGAGTCGTTTTACCTTCTGAAAAGTCATGGCTTTCACAATAACTATTATCAGAACCATTTGGTTGCCACCATTAGTGTGTTTCTACAACATAATTATCATTATCTGATGAGTCCCAAGGTCAGCACTTTTAAAAAGTTCTCAGATGTCCACATTTTTGCAAGTGCCTATATGGGCACCTCATATTTAGCTGAAGAAAAAAATTTAAAACCCATCCCTTTCATAAGTAAATTGCTCTATATGTTATCTCTTGTCAATCTTTCTCAAGTTTTCTGTATACACTCACATCCAAGACCCCTCATTAACAACCCACAAGCAGCAGATGAAGGAACACATCTTTATCTTATGATTCATATGTAGGTGGGCCAAAGTCTCAAACAGGCGTGTGGTACAATGAACATTGCAGTATTAGCAGGAGAAGATAAGTGGTTGTGTAAAAAAATAAAACTTCCCTTGGGAAGATATGGTCAATTGAGAATTGCCCAAACCTCCCCAGAGTATGGATGGAGGCTCTGTGTGACAGCAATAAAAACACAAAATGCTACTGGGATTGAATGGCTCATGAGCACAATTCCCATTTATTTCAACTTGAAAGTAGTGGATGACCTTCAGTTTTTGTTTGAGAAGACTATATCACAGTAATTATCCAAAATAACATACCAGACATGTATTTAGTACAGGTGCAGTCTCTTACACTTCAAAACCAAGGGGGTATAGGGTGAGTATCTTGCTCAGCCCTTATTTGGGTATTTAGTAATATCATAGTATGGGTTTCTTTTACTTTATGTTCTAAGGGATTAATATGTGTACCACAGACTCATTACACAACTATCGGCTTCTTAAATATATTAATTATTCATTGAAAAATAATAAACTAAATTAATATGACTGCTTCCTAAGGTTCTTTTTAGATTCTGTTTTTGTTCTTTTTATTTTGTAGAACTTGTTGTAACTTCTATATGTACATACTGCTTTCTCCTATCATGTGCTGACCTATTATGTCAGACCTTCTCAAATTTTTGAAAATTACTTGTATTCCAAAAAGGGAATTCTCCTGATTTGTTCATAAGCATAGAAACAAATTGTCTATGTATTACAAGCAAACACCAGCTGTCCATCGCACCCACAAGTACTCCACCCACAGATCTATTTTGTTAAGAATAAGAAGGATTTTAGGAAAATTATAATAAGTGAGTAATCCATGACCAGAGTTATATATCCATTTTTATTTACCAGCAATTTGTTTAAATGCTGTTATTTGATATACAGTGTATATATACAGTATATATTAAACAATCTGGGGCTAATAAAACAAACTATTGTATTGTTTTTTGTCCACATTAAACACATCATTCGAATACTCACAGTGTAGGCTGAAAAAAAGTATATGAACCCCTAGGCCAGGGGTGTCCAAGTTTTTTCTGCAGTGGGCCACTTCATCAGAATTGTATACGTGTGCGGGCCGCACTCGTTTTTCACTGCGTGAAAATATGGCCTTTAATCAGATATGCAGATTAAAATAAAGTAAATTACACAAAACCTTTACTTTTCCTCTCACTGATTTCTGGGCCTAGAAAGTTTTGTGACTACAAATTCAGGATTCTGGATAAGTTAAAATGAAATAGTTCTATTTATTTTAGGGATACACCGAAATGAACATTTTGGACCAAAACCGAAAATTCAGGGTACACTTAGCCAAAACTGAAAATGACCCCCCCCCCCACATACTTTTAATAAAAGTAAAAAATATATATATATTATGATTGTTAACAGCAATCTCATGCATACCCAGATTCCAGTATGTACTGGTTGGCTGGGCATTGTACCAGTAATTTTTGTCCACACTTTTTGTAACCACACTTTTATTAAAAGTAACACACCAAAATTGGACAAAAAAAAATCAACAATATGACTTGGCATGATAGGAGTGTGATTGCTAACAGCAAACACACTCTTTTCATACCCAGGCAACCAGTAAATGCTGGAACCTGGGCATGATGGGACTGTGATTGCTGTTAGCAGATTGCTGTTAGCAATCACACTCCTATCATGCCAAGTCAGCCAGTACATGCTGGTACAGGGTGGCTGTAAGTGCAGACCCCATACTGCTGGCAGCATCAATACACAAGGGGGGCAGCTAGCCAGGTTTCAGCATGTACTGGCTGACTTAGCATGATAGGAGTGTGATTGCTAACAGCAATCACAGTCCCATCATGCCTAGGTTCCAGCACTTACACATCCATGCTATCACACACACTCATTCATTCATATACTAATTAATTCACACATTCATTCCCTCACAGGCATACTCATTCAAACAACCTTCCCCACCCCCTTACCTACTACAGCTCTCGATGCCGCTCACAGACTTCAGCAGGGGGCGCGGCCTCCCTCGTTCTCCCCACAGAGGAGGCAGGACTGGAGCAGAGAATAGACCCTCCCACAAGTAAGCGGCAGGGCTTGTGATCCTGGCTGCCGATCTCACGCGGGCCGCACCTCGAGGTCACGTGGGTCGCATGTTGGACGCCCCTGCCCTAGGCCAATCACTTCAACAAAAGCTAACTCTAGTCAGGAGTTAGCAAACCTTAAGTCCAATAAATGAAATCAAAATTTTGAGTTTGCTATTCTCAATAAGCATCTGCTAATTTGAACCATGTCAGAAGAATCAAGAATTGTTGATTTAAATAAAGCTAGAAACAGTTACAAAGTAATCCCAACGAGTCTACAAATTCATCAGTCCATAGTTAGACAAATTATTTTAAAATGGGGACAATTTAGTACTGCCGCTACTTTCCCCAGAAGTGGACACCCAGCCAAGATGACTCCAAGCGCATAAGGCAGAAAACTCAATGAACACCAGAGTAACAGCTAAAGGCTTAAAGGAATCACAGGAACTGGTTAACAAATCTCTTCATGAGTCTACATTATACAAAACATTGAACAGGCATGGAGTCCATGGCAGGGCACCACAGAGGAAGTTGCTGCTCTCCAATTTAACAACGTTGTTCATCTGAAGTTTGACAAAGAGCACCTTGACACTCCACAACGCTACTGGGAAAATGTTTTGTGAACTGATGAAGCTAAGGTTACATAGTTTGGGAAGAACACTCAGCACTACGTGTGGTGTAAAAAGGACACTGCATACCAACATGAAAGTATGGTGAAGGGAGCATCATGATTTGGGGCTGCTTTTCTGCCTCAGGGCCTGGACAGGTTGTTATCATCAAGGGGACAATTAATTCCCAAGTCTATCAAGGTATCATATAGGACAATGTCAGCGAAGTTGTATGCAGGCTGAAACTCAGTAGAAGTTCGGTAATGTAGGACAATGACCCTAACCATCAAAGTAAATCTACTACAGAATGGAGTGGCCCAGAGTTAAACCTATTAGAGATGCTGTGGAATGACCTCAAGAGAGTAGTTCACACAAGATGTCCTAGGATTATGGCTGAGCTTAAGGAGTTGTATAAGGAAGAATGGTCTAAGATTCCTCCTTGAGTGTCTACAGTCAGGTTATATTTATCTAGTTTCCTGTCTTATTTTGTGTTTTATCTGTTTTGTATTTAAATTGCCTTGCCACATATAAGCATCTTGGTTCTATTGCTCCTGTTTTAGTTTAGGAGCAATTATAAATATAACATGTTGATGTGATGTGTGGTGTTGGGTAGATAGAGATAGAAGGGTTCTAGAGGAGAATGGGAATGGAGCAGGATAAGCATGATGCATGGAGACTGATGAGGGAGTGTGAGAGAAAAGGCAGTGGAGATTAAATTCTGTAGGAGACCATAAGCAGAAACAGACAACAGGTATAGCAGCAGTTGGTCCAGTATGAGTAAAGTAATGATTGAAGAGGGTCTTACACGTTTCTCCACTATTACCTACTTGATGAACTCGGCAAATATCTAAGGGATTTTTGCTTGCAATGTATAGGGATAATGCTTCCCTACAACATATTAACAGACTCATCAGGGATGAATCAAGGATGTCTAATAGACTACTAATTAATCAATAAGGACATTTAAGAGTGGGAAGGGAAAAAAATAGGAATGACTGGAATATATATTGTCCAAAGTGAATAAATCAATTCAGTTTAACATGTTACATGCAGTGAACGTGGAGTACCTGTAGGTGGCAGCAGAGAAGATGTATTAACATTAACATTTCCAAAAGGGGGCTATTACCTTGCTTCATTGGTGATATTTGTAACTAATCAGTCAGTGGCTGGATGTGAGGGGATCTTATAAGGAGGTTTCAGCTTTAAGCCTTACTTTTCTTTCGTTGCAGCGTTATTGTCAAAAAAATACCTACATTTGTGTATGAATTGGACATCTTCTAAACAGAGAAGCAAATCTGACACAAAATGCCTCTAATCAGAAAGCCAAGCTGCTTTGCCAAACAGACAAATACACCTGGCTTTGAGGGTTATGTGAAATACACCACTATCACAAATGATTACAACACAAAACAGTCCTTTAAACAAATTAGCTACCTGTTCAGAAACAAGTGTGAAGACCCCCTCCAGCATTCACTAGAGTTAATAAATAATTCAGAAACTGATATTATCTATAAAAAACAGATGCTTGTAGTTGTCTTTGACCTTTGAGTCAGATAGGTAATCATCCAATCAAACAGGGTATCATTAGTGGAGGAAGAGTAATTATAATCTGAATATGTTTCAAGATGATTATTACAAGCCGCAGACTTTTGCCAGCTTTGATTGGAGTACAACTGTAGACATTTGCAAATTGTGATTTCAGCATTGAAAATGTCCTCCTTTTGTTTCTGTCACCTTTTAAGCTCTGTGTTATGTCAAGATTTAAGTGAACAATGGCTGGGTAATAAAGAATAGTTGTCAGCTATAACATTTTGTCCAGGACAGACCTGCCCTTGGCAATTAGGCCCCGAAGGCCATCTGCCCAGACTCCTGTTAGTTTGTGGCATTTATTGGCAAAAGAGATACAGTCAGAGGGTTATATATCAAGCAATCATAATGGAAAGAAATATCATAGTAACAAATCTGTGAATGTTGTAGCCTGCCTACAGAATAGACATTTTGGTAATGCCAAATAAAACGTTTGATTCAAGTTTTGCATAAATTTACCTACTAGTTGTGAAATGATTGCTACATATTATAAAAAAAGGAAAGAGCAAAACATCATGCTAATATTTTTGCATTTATAAAGTTTTTGCATTTTTACATACATGCCCCTGCCTTTATGCAAAACGGAGTTACCTTGGAGAGGATATAAGTGGGAAGGAACCATCATCATATGGGCCAAGAAGGAGCGGCAAGCATGGACTCCCATTGAGCCAAAACCAAAAGAGGCCTCTTTGCAAGATATCAAATGTATTCACCCTCATTGGATTACTTCGGCAGATCTACAAGCACATTTATTATTTAATATTTTGTATTTTTATGCATGTTTTTTATATATAACAAATATATATTTTGGAATATTGTTTCGCCAAATGTTATTGATCACCTTTTCAAATGCACATTCCTTTCCTTCTGATCCCCTCCCACTTCAGCCATAACCTTTACCCTTTTAAACATCCTCTTTCCACTCTTGCAGCTTCCCTGAAACACCACAAGCTCTCCGTGGGCCACCATCTTAAGCAATGAACCAACTCACCCACCCTTCTGTTCATTTTATTTATTCATTCTTTTTTTGCATTCTATAAGCAACTACCCCTAATTACTGTTACAAGAGAGCTACTACTCCCTCTTTCTACCCCTCCTTTTGTTTTAATTGCCCGTACTATTTATTTTTATTGGACGCTCATGAGTAGGACCCTCAAAACCCCACTATTCCTGCCAGGAACTTTATGTAAAAGTACCATAAGGTTGTATGGCAAGCTTACTGCAGTGTTCTTAACCCCTATGTATGTGCTAACCACCCCATTTCAATTGTACAACACTGTGTAATCCATCAGAGCTTAATAAAGTAAATATAATAATAATATATAAGTTATATTATCAAAACTATGACGTTAACATTCGGATTTCCCTTGTGAGTGTCAAGGACCATTGCTTCATATTCTACAAAATGGTGTTGGGCCTATTCTCTGACATTATTTTCATTCCAGGGTATTGGGAAGAACATATGTTTATGTTATACATTTGTGTGTTTTACTGTCATGTACCTGTTTTTATTGTTTTTTTTCCAATTTCATGAATATGGTCAACATTAGCAGTCTTCCAATTCAAACATCTACTACCCTGAATCATGCAGAGCTCTTTCATTCAGGAACAGCCGAGACCGTACGTTCATACCTAAAGATCCGAATGCTTCAGACTGAAACTCTTTGGTGCACTTCTTACTACAATAATACATAAACAGTTATCATTCAGAAAGCCACTCCAACTGTCACTGCCATGACATAAAATGTATATCCCGATGCAGCTCAATATTAATGATCTAGTCAGAAACACATTCCTGGCACCGTGTCAGCACATTTTAGAGCATCCAGCCAAATTCTCTCAAGTGGTACAACTGAATTGGAGATTTCAAGTACAATTTGGCACTTCGCCTGGTTTTGACAGCAGCTCTGCTGTCCCAGGTTACTGGCCCTGTCATGGGGCACCAAACAGAGCAGATTTCAGGCATATCTACACCTTCTTGGGCAATTCTAAATCGGAAAATCTGCTAGTTTTATTAATTCTGCATAATATCAGGTCTGCCTGATAAGACACTTTGGTTATCCATTGACTAATGCATGGGGGTAATGTGTTGTTGATTATGATGCTATTTTGGGCTGATTTGACCATTCATTTGGTTTCTATGGTGACAGGACCACTTTGTCAATCAATCAGTGACACTGGCCTACTTGCGTGAGCCCAAGCATTACTAGTTGCTGCAGCAGTTCACAGGGGCTGGGAGATGGTCTGCAAATGGTGAATTCACCAAGCACTAAGTTGCAGTAAATTGCTTTAGGTTAAAAAACCATTTTAGCTTCCGCTTATCCATATTACCAAAATCACGATTTGCTAGGGAACATACTGTATATCTTTTTTCAGATGTTTTTCTGGATCCATATATCACATTAACCTGGTACCTGATTTTTAATCCCTCCAGGCAATCAAAGGGTTAAGAAAGTATTATCTGTCAATTGATGTTTAGAACTTCAAAGGCCCCAAGTTAACTACCTCATGCAATTCTTTAGGAGAAGAATCCAAGAGCCATGGTGTCTTCCCTCTGGAGCAGGGAAATATGTTTTCCCAAATGAGCAACAATGTTTTAAGCTTCATTTTTGTATTAGCACATAAAAGGTGGTGTCACCAAGATGTAAGATGTTTATATTATTATTATTATTGTGGGGGGGGGGTTTAAAACAGCTTTCCAGATTGTATTTGGGCTTCTGGAAAGAACTTTGATGTGGGCTGCTGGGCTGAAGCATGAACACATCTGTTGCAGAATAATTAATAATCATCAGCATGATACAATATTACTCATTATCTTGTATAAGGTTCATGCAATATAATAATAATAATAACGATGATCATTATTATTATTATTATTTTAAAACAATATGCCATTATAGCCCCATTGTCTAGATGCACCAACTGTTGCTTCAGTTATTGGTATGCATGTGTGTAACAACAACTTCCCCCGAACAAAGTGACCAAAGTGAAGTAAGACAAGCACTGTGGAAAGGAAGGGCCTTGATCGGACTCACACCTACTTCCACCATTACTTTGCCATTTTTTTAAATGTTTTATTCATTCTCCATGAGACAACAGTTTGATATTTCTGCAAGTAAAAGAGAACAATGATAACATACAACAGCACTCACTTAGATAATGCTAGCCATGCATGGGGTGGGACTAGCTTTACTTAGGTCTTAAGAAGGCAAGAATTAGAAAACTAAATTGACTATAAATATACAATAAATATATAAATATACAGTTTTTGAAAAAGAAAGTGCAGCCTCTTTAAACTCTATGGTTTAACATATCAGGACATAATAACAATCATCTCTTCCTTAGCAGGTCTAAAATTAGGTAAATACAAATTGTTGTTTATTACACAAAATAAAGCCAAAATGGAGAAACCATGTGTGAAAAAAAGTACACATTATTATTCAATAGCTGGAAGTAATCGGTTTCTGTATTACTTTTTCAGTCATTCTGTTTTGGATTTGCTGATGTGCTTGGGATCATTGTCCTGTTGCATGACCCAATTTTGTCCAAGCTTTAGCTGTCAGGCAGAGAGCATCACATTTGACTCTATAATACGTTGGTATACAGAGGAGTTCATGGTTTGGCGCTGTGCCTTATGGCCAGACATATCCACTTTGGTCAAATTACATTGTTCCAGAAGTCTTGTGGTTTGTTCTGATGCAACTTTGTAAACCGTGCTGCCGTGTTCATGACAAGGCATAATATGTCATGTGTTGTTGTTCATCTGAGGTTGTATTTATCTAATTTTTAAACCTGCTAAGATTGTTATTATGTCCTGATATATAAAACCATAGAATTCAAAGTTGAGAGCTTCATGAGGGGAGCAGCTGCACAGAAGCCAGCGATCACCTTGCACAATGCCAAGTGCTGGCTGAAGGGATGTAAAGTATCTGGAAGTCTGATGGATGAATATGGTTTGGTGGATGCTGGGAGAAAGCTACCTACCAGTGCCTACTATAAAGTTTGGTGGAAGAAGAATCATGGTCTGGGGCTGTTTTCAAGGTTTTGGCTAGACCCCTTAGTCCAATGAAGAGACACTTTAGACATTTGTATGCTTTCAACTTTGTGGCACCAGGCTAGGGAAGGCTCTTTGCTGTTCCAGCATGATTATGCCCCTGTGCACAAAGCAAGGTCAATAAAGACAAGATTTGAAAAGTCTGGTGTGGAGGAACTCTGTGGTCTGCACAAATCCCTTCCCTTAACCCCACTGCAGTTATGTATCCAGGCCTAGACCTAGGATGGCAGGCCCGCTACAATACTGGTAGGCAGATTGCCCTCCAATATCCCCCAACATCCTGCTGCACAATGAACCGGTTACAGGGGAGATCTTTCATCTCCCCAACTGGCCTACTTATGCTATACTGGATTTTCCAGCTCAGTACAACCTCCATAGACTGCATTTAAAGGTGCTGCATGCCTTTAAGACACGGCATGTCATATCCCGGGGATTAGTGTCTTAAAGGTGCGCAGTTGTGCTGAGCTGGCAAATCCTCTATAGCATAAGTAGGCCAGTTGGGGAGATGAAAGTGCGGAGATGGCTGACTGTGGGGGGATGGCTCGGTGCACCGCCCTGGGTTTAGTCAGGGCAGCACCCAAGGTAAATACACCACTGCCCCACTGGACTTCTTGTCCAACATCAGTGCCTGACCTCACAAATGTAAATGCTGTTTTCAGCCTGTATTTGTCAGAGGGTTCTCAGGGAGTATATATGCCCCCTTCAGGACCCTCTCCTTTTGTATGCGCTTATCCCGACCGCCTCCTCTCAGTTCACTCTATCTGCTCCCCTCAGTCTCTATTCGGAACTACATATTAATGCCCATAGTTTTAAAATATGATGTTCAACAAGCTCATATAGGTGTGCTGTCCAGGTGTCCATGTACACGTGATCATAGATATACACCAATGTGAGCTTTTTGGACATATTATTCCAAATATTGATATGGAGCTGGAACACCTATTCTTCTTCTACTTTCCTACTTTTCTGGGAAGGCTTTCTACTAGATTTTGGAGTGTTTCTGTGCCCATTAAGCAAAAATAGCATTTGTAAGGTCAGGCACTGATGTGGGACGCGAAGGCCTGGCTCATAATCAGCATTCCAATTCATCCTAAATGTGTCCTGTGGGTTAAGATCAGGGCTCTGTGCAGGCCTGTTGAGTTCCTCCGCACCATACTTTTTGGTAAAGACAAATCATGTCTTTATGGGCCTTGCTTTGTGCACAGGGGAGCAGTAATGCTACAGCCAGGACCTTCCTATCCATTTTGATTAATGTTATACTGTGGTATAATATTCTGTTTTTGTAGAAACTGAACAACTGTTCCTTCAATACAGAATGTTCACACTAATGGTTTAAAATGCATTATGCCATTGTCTACTTTATGAAATCTCACATAGTTCACTAACTGCCCTACCAGAACTAACAAGCTAGTATCAATGATACACGTTAATACATGTATAGAGTGTTGAGGACACTCAGGTCTATCCATCTAGGTATACATCTCTATCTTCTAACAGACAAATATCTAACCATGTGTAACGGGTTTTTGGGTAGACCCACCAATATCTCTGTGGTCATTTATCCCAGTTACCTCTTTGTGCTCTGCAGGCCAATCCTGAGCCTCCGCTACCTGGGAGTTGGGATACATAACTGTGGCAGTGCCTCCACCCAACGGAGCATCCAGGGTATGGATATGAGCTCCCGCTGGGAACATAGCCGAGTGATTAATAAAACTGACACAGGGCTAACTTAAAATTAACTTTGTATTGCACAGCAAAACACTATGCATAAATGCAACAGAAAAAACATAAAATATAGTAGAATAAAATATACAGAAATGAAATATACAATACAAGGTTCAGCCACCCACAACAATCACTGCGGCCCACCCTAATCTTCACCCTAGTGGCCGCTGGGTACCTTTAGTTGGTGCACATAACACAGTTGGGGCCCATGAGTAACTTACTCCACAGTATAGGTTGAATTGTATTGGAAACTGCAGTATGTCAGTGGGACTGGAGATCAAAAGCTTTTATTGGTGTGTGGCTGAATTCAGGGTGCCCTGTTGTGGAGACAGGGGGAGAGGTTTTAGGCTTACCACTCTACCACCTGCAATCAGGGCAGTTCAGCCTTTAACTTCTTCACTGCCAACTCTGCTGCAAACAGCTCTGTATCTCTGTCTGCTGGAAGATTCTGCCAGGATGCTGCAACTCTCCTCTGAGCATGGATTTCAAGCAGGCCTCTGGTCCTAGGCCTCTCTCACTCTCCTTCTCTCTCTCAGCAAGGGTCCTTCACCTCTGGCATCCAACTCTCAACTCCCCTCTCCAAACTCCAATGGCCCCTTTTGTACCTCACCCATGTGCTTTGCAGTTCGCCATCTGCTGGTCACTCCATAAGAACTGCAGGTGAGTCAGTGACACAGCAGCAATCACTAAAACCCCTTGAGGGGTTACATGCTCCCCCTTGAAAAATACTTGCCTTCCACCGGCAAGTCTTTGCTAAAAGGAAATTGAGATTTTGCAGCATAACATATACCATCCTACAATAACAGTGCTAGCTAATACAAATTACATTCTATCTAGAAAACTGCTCTAAATCAAGGAAGGATTAACATCTACTACATCCGCTAGAGCATGTAGGAAAGTGGTCATTTTAGATGCTACCTGTGTCAGTGGCGCGTAACTGGGATCTCCTACACTATCGTAAACCAAGGCTCTAGGAGGCTGCCGTACCCTGGTGCTGTGTCTGGGTCCTCGTTGACGAAGGGGATCTTCTGACCGTGCCTGGGAATCTTCGGCTCCTGCCCGGCGGTTGGGGAGGTCACCAGTGGCTTGAGGCCCATGCTCTCCCATAGAACTAGAGTCCCTAAAGGTAGTCCCAGGCATGAAACACGGGCTTTCTGGATTCAAATTTGGAGAACTGTGTGACACAGGAGGGGTTCTAACACTTTGAGGAACCACAGGGATAGAAGGAGGCAATTGCTGCATTTCCTCCGCAGGAGAAGACCACCACTGATCCTCAGCACTTGGAGCTTCTGGGGTCTCTTCTGTCCCACTTTGAGGGCTTTCTGTAATGCTTTCCTCTAGTTCCTCACTACTCCCTTCCTCTTCATCAGTATACGCTACTGGTAGTAGATGGTTCCTATGCCAAGCCTTTATTCGGCCCTCTGGTCCTTTGATGTTATACACTGGCAGCCCCTTTAGCTTAGACACGACTTCGAATAGGGTATCTTTCCATCTGTCAGCCAGTTTATGTTTTCCAGGTACTCCTAGATTCCGGAGAAGAACTTTATCTCCTGCTTGGATTTCCCGATATTTCACTTTGGTATCATACCTTCTTTTGTTCCGTTCCTCTAGTTTTGCTGTAGCTTGGGTGGCCAACTCATAGGCCTTGTGAAGATTTTGTTTGAGGGTCCTCACATACTGGAAGTGAGAGCCTGAATTTGTCCCATCTGGGGACACTCCCAACCGAACATCTATTGGTAGTCTGGCTTCTCTTCCAAACATCAGAAAGTAGGGTGAGAATCCTGTAGACTCATGCCTTGTGCAGTTATATGCGTGGACCATGGCTTCCACATGTTTACTCCAGGACCGCTTCTCCATTTGCTTCAAAGTCCCAAGCATATCTAAGAGGGTCCTATTGAAACGCTCGGGCTGAGCATCACCCTCTGGGTGGTAGGGTGTCGTTCGGGTCTTTTGAATTTGCAGCATATCCATCAGTTCTTTGATTAACTTACTCTCAAAGTCTCTGCCTTGATCAGAGTGTATTCGATTGGGTAGACCGTAGTGCATGAAATACTTCTGCCAGAGAACCTTTGCGACAGTTACAGCCTTCTGGTCTTTAGTAGGAAATGCCTGAGCATATCTGGTAAAATGATCTGTTACAACCAGAACATTTCCGATCCCAGCGGTATCATTTTCAATACATAGATAGTCCATGCACACAAGATCCAGGGGTCCTGTACTTCTCAGGTGACCCATGGGGGCAGCTCTCACAGGCAAAGTCTTTCTCTGAATACACCTCCTGCAGGTCTTTACATGTTGTTCAACATGCTCCCTCATGCGAGGCCAATAGAACCGGTCTTGTACTAGACCGTAGGTCTTGTCTATCCCAAGATGTCCATGTTGGTCATGGAGGGCTCTCATAACCATTCCTCTGTATCTATGGGGTAGTACCAGCTGCTTTCGACCAGGGTGGTCATGGTATTTTATAATTCTGTACAGGATTCCATCCTCCAGACATAGCTTATTCCACTCTCGCCGGTATAAGTCTCTTTGACCGATGGGGAGGGAAGTCAATAATTTAGGGTTCTTTGCTCTCATTGCCTTGAGGACAGTCCCTATATACCAGTCCTGTGACTGGGCTTTCCTCTTGTCTTCAGTGGTTATGCTAGACCACTGTTGGAGGATGACTGGAGTGCAGAAGATCTCTGGCACTGCTTCTGGAGAGTGACTGATGGAGTCTATCCCTCTAAGGTCAGAGAACTCATCTTGCCTCTGGGCCACTACATATGTCTGACAGAGAGCTCCTACCCCAGGTCCAGGGATTTCTTCCCATTCCTCCTTTTCTTGGTGAGGCGGGAGTCCGGGTCTGCGGGACAGGGCATCCGCACTGACATTCTTTGGACCTGGCTTATATTTCAGGCTGAAACTGTAGTTTGACAATGCAGCCAGCCACCTATGCCCTGTGGCATCGAGCTTAGCCGTGGTTTGAATGTAGGTAAGTGGATTGTTATCCGTTCTTACTTCAAATTTTGCTCCGTATAAATAGTCATGTAACTTGTCCACGATGGCCCACTTAAGTGCCAGGAATTCTAGTTTGTGGACCGGGTAATTCTTCTCTGCACCAGTCAGACTTCTACTTATGTAGGCCACTGGTCTTAATCCTTCTGGATAACTTTGATGTAGTACGCCCCCTAGGCCTTCCATACTGGCATCTACATGGAGAACATATGGTTTTTCAGGGTCTGCATACGCCAATACTGGGGCCTCTGTAAGTCTTTTCTTCAAGGCTAAGAAGGCTTCTTCACATCCTGAAGTCCATTTCTCTCCAAAGAAATCTTTAAGACGTGGTGCCTTAGCACCCTCTATGTCAGAAGTTGTCTTTAACAGGTTATGCAGCTCTCGAGCAATCTTCGAGTAGTCTTTCACAAACCTTCGATAGTAGCCACAGAACCCAAGGAATGACCGCAATTCACTGATATTATTCGGTCTAGGCCAGTTCAACACCGCTTCAATTTTGTCTGGGTCAGTGGCTATTCCCTCTGCAGAGACAATATGCCCTACATATGTGACAGAGTTCCGGGCAAACCGACATTTGTCTATCGACAATTTCAGCCCCTCTGCTTGGAGTCGGTCCAATACCTTCAGCAGTCGCTGTTCATGTTCTTCGGGTGTCCTCCCGAACACAATGAGGTCATCTAGGTACACCAGGCACTCTTTGGGATTCATATCCCCCACAGTCTTCTCCATCAACCTCTGAAAAGTGGCAGGAGCTCCTGTTACCCCTTGGGGCATCCTGGTGAACTGGTAGAATCCCAAGGGACAGATGAAGGCTGTCTTCTCCTGATCTTCCTTCTTCATGGGTACCTGATAATACCCAGACCTCAGGTCAAGTACGCTAAACCATCGGCTTCCAGAAAGGGCATTTAGCAGATCCTCTATCCGTGGTAGTGTGTACTGATCTGGCACAGTCCTTTTGTTCAGAGTGCGGTAGTCTATGCATAGCCGGACTGTGCCATTCTTTTTCCTTACTACCACTATAGGCGAAGCGTATGGGCTTCTGGACTCTTTAATAATGCCAGCTCCTTCCATCTGTTGGAGTATATTTCGGACATCCTCCACGTCTCGAGGGGGAATCCTCCTTGACCTCTCTCGGAAAGGGGCTGGGTCAGAAAGTCTGATAGCATGTGTGGCACTCTTTGCACATCCCACGTCCATTTCTTCCCTGGAGAAGACTTTCTCTCGAGTAGCTAGTTTAGCTCGAAGGCTATCTTTCCACTTCTGTGGTAGGGGAGAATCTTCCAAGTCAAAAGCTATAGGAGCTTCAAGATCACCCCCCTGTTCTGTCTTTACAGACATGACGGAAAAGACTTGATCTAACAAATAAATCACACCGATTTCCTGGTGACGATCGATTCTGACCTCTGTAGGTGTTAGATTCTGTATCATTACAGGAAAATTTTTACACCAGTGGGTCCGCCAGTCTTTCACCTCAGGTATTAGAGTCCACCCCTTCTTTTTATCCTCTTCAGGTAAGGATTCAACAAGGTATTGTCCGGTTCCTCCCAACATTTCACGGTGCATGGAGGCTATGGCTCGTAGAGTCCTGGTCTCACCAGGCTTAATGAATACAGTGTCTCTCCCCGCATAGTGGCAAGACCCTGGTTTAGATTCTAGGGCTAGTCGATGGCACTCCTTCCCTAGAACAGGGTTGACCTCCATCAGTCGGGCTAGAGATACATCACCCACTTCGGTAAGGTAGGCTCTAAATACATCCTGTACCATCCTTGCATTGGTGCCCAAGATTATTGGGGCACATACTTTCTTAGCCGCAGGACATATGAGAGCTTCCAATTCCATAGGGCAGATCATTCCTGTGTTTAGCTGGGGGATGGTTATAGTCACTCGTATGCATCCCTCCACAGGCTGGGCCTGAGCTCCCACTCCCCATAACTGCAACTCCCCTGCAGGTTCCATAGGGATATGTTTTAGGTGACGATCATAGAAGTCTCTATAAATGATGGTGACTTGGGAACCGGTATCTAGCAAGGCTGAAGCATCAATTCCCTCCACTTGTAAGTGTATCAAGGATTTAGGCCCAATCTTAGCTCCCACAGGTAAACTTTGTGTGTGTCTTTTCTTTCTTTTCTTGGAAGAACTGGTAATTTGGGCCTCCTCCAGCTCAATAGCTAGCACATCAACATCAGTGGAATTAGTGGGACACTCCCGCTTGAAATGCCCTGATTTTTCACACTTAAAGCAAATCCTTTTGTCAAATGAATCCTCATGGGACAACCTCCCTGGGGTTTCCCTTCTAGTGGGAGGATCTGTTCTCCTTAGTGAGGATTTGGACAATAACTCCAATTCAGCTACCTTCCTTTTAAGCGCTGACAGTTCCTTATCCTCTTTCTCTTCCCGTGAGGGAGGTGGGGACATTTGGTCCTCCAGTCTTTTTGCTTTGTTTATCAGTGTAGAATAAGACAAGACTTGATCATCCAACTTGACTCTTAACATGATCAGGACTGGATCATTGCGAAGGCCTCCCTTCTGAATTTGCTTGGATAGCCGTGTATCCAACTCAGATGCCGTGACTGCTCCTTTATGAAATAGTTTCCCTAGTGATAACTGTAATCGATTGATATAGTCAGAAGCTTTCTCATGCTCCTTCTGCTTGGTGGCTAGGAACTTAACTAATAGATCATCAGTGTCCTCTGATCTTCCATAAGCGTCCTCCAAGACCTGCAGATAATCATGGGCTGTAGCTTGTCCATTAACTCCCCTGAACAGTCTTATCATATCTGTAGCTGGAAAACGAAGACTCTCTACTAACCGTTGTTTCTTTATGGTATCCGTACAGGACCATTCTTCTAACAACTGTACGGCATTATCTTTCCAGGCCTCAAAAGTTTCCTCTCCCGCTGGAACAGGCTGATTACCAGAAAACACCTTTAGCTTACGGTAACTGTGGGTGTGGGTTGCTGTTACTATGGCCGATGAGAGTTTTTCCAGTATTTCAGGTAGGCCACTTGAACTTGTGGTACTCAATGTAGGGTCACCTGGCTGCAGTAAGGTTGAGGGAACTACGGGACCTGGGGTCTTGAGCATAGTTGTCCCTTGCTCTCTGAAAGAACGATTAGTTTGTTTGGGAATGGCCCCAGTCTCTAATGGTGTTAACGGTAATCTCCAGGTGGGGTTCTCTGACACAGAAGTCAAAAACTGTGAATAACGTGATGTGTCGAAGTCTCTTAGGCCTAAACTGGAGGGTTTCTGTGGTGTAATAACTTCCTCCTTGTCAGGAAGAGTGTACACTAAAGGGCATCCTTTAAGTGTTGCTCCCAGAAGGTGTAGGGCTTTAGGCCTCTGTTGGCCTCTCAGATCTGTATGGGAATACGCTAACATGTAGGTTTGACTGTCTGAATCCTGCAGGACATCTCTGATAGTCGCCATCTCTATTCCCAAAACAATCTCTAGGCACTTAGTGACGTGCTTAATCTCACTACCAGAAGGTACTTGGCATATCATCACAGCATGATGTAACGGTAATTTCTGTTGTTGGGCCCACTGCATTGCAAATGGACGTGTGGGCCGGGGACGTAGCATATCTTCAATTATTGTACCCCAATCGATCTCAGCAGTGCCTCCATCTGTAACGGGTTTTTGGGTAGACCCACCAATATCTCTGTGGTAATTTATCCCAGTTACCTCTTTGTGCTCTGCAGGCCAATCCTGAGCCTCCGCTACCTGGGAGTTGGGATACATAACTGTGGCAGTGCCTCCACCCAACGGAGCATCCAGGGTATGGATATGAGCTCCCGCTGGGAACATAGCCGAGTGATTAATAAAACTGACACAGGGCTAACTTAAAATTAACTTTGTATTGCACAGCAAAACACTATGCATAAATGCAACAGAAAAAACATAAAATATAGTAGAATAAAATATACAGAAATGAAATATACAATACAAGGTTCAGCCACCCACAACAATCACTGCGGCCCACCCTAATCTTCACCCTAGTGGCCGCTGGGTACCTTTAGTTGGTGCACATAACACAGTTGGGGCCCATGAGTAACTTACTCCACAGTATAGGTTGAATTGTATTGGAAACTGCAGTATGTCAGTGGGACTGGAGATCAAAAGCTTTTATTGGTGTGTGGCTGAATTCAGGGTGCCCTGTTGTGGAGACAGGGGGAGAGGTTTTAGGCTTACCACTCTACCACCTGCAATCAGGGCAGTTCAGCCTTTAACTTCTTCACTGCCAACTCTGCTGCAAACAGCTCTGTATCTCTGTCTGCTGGAAGATTCTGCCAGGATGCTGCAACTCTCCTCTGAGCATGGATTTCAAGCAGGCCTCTGGTCCTAGGCCTCTCTCACTCTCCTTCTCTCTCTCAGCAAGGGTCCTTCACCTCTGGCATCCAACTCTCAACTCCCCTCTCCAAACTCCAATGGCCCCTTTTGTACCTCACCCATGTGCTTTGCAGTTCGCCATCTGCTGGTCACTCCATAAGAACTGCAGGTGAGTCAGTGACACAGCAGCAATCACTAAAACCCCTTGAGGGGTTACACATGTATACCAAGTAATAGATTTAACAGGAGATAGCAGTGTGAAAAAATGAACATAATAGCACTCAGAAGGTTAATCCTGGCTGTCTAAGTTGTCCTGAACTGAACATATGAAGTTTCATGCCAGAACTGGTGTAGCAAGTGGAAGCAGGTAAAAGCAGAGAACTCGCAGTTATATTTGCGATCAGTAGATGGCTCAAATGTGCTAAGTAGGGAGCATCTAAAGTCAGTGTAATGTGCAGAGGAGCACAGCGGGCAAGTTGATAAAAAGGAAGAATTACTAGGAGGAAAAAAGGCAGGTCATCACCCCCCCAACTCTTAGCAGCTGGACCTGGAGTACAAGGCAGGATAGAAAACCACAACGCTCCTTCACAAACAGAAAGATCAATATATAAAGAAGCTGCTTTCACAGTGCATGAAGAATCATGCAGCCAAGCAACTCATACAGAAAGATCGAACACAAAGGAAGCACCGTAGAAATGCGATCAACTAATAATAACCAGACGTAAACAGCTGGCAGGAAAAGGACAGAACAATAAAACATCGGGGAGATGGAGATACATAGGGGGGGAATATACAACAGAAAACCGGCAAAAAATGAATGCAAGCTAAACATGAAAAGTACAACTGCCTGGATTTCATATGTAACTGCAGTAAATCTATAGAGGAATATAATGCAATACCTTTTAGTTTTAGAGCCTTATAAAAAAGACTGTATGTTAAAATACTCTTTAACATACCCTAATGTATTCCTTAAAAACAAACAAAAAATATCGACCTGAGTTACAGTAGAAGCCACCATTCTCCTCCATGGTCTGACAATTCTTACCTCTAATTGGCTGCTTAAAGCAGCCAATCAATGGCAACAAAGTGGTCCCACTGAAACTAATGGGAGTGCTTTTCGCACGTGCGCATGGGACGGGGGGGTGTCTCACAGGACCCTTCAGGATGGTCACCAAGCCAGTCCTGGAGCTCACTGGTGGTAAGAATATAACCTGTCAGCAGACATGTTTGGACGAACATGTTTCCTGTATATAAAGTAGCTGTGGGATGGGAAAAGGGAAAATGCATATCGGGGGAGGTTGCAGAATTGTATTTGCAATGGTGGACTTCACAAAAATGTAACTCAATTATCATATACATTAAAGCGCATATGATGGCCGAAGGATAAATTTAATGGTTACATAAATGCCCCAAAAAGACAGTAGTCTTTTTAAAACCGTAACTCCACTTCTCATTGCACCGGTGTAGCCTGGGATGACGGGGCCTAATAAACAGGTTAAGCAAGTGCTTAAAGCCCCTAATAATCTAAGGGGCTTCTTGGAGGCTGAAGGAGCGGGACCTGCACATGTGTGATACAGATTCCTCATAAAGTAATATCAGTGTAATATATTTTTCTTTAATGCAAATAAATACTACGTCCCTCAGTTTGTGTTATTATTACAAGTTTTAGCTTGGGGCCACCATTTACCTTGAGCAAATGGTGTATCAATACAGTATTATTTCTTTCAAATTTATTTTAAACATGCATTTTTGAGGCCCATGTATTCTGACTGCTTTGTCCCTTAGTCTTTTATTTAATACAACCCTCATGGTGCTTAAAAATGAATAGATTTCTGTTTTCTTACTTTGTTATTTTATTTAACCCCTACCTGGGCTTCTGAATGTGTCCCACTCCCCACATTTCTCATGGATTATGTGCTTCCGTTATATTCCTTTCCTCCTCTCTTTGAGCGGAGACTAGGGTGGTGGAACAGCTGTCGAGATCCTGATGAAAATCCATGCAAAGTTGACTTTACAAGCCTGATCTCTCTGTTCTCTCTAACAGGTACGAGGGCAATAACATAATGTTTTTCCCCTGGAGTGTGGTGGTTTGGGTTTTGGTGTTTTTTCAGTTTGTATTTCTCATAGGCTCCCATCAAAGGAGCCTCCTCCCTTACAGACCTTGGAGACCATACTCTGCTTCAGGGTGATTATTACTGAAAATGTTGTCTTATCTTTCGGTTAATGCCCATAAGAGTACTTTTGTTGTTATTATACCGTATTTTTATGGATCCCAAAAAAAATTCTAATAAAAAAAAAAAGATGTACAAGCTGTAACCTTCCACCACAGCTGTCAAGGTACCAATTGCTTATCCGTGCCACAGAAATGTGGCAGAACAGAATGTTAAGGTATTGTATATATCTTACTTTAGAGACCATTCTGTGCTAGTTGCACAAATTCCTGTACACATCTTGCTTCATCTGCGCACTCATCAGGTCTCCATGCAGCTGCATGCCAAAAGCCCAATGAGATACCAAGCATTAATATTTATTTCAGGGCTCATGCCAGAGGCTAAGTAATAATTATTAACCTAAAAGTAGCGCAGGCTGTTTTGGCACACCAAGTGTAGTCCTGAAAGGGTTAAGAGGAGGTTGACACACATAAAGCCAGTGGGTTAATGGGAGGGAAAAGGCAGAAAGAAAAAAGAAGGAAACACCTCCTGTCCCCTCATATCCCCCATCTCCTCCTCCTCCTCATCTGGAATGAAACTTGTCTTCAGCTGAACTGTGTGAATTTTTTTCCAACACGTCTGCCTGTCTGCGAGGAAATGATAGGGTCTTTTTTCTTTGTGAAGCAGGAAGCAGACAAAAGAAAAGGTGGAAAGCCCTGCAATGCTGTGTGTGTCTCTCTTGCCATTCCCCTGAGACTATATCATGAGACCTCAAGGCAGATAAAGCATATAATAAACGGGAGAGCAATAGAGAACAGTCTAAGCCACAAATATTCACTGATCCTTAACCCTTTCAGGTGCACTGTGATACATATCTACCAGGCCACCAGGTTGTATATTTAACTATAGCCTGTATGTTTTGGTTGAACTGTAAACCCTATACGCAACCCAGCAGCGAATGGGTTTCACGTTAGATGCCAAATTAGTAATGGACTGGCAAATGACAGACGCGAAGCAAATGTATGCTTCACTGAAGACAATGCTGGTCGTATCTGGTCTTAGTTCCAAGATTTTGTTGTAGTCACTTTTCTTGCACCTGTGTTACAGCAGAGATCTAGACTGAAAGAATGACATACTGTCTGGCCATGAGAATCAGACAGAGATAAGTTTCTGTCAATATTATAGTGGATGGCGCTACTATAGAAGCAATTTAAGAAGCTCCATAAGGTCCCCATTACTCTATGGGCCCCCACCTACGGATGGAGGACACTAATACAGGTGTGACACAAGGATGTCATAATCATACACTACAATATTGTCATTAAGACACAAAACAAACTTGAGCTGAGCTCCTTAATCTGTGCACAGGTATAATGTTTTTTCTATTACATATACTAATCTATTTCTCCTGTATAGGGACCCTTAAATAGCAGTCACCTTTTAATGTCATGCTGGTTCGGTAAGGTGAGATACAGAGGGCAAAAATGTATTATAAGTGGTATCTCTTTTGCATAATAGATTTCTTTAGCCAATGTTAAGATCTTTTTGAGAAAGAATGCTCCATCAATTATATGTGCTAATCCAGAAAAAAAATGAAATGCCTTCTTTCTCTGCTATAAAATAATTTCTGTAATGGCAAAGGATTTTGGAATAGATGGAAAACCAGTGAAGGTGTAGAGGTTACAAGATAAATCCATTGAATTCAGACTCTGAATGAGACTATTTGAAGAATAGTTTGGAAAATAGTGATTTGATTATTTATTTTCCTAGTAAAAGGTAATATAATGGGTGCTTTGCAGTATTATTCCTTTCTGGTTTCTATGCGTCACACAATGTAGAGCAGCACTTTACATGTACTGGTCAACAACAGGCAAAAGGTAAATCAATATTGAAAAAAGACCCATGTCAAGGCTTCAAATGTTGCTTTATTGTCAGTTATGAGCAAATGAATCAGCTACAGATTTCCAGTTATCACCAAAGGAGTCAGCTCTAGGTAGTATACCATAATCTGCTTCTTTGCTCTAAATTGTGAGAATCCAATAATTATTATTATTTATTAAAAACCTCAATACCCCTGATACCCACTGGATCCCCAATGCATCATAGTCCACTCTCCTGTACACGTAATGATTACATTTGAAAAGCCTTATACCTCATTGACCTGCATTATTTGGTAAAACTGTGAACCCGATTCATAAGGTTATCTTGTGAAATACATCAATACAGGCATTTCTTGAATGATTTTGTTCTCTTGAAAGGTAAAAGAGTAAAAATGAACTGGAATGTAAGCCTTTGTTTTTTTGCTATAAAACACATCCTAATAATTACCTGAGTATTATGCTTCAAATGCAATGTACTAACAAGTAAACAGCAGTTTCCCCAAATTATTACGTCTAAACGTTTGTTGTCTTTATCATCTGACCCTGCATCATTGCAATGTGCCCACTCATTGCACAAAGAAATCAGATGCACAGAGCAACAGTAAACAATGATAGGTATTTTCATTGTTCACCATTGATTTTAATTTTGTCCTATGAGGGCAAAGGTACAAGAGACCGAGCTTTAGTGTACTTTACAAGAAAGAAAGCGATAATCCGTTACAGTGGTTGACGAACTGACAGCTGTACAGATGCTTGGTGTTCCTTCATTTTAGAAGCCACTCCTTGAGTTGTTTTTCAGCCTCCCTTCCTCTCTCTCTCTCTCTCTTTCTCTCTATCTCTCTCTCACACACAGTCTTTTTCACACTTTATTTTAGCCCCACCTCTTTCTATAGGTTATTTAAGTCTCTCTCTATGTTCCCCACTCCACTTCACCCCAATCTGTTTTGTTGCTTGCTTACATTCTGCTTTTGGCCCTCTCTTCGTCAAGATTAAGAAATTAGCAAAACATATCCATGGTACATAGAAATAAAATATTAAGAGGATTTCAAAAGGAATCCCAATATATCAACAAAGACATTTTTAACACATTTAATTCTACAACTTGACCTTGAGTGAGAGAAATAACGTGGACGTAAAGAAAACCTAGAAGAAAAAAGAAATATGTGGGTATCCATAAGTCGGTTGTCTACTTTGGAATAGCTACTGTAGGATTTAAAACCAAGATATAAGGCTGTGGGTTTGTTTATCCATTGTTCATTCTTTAATATTTGTTTTAAGCAGAGCTGTTGCTTGAAGAAGGATGCATATAAAAGTTCTCACAAAGTGCCTTAATATGTCTAATGTCATAATAGCCTGTATAATGCCTTAACAAACATAGGTCATCTTTTATTTATATAGCGCCAGCAATTTACGCAGCGCTTGATACAATGCATATATTCAAGGGGTATGACAAGATGAGAATTGACAGACTAAGACAAACCGATACAATAAGTGGAGAGAGCCCTGCTCGCAAGCTTACAATCTTTTTTTGCAAGGGTTACTAATTGTCACCAGTAGCCGATGCCGAGAGCCACCATGACCTACCTGATTTCTTCCTTCTTCCATCCTTCAAATAGTGTGCCAATGTTGGACATACGCACAACAGAGAGACCCAAGGGAAAGCTGTTCTGGCTCTATCAGGCAAGCCTGGGTCCAAAGCAGCTCTCTTCTTTGCCTTGTGTTAAGGATGACCATACAAGTTCAATGTCTAGATACCTGTGTGTTGGTCTTGAAGGCTGCTAAGAAAATATTTTCCTAGGAACCCTTGACACTACACATGCGTTATCACAAGATTTCAGTGGTTTATCTTGAAGGTTTTCTTTCTTCATTTTTTCCATGTGAGGTATGGGACCACTAGTAGCAGAGGGCCAGTGTGAAATTCCTTGATTGGCCTGTGAATATCATTACAAGGAGAATTCCCTGAGGTTAAAAAGTGTAGTTAGGATTAAGTCTGCTCTTCATAGGGTAACACATTGCTAAGGGACTGCATCTGGCTCCACTCACTCTAAGAATTGAGACTCTACAGCTTTTGATGTTGATTCATCAAGAATCTTTAAGAGGACATGACCATAGTTTTCACTGACAATAGTAATAGTAAATGGTCTCTCAGACAAGACTGGAATCAGAACCTACAGTCAAAAAAGTATACTGCACCTCTATTGTCTGAGATGCAGCTCTGCCAGTGTCTGACTACTAGAACCAACAAATAAAGGACGAAGGAAGTGAATTCACACCCTACACTTGTGTGATTATCTTATTAAAAGGGATAGTGGAAAAGTGAAAAAGGATATCAACTGGGCAGTCATAACATATGAGATCAAATTTAAACTCGCATATTGCTGGGCAGATCTTAATCAGTATATTCAATCCAAAGGGGACACAAAGTGTAACTGTGTTTTCCAGAGGCAATGCTCCACCATCCAACAGAATAATTAGCTCATATGCCACACATCTACAAGGATATAATGGACTGAATTCAATGCAGAGATAATCAGAAGTCATTGGATAGCAGTCCTCCCAATTACTAGAATGGAAAAAATATATACAAACGGTAAAATATTCGATTAATGATTCTGGGCCAATATATCACTTTTTTGAATTTTGCAATGAAATCTATGGGGTGACACTGATTACTATTCAATTACATTTATTCCATCCCAATATCACTGCAGCAGCAAAAGGATTCAGGTAATTTGCTCTGATAGTGTGTTGAAGGATAGTTTTCCCTGTACCACCAAGGGTCAATACAGGCACATAAACATGCAATCTATTATTTAGCTGTAGAGCTGTGTACACTAAAGCTACAATCTACATCATTGACACTCACTGCCATATGGAGGATTGACATCATTAGGTAGTGGGTTGAATGCTGTCCCTGTAGATACCACTTACGACTGCTAAAAAAATGTTAGTGCAATGATTTATTGAATTAACAATATGTTTTGACATAAAAAAATATTACAGTTGTATTATTGCTTCTTTTGAATAATAAAAATCAAAACAGGGTATCTAAGTAGATATAACTTGCTCTATGCACAGCACGGCTTAACAGTGTAAAGTCTGCTTCCCTTTGCTATTCCACATTGTTATCTATGAGAGTGTCTAGACGTAGAGTCAGCCAGTCCCTATAACATGCTGCAAACCAGAGTCTGCTGACAGATAAGAATCCAGTCCAGCTTTTCCAGCTGAGCTGTAGCAGCTTGTCTGTGGTATCTTTAATTTTAAGTTTTATTTCTAGTTGTGTACATGCCTGCCAGCTGAGTCTCAAATCCCAGCGCACTTAAAATTCTGGTCTTGTTTTATCTGTTCTTTCCTAGATCATACCTAGATGTAAAGATGTTCCCATTTACAGTGGTTCTAGCAGCATGAATACATACGGTATGTTTATTTTTTTGCTTTATTGATATCATTTTTAACATTATATTGGATGGTAGAAATACATATAAATATATATAACAACAGAATAGCATGGCTTTTTGGAAAGTTTACAATTTTTGTTTATTTCAAATAGTTATCTTAATTTTTGAATTCAGGCATTTTAATTGGACCCATTGCCCCAGGTATTAAGTCAAGCACCTAGCTCTGCATTCACAAAACATTTGTGAAACGAATTTATCATTCTGAAGAGCTCAGTGAATTAAAACGTGGAACTGTGATATGATGTCACCTTTCCAATAAGTCAGTTTGTGAAATTTCATCCCTGTCAGATATTCCATGGTCAACTGTAAGTGGTATGATTGGAAAGTGGAAGAGTTTAGGAACAGCAGCAACCCAGTCACAAAGCAGAAGACCACCTAAAGTCACAGAGCAGGGTCACCAAGTGCTGAGGTGCATGGTGGACAGCCCTTTTCTATTCCAGCATGACTGTGCCCCAGTGCACAAAGCAAGGTCCATAAAGACATGGTTGGATGAGATTGGTAGGGAAGAACTTGACTGGCCCACACAGAGCCTGACCTCAACCCCATCAAACACCTTTGGGATGAACTGGAATAGAGATTGTGAGCAAGGCCTTCTCATCCAACATCAGTGTCTGACCTCAAAAATCCTCTACTGGATGAATGGGCAAACATTCCCACATAAACTCTCCAAAATCTTGTGGAAACAGTGGAAACTGTTATAGCTGCAAAAGGGGGACCAACGCCATAGTAATAATGCATTGTCATAAAGGACCCTGTTGGTGTCATGGTCAGGCGTCCCAATACTTTTGTCTATATAGTGTATAATAGCAGAAGATACTGGAAGGTTTCCTTATTTCAACCTATGTACAGTATACTGTATATATATATAGCTTTCGGGTGTCCCTATCCTATGGTCATATCCACCTTTTGGTCTGCATGTGCAGTTAACTTAAGTTTTTTGGTAGCTCTGGCTAGAGAAGTTTTAGTTTTAATACAGTCTTGTTTTTTATTATTTAATTGCCATGTCTTCCTGCATTCTGTTTGGAAATCATTTGGTCTATATTTAGGATAGGCCAGCTCCCTGACTAACATCATAATTAAAGATCCAGAACTGCTACATGACTAATATCATAATGGAAGGGCTTACTTTGGCAACCATTCAGGAACAGAAACAGATTAGAAGCTGTTGGTCTGTCTAGTCAGTGCGTTCCATGTGTAAAAAGCAAATGGATACAGCCGTATCTTTAGTCAAAACTGATCCCTTTTACGGGACCAGGAATAGATGTAAAAAAGCACAATTGCCATTTTGTCTGATGTGGTAAGGCACTTTTTGACTTAGGACTTGTCCCATAACATTTTGAGACATGACAATTTAGATCCAAAACAGGATACATATAGATTTAATCCAGAAACTAATCTTAGCAGATCTATAGGCACCATGCTTCTGATTGGCTAGTTGGTAGCTGTCACTCACTGTTGGCTGATGACCATACCCGGGTACCCGGAGCCTTCTCTTGCTGGACGCGGCCAGGACTGCCCGCTGATGTCAGTGGGCGTTCCCACATATTTAAAGGGGAAATGGGCGGGGAGCGGGCATGTCAAGACCCAGCTACCGCGACCTGGAGGATTCGGGTATCAAACCCAGAGAGTTCTCAGGTATGCTGATGACTGTCATTCTCATTTTACCCCTTCACACCCCTATAGATGTACATGCACATTCATCAAAAGGTGAAAGGTTGTCCCTTAGGAAGTACCTGTAGATCCTGACCATTTGTTTTGCAGCAGGGACATATCCCTGCCACTTCATCGGAGATCTGGCTGTATAATGACAACATGGACCGACCCTTGTCGGTTTTCTGCCAACAGATTGTGATGGAACCTTCCATCACTGGGACTACTGGAGAGGCCTGACTGCCAGCCTCCTCCTTATTGACTATGGGCCCTGTGTTTGTAAAGACTTCTGTGGCTACTCCTAGCAGTATATCATCTCATCACTGGCTGAGGGGATTATCTCTGTCAGATAGCCAGGATCTGCAACCAGGGTGTGACCGCCATTGTTTTAATTTAATATCAGACCCCTCCACCCCATGGTGCATTATTATGTTGTCCCCTTCCCCCCAGTTCCAATACAACAGACATTTACCCCGGCCATCCCTGCAACTGGTTTTGGCCAGCAATACATAGTGGAGGTTGGGACCCTATTGTATTGTTAATCCAGTTACTGCCCCTGTTGTCTCTAGGAGGCAGATTAAGGGGGTGGTTTGTATCCCAATATCTTCATTATGTTAATGTGTGTTTTGCTGGATATATCCAGCCCTGTGTGTGAGAAATAAATGAGTCTTTGTTTTGGTTTTGCCCTACACTGAGTCTCGGCTAGTGACTGGGGAACTGGGGAAAGTGTGGTGTCCCAGGCTAAGGGAGCACAAGTAAGCGGAGGTGGTTGGTCGGACTAGCCAGCTCTGTGACACAGATCATGTTTAATGGTGCTGAGGGTGAGCCAAGATACACAGCGATACACCATGTACACCACTATAATGTGAATCACACAATTAGGCATTGCCTTCCAGAAGATATTAATGCTGACATCCACCAGAAGATATTAGGAGGTGAGACCCAGCTATCACCCAGCTATCTGCTTGCTGCTCACAGTGTGAGATGATTTTTTCGATAAAATGAAAAAAATAAAAATATTTTAAAAATAAATAATTGCATAAATAAAAATATAAATAAATAAATTAAAACTTTATAGGGAGCCCAGTCATGTCACATAAAACATGCTGCTTCAATAGGCTTCAATAGGCACCTGCTTCAATAGGCTGCACCCTGCAATCATAACTCCACGGAGTTCATTGACTTCCTGATATACATATGGACTATGATATTAACTATTTCACAGCAACATACATACTTTTCTGAGTCCAACGTTACAGTCTATTGTGTACCGAACCTGCCCCGACCTCGGATATATACCTCGTTTTTCACCTGTGCCGTCTGCCCCGACCTTGGACTTTCCCTGCTGTTTTGGATTTGTCTGTCTTGTGAGTCCGCTACTCCGTCTCTGCATCGTGGGTTCAGCAACCTGTGCTACCCCGGACCCTGCATAACATTGGGCCGCACCCATGGAAAAAAATTGTCACTGGTCCATCCTTAACCACTTCTGGACCCTAGTTTTTATTAAGATTCATGTAAATCACACATTAACACAGAATCTAATTCAACACATTGTTTTATCCAATCCAAAGTAGTATAAAAATTCAGCATCTCTAAAGGAGAAACTAATCATTTTTTCCTTGTTTAAGTAATAGACACAGAATATTCCTTAATATCCATTTCATAAATTGATCCATTTTGATAATGATCAAAGATCCTTATAATGATGATCTTTTATCCCTCAGTAAAAGAAAAAAACATTATCTAAGGTAATTTTTATTAAAATTATACTCATTAACAGGCTGAATCTCTGCATATTCAGCTTTATGTAATAACATTCTAAGAGTTCCATATCTGATTGTGATTATGAAGCAGCAGTGACAGTCAGCAGTCAGAGACTGCACTGATGAAGAAGGAATATTTAGATAAATCTATTTCTTTATACTTTGAATGAATAAAGATAGTGGTCAATACCATTTGTAATTTATAGGTATACAACACAATTCCAGAAGAAACATAGGTATACAGTACATTATCTACACCATACTGTCATACATGGGAATTTACCAAGAATGCACCTCTGAGTTATCACCTACCATGTGTTTATGGGAGGAAGGGGCTAGCAATGTACAGGACAGGGCTACCCCCAATATACATAAAAATGAGGGTGAGTAAGAAGTGAGAGGACCGGGGTGTGGAGCCGAACAGGAACCCTTGGGTCTATTCAAGGTTGAGTGAACTAATGTTGTAATAGCAATGTGCCTTGTTCATATCCCACTCTGGGACCTCTGAGCTCTTCATGTCCCAAACACACTGCTAGCTTTTCTGTCTGATAACAAGAAGATACAGAGGTTGTTGGCAGAGAAGGTAGGGAAACATTTAAAGAGTGTGAGAGGCAGAGTGAAAGAGAATGAGAGTTGCACCAGGCATTTCGTTCCTGAATTAACAATACCCCCCCCCCGATTTTCATCCGAACCGAATGGGCGTAATTCGTTGCCCACAATAAGAATAATTTATAAACAAACCTTGTGCTTCTTTTATTTTGGGCAAGTTAGAAGATCTATGATCTCCCCAACCAGCCCTGCTCCTACAGCAGTGCCGGCGGGCAGTTGCCAACGCCATTTCAATTGGGGGGGAACATGGGGGCCATTGCCCCCCCTCCAGCTACAAACATTTGTATCTTGGTGATCTAATTACATTTTGAAAAATTGACAAATCAGGGCTATACTTGGTTTGTTAAAATGTCTACTAAACTTGTTGGTGTAATCACCACATGTAATTCACAGTCCTTGCCAATTATAGCACTATCGTATTTTAAAGTGTTGCTAACAACCTATAATCAGTAGTCAGATAAAATAGTGAAACCTGCCTCTGTGTTAATAGCGTGAACAGCTTACAGTATAATGATAGCAGACACTTCATATTACAATACATATATCTATAGAGCTCCAGCACATTCTGTAATACTGTTAAAACGGGGGGAAAGAGAAAACTGACAATAAAATTAACACACATTAAGACACCGGTACAGAAAGAGAAGAGAACCCTGCTCTTGCAAGTTTACAATCTATTAGAAGGTGGAGGGGTAATGAGATGGAAGGAGAGGCACTGCTTGTTGAAGATGATTTGATTGTAGCGAAGGTGAAGTGAAGAAGGCAGTGGCATGGAGATACATAGTTTGTTCAGGATGCAGGCTAGAATATTACTAAGGTAAGGTTCAAAAGTCATGGGAAGTGAAAAATGGGTGGTTAGGGAAATTTGGTGTGGTTGTTAAGCAGTGATGTATTTCCTTCCATGTATCGCTTCCTTTAAAAGTGGAGTGCTGGGATACAAGAACATTTTCTGATGCCTAGAAGGACAGTATGCGGAGGGGATGGCAGGCAGCACTTCTCTGGGTTAGGCCTAGGGCAGTACTGACGGTAAATACATCACTGTTGTTAAGGGCTCTATATGTCAGATTTGGGGGATAGATTCAGTTCTGGAGGTTATGGGAGCCAATGGAGTAAATGGCACAGTGGGGAAGCAGGGGAAGCGATCTGATACGAGTCTGGTAGTAGTGTTCATGGTGGTTTGGAATGGTGTAGGGTGTGAGAGGATGAGGCTGGTTAGCAGGGAGTTGCAAAAATGAGTATCATAAGAGTATTGATTTTAGTATTTTAATAGTCTTTTCTGTGAGGAAAAAGACACATTTGGAAATAGGTGATTCGCAGGTGGCAGGATCTGGTTAGCGATGAGACATGAGTGGTAAAGGAGAGAGATGGCCATGTATGACATCAAGACAATGAACCTGGTCTGTTCGATAGACTGCAAAGTGGAGGTGATGAATTAACCAGAAGTTTGATCTTAGCAATTTTGAGCTTTAATTAGTGTTCAACAGTATCAATGGTTGTAGAGCGATCCAAAGGGATAAGCAAGAATGTTATATTTTGTCTTAGTGATGAGGAGGTTGTTGCCAATTTTGGTGAGGACTTTCTCAGTAGATGGTTGTGGATGAAAACCAGATTGTAAATGGTCAAGTAGAGAGTTAAAGAATAGAAAATGGGTTAGGCAATTTTGGGTTTACATTGCAGTACTTTGGAGGCCAAGGGGAGCAATGAGATATGGTGGTAGTTATTTGCAGATCTGGCATCTTAGGGGTGGCAAGACTGAAGACTGAGGGTGGTTGTTGGTAAGAAGCCATCTGTGTCTTCACCAATCAGAGGTCTGTGTCTTTACTAAGGTCCATTCAGAGTGTATATCCTTCTGTTAGAACCTACCTGGTCCTGGGTTTTAAGAAAGTTGGAACCTTATGCAGCTAGTACGTACCTTGCACTGCCCATGGTTCTTGTTAGAAGGTCTCTAGCCTTTTGTACATCTTTTGTACATCATGACAGCTACCTCCGTATTTCCATGGTTACAAATGGGTTCTTTTTTTTATAAATGATCCTGTAGTCAAATGGACTGAACAGTGAACATAGACAGATATAGTTTACAGACCAGAGCTAATAGAAGCCCTCGTAGTGGGTGGAGCCTGAGGTGGGCTGTGACATCATGTTAGAAGAGGTGGTAGGAGATGACCAGGCATAATGAGGGAGAAGGAGAGAGTGGAAAGAGGTAGGAGAAAGAGAGAGAACGAGCCAAGGGAGGAAGGAAAAAAAGAGCGGAGAGGAGAGAGAAATAACCATGTCATTTCAATGACAGACACAAATGTTAGTATTGTATAATAGAGTAAGTGGCCATCATGAAAAAGATGTGTACTGTTTCTCTCCCTTTCTATGTCCTCTCTACCTCTTTCTTACCTTATGTAATTCTTCACTTTAAAAGGTATCATATTACCTTCAGACCTCTCCCCACCAAGACATCAAAGATTATCCCAGAGGCAGGGAAATGTAAAGTGTCTGTACAAGGACACCAGTGTCCGTGGCAAGGTTTGTGAAGGTTCATAGAATATCATTAAATTGTCCACCACAGACTTCGATAAATGTCCACCATGAGCAGTGTTGGTGTCTACCCCTGCCCATAGGTCCAGTATTAAACTGTGATTTTCAAAGTGTTTACATCTATTACTCCATGGTGCGGGAAATAGTGCACCTACAAATATAAACCAATGAGAACGGTCAGAAAGTGTCCAAATCATGTAAGGCTTCTAATATATAAACACACACTTGCTGGATTAGAGCCACTTGTTGATTTTCTTTTATGACTGTCAGAGCTGCCTTTATTCTAGGAATTAACAGAAAATGTATTTTGTGCAAAAAGCCTGAAACAAATTAGGGACCAGGTTGGACTGTGCTCTTCGGAATAATATACATCCGCCTACACCTTTAAATAAATTTAAATAAGGATGAGGAATAATACATTTGTGTTTAGTTTCTTTGTTGTAAAAGTGTATAAGCTACTGTTGTATCCCTCTGCCCTAAATTTATGTACTAGACAAAAGCAATCTACAACAGATCACACAAACATATTATACCATGCAAGACATAGAAAACGATATAGTATTCTCTATGACCTCCAGGTGGCAGTATAATACTTTAAGCATTGAGGATCCTCTATTGATCTTTATACTAATATATAACGCTAATTACCCGTACGTTGACAAAATCCCTGTAATATGAAATGTAATCGTAGTAGTAGCAGTAGTTTTCATAGTAATGTAAATTTGTTTTTTATATACATTATAGTATCTCTAATTCCAAACATTTCACATTGCATTCTTAGGAAAAAAGAAATGTCTTTTGGTTAAAATCAGTAAACCCATGCTCATTTTGCGTAAGAATTTAGGTAGCAAACTATTTTCTACATTTCTGAAGCTCATTATCATTGAATAGAAACAAGCATGATTTATTTCCCATATAAGTCAGTAGATACTTCAAGATTGTATCTACTAATGTATCGGTTTGTCTCAGTCTGTCAACTCTTGTCTTGCCATACCCTTTGAATATATGTATTGTATTAAGCGCTGCATACATTGTTGGTGCTATATAAATAAATAGATAATAATAGCTCATATATTTCTTCATCTTAAAGCTAAATGTTTTCATTTATTACTAGTACCTTGGGACAAAACTGAATGACTCCAAATCCTACATACACAAACATGTGTCCACCATTATCCTATTTGTAAAAACTCTGGGTTTTCGTTTGTTGTTTTTAACCTTACTGCAAATGGTGACAATGGTTAACAAAATATCATTTTGAAAAGACATCGTATGATACAGGCAGGCCAATGAAAACAAGATGTAGGTCTGTAAAGCACTCTGTCCTGTAAGACTAACCTCTAGGCATTCTGCGTCCAAAGGATCAGCGAGAAGGCCTTTCGTTTGCACCTGTAACACTGGAAGTTTCTCATTTAAATATGCAAATAATGTTGTTTCCCATTTCCCCTGTCTGAATTGCCAGCACTCACACTACCGCCTAGATCAGTCAAGCTTCCATTTTTGGAACCTGTTTGCCCAGCTACATATTCATCTTCAGCCCAGGGCAGCACCACCAGCCACCCCTCTTTACAGGTGATCACTGGGATATAACATCATACCTCTGCACTGTCCTTTAATGATTCACAGGTGCCAGATGGAGGCTTCATTTCATTGGGACTAGGCTTGCTTCCTTGCCCATTTTATGTAGGACACATACATTTCGCTAGTACATGTTAGGTGCTTCTCTGCAGCATGTGTCTATATGTAACTGTGCTGATTCCCTTCAGTTTATATGTCCCACATCATGCAGGTCAGCCCTTTACATTTGAAAAGCATACAAGTCCCTCTAAAAATGGCAATATGGCAACCCAAATTGGGGTTAAGAAAAATATCACAAGTACCGCACTGGATCATATGTCCTTACTTAACAACTCAAACTACTATGGGCTTTTAGCAGCTGTTTTCTTCCCCTGGTGCTATATTTTCAACGGACTTAGGACTTTTTGAGTGCCGCAACAATGGTTTTTGGTTGTAGTATCAATGGTAACTTGGTATTCCTTCACCTTTTCCAGTGACAGCTCTCTCTTATCTTAGGGCAGCCTCAGCCCCTGCGTGATCTGCTATAGAAGCTAAGGTTGTGGAAGAGGAGCTTTAGTTTGCTAAATGATAGCAGTGTGCTTTAAAAACTACCGTATTTGCTCGATTATAAGACGAGGTTTTTTTCAGAGCAAATGCTCTGAAAAATACCCCTCGTCTTCTAATCGGGGTCGTCTTCTAATCAGACCTCAAATAGAGTCTGATTAGGAGACTAAGATCCAGATCCCCCGCACCGCTGCAGGGGACCTGGATCCTCCTGTCTCACCCCCCCCCCCATCATACACACTTACCGGTGCTTCCTGCTGTATTGCCGGGGCAGCGGGTTGACGTCTACGCGATCCGCGTAGACAACGTCCGCTGCAGCCGGAAGGAGGTGTGGCTAGCAGCGGGGGTTGTCTGCGTCCGTCGCGTAGACCTTCCCCGACTGTCAGAGATCTCTGATCTCTGACAGCCGGGGAAAGTATACGCGACGGACGCATACAAACCCCCGCTGCCAACTCCACCTCCTTCCGGCTGCAGCAGAAGGCGACGTCAACCCGCTGCCCCGGCTGGAAGCACCGGTAAGAGAGGGCTGAGAGGGGAGAGAGGGGAGAGAGGAGAGAGGAGAGGGGAGGGGAGGAGAGGAGAGGAGAGGAGAGGGGAGGGGAGGGGGGGGAGAGAGTGTGTGTGTGTGTGTTAGTTAAATGGGGGCATAGGGCATTTCTGGAGTGGCGTTAAGGGGGCATTTAATAGAGCACTCTGCCTCCTGAAATGCCTTATACCTCCCTATATGCCACTCTGCCCCATAATATGCCTTTTAACCCCCTAAATGCCAGAGTGGCATATAGGGGTATAAGGCATTTCTGGAGGCAGAGTGCTCTATACAATGCCTTTTAACTCCCTTAATGCCACTCTGCCTCCTGAAATGCCTTATACCTCCCTATATGCCACTCTGCCCCATAATATGCATTTTAACCCCCTAAATGCCAGAATGGGATATAGGGGTATAAGGCATTTCTGGAGGCAGAGTGGCATATAGGGGGTCAAAAGGCATACCATGGGGCACAGTGGCATATAGAGGGTTAAAAGGCATATCATGGGCCACAGTGCCATATTGGTGTGGCAAGCCTGGGGGCAGATGTGCGTAACTGGGGGACAGGCTGGAAAATACAAGAAATAAAAACAAAAAAAATATTTTTCTCAATCATAGCTTTTATTAAAAAAAATAGTTTACATGAATTAACATTTACTGGTAAAACTTTTTTCCTTTAGGGTCGTCTTATATTCAGGCTTTTTCTTTTTTCCTAAGTTAATATTCAGATTTTGGGGGGTCGTCTTATAATCAGGGTCGTCTTATAATCGAGCAAATACGGTATTAAACCACTACTGTACTGTAAATAAAGACACATTCTGATATTTTTGCAGCCATATGTGATATTTGTAAGGACATTTGATACCATTTGGGACATCAATATTTACATTGCCCACTGTATAAATCAATCAATCAAAAAAGTGCCGTGTTCCGATCTCCAAGAGTCTTCAAAGCTGTGAAAATAAGCCTCTAGCAGAGGATTGTGAGTAGGTGAGTACTCACATGAAACACAGAAATACACTATACATGTATGCAATAAATATTTAAGCATTATAATGTTACTATTCATGGGTTTTTTTTGGAACAGTTATTATATACATGTTCCTTACAGCCATAGCACAATAACAAATAGATCTAAAAGTATAGTAATGTTCCTTTTTAATAAAGAGGTCACATACTTGGGAAAGAGGGGATCACCTACAGTATGATTATTGAGGGTTCTGGGTTCACATTTAAACACAAACATGTAAACTCATAAACAAAGATTATTTACCCTGCCAGTACTCAAGTGACTCATCATTTCTGCCCGCCAAACAGTTGTTCTGCATGCAAGCAGCTACTATGACAGCTGATTTTGTACCACCCCTTGCATGTCCTCCTGAGTGACTGATGTAGCCATATTTGCCATTACCAGTGTCACCACCCCCCAGCAAGCCTGCTTTTAATAGTTGGACTAAGCAGAATGTTCAACAACTCTAACAACAGTGCTATTGTCAGTGCCTGGTGCCATGGAGTGTCGGTCCAAGTTCATAGTGTTTTTGTGCCTATACTTTCCTTACTCATTGTGCCAATGCTTTGGCGTTCTTCACCCTCACCATGCAGTTCTATATTCCTTGTATGTATGCCTCCATCGAATCCTGCAGAGCCTCCTAATGCCTTGGCAAAAACTGGTCACTTTGGTCTATAAATCAAGGGTAACCCAAAGTTGTAAGACTATAGTCCTTAACACTCTTCATGGATCGTCTAGTAAACAGCACACCACATAGTTAGTGTTGGAGAGTACAGCCATGCAGTTAATAATGTATGCCCACATATATAATGGTTATTTTTTATGTTCTGCCTCCAGCCGACCCAGGACCTCCCATGTTAAAGTTGTATGTCCCATCTTTGTGTAGAGCAACAGGATGTGATGTTTTATCCGACCAGTCCCGGATAGTTGATAACCTGTAAAAGATGCTACTGCAACCACTTTAACCACATCTACTCATACCCCATGTAACCCTGAGGTGAAACAAGTTCCGTACCCACAAATAAAACTGAATGTAACAGTGTAGAGAACTAAACATTCTTGAAGGGGGTTCTAGAATTGTCAATAGAAACTCCCTCTAGACGTACATCTGCTCAGAGGCATCTTCTCACTGCAAAAAAATCTTTATTTTACTATGCCGGAGCTGCATAAGGTACAATATCTAAGAAAGAAAAGCACTAACGTTAGATTTATAAATTAAGGGTAACTTAACATACTCTAGGGTTTATAAAACACTTATTGCATTGACGGTAAATCTTCCATTTGCACATGTTGTGAGGCTAGAACAATGGCAATCCTGCACGTAAGAAAACAAGTAAAATATACCTTGTATAAATGACGTGGAAGCCTATAGGAAAAATAACAGCCAATTATCTCATATATCACAAACAGTGGTGCGTGAAAATTTGTGAGCAAACAGCAAAAAAAGGAAAATTAGATGTTCCATTTGAGATAAGAAAATAATCTGTCTCACAACATTTTGGTCAATTAAACATTTAGCTGCCAGACATTGTCACGGTGCCAGGTGTTAATTTTATATGTTCCAGGCTGTGTACCTGAGGCGTCAGGTTTGTTCTACTATCATCCTCATAATCTCCATCAATAAGCAGAAAGCTCAGCCGGCACAACACTTACTTCCTTCACATCCTTTCAGATTTACACTTGTTCAGCTTTTTTTTCCACGGCATGAGAGTGGACAATCCCACACACAGCCCGAGCATAGAGGACAATTTATCTGTGTCATCTATCTAGAGCACTTCTGCCTACACAATGGGGGGAGGGTCATGAGCTAGCAAGGAGGTGAAACAGCTTATCTAGCCTGAAACCGACAGTCCTCGCTTCCACTCCCCTCTGTTCCAAAAACACAGTTAAATATGTTGTTTACTTATAACGGTTGGCAGTAAGAACCTAGCCTATTAGACCTATGTTAAAATTTGTCACTAGGCCATATGCCAATGTAGGGTTCTTCATTCTCAATTCCATAGCATTCTATTTGCTCTGCCAAATCAAGGCCCCTCGCTGTTGCATCTTGAAACAATATTCACAACACAAGTGGTACATGGTCCTTAAAGGACCTAAACTTTGCAAGCGGCCATATTTTGTTAAGTTGGTTGCGTTGTAGATGACTCACCTATCCCTTCTGTGGCACCATGCTAATTAGTCATATTGGGGGCCAGCCCTCCACTAATCACATGTATCACAATACATTCAAAATGTGGTTAATATCTACAACAATATGGAGTGCTGATGCATAAAGCACTGGAGCTGACTGGCAGTATGTATGTCACGTGTAAATATCATGTGTTTGGCGGAAGGCACAGCAGAAAGCTAGGAGGTGGGAAAAAGTGCAAATGCATATGAGATTATTAAGGGGAACAGAGCGAAATTCCACATTTTTTTTACAGTTTAGTACCTCCCCGTGTTACCTTTGCTAAACAATCTACAGAAACTTGTGTATAAATAAGAGGTTAACATAACTTGGATGGTGCCACTCGTCCTGCAGGTGTGTACATGTTAAAGGAGAAGGGCACTGAGGGATTTTGTTAAAAGAAGCCTTATTGCAGCCAAACAGCTTATATCAGGTTTCTCTTGTGTAATAATATTAATGACAGAGTGTTCATGTCTGTACAGCAACAACTGCTGTTGCTGTTGGTTGGTTATGTTTAGAACCTTTGATGAATAGAAAAGGTATATTAAATGGGACAGTAATAATCCCGATTGAGTGTTTTTCTATACAGACCTTAGTCACAACTATAGCTAATGGAAAACATTGTTAGCTCCAACCCCAAAACCCTGACTGTAATCTAACCTATGGTCAAGTATACCCATTTGGGGAAAAATAGATCTAAATACGGTAACTCTGTGAAAGCGAAAATTCAGTTACAAAAACAGCATTAGGCTAGGTTTCCACTTGGTTTTTTTTTGCTAAAAACGCCCATAAAAACGCCAATTCAGCCACACAGCGTTTTTTTTGTGAAAAAACGCTGCGGCCAGATGTTAGCTGTTCTTCAATAGGAAATCGCACAATGCCATATCCACTTGGCGTTTTTCTGTTTGGCGTTTTTTCAGTCCTCTTTGGTGTTTTTCTGCTTTTTGGGGCTCTGTGGCAGTTTTTCAAAATCGCAGCATGTTGACACTCTGGCGTTTTTCTCCAATAGAAGTCAATGGGAGAGAAAAAACGCCATGAAAAAGCCATGTGGGTTTTGCCTTGGCGTTTTTTATGGCGTTTTTTCCACAGTTACAATGCAGAGGATGGACCCAGTATCTGTGTGTCCTACGAGAAATAGGCTGGAAACAAACAGTTTCACACAAAACAAAGTTCATATTGAATTTTACACCATTTGGAACAAACATGCCATTACAAACAAACATACCCAACTGGATCCTGCGTGCCAAAAGCAACAGCAAACAATTTGCACCATCATTTGGGGCCAATCTTCCTAGAGGAGCAGAAAATCGGAATAAAGCAGGCCTTACAAACCACAGAAAAGAGACAAAAGGGTCCGCCGGGGCGTTTAAGTAGAACTCTACCAAGGAAATGACATCAGGAGGGGGCAGATACTTGCCATTTATCCTAATCCCTTTTAGCTGGGTGAAACTGCTAACTTGTAAAGGCTGGAAAAACTGCCTAAGGTCAAAAAAAGCAATTTCCACAGAAAGGCTAAAACTCCAGAAAAAACGCCAGAAAAAACGCCAAAACGCAGGTAAATGGAGTGGCAGTTTTCTTGGCGTTTTTCCTAGCGTTTTTCATCAAGAAAAAAACGCAGGACAAAAACCCAAGTGGAAACCTAGCCTTATGGTGATTTTTGCTCCAATATACCATAGGAAATTAATTGAAAATACGCCCTTCAAAGCTTTCTGTCCACTGCCTTATAGTGAAATATTTGGATTAATGTAGAGTTTTTATTTTGCTGGTCATTGAGTGGCCCTTGAGAACAAAAATACTCAAAATATCACCTGGACTAAACAAGTTTATTGACAATGACTCTCCTAGACAGATGTGCTGCTTAATAAATACTCAATTTCTGTCATATTTTTATGAAATAACAATAATGATCAATTTAAAGGTAAAAAAAATATATACACAGCCTCCAAAAAGGTTCACTTATGCCCCAGTTTAATGTTAATGTAAGTTTAACACTACGCATGATTAACACAACTTGTAATTAGGATGATAATTTCCCTTTAATTATGAGGTACATAGAAACAATAAATTATTTTACATGTGTTCAATAAATACTGTTGTTCACAGGAAAGGAATTGTATCATTATCGTGCCAATCTAGTATATAAAACATTAAAGTGTAGCTAGTTTCATGAATCACTGCCAAGTGTGAAGTATGTGAGACTAATGGATATTGTTGGTGTCTTTGATCAAGGAAACCTGTGTTCCAAGTTGCATGCTGTGATTAAATATTTAGAGAAGAAACACTTAACGCCAACTGGAATCAACGCAGATCGAGGAACCAGCCAAAGTGGAGAAATGTTATTGTACCAACAACTTGTGAAGGTGTTTGCGGGCATAATGGCAGCTTGTATTCTTAACTATATCATCAAAGTAATGTTGTGTGCTGCCAATGAATGCAAAAGACTTTAATGCACTTCATTTCCTTTTTTTCTTAGCTATTGTCCATGGATTATGAAAACCTACATAAAGATTATGTTTTTGGTTGAACTTCATGAACCGATATAAGTGGCCAAGAGTGATCAATGGGCAAACTAATAGCAGATCTTCCCAATATCCTGCTTGGGTCCCGAACTTTAACCATCTCCCACCGTCTTAATATTGGCCTGAATAAAGTGTTCCATATGCCTGATTATAAAAGATAAAGTTACAGCATTTACTGCAATCTTGTTGAGAGAAAAGATATAGCACACTATTTCTTAGCTACAATTTTTTTTAGTTTTTTATAATAATGTTAAACATATACAGTATAATATAGATTTAGGTGCTTTATTTAATTGCAAATACATGTAAGCAACCAAATATTCAGTATATTTGCCTTCACTCAGAGTACACATGCTGCTGTTATGAACTTCCCACAGACACTTATCACCAACATTTTTATGAAGGTATCTACCAGACACAACAGAAGTGTTGGAGTTTGTGGTGGAGTCTTATAAGCTGGGCATTACAATTATTTATAGTTATATTAAAAGGGGTTCAAAAGCTTGCTTCTGAACTATAGCAGCTCTCTACGTATTTCCTTTTTTTTCCTTCTGTCTTTCTAAAGAGAGATAGTGAAAATTGTGAATGGGGGGAGAAAGGAAGAGAATAAAGAGAGTGGGAGAGAAAGAAGAAAGAATGAAAGGAGAAAGAGAGGGAGAGCAGAAAGAAAGAGGAGGAGAGAAACAAGAGTGGTGCAGAGAAGAGAGAATAAAACAGAAAATGAAGGGAGGAATAATAAAGGTGGAGTGAGAAGGAGAGGGAGGAATGGAGAAAAATAGAAGAGGGAGGGGAGAGAAGAAATAGGGAGAAGGAGATAGAAGAAATAAAGAGAGAGAGAGTTAAGAATGAGAAAGCATTTTGACATTTTAGTGACAGAAACATATGCTACTATTTCTATATAAAACTATAGTTTAGAAGGTTGGTTAGTTGATTTCAGATCTGTTAAATTAGTCCAATGAAAACCTCTAGAACTATTGTATTAAGCAGATGCTCTCCAGCCATGTTAAATAACGTAAAATATAAGAACAAGGAGCAGAGCTGCAAAAAGCTGATCTGTGAAATTTCATGTTCATATTCCCTTGCGTGTGGCCTTGATGCATTTCGCTGCAGCTTGATCAGCTACAAAAGGAATAACTTACCTTAGACAGACAATTTTAGCTCTGTCATGAGCGGGAAGAGACTCTTGTAAAATGCTGAAAACTGCATGCTTTCAGAGCGTATAAGCAAACTAAATAAAGGTAGAAGCACACATATATGGACAGGCAGACAAATGTATTCATGTACAGACAGACATCTGGAAAATGGACAGTCAAGTAGGTAAATGGAGAAAGATACATCCTGAAAATATTCTCGTGTCAAAACAGCTGTGGGTGAACACTGAAGTGGAATGTTTTAAAGGCAGGATTCCTTTGTTTCTATAAGCCTATAAAGTTGGGATTTTAGGTTTTACAATAACTATTTTGGAGAATTGTACTCATGTTATTTAAATTCCATTAATTACATTATTATTATTTATTGTTTTATATAGCGCCATCATATCCAGAATAGAATTGGAGCTGCGATCAGCCATAACATGAACCTTTTATATAATGTCATATTAGTCAGGCAGAACGTTGGAGGTAATGTCCAAAAATCCAGAATAAAAGCAGCTGCAACAATCATACAAATTAAACTTTGTGGCCCCTGGAAGCTGCTGCCCCTTTTTATTCTAAAACGTGGGGGCAAGTGATTATTTGGCTCACTGGGAGATTAGAATTTTGTGCCAGAAACGATGGCGATCCGAAAAAATACAAACCATCTTGTGGAAAAAAGGTAGTAACGTACATCATGTTTAATCTGTTTTACTAGACGCCATGTTGTTTTAACAAGTCTTTTAATACTGAGTGTTTGCTTAACTCCTTTTTCTCATAAATTGGATACAGTTGATTCTACCTCTCATAAAATAAAACAAGTCATAAAACGTCTTGTGAAAATATATACGTCTACACAGCAAGACCTTCCTTTTTACTTAAGTACTAGAACAACATGCCAAGCAATGAGGTGTTCTTCCTTAGGCCAGCTGGGTATAATGGGAGTTACAGTCACAAGGCAGATCTACCCCAAATTTCCTGTACGTGGCTCAGATCTGTTATATGTTACACTAAAAAATTATAAGAAGCATTAAAGAAGGTTATGTTGAACAAAGCATACTGTAGCAACACATTAGAAGGGTGGCTTTCACTTTATGCCATTGTGCCATTTTTTTATTGTCCATTTTCACAAAAATGCCCTTGTGATCATTTATTTGCACACATAAAAAAGGTCTGGATTGCCCCGCAAACTCAATAATAAAGTAATAAAAATTGCAAAATTAATATAAAAGACAATATATGAGATATTCTGTATATATTAACTCAACTTTGCAAAATACAAAATTAAAATGACATATACTAGTGATGTCTAGGGGGTTTTTTTGCCTTCCTGATCAACAAATGAAGATATTTGGGAATTCTGGATGTAAACATAACATGAATAAACAAAGCTTCTTTAGTATATTTAATCTTTTGCCACTGTTCCATAAATTAGTATTGCTCTTAATTATTTAAATAGATTTATTTCAAATGTGCTGTACCTGGTTTGCAGATCTCGTTATCATTATCATGGCCTGTAAGGAAAACCAACTTAATTGCAGCACAAGTTGACACCTCCTTTACTTACTGGTTCATTAAGCCATGTTTAACCCTTCATATCCCCATACAAACACAGCAGAAGTGCAGTGATATACATGGAGTTTTATAAATGGTTAATAGGCCAGTGCAGCTTGCATTTCCTCTCGCTAAACACTTGAATAGGATTTGAAGACATGTTCCCTTGAATGGATCATGTAAATTACTCAGCTTAAAAATTATGAAATGGAATAATAGTGGTAAATAATGAAGATATTTGAAAGCAGGTCTGTTGAATGGATGTGGCACAATTATTTATCCTGCTGATAAAAAAACAGAAGAGGGATGTAGAAACCTCAGATTTCTTCAAAGAGAGAACGTGCCTCCAATCTCATGCACAATGGTTATAATCGAAAATGCAGGGCAACGTTCTACTTCAAAAACATTGTGGTTTTTTTTTAGACGCATGGGCTTAGTACTATGGCATTCCGTATGGTTTGCTAATAGGTGTGGGTTTGCTCCCTGGCATCTACATGCCATGTGCAACTATTACCATCTGTGGTATATCTGTACCTGCCCTACAGGTGCTGTCATTACCTTAAGATAAAGATTTTATTACATCAAGGTAGTTCTAAAACAACCTACTGTCTTTCCTTCGCTTGCCTGTAAAGCCTTTTCTTTCAATATATTTTTTTAAGGAGGGGGCTGTCAGTAGGTTTTGGAATCTTGTTTTTGCACGCTGATACGTATAATGTAAAAGGAAGTGAAATATGGTGATTATTTGCACCATGTATATAAGTCAAAGCCTTTGAGAAAATGATACACCTACTCTGAGGCTTATAGTCCTGAACTTTACTGCTTTAGCACTTAGCATCTAGGAACTGACCTAGCAGGTTCCAGAAGTGCAATATGATAGCAGTCAGGACAAGGTACACTAGGGCTTTTCTGACATTTTAATAAGGTGAACAACAGGGTATTTTTACTACAGGTGCTGGGATATGATGTCCCGGGACAGCTCCTTTTAATGCACTTGATGGAAGCTGCACCGGCTCCATAGTGTAAATGGGTTGGGTAGTAGGACACCAAGGGGCCTGATTACGCAAGAGGGCAATCTGGCCCCTGCCTCGTCAGCCTAGCCCAGGATATGTTACTGCACTAAGTAATACCCCCATCCATTGTGTTCATGCCTCACACAGTTCCACACAGTTCCCCAAACAATTAATATAATTTTTATTTATCTTTTTTTCTCGGAAAATGTATAGGTAAAAATTAAACTGCAAAAATAATACATGAGTAGCTCAGACCAAGGTAAATATGTAATTTACTTCCCCACAACTTGCTGTATCCACACCTTTGGTAATAAGGAAATTGGCTTGCTCAAAAGACGATTATCTCGGGCTAACTTGCTTCTTACAGCATGTATTTTTCATGCCGTTACTATTCAGTGTAAGTGTAACATAATTACAGAGAACAAAGATGAAGATTACAGTTATGAAAGAGAGAGAGAGAGTGGTAGTCTGACACAGGCTACTGAAAAAAGAGAGCACAGATATGATGAGTATGGGAACTACAGTATCTCACAAAAGTGAGTACACCCCTCACATTTTTGTAAATATTTTATTATATGTTTTCATGTGACAACACTGAAGAAATGACTCTGCTACAACGTAAAGTAGTGAGTGTACAGTCTGTATAACCTCAACACAAAGCCATTAATGTCTAAACCTTGGCAACAAAAGTATGTCAGTGTGTGTGTAGAGGTATGCTAGTGTGTTTGTGTTTTGTATGTAGGAGGAGCTTGTGGAAATCAACCATACGTCTTGCAGAGGGGGCTGACATTTTTTGTTACGCCACTGATGTGTAAGTGTGTAATAGCACTAGTGTTGAAGTGTTAGTGTGTGTGAATATGTGCGCCAGTGTGTGTGTTATTTACTGTAGAGGGCAAGAGGTTGATGGGGCCCCTTTGGTTTACCTGACCCCAAGCCAAAGATGCTGGCCCCACCCTTGCATGCAGCTTGCCTGCTCGTCTTTTGAGCAAGCCCCCTCTGCGAGACGTCTGGTTGATTTCCTAATGCCAGTGTAAAGGGAACTAGAGGTCTACCAGAACATCCTTGGCCATGCAAAAAGGTCAATATTTATCGAGGGCAAACACTTGGTTTTTATGGACAAAGTCAAGTCATCATGGGTAAATACACATAAGACAAATCGGTTCTGCTTTCAATCTACAGCCAATTGGGTGTTGAGGGTGACGGCCCTTCAAAGTGGCCAATAGATTCAAACCTGACGGGTGAGAAATGGGGACTAATCAGAAAGCTCCCTACTATTTAAACCAGGGGACATGTATGTAGGCATCACAGGGACTCATGGGAATGTGGGGCATTACTATTACTCTCACATGCCACAGGATGCCATTGCTGGGCAAGGTTAGTGATCTTGGGGCAGGAATTAAATAGGGTGGATCTGGTCTCATTGCTGGGGACAACTGATGGGCATCTTTAGACTAGAAAATATTTAGGGAAATCAAGAGCTGCAAATATCGAGGCTATGTTATAAAGCAGAGCTTTCTTTGTCAAGACTGTAAAGGGATTTCCCAAGGGTACAATAGTTAAGGATGTAATAGATGGTGGTCCCCAAGAATACCAATACTTATTTTTTGGTTTTTGGAACCAGACATTCTAGGATGGCAGCAATCTTAAGAGGTTTAGGACACTGCCTTTCACTACCTACTGTATGCCCAAGGTATTGCACCACAGCCATGCCAATCTGGCATTTATCCAGACAGCTTGCCATACTGGCATTCTGAATTCTCTCAAAGATAGCATCCACATGTGCAGATGTTCTGTCCATGAATTATTGTGCCCCCTTGAGTAGCTTATATACCAACAATTGGAATGTAGTTGGGGCATTTTTCATCCCAAATAGCATAACTCTAAACTAGAATAAGCCATATGATAAGAGCTATCCTTGGGCTCCATTGAGCTGCTGAGTTTAGTACAAAATCTCTATTTGCTTGTTAATTATTTTTTTCTAAATTACTATAAGGTGTGCAGACCTTTGAGAGGACTTTTCAGTTTCTACACAGTCTATCAGTACCTGTTTTGTGTCGCGTGATAATTAAATATTCTAGGGAAAATTTATGAATACGGCAAAATGTTATGACTAACCCCTTAATGCCTTCAGGACTATTCTATTCTAAGCAAAGTGGCCAATGACAAAATGTAAGAGTACAGTGGCATGGACACTGAAGTGTATCAGCACTCTGCGCACAATGCTGACACGGTCAAGAACACTAAAGAGTTGAATACAGATGCCAGAGGATCTATCCAGGTTCTGTAATAAGGAATGCGGGCTTGAGAGCCTTCCTTTTCTATGTGATCAGCTACAGTGGGCATGAAAGTGAGAAAAGGAGAAAAAAAAGCAATAAATATATTTCAAAATAGCAATGCAATTTTAAAAAAATACAGTGGAAAATAAATAATGAATATGCTATGTTTTGTAGAAGGAAAATAGGATACTATGCATAATTATTAATTGTAATTATCTATTGATCTATAATTAGAATGAGTTATTGTGCCCTGTTAGTAATAAATATAAAGGCTGGCGACTAGAAGTCCATTCTTTGAGGCCTACTCAGGCTTCCCCTTACTGTGTCGGACCAGAAGCTATGGTAAAAAAAGAATTAGTGTTCATGATAAAACAGACTGTATGTTCCTGAATGAACTTATGTGCCACAGTTACGCTCGCAACCAAGATCTGCGCCTCTGAATTACTGTTAAATTCACCTGAGGCTTATTTATGTACTTTCTACTGAAGGCGCTTGGCAAACTTTGTTCTGTAATAATAAATAATACGAAGGGTAACTAGGAAACTTTGGCATTACACTGTATGTCAGCTATACCCCCTTAAGCAATATTGGAAGAGAACTACTGGGATCCATTCAGCTTTCTTTTATTTTATGCCTCAGCCTCAAAATTTCTTTCCTGTCTTTTTTCCTGTCACTGGTTTATTAGGACATGATTCAGCTTCCCACATTGTGTGCCCCCTCCTTCCCCTCCCTCAGTCTCACAAGCGTTTATCACTCTTGTGTTTGCAGACAATTGGCTTGCTTTATACAACCAAGGGCAAGCTGAGGCATCTTCACTCCTCATCCACTAACACTTAGGTATGATAGCTGCACCTTTGCAATGAAGATCAAGAAGCTGCAACGACACAAATCCCGTTCTCTTATTTACTAAATGTCATCCGTGAATGCAGCTCTGGAGCAGAATACTGAGAACAGGAGGCTAGATTCTTTCCAGTGAATGTCATCACCTGTTTAAGAGAACTAATGTCCTTTTGTGACTGTGTCTACTCATATCAGACAGGCTTGGTGGGACCCCAGTGTGTGTTTTTGTTGTGGGAAAAATTGGAAAAGTCCCAGCTATAGAAATACAAAGCAAAAACATTGAAATAAAAATGTACGACTTAAGAAATATTAACAGTTAATGGTAAATGGCAAAATCCCTGTTTTACATGTAAATATAAAAGTAATTATAGGATAGATCAACAGAAGACATTCACTTATTTACAAAAGAGCATAATTTAACTCTCAGGTCTTGCTTTTAAAATGGGGTTCTTTGTGATTATTACTTGAAGAAGCCACTGCCTGTACAGACCTTCGCTAATGTTGCCGTTCTAGGAAACTTATAGGCAGTCAAGTCACCAAAATATTCAAGTTTGTAAATAGAAAATAGAAATAAATTGCTTAGTAGTTGAACTGGTGGACGACAAGCCCCCCATGTTTTATAACACAGATCAGATAACTGTTTAAAATGTAACAATATTTATGTTGGTTGTTATCACCAGGGATAGGAAGCCCAGCTTCTGCGGATCACGTCTCCCAAGTTAATAAGTCATTGTTTATAGCATATCCTATATTGACCAAAACTATCCTGCCCCAGCAGAACAAACGTTACAAGCCTACAAACGTTACAAGCCTTCTAATGTCCCATATAGCTGCGCAAGGACCGTCTCCAATATCACCAGTATTTAAACTTGATATAGGAAAAGCACAAGAACTACATTACACCCCAATGTACAGATACGTATGTAGTTTTATAATTATTGCATCTTTATTTTATTTATAAAAACTAAATGGGCAAACATGTCCATAATATATCTCGCTTAAGACACTTAAAGTCTTAAAGCATTTTTAAACTTATTTTAGACAATACTGTACAGCATTGACAGATCTATAAAAATCAATACTAAAAGTTATAGCTAATTTGCTATCAATTTTAAAACTAGGCACCGTTCCTATAATTCCAGGACGGTTGGTATGTGTGTAAACAACAAAGCACTGGCAGGTTAACTTTATTAAAGGTCAATGTAGTGTGTTACAGATGGGTACGTTTCACAACACCCTACTTCTGTAAGTTAATTTCTGCTGCCTTTCCCCTACTTTATTAGCCCTACGCGCTGATTGGAAATCGCTGTTTGATAATGATTAAATAAACTTAGCAGAACCTACCAGGCTTTCAAAGAGTGAATATTTGTAATGGACATTTATTACATATCAAAGTGTACGGGATAGACTTTTTCAGTGTATGTGATTTGAAATATTTCAAATATCGGCACTCCTTCAAAGACCCATTATTACTACTCTACTTTGTCTATACATATTTTGGCTTTCCTTACAAAACAAAATTGCAGAAAACAAATAGTCCACATTAGTGGATGTAACATTATTAATAGAACTGTGGTAAAGGCATCCATGGGGAAAACATGCACTATACAATGCCCTTATTTATATCATGTGCTCTTTTGTAGTATTACATATATCTATGTATGCATTTGAACATTATATATGTATGTATATATTATATTAAATATATATTTATAAATGTTTGGTGCCAGGGATTTTGTGGTTAACATTGCTTTTCAGTTTGTCATAGAATAAACTCCCCTTTATTCTTGTACTACATGATCATGAGACAGTGTTTACTTTGCTTATACATCTGACTGTTCCTCTATGTAAATTAGCACATGCCTGTAAAACTAATATGAGCAAATTTGGTTAAAAATGGTAGAAAGATAACAAGCACTTTTGGTAAAGATGATACCTTTATTGGCTAACTTAAGTATAATAAATTTCAAGCTTTCTAGACTATCTTGGTCTCTTTTACAGGTAAAATATGCCAGAGAAAGGGGTCTTTATAGTCTAAAGAGCTTGCAATCAATTAATCTTCAGTTAGCCAATAAAGGTATCACCTTTACCATATTTGCTTGTTTTCTCTCTACGGCTAATACTGTAAGATGAATATGATTTTACAGGGTTAACATGCAGTGTAGTGTATACCAACCTGAACGTTAGTATGTAATGTTTGTAAATACATGTCTTATATACATATATGCTACAGACATCACTAAATATTTAGACAAACTGTGAACACTATTATTGTATATGAAAAGATATCATTTTTCTGGCTTGCTGTTTACATATGTAATAAACTATGCATTGATTAACAAGAATATGACGCTGTATCTGTCCGAGTCGTATTCTCCAGCTTGATCACCTCTTAAAAATATATGAGAAGCCCCCCACAGGAGAGCTCTTGGAAGTAAAGGATTCCTTTTCTCTTTCCCCTCACTGTGGAGGGAGCAGAGGAGAGAGCAGCAGATACACATAAGGTTTCAAAGCATGACAAGCAGGTTCAGTCTCTGAGATATTGAGGCAAATAAAAAGCCTATGTCTTCCTGCTGCTCCCTCCCCTGTGCACACACAAAAACACACGTACATACATACACTACATACACACACATCATACAAACACACGTACATACATACACAACATACATACACACACAACGACAGAAAACGAAGGGAAGGTCAAAAGTTGACTGTGTGCCCCGTCCTCTCCCTCCCAGCCTCCGCACTCCTCTTGCTGGAGCTTTAAACTCTGCTCCAGGTTTTACACCTGGTCCCCGGGGCCGCCTCACGGCCTCTTGCTGCTGTTTACCGAGCTCTTGTCCTGATATCACTCCGCTGGCATGGAGGAGGAGGAGGAGGAAGCAATGAGAGCAGGAGGAGGAGAGCACTTGATCATTGTGATGGTGGCAGGAGGAGCAAATGAGCAGAAGCAGAAGCAGCAGCATTAGCAAAGCCCTGCTCTATCAGCTCCCTTCAGCAGCCTCCGCTGCTCTACTTTTTGCAATAGCTCTGGCTATGGAGCTGTGTGTGTGCTGTCCCCCCATCAGCCTCTCCCTCCTCCTCCTTTCTCCCCCAGGATTTAAGTAGAAAGATACATTTCGTTTTACTGCTTCTTCTGCACCACCTTGCATTTTTTTCCTCCTTAAAGCTCTCTCTCTTTTTTTCTTTACCCCCTTCTGTATTTTAACATACGAGAGATCCACAAAAAGTACTTTGGACGCTTTGATGCCCACACCACTAAACTTTTTTGCTGTGCATTCTGGAAGGGGACTCCAGTGGGAGAGCAGGCTGAGTGTTAGTTGTGTCTGAGAGGAGGAGTGAGATGCATGTGTGTGTGTGACTTGTGTACACTTAATGACTGTGATCCGGAGTGTGTAAGTAACAGTAGATGTGTGGGCACCGGGTGGCTGGACCTTTCTGTTCCCATCTGACAAACATTGGATTATCTAGACAGAAGACGTGACCTGATCTCCCGAATGCCATCCAGAAGTCCTGCTCTCTTTCTTAGTCTATAGATCTTTTTTTTTTCTACATGTCTGATTTGGTAAGCGATCCCCTCACCTCCTGTCCCAAGGGGGCTGTGTTGTACTGAGCAGTGATGCACTGATCGCGGGGTACAGCTGTGAGCAAGAAGCATTGAACTGCCCATTCATGCAGGGGCAGAACCCCAAACTCGCTCCTGATCCGATTTCAAACCCACCTGGAGAAACTCTTTAACAACAACAAAAGTAGAGGGGGCTTTCCGAGGAAGGGTCTTCTTCAGTTATTTTTTTTTTTTTGGGGGGGGGGGGACTACAAACTTCTTTTCCAAAATTGTGTGCACGGGGACTGGCATGGGGGATTTTGCAGCCCCCGCTGCCTCTTCCAACGGCAGCAGCAGCCTGTGCATCAGCACTGCCCTGGGCAGTAGCATCGGCGGGGCTGGTACCGGCATCGGGGTTGGGAGTCATAGTAGTAGTAATAATACCCCTCCCAGCGCTGCTGCTGCCCCCAATGCACTGAACAATAGCAGCGCCGGCATTCCTAAACACAGCACCGTGGTGGAGAGGCTCCGGCAGAGGATAGAGGGGTGCAGGAGGCACCATGTCAGCTGCGAGAGCAGGTACCAGCAAGCCCAGGCAGAGCAGCTGGAGATGGAGAGAAGGGACACTGTGAATCTCTACCAGAGGAGTCTGGAGCAAAGGGCCAAGAAGTCAGGAGCCAGCCAAGGGGGCGCGTCTGCAGGAGCTGCTTCTGCTGCCGCAGGTTCAACTGCCGGCGGAGCTGGTGGCAACGGCAAGCAGCACCATCACCACCATCACCAAAACCACCACCAGGGCAAGCAGCAGGATGCGGAGGCAGCGGCCAGCGGCACGGCTGAGCAGAGGAGCCACACGCTGATCATGGTAAGAGGGGGAGCTCTCGGGCACACTTGTTACCGCTAGAGTTTCATTGCTTGGCACGGAGGGGGAAGTAGGTGGAGGGAGGGGGTTATCTCGTGTTTTCGGAGCGGGGTTAGGGGTGGAGCCAAGAAAAATGGGCAATGCCTCTTAAAAGTTTTCAGCTGATCGCTTTTGTAGATGAAAGTTTTTAGCGGATGTTTTGAAGCCGCCGAAGGCAATGATCGCTCTTGTTGTAGACTTAGAGCTCGGCTCGCTGTGTGATCCTGGGCTAGGCCGGGCTGTGGGTGCCGGCTGCGAAGGTGTTGTAGATAAGTGGTGGGGTGGCCCGGTCTCCTGGGCAAGGCACATGCCAGTGACAGAATGGGCACATGTACATGATACACCTCTGTCTCTTTTGTTTCTGAAGGCTGAATGCGCTTCCAATATAACTTATTGCTAGAGTCCAGCTCCAGCGTTACCTTCCATTGGTGTGTGTATATAGCGCCGGCATGTTCCGTAGCGCGGTCGCCCAGGGAAGATATCTGACGAAGAACAGGGTGCTGCTCTGCGGAGCTTACACTCTATTGGGCTTATCCTCTGATACTTCTGATAGGCGTCCCGAGTCCCCGGCATTGAAGCTGAAGGAGTAATGCTGCAGAATGTTTGCTGTGTCATTTATTACCGACTACACTGACTTGCTGATTCATTCCATGCCTTACTATTATGAGTAATAGGAGGGTCCTTTGTACTGTAATAGTACAGTATATATATATATATATATATATATATATATATATATATGTGTGTGTGTGTGTGTGTGTCGTTACGCCGGGTCCTTTGTGTGTCGCTCTTATTACACATTGACGAGCCCCGCGTACTGTCTGTCTTGCCGAGCCGCAGCGTGCAGACGGACGGTACATGCGGGGCGGTTGTTGCACTTTCCCGACTGCAGTGCGTGTCCCCGGCCGCTGACAGGTCCCTGTCGTGAAATACATTGTGCGAGCGGCGTGTTTGGTCTAAATGTAGACAAGTGGTTAAAATAAAGTGAGGCGCTGGGGAGGGGCTCCTGGCTGGGGGTGGGGGGCATCCTCAGCTTCAGTAATGAGGACAATGTCACAGCAGAAGCAGGTCTGCTGGCTGCTCACTTTGGAGTGGCAGAGTGAGTGTGTGCTGTGGGGGAGGGTTGTTTGCACAGTAGTGGCTATTTTCCCTCACTCCCTCCTCCTTCCCTGTGACTGATGCTGTTAGACTGGTTAGATATCTTACAGGAAGCAACCCCCTCCCTTTATTTAGGTTCTCCTGCATTAGGGCACAATCAGCCTTGTTCTCTCTCTCACATCATGCTGTAAAAAGACAGGATCATCTCCCCTGAATACTCCCAGAGAGAGGGGGGCAGAGTTTCATTCCCCTAAACACCTATGCTTTATTTACTGTCCTATGACTACAGGATACAGCAGACAAGAACACATTAAATTGGCTACTAGCCCTTTGTATGTATGTATATATGTATATATATATATATAATTTGCCATTAAAATTTCTGAAATCCAGACATTTGTGAAAATCCCTGACTTGCGTTAGTAGGAAAACTATTGCCGTGTTGTGCGGCTAACACGATGAATGTGTAAGATAGTTTGATGCTCATGATGTTATTATGTCCCCATCCCCCGCGCGTAGTATTGTACCGTAATACACATATTTGCATTCCTGCTGTGGATCATCCAGATTTGGTGAAATGTCCCTCATGGGTTGAGATTGGCTTCATCCACAGTTCTGGGTGTTAGAAAGTAACACGGGGCTCTTTTAGGCTGGCTGGATGCTTGATCTATGCCTGGTGTTCTGTACGATTTGTAAGTGTTTCAAAATATTTAGAAGATTAACTCCCAAATGTACCACTTTCCCTGCAAAACATACCGGAAAACACAATTATACTACTTCTAAAAACAAGGGGAAAAATATATTTTTAAAGGTTAAATTTTTGTTAGATTGACAGACACATTTGATAATAAAATGTAGTATTTGCAGGTTTTTTAAATTGCTAATTTTGTTGGCGGAACGAGCATGATGTCATGGCCTGTACCAAGACTCAAAGTTCCTCGATTCCGGTTTTATTTTTTTGAAATCCGTTCTCCGGTACCGACCAGAGCACATCCTGGGGGCACTCGACGGGTTAACCGAAGAATCCATGTGCGTGAATGAGCGTGTGTCCCTCGCTAATGTTTCTTTTTTTTTTTCTCTCTTTTTTTAATCAATTTGTGCTCTGCTGACTTCCGCTCGCAATTTATTGATGAAACAGTAAAGAGGCGAGAATAGACGACCTGCTTTTCAGAATAAGCACTTTGGTAATGAAAAGGTTAACGCTCCCAGCCCCAGGCCCATCATTATCTCCTCACTGTTAGGAGTTCTTCATTCTGGGATTATTGTTCTTCTTCGGTTGCTCTTGCTTCCAATTCTTTTATTTGTCGAGATATAAAAATACCCAGGTTGCATGTGTCCACTTTAGCCACCGTCTCTTTCGGTTGTCGGATCAGGAACGTGGGGAGGAGGAGTTCTGTTTTCCACCCAGAGACATATTTTTTTTTTCTTCTTCTTTCTGCTGCTTCTTCTTTTTTAAACAGGAAGCTGAAATCGTAGATGTTGGCCGGTGATATGTAAAGTCAGTATGGCTTCTTGGCTGATTCTCAGGATATTCCCCGTTTTTATTGAATATATTCCTTTTTAAAAAATGTTTAAAACCCCCCACATTGCAAATATTATTTATTCTAGATTATTTTGGTAGGTACATTAATATCCTGTTGTACGACGACACGGATTATGGTGGCGCTATATAAATCAATGATAATAATTATTATTAGTTTTAGCATAAACACAAGCAAATCGTGGTTGGTTTAGGTTTTGGGAATGCTCAAATTATGCTTTCCGGCTTATTCTGAACACACATTATATTTATCACTATTCTGCGCAACGTAGAATTGGATGGCAGGTCAGAACCATTCGGCCCATCTAGTCTGTTCATCTTTCCTGATGTAAAGAGTCAGACCTTAATCTGTCCTTGGTCTCATTTTAAATTCGAGATAAGCCACGTACTTAATCCATGCATGCGTAAATTCCCACACTGTTTAAGCTTCTGACACTCATGCTGGGAGGCTGTTCCGCTTATCTACCACCCTCTACATTGGACTTTATATTTTTCTTCCTGTGGTAATAGTTCAAAGTATATCAAATCTTTTAGGGGGCATACATTAATTATAATCTGACCCGCTTGATGATTTTTTTTCTTCTCCCCAGCTCTGTCTGCCCCATGTGGTTCCTTCCTTGTGCCTTCCAACGCAGAGGCCTTCTTATGAGAGCACACATGTGTTCCCATATGTAAGCACTGATTTGATTGGATCACAATGAGCCCCATCAGCCTATCACGGCATACTTTAATTCTGTGCATTGTAGAATGTAAGCAGGGAGTCAGTTATTCCGTATATATATATATATATAATTGTGTGCCTCAATGGTTTAAGGGGAGGATATCGATTAACTATATTCCAAATAATGGTTATATTTCAGTTTTACACAGTTACCTAAGTTTTTTTTTTTGTTGTTTTTTTTTCTGGCTAATTAAAATGTATGTACAGAGCCCGTATGTTTGTTTTAAACGTTTGTTTGTTGTAAACATTTTCTTTTTGTTTATAATCTTGACAGATCTAAATAATATTGTTTTCATTTATTTATTTATGATGCTGCCTGGGTATTAAGCTGTTAATCATACTCGGTTTGTTTGAACCTACAATTGGTACATCACTTATTATATATCAAATAATTCATTATATATACGCATATATGTAACGTGTGTATGTCAGTGTGTGCAAGGCTTTTGATATGTAAAGGTAGTGCCCATCAAGGGGACCTGAGTGGGCCAGACAATGTACAGAAGAATTATTGTATGTAAAATAGCTGGTGAAAATCATGCAAAGGAACATTGGTTGATATAAAATGAAAATGTATTTGATGATATTATCGCTAGTGTAATAACGGAAATGACTAAAAGCAGAAGTCTCCTGAAATAACTGCATTGGAAAACAAGCAACAACAAAAAGATTTTGAGCCGTAGAAGACAGTAATATGATTTGATACGTTCTAACATATTATAATCATTTCTTCCTATAATAATAGAAAAGAAAGGGGGATTTGGGTCCCTAAAAGGTGCCACATCCTAACACTTGGGAGGTATTTAATGTAATTAATGTTCTAAAGGGCCGACCTGTTCCTTTGTAAAGGGAAAGCTTCATAATTCTCACTGCATCTCACCCGTGCTGCACCCCTTCTCTGGAATTCCCTTCCACGTTCGATCAGACTTTCTCGCTCGTACCCCCTTTTTTTCGAGAAGCGTAGAACCTTTCTTCCTAACACTCTCGGCCAACATCCTAGTCAAGCCACCTACCTCTACAGATCATCCTCTATATAAATCCGCTATATAAATAAATGTAATGTTACAGCAATACAGGGCAACTTTAAAGGGCAACAAGTCCCAAAAGAAGACATCATTGCTTTGTCAGGGGAACTCTTAATTCACAGTAATATAACACAACAAAAAACTTTACAGTTTCCAACAGGATGGGAACATAGTTTTTATTTTGCAATTCATTTAGGTGAAATGTCTCATTGGCATAAAAGTGTTTTAAGGTTAATGATATTATTTTGGGATATTTGAATTGGATGAAGGAGGTGAAGGTGTTGTGTTGCTGGAACTGTCGATGTGATGTTAAATGTTAGATTAGCCTATCAAAGTTCTGGTTTCGATTCATCAAGTTGCGATTTCACTTTGGAAACTGTGTATCTCTCAATAGCGTTCATATCGGCTGCTATTAATTCTAACAATATAATAAACAAATCACAGCTGGTTAGCTACATACCTGTTATTTTCAAATTTGGATATAACATTTTCCTTAGTCCTTTATGTAGAGTCCTATATACACTTTTAAACTGGTTTGCATGATGCCATTGGGACGCATGTTCCCTTAGAAGCCAACATGTATGTGCCATGTACTCCATGCGTTTATACTTACAGCTTGTAGTGGTAACCATTACAGTTTTAACAAAAGACTATAGTAAAGAAAACTCCATCTCCTCCTTTCCTTGAATGCAGGACAGCGGCACAAGCCTTCTTGTTAGGACTGTGCTTACTATTTTGGGACTGTTAGCAATAATGTGAAAATTATATATATATATAATTGTGTGCCTCAATGGTTTAAGGGGAGGATATCGATTAACTATATTCCAAATAATGGTTATATTTCAGTTTTACACAGTTACCTAAGTTTTTTTTTTTTGTTTTTTTTTCTGGCTAATTAAAATGTATGTACAGAGCCCGTATGTTTGTTTTAAACGTTTGTTTGTTGTAAACATTTTCTTTTTGTTTATAATCTTGACAGATCTAAATAATATTGTTTTCATTTATTTATTTATGATGCTGCCTGGGTATTAAGCTGTTAATCATACTCGGTTTGTTTGAACCTACAATTGGTACATCACTTATTATATATCAAATAATTCATTATATATACGCATATATGTAACGTGTGTATGTCAGTGTGTGCAAGGCTTTTGATATGTAAAGGTAGTGCCCATCAAGGGGACCTGAGTGGGCCAGACAATGTACAGAAGAATTATTGTATGTAAAATAGCTGGTGAAAATCATGCAAAGGAACATTGGTTGATATAAAATGAAAATGTATTTGATGATATTATCGCTAGTGTAATACCGGAAATTGCTGGAGCAAACATCATTTTATTTTACTAAAAAGAGTTGTTAATACATAATGGCACTAGTAAGCAAACAGGGATATTATAATTAGAGACAATTTTAGAATGCTCAGGTGTTCCCTCTAACCAGGGACGCTTAATATAATGTTTTATTAAACCTGCTCGCTATAGACCACGTGTACTGTCATCCTAATGTATAGCTTTAGTATTCCCATGGGCTCTATATACCAGGTTAAACTTAGACCTGCGAAAGCGATTCAGAGTCTTTTTGGAGTAACATCAGGTATTTCACTGCGATAATAAGCATTTGAAACAAGGAGTTAAAAAATAATATGAAAATCGTGACCATGCAAAATGAGAGAAGAGAGAACTAGGAGCGGTTCTGCCAATGGGTTTGCATTTTAAAAAAAGGGGGGGTAAAATGAGAAAAAATCTGAAATATTAAATTGCATAGGTCATATAGAACATCGTGGGGTCGGTGAACGGTAAACATTTTGATACTAACTTGTGGAAAGCTGCGTTTGAGACATACAAAGCTGTATGTGCTGAAAAGAACAGCAAGCACTTGAGAGCTGGGGTGAAAAGGGCTGCGGAGTGCGGAGCGAGAGAGGGTCAGGTACACTGCACTGCAACAGAGACACAAGGAGTGGCAGAGCCTTCCATGAGGGCTGGGGTGAAAAGGGCTGCGGAGTGCGGAGCGAGAGAGGGTCAGGTACACTGCACTGCAACAGAGACACAAGGAGTGGCAGAGCCTTCCATGAGGGCTGGGGTGAAAAGGGCTGCGGAGTGCGGAGCGAGAGAGGGTCAGGTACACTGCACTGCAACAGAGACACAAGGAGTGGCAGAGCCTTCCATGAGGGCTGGGGTGAAAAGGGCTGCGGAGTGCGGAGCGAGAGAGGGTCAGGTACACTGCACTGCAACAGAGACACAAGGAGTGGCAGAGCCTTCCATGAGGGCTGGAGAATTGTGCTGGTTACATGGAATTTAACGGGAAGCCGGCCAAGAGAGAGTGGGGAGAGCAACGTCTCCTAGAGAGATTTATCATGTAGAGTCAGGAGGGTATATTTTATAAACTGCTGGAAAGAACTCTAGTTAAAAATGTTGGCCGAAGACACTGTGGCTGCCTCAGGAAAAAATGAATTGTACGCAAATGCTTGGTAATGCACTGGAACACACACTCTTAGTACACAATGTAGGCACCGGTAGCCAAAGTCAAATGTATTTGCTTTAATGGTTTTGTTTTATTGTCCAATCAATCTTTAAACCCAATGTTCTGTGTGCAACGGCTGACGCAGAGGTCAGAATTGTTGAAATGTTAGTTTCTTGCATAACATTTTTTTAATAATTCAAAACTAATTATACGTTAGAGAAATCCTAAAACTCTGGGTGAGTAGTAGGAGTAAGTTGCTCACCAGGTCGTGTAAAAGCAACTATTCAGGTATAAAACCAAACACAAACATTTATCTACTTTGTCTTATCATCATATAAGTAAATGGTCATGGCGATTGGACCAAAACATTACTTTTTGTATAGAACCCACATTGTATCATACCAAGTACTAGCTTGATGGTACTAGGGTCTACTTGTAATTTAATGGTCTGAGAACCACTGTGCATGGTCCTGGGGATCCTAAATAGTTTAATAAATAATAAATATTTAATATGGATAAATGTTCCATTAAGGACATCATATATACGAGCTTTGTTAAACGGAGAGCCACCAGGTGCATGGACTACAAGAAAGTTACAATAGTCAAGATTGTAATCAAGAGCGGAAACAATGTTTCCTGTCATATTTTCAACGTTGCAGGGGCTTAAAGAAAAGACTATATAACAAATAAGAGTACGAAGCAGTGACTGCTGTGTGATATAAATCAGAAATACATAATGCAGGACACACAATCAAAATGTATGTATGTATGTAGAGGGCCACTGGAACACCGTGCTGGAAGCAGAGTATAAACTAGTAGACACAAGGGGTTCATGTACCAATTTTATTATTTCACAGCAATATTGTTTTTATGTATATATTGCCGCAAATAAATATACAATTTACAGCAACCATTTCTTGACCATCTATTCATCGAGATTACAGGGTTTTATGTATATTTTAGGCGGCTGAGCATCCCTAGTGATTTTAATGTAAAGAGCCCATGTTATAAACCGTGTTTATATAGTGTTTGGAGATGTATGATCTTGCAAAATCTTGCATGTGCAAATTATATGCATATGCACCCAAAATTTTTATTTTTCTGAGACTACCTGATTAGTCAGGTTCTGGTTGCTGCGAATTGGAAGTTAGAGTGTACAAGTCTGACGATAGGTGTGGATTTCATGATCACCAGTGCAAGAAGGAACCCACCTAGCAGAAAATTTGTTACCCAAGTAGTCTGAAGCGAAACAGATCAACCCTGGCAAGAATGTGAGAACAGGGTCCTGGATTCCCGAAATAAAGTAGCAAGGGTCAGGCAGAAGAGTAGCCGAGACAGTCCAATGCAGTCAGGTTCAGTAACCACTAATCATGCAGAGGTCGCCTCGACAGCAGCAAAAGTTATCGGAAAACAAACTAGAAGTAAAAAAACGTGAAGAGATACTCCGGAAGTTGAAGGTGGACAGGTTAGGGGAAAGAGGTACCAGCGGACACAGGGCTACTACCACTGGAGCTCTGGAATAACCGAGCACTGATGTGTTCGCTTGGCATGCCTTTATAGTTCTTGATTGGCTCGCCTCTGTGTGTGTAAGAAGTTTGAAAGGGATGGGGTATGTCAGCATGCACACTCGCCGGCATACACTGCATTAGGGCATGCATGAATAGCCACTGTGGTTGCCCACATGGAATAGCGGGCAGCAAGGGTGTCCACCAGCGCAGAGGATGCTGGTAGCGTACGTGACCTACTCTGTGATGTGCGCCTGCTGTAAGATAGAGGTTGAGTGCTAACGAGGTTAGGATGCTAGACGCAGAAGGGTGGAATTGTGCCCCAACATCCTCAAGTTTACATGTGTTTATTTCTATTTAACAAAGTGCCACGATTACTACCTAAACAATCACTCCAACTCTTTCTTATACCTCATATATCTTTCAATTGTTTTTTTTTTTACTTTTTTTCAGTTTATAAATAATCAACTATATATATATGAGAAATAGTGCGTGTTTTGGCAGTCATGAGTTAATGAAATGGCAGTAGACTGCTAACTAATACTTAGCAGCATTTTATTAACAGTCTGATGCAGTTAAATTCGTTTTTCAAGCTTAATTGGAGAGCAGAATGATTTTTTTTATCCCCCTGCTCCCCAAGTTGAATTAAGTAATTGTTTCAAGTGCATTATCCTTTTATTCATGCGTCCTGTGATCCCAGAGTTATCAGTCCCTATAGATCATATGTGGATCTGTTTACCTCTTGTTCCTAGACAGGGAAAACTGCAGGAATGTAAAGGAAAATGTCTTTTAAAGTGGCAGTTTTTCTCTACATATATCCATATTTCTTTTTAACGTAGGTTTAAGCATACGTCATTGTAGAAAACTGTGTACTACATTTTCAGTGGTGGCATTTGTACCTGCTCGACCAGACATTACCCTCCTCGAGATAATAGTTGTAATTGTCTGTTGAGTTGACTAGTGATGATACCTCTGTGGGTTGTGAAACTGATACTTGGCCTGTCATGGTTTGGGTTAATATTTGATGTATGATGTATGGAGTATATCAAGCGTGTGGTTATAAGGTTTACTAGAGCATCATTGGACAATGTTATTGCACAAAATCCCATATAAAATGAGGTGCTTTTATTTTAATTTTTTCCATGATGTTGAATTTTAATAGTGTTTTCTATTTTTTGTGTATTCTATAGTTTAGACACAATTGTATATGGGGTTTAGACACAATTCATTATGGGAGTGGGGGCTTCACTGTGTGACAGTCTTGTGTGCTGTGAGTGAACAATGAATGGTTGTCAGCGATGGTAATTAAAGCCAAGTTCACTTACATTTTCCTTCAACCATTACCTGGCTTCAGATGGTAATTAATCAAGCCCGAAAATTAATATCTGTCACAGATCCAGTACACAGACCATTTCTTATGGGCTGTACATGATGTTTCTGAGTGACTTTAACATGCCTTTAAAACACAACAATGCTAAATGAAACCAGAAACTGAGAACTCATCCAATGCCTCCTATGTGCCTTCAGACATAACAAAAATATATATTTTTTCCTTTATTTATCAAAGGCTTTTGTCTGTAAAAGTTATTCTTTGTTTGGAGGCTAACTGGAGTGGTTGGTTTCTGCAAAATAAGATACAGAGAAAACTGTAACTTAAAAACTGCTTCTGGTGTAATTCCTTTAAGTATGAAGAACCTTCTAAACAAACTGACCTTCACAGACAACCAGTTGACCTTCACGGGTATCTGTAGCAAAGCTTTTTTGTTTTGTTTTCCAGAACAGTTTGAAATTTTGATTGTAGCAAAGCCGTACACATTTTTAGTTTAAGATGTATTTGTTAAAAGACCAAAAAGTCATTTTATAAACCCATTTCATTGATGGAATGAAGTCTCATTTGAGTCTAATGTTGTCATGTATGTAGGTTAGCTTATTTCCAGTGCATTGAAACGTAGCCTTAACATTGATTGATCCCACTTACACACACAGGAGTCAGTTACATTTTCATCAGGCTGTGTTTATCACCACCCAGCCTGTTTAATATGTTGTGCCGGATTTGACAAAGATGAATTGAAGCGCACAGAAAGCATCTTTTTACTTCCCTATAACTGATTACTGAAAGGTGCTGGTAACGCTTTGTTCTATAGCAATGTGCTTAAACAGACATTGTTTGGCTTGTCAGCTTGGGGAGTGGTTGGTGTAGTTGTTTGCCATCCAGTTGTTTCTCTGGATGAAGAGCGCGTGACATATTTATCAGACATGAAATATTTTGGTTAGAGAATTGAGGCTTTGCGACTGTGATAAGATATATAGTGTTTATATGCTTTTGGTGGATCCAGGGACAGAGTGAGCATAAAACAAAGGGCCGAATGAACAAATTATACCAGAAATTAAATGTATTAAATGTCTTTAGATCGCCTGATCGGTGATAATGCACCTGGGCCGACTCAGGATCGCAGCTTCTTTTGTTTAGTGAATGAATCAAATTTTAAGATGATCTTCAGCTCTCTCTCTAGTGCCTGCCATAAATAGACCTCATCAGATCTGCCATTTTATGAGAAATATGTACAAAACTTTTACAGTGATTTAAGGTAGTTTTAATAAATTGATTGTTATGTTAAAAGCAGTAATGCTGGCTTCTAGTATAGATGTAATAATAAACCAGTTCATGCCACAGCACTAGGCCTCTCCACTTCCCCAGTGATTTGCTGCAGATTTGCAGTCTCACAGTCCCGGACTAGTTATCTGTACCAATGTTCAAGTAATATTTTATCTGGCCCGCATTGTTTGCTCACCATAACAACATTGCAATACAAAGCTGCACTCGTATAACCTCATCTATTGCATATTTGCCCCTCCTACCCCCGTGATGCATTCTAGTTTACGCAGTTAACCTTTATGCATAGGGGAGCAGTCGTATTCAGCAGTACATCTCAGCATTCCGACCGCTGAGGACTACGGTTGCCATTGGCGGAGAATCCCGGTGGTCATAGTCCACCGGCACTGAAAGGCCAGTGGTTGCCAAGGCCTGGAGCAATGTAACTGCATCCAGGAGACACTTACGTTTAACTGTGAGACACTCTGCCCATCTGTCTCTGCAGCTGGCACGAGTCCGGGACTAGGAGTGTGAAATGTTCTGCAAACCTGTTAATGCTAGTAAAGAAAGCAAAGAAACATTATCTGTAACTGCATGGGCACTGGGCCATTCTCAAACAGAAATGCGTTGGCTTTTCCGCTTTCTTTTTTTCCTCCCATGTTTTGCACTTTAGGTACGACCGGTGTCTAGGGTACATGGTCAGTGTTTATTTAAATAGTTACATTAATAAGGGCTTATTTGTTTTATTTTCTTTACATACATCAGTATTGTGTCGCCACATATTATTGCCAGTTCCGCGGTAATTACAGCTTCCATACGAACATTGTAACAATAACATGAAGGGAGGGTACAGAATGAAGACTGATCTTACCATATAAAATACAATTCAGCCTATATGGAAGCGTTGCGTTGCCGTCATGTGAATGTGTTATTGCAGGGGAATACTTTTCATGAGCACTTTCTGACTTGGTTGCAAAGACCTAATACAATCGTTGTGATGTCCTACTAAATATGTATTGTTCTTATGATATGTCTACAGTCGGTTTGACCTTTACTGGCGCATTTCTTACTTTCTGTTGTGAAATGCTTCATCTACAGTAACAGACCGGCTAAGTACATGATAAATTGCACTTCAAAATAAGAAACAAATTCATCGGTAAACATGGTGTTAGTGCAGCTTACAGCTCAGAGAGGTGGAAGGATGTTGTGTACATGGCACCGTATCATCTCTTTACTCCTTAGAAAGCAGGATTAACAAACTAGTAAATATTTGTAAGACCCAGCATGTACCTCATAAGTAGCAGTGATTATAATGTATTGCAATGAACTGGTATGTGCGATCAATCTTACTTTATTAGAAGCCACGGTCCTCACTGGGTACCAACAATCAAGAATATACTAGACATCGTAATGACACTTTCGTGGAAATGGTTGCCATATGAATTAAATAATTTATCTGCTGCGTTAATATCTCCTTTTTTTTCCCTACCCTACCATTGTATAAGTAGCAGGGATGAGGGACACTACTTAGAAAGCACCGCAATAACTCATACTTGTTTTTAGGAAGACAGTCTTGATTTATTTAATTTGACATAAAAAAAATTCAATATTTTTGTAAAAGCTTTATTTTTTTCTAAATATTGAACCTTCACTTTGCTCCAGAATTCTGTGAGTTTGAGTGCCAGAGAGCTGTTAGAGAAATGCGTGTTTCAAGTGTAACCTTTAAACGTAATGTATGTACCTTTTAAGAAAACGGTTATTTTGATCTAAATTACAGGAATAAGATATTCTAATTTGCCGTTAGATCCTAGCTAGTTCCTCACATGAAGGAATAAACACACATCCTTGAAATAAAGCAACATGCGGCAGTCTATCAATCCATCGATTGTCTGATGGTGGATGTTTAGTCAGGAAAAACTAAATGATTATGTATAGCATGATATAGAGAGAGGGGTGTGATAGTTAAATCCCTTTGATTATTATAAGTACATGTGTGAAGTTTATTTCAAAGCAATGTAGAGAAATGTTAGAATAAGAGGTCACAGCCGAAGACAAATGGTCAGCAGGGAGGGCCAAAAATGGCTGGTCTGGCTTGGACCAGCACACTCATGGAGGCGTAATATGATGTTACATAACCCTGTGGTAAAAGCAAGGCTGCTCCCACCGTGTGTGAAAGCTGCTAGAAAGAAGGCCCTGGGCAAGGAAAGGCAGTGAAGGAGTAAAAGAGTGAGCGGATAACGGAGTTAGGAAGGGATTGAGTTTATGGATGTACATTAATGTGTATGTGTAAGTCTGTGTTAGTGTGAGTGTGTAAGTGTGCATTTGAAGGAGTATGTGTGTGGATTAGATGAGTGTGTAAGTATGTGTGTTAGCGTGAGTGTGTGAGGGGGTAATGTGGCTACTTGGCTTAACCTGCCCCCTGGACCAGAAAGTTCCAGCCCTCCCCTGAGATACAGTGGGTTAAATGTAATGTAAGGCACTGAGAAGGTGGTAAATAAATGGAACAGCCTCCAAGCAGGAGCCGTAGAAGCTAATACAGTGAGAGAATATAAACACGCATGGGATAGGCATAAAGCTATCCTGAATTAAAGACAGGACATAGAACTGATTACGATTCCAGCCTTTATATCGGGAAACACGCAGACTAGGTGGACCGAATGGTTCTTATCTGCCGTCAAATTGTCGATGTAAATAGAACATATTAACATAGCAATAAAGCCAAGTTATAAGGCCACATGAAAGGTCACAGTGAAACAGCCTGACATGTGCTAAATGGATTGCTCACCCCTCTGGGTTCAGAAAGTTAGGAAAAAATATGAGGAAGTTATTTAATAAGATAAAGACACTTCAATCAGTTACCTCTCATCACATTTCTCTGCAAGCCGTTTAGAGAAATATGTTGTATGTCCCTGCACTTTACTCCCCCCCCCCCCAATTATTTACAAGGAAGCGATGCTTGATGAAATGTTTGAGTGCCAGCACTAACCAGCTCACCCCTTGCAATTCAGTTCAATTTAAAATGATCCACCCCACCATTCCGCCTGTGACTCAGCCCTCATTCATTGTCTAGTGAGATCATTGCTCGTTTTATTGCCTAGCGACATCATTGCCAGCTCCGCTGCATGGTGACAACACTGCTCTTTAGAATGCCTGCTAACATGATTGTTCTGTACATTGTTTGGTGACATCATTTAACCCCTATCGCAGTGAAACATGCCATTTGAAAGGAGAATATGTATTTCCTTCTGCTAGATTAGCACATCTGCAAAGGTACTGTAGTTTATAGTAATTATACAAATAACAAGGTAGGCACATTTCCCTTTTTATTTTGTTTGCGCTGTTTCCAAACAAGTTTAAGGCGTGCAAGCACTGTTGCCTGCGATATTTAAATGCCTCTTTCGTGTAAGGGCAGGCGTATTTAAATTCTGTAAGTATTTTTTTGATTGGTTTTGTATTCGGATGCAGTCATTTATGTTTTCTAGGAAACATATTTCAGTGAATCAGGACCTGGCACATTTTATTATGCTTACCAAAGATCAGTTTAAAGTTCTTCATTTATGTTCAACCGGTCTCATGGAGAAATGTTTATTTTGTGAAGGATGATTGAGCTTTTCACAATGTTTATTGAGGCAGTTTATTTCTTTCTTTCTTTTTTTTAAAAGCAGTCATTAAGTGTTTATGTAAAAACCGCTCGTTCAGAGAATCTGGAGTTATCTGGATGTGCACTGTTGCACTACACGTTGTAGCAGGGAGTTAAATGCCCTGGGAGACTGTTCCATCACGTAGAGAGTAAAAGGATGGTTTCCGAAAATAAAAGGATTTCTTTGAACAATAAATTATTTGCTGTAAACTGTAGAAGGGAACGAAGCACCCCTTCTTTGGCACTCTGTGGTGAATGGTGGCAGTAGAGTGAGCGTGGCCAAATGTCGCTCCTCTGCCAAGAGAAGGAGGAAAGTGACTCGTTGAAGCAACACTCCACCCAGAGACTCCAGGTCAAACCTGGAGACCCCCCAATCATGTAGCTGGGCCAATAGCTTCCACTCATCACCATCTGTTTATCTATGATTTGGTATAATAAATGGATCTGTGCCTTAACAGTTTGCAAAAGAATATAATTGCTTTACTCTAACCCACTGCCTTGTTGTGCAGCAAGTGTATCTTCAGTTTAGTTTGAACCATTAATAGTCCATATAAACAACCGTGTTACATAACATGAATGTCACTTCCGTAATACCTTATCTTGCAATGTATGGCTCTAAATACAGGCATTTGATCAGGTGATCAGTAGTAATAGTAGTTCTTAAATCATACTATTTCAGATTAAGTGCAGTTTACATAGTGTTTTTTACTTAGGGACGGTTCAGTTGCAAGAACACGATTGTAGGAGCCTTGGAAATGACAGGTGGGGGATTTGTGGAGTCAGGATGTAGAATTAGAACACACACACACATATATATATATATATATATATATATATATCCAGTAATAAAATATTCACTAGCAAAAAAGCCATAGTCATCACTGAAGAGACAAGTATATTTAGAACTAGAAATTACGCAGATGAAGCTAAGTCACAGGAGTCCACAGAACCACGGATGTGTAACAAGACTGTCCTGTTTCATACAGAGCCTATTCAATATATTCACTTGATCCATCCAATATTAATCATTCAGAGAAGCGTGTTCTTTTTTTTAACGGGCCATCCAGTAACCAGCTGTTAGAGGTTTGCCATACTCTCTGTAAAGAACTGTTCACTAGCACCGACTATTATATGTATCATACGTAAAGTACATGAAAATAGAAGTACGTATAAAGACAAGGAAACTGGAGAGCTTTCGAGGCGGTGACAGGTTTCTTCTCAGCGCCTATGTTACAATCCTATGGATCATACCAAACAATGACTCCTAATCCAGTGAATTCTATAGATTTTATTGAACGGTATAGGGAGTACAGAGGTTCCCTTCATTGAAGCGAAAGGCCTTTGCTTATCTTAGTAATTTTCCTGCCATGAGATGCTTGTTGACAGAGTTAAACTGATTGGGGCAATCTGTAAGATCTTTACTCTAAATAAACTTTCCAAAATAAAAGAGCTCTCTGCTGTAATACCATCAAAGTACGGTGGGACTTTTGGCTGTGTTGCTGCATGTGGTTAAATCGTGGCTTATTGCTGTCAGATGGTGGATGCAGAAAGCAGCGTAGAAACGGAGCCTCCAGGCATGGTGACCCCTCTCATTACCACATTATCCTGCCGAAGAAGAGTCCGCGTCGGAGACAGCAGAGTGTGCACAACATGGGGCACATTTAAATATTGTGTGATTAAAATCATTTATTTATAAAGCGCCGGCAAAGTGCTCTACACCACTGGAGAGCCAGTGCTTTCATACAGTACCATTAAATGGCGTATATGATGCACGTGACAAAATGCAATGTGGCTTTTGTTCAACAGAACATGTTATCTGCTGATAGACTTGGGGTTTTATCTTTTAAAACAGAGAGAGATTCGTTTGCAAGCAAAATATTTAGAAATAATGCAAAAACGAAAATTTGCATGATTTTCAAATATGTTTTAAAAATAGCCATTTCTACCATATCTTCTGCAAAACCTGAAGGACAGGTTAATCAACGGACGTGTGATAGTAAAGGGCCGTAGCGTGTGAGATTGTTTTGGGTTTTTTTTTTATCGATTTGTTCGGTTTCCCCTTTAATGTAAATATATACATGTTTGTATATGTTTTTTTCAGCCACCAAAATGTTTGCAGAGGTCCCCAGTGTGATGGGAATTATAGAATTCTGGAAGCATATTATTCAGTGTAGAAATTTTGACAGCAAGTGGAAGATTGTAATTGCTCTCTTCTATTAGACTCCGTGGCTGTGGCCAGATAAGCTGTGGTGAAACGTGTGACCAGGGCAGGAGATCATGGATTGTCTTTCACTGTTGTCATGGCGACAGTGATGCAGGTGGCCTATTACTGCCTGGCTTGTCAGATCGTATACATCAAACTGGTGCTAAGTGAAAATACGTAACAGGAACCGGGGAGAGGGAGAAAGAGAAATCGCCAGCAGTGTTTCGAAGATCTGGTGGTTATTCTGCTTAAACACCAGCTTTTGTGTGTGTGTGCTTTCAGTGCTTGGAAATGTTCTCTTTTTCTTTGTTATTTTATCGCTTGTGGTATTAAAAAAAAAAATGCATAATACATTCTAATAAAGCAGCATTTTTGAAAATAAAGAAAATTATCACTATTTTTTCCATCAAAAATGAGAATAGTTATAAACGACTTGAAACATATCTGTCCTATTTTAAAAATGAAGTCGTATTAATAGACTGATCTGATGTACTTAACTGAGTCTTTAGTACAGTAAGAGCAGTAAGAGCGTGACTGTATTGTGACTAAAATCACCCCCATCCCTTTAAATCCGACTGTATGAGATAGGACCAGTGTACCCAATGCATTCACCCATTGTACAGCGCTACGGAATATGATGGCACTATATAAAATGATAAAAATAATAACAATAAACAGCCTGTGCCATGTGAAGCAAACCAACACCTCTGATAATCCTTTACTATGTACTTGCTGTATACATGGTTCACATAAAAGCCTGCATTTGGGCAAGTGGAAATAATTGGTGGCATACCGCCCTAGGCCTATCCCAGGGCAGCGCCACTTACCATCTCCTTGGACCTGACACCCTAGGTCAGAATAAGCCACTGGGAAAAATGGCCATGTTTATTGTCCTACCATTGACAAGACTACAATTAACCAATAAACAGGATATCTACAAACCCCAATTTGTGTTCTAATGTGGGAATACTATATCCCCTTTTATACAATGTTTATCACTTCATCGGAGAGAGAGTTCTTCAGTCCATGCATTTAACTACCAAGGAGTTTCAATCTTTGTAGCTTTTTGTACCATTTTGTGCTATTGTTTATTTTGCTATGTATTGTAGTACTTTTTATTTCTAAAACTATGAACTGTTTTTAAATAATTCTGTCGGTCGGCGCGCATCCTTATATTGCTTTCTGTTTCTTCAGCTGAAGCACGTGACACTGAGCAGCACAAATGGGTTTCTAGCACAGCGTACGTAGCAACTATAGCTTTATGTGTCCTACATGGCAGGTAAAGACACATTTCTTCATGATAAAATGGAGGCAGCACATTTTTGCCCGTTTTTTTCAAATGCATTATACATTATAAACCAAAGCACACCTTTAATGCAAATGCACCTTAGATGGTGTTCTTGTGGATTAATGCTTTAGGTTGCTAGAAAAGAATGTAAATTAACCAATGAAATGACCATTTCAGAAATATATTTTGATCTATTCATATGCTATCACTGTAGCCTGTACGCAACAAGCATCGGTTTATTATTAGTACATCCAAGTCAAAATGACAGGTCGTAACCTTTTTATGGCGTTATCATACCACTTGCTATTCTATGTTATCCCAAGCGCCCTCTCCTTTAGATGCTGTTTACGTGAGTTCAGAGTGTTGACAGCAACTTTAATAGCTATGATGCTACTAAGCCGACAGGAGCATTTCCTGCATTCCCTTCATCATATTTCCCCTAGCAGTCATTTCATTACTGTGATGCTTAAAATATTCCCACCCCCAATCATTTCATCATGATGAGCGTTGCTCATGAGGTCCGGTTTTACTCCTATGCATAGCTTGCATCTACTTGAAATCTCATCAGGTCATGGGTCAGCTTCACTTAGAGATCCATTCTCTCCACACTGTCAAAGTGATCAAATGTTGCGAAATATCAGAAGGTCAACATAGGAAGGCCTTTGTTTCACCAGTGGATGAAGGATGAAGCAAAATGATTACACAAGTTCCTTCCCAGTTTGGTCATGCAGCCAACCCTCAAAATCGGAAACGCAATTTATGTGATAAAAAGAATGGAAAGCTGACTTCTGAATCCAGTTCCTGTATTTTGTGAAAGAACTGGATCTTTACCATTTCAGCCAAATATGAATTATCATGAAATATCAAGATGGACAACTTCTTTAATCAGAAAGAGATGATTCATGTGGACTTGTTACACGTCTGCGTCACACTTCCCAATGTTTTAATTGACCATAGAGGGACAACTTTGTCTTGGGTTATGTGGTGAGACTTTTAATGTGACTTTGTGACTCTGAGAAAAGGGTGTCATAAGGAAAGGAAAAAAGAGGTGGAAGGGTTTGGGTTTCAAAGAAGGGCTGTTCTTCCTAAACGGGAATACTTGGAAGGTACGCTGTGTTTGTGTAAACATGTGGCGTGACGTTTAGTTGCATATGAACATTATTTATGACCAAGTCATCCACAGAATTCATCTATTTTAACTGAGCCACTGCTTGGTTGGGAAACCATCAAGTGCATTCCTTTTAATTAACAGCTTTCTAAATAAAACCATTAGAATGATGCAGTACAGTTAAGATTAATATTTAGTTTGGATGATCCCATTGCGTGTATATTAACATTATCAAATTAGTAGTTTTTATCATTCTACATCAACCTACATGGATTATACAGGCTTTCTAAAAAAAATATCAATTGTATGGATCTAGAAATCGTAAGCTTTCTCTTGTTTTTAAAAGGTTGTGGTATGACTCTTTTCTTGATGTTTCTATGTTGCCTTCCATTTCACCCCACTTTGGTTTAGGTGGGAAAAAGTCTGCCGCGGTGGCATGCTGGAACGTAGCCAGATCTGAGAGGCCCAGTTTTCAGATTCTTATCTGAAAAATATCTGTAATAACTGGGTCACATATTTTCCCATAGGAAAATCATATCTGCCCTCTGAGGAAAACCTCGATGAGCATTGTCATTTGATCTGTCCTGTTTTTCATGCGCTGGCCAAGCAATGTCTACAAACAGAATGACCGCCCCACACGCTAAGCTCTTAATATGCAAACTCGCATTGCTAGAGTTAAAGGGGCAGAACACGGTCCCATGCAGCCACACCATGGATGAATGCATAGTAAAGTAAAATTAGTAGGTACAGCTAATAAAATCAAATACTTGCATAAGTAAAACACTGCAGCAATGCCCACACGTGATCATTCACCGCCTTCCGCTGGTAAGTGGATTTTTTCTAAATGGAGCCATGAATGCATACTAAGTACTCTATTACGCATTCATGTAGGGAGAGGCTATATGGAGTAGTAGACGCTGTCACTTTGTTTACACCAGAGAGGCTTAACCAATCTTACAGAAAGCTTTCTTTAGCTGTATACATTCGCTTGTCAGGCTTCACACTGTAAGCACTGTTTGGGTGATACTGTAACGTTCTGCGAGGTTTTCACCTTTTAGGAGATGAAGCTAAGGGCAGGGAAGACTTCTTTATGGACTGGCTCCAGAACACTCTGATAAAGTAATTCGTGCCGAACATTCATAGAAAAGCGGGACGGAGGAATTCAGGTTTCAGGGAGGGACTGGCCCTCCTAAATAGGGATACTTGGGAGGTATATTACTGTTATATTAATTTTAAAGTGATATTTTGCCCATGGATTATTAAAATAATGTTTGGCTTACATTCTTTTTATGTTATGCCCACTAGGTTGCTTATATTTCCCAAGAAATTCCAAACGACAGCCTTCGTTTGACGGCTGTTGAACAGTTGTTGCACATTTGTGTTTTCCAGCATTAGAGATCACTAGCGGTTTTATCAGCAAAGTGTGCGATTAGGATTAGGGGGCATTTAACAGGCAGGAAAGCAAACAACACGGAGCAGATAAGGGAGAGAAGCAGCTAACTTATGCCTAATGAAAGCTACCAGCACACATTGTAAAATCAGGGATACATGTTATTCAACAAACTATTAATCATTTCTCAGGTTATTAAACGACGTGCATGATGTAGGGTTTCATTTTGACAGCTCCCTTGCTGTTTGTTGCTACCTTGTGTGATTATGGCTTTAAGTGGCTTATTTCCAAATCTTTATTGTCATCTGAGTCAGGCTAGAGGTGGGAGGGAGCTCTGTCTCCATCATGTTTCCCTTGGCTGAAAGAAATAAGAGCAGTTTGCCGTCTGAGTTCAGCAGCCTGAAAGATCAGCTTATTAATAGAGAGGGAGTTTCACATCATATTTTCAGCCAAAAAAAGCCTTGCAAATGGTTTTGAAGACAGACAAAGGGAAGGCAAGGCACGCTTGTGCTGGGTTTTCGTTTACAGAGATGTTCTAATTTCTGACTTGTTTTGGTGTAGTTTGTCTGTCTTTATGGTGGTGTATTGTCATATTTCATATTTGTGGAAATCAGGACCCTCTCCTCCTCCAGTGTTGATGTTGCCCTTTAATGCATATGATAGCTGAGAGGTCCCTTTAAATTTCTGCAGTGCTCCCCCTTGCCGTTGCACTAGTCAACTCTGTAGACCCCCCCATACGTATTTGCCCCCTTACATGCCTCCAGCTATTTCCTGTGCCTGAGGTGCAGCCGTACAAATCTCATTGCATGTAACATGCTTATTGTCAGTCCCCTCCTGTGCCGGCTTGGCCAACGCTTGGATCAGGGGTCTATTTAGTCCCCGGTGCATATGAGCAGAAAGTGCTCCCAATTATTTTAATTGGAGAGCTTTCCTGCCACTGATTGGCCACTTCAAGCATCCAATCAGTGGTGAGAATTGAAACCACGGAGGTAGGAAGCAGCAGCCTTTACTTAAGGCAAGTGATTTTATTTTTCTATCTTTAGAATTTTTAGTACTCATAAAGCACTTTATTATGTATTCTATAGCATGGCTGTCACGGACAGTAAACTTAAACTGAGCAATATATCGGGTGGCAAAACTCAGTGTTGTAGGAATGTTATACTTATCTAGGTTATGGTAAGGTCTCTTGCTGTGAACGCGTCTAACTTTGCAAGATGCTATAGGTGTACATAACAGACTGCAGTGGTTAAATATAACACTTTTCATTGACAACACTGTAAAAATATCAACAGTCTATCAGGACCTGAAAATTGCTCATAGCAGATATGATAAATTAGCTTATGACTAGTAAGCATGTAACCTCTAATAGCTCAGTCTGGATGGCAATACTAACTACACAGTCAAGAACTCTAAGTACTGTTCTCTTTGTGGAGGATATGGCATTATTTTATTTCTGAGTATTAAGCAGGTTTATTAAATATATATATTATATATATTACACACAACAAATAGGGTGATTTAACATCAGTTGCATTTTATACTTGCATGTTGATATTTGTTTTTAAAATACATGAAAGCTGGTAGATGTGTACTCTTGTAAATGTGAACTGGCTAAGGCTTCTGCACTCAGCTCACACAACGCTGATCAATGGGGCCAACGGAATTGAAGGCTAAACATTTAGCTGTTTCAGAAGCAAATTTAGAAACAGGAAGGAAATGTAGCATCTTTCCATCTTTCTTCATGTGCGGTTGCCGATTGAAGGCACTACTGGAAACAAATCTTTTGTTTTATTTAAAGTGAACCTCTCTCCTTAACAATGGTTCATCTCCTTTAACCCAGAGAATTCTCCAAACATCAGTCTCATGCTCATTTAACCTCAGATGTTTAGTATTTCAGTACAAATTTGGCCAATATGTTTAAATGTTTTACACTGAAATTACCGTATTGGCTCGGATATAGGCCGCACTTTTTTCCCCCACTTTAAGTCTTTAAAGTGGGGGTGCGGCCTATATTCGGGGTCTAGCGCCCGACGCCCGGGACTGCATGTCAGCGGGGCAGGCAGCGGGGTTAGGATACAGATCCCCCGCAGCGGTGCAGGGGACCTGCATCCTACTCCCCGATACGCTCAGACAGCCTCCCCTGCCAGCACTTCCCACGGGGGGGGGTGCCGGCACGGGAGGTTGTCTAAGCGCATCGTGCGGTTGTCTAACCGCACAATGTGTTTTACCTCTGGCCCCCCGCCTGACTTACCGGAGCTGACTCCCGGGTGTCTTGCGGGGCCGGCGGGGGACATCTACGCAATACGCGTATACAACTTCCGGTGCCTGCACATCCGGCACCGGAGGTTGTATACGCGTATTGCGTAGATGTCCCCCGCCGGCCTCGCAAGACACCCGGGAGTCAGCTCCGGTAAATCGGGGGGCAGAGGAGGACAGTGGCAGCATATCTCGGGGGGCAGAGGAGGACAGTGGCAGCATATCTCGGGGGGGGGCAGTGGCAGTATATCTCGGGGGGGGGCAGTGGCAGCATATCTCGGGGGGGGGGGACAGTGGCAGCATATCTCAGGGGGGGGACAGTGGTAGCATATCTCGGGGAGGGAGGACAGTGACAGCATATCTCGGGGGGGGGGCAGAGTGGCAGCATGTTTTTTTGGTGCTTTTTAAAGAAAAAAACTTTTTCTTTAAAAAAGCACCAAACTTTTAGGGTGCGGCCTATATACGGGGGCGGCCTATATCCGAGCCAATACGGTAAGTAAAATGTTGTGAGATCACATCAACCAACCAATCAGAAGCCTGAAACAATGCTATATCCACTCTTGAGCTGTGCCTTATGGTGAATCTGGCCATATAAGTGGGTTCCCAGTGCAGTTATTTTTAAAGTTATAAAAGAAACATAGAATTTGACATCCATCTAGTCTTCCCTTTTTCCTGCTGGGAAAACTCACACCTTAGTCAGTCCTTGGTCTCTACCACTCCTTCTTGAAAGCTCTTTCACTTATTAAGCATAGCTGTGAACAACGTTCCATCTAATTTTTCTTAGTTGGCGTGCGCAGAAAAGTTATCTTGTGCAAAAATTTTCCCAGAGCCAAAATTTTGTGCGCACAATATCCGCGCCGCATAAAGTATCAAAAAAATAATATATTTTTTTTAATTGCGAAAAACTGTTGTGCGCACAATTTTTGGACGTGTGCTCTCTCTAAAAATGCTATGTGCGCGCGCACAAGCGCACAGCTTAGAGGGAACACTGGCTGTGAACTGCATGTTCTGGAATGTACCCCGTTTCAAATCTAGATGCCGTCTGTGTCGGAACGGCACAGTGATTGTGTTCATCTGGTACTTACCTATGTGCACTTCTAATCTGAGGCGAGTAAATGCAGGGTGCCAGTTTTGTACAAAACATACTGGCGATCAGATAGCGAACATCTTGCACATGTCTGGTAGCAAATAATTACAGAACTCATTAGCAGCAGATGTTGTTAGTGGTGTAATCAAAGGGTCACCTTGTGTGCAAAGAAGCTTTGCCCCCTCCCCCCACACTGCATGGCTTTACATTATGCCATTAAAACTAGGGTAGGATCCAGATGTGAAATTTATCTCCGTGAGCTCAACCATTTAACATTTACGTACTCTCTACTAGTTTATCCCAGGAACCATGTGGGCCACTGGTACCCGTAGAGAAACATCTTCTGCTGTATGTTAGGATGACCACGTGGGCCAGTTTTCAGGACACACATATATTTCCAATGTTACTGACCAGCACACGTAAAGTGCTGCTCTGGAGCATATAAAAATAAATAATACAAATGTGCTAATGCCATGTTTTCCAAAATTATAGTAAATATGAGTACGAGGTTTGTTAATTTTGGCATGTTTTATTGGTCTGACTCATTTTGCACCAATAAATACAGTACATTTGCCTCTCCCTGATAAATGCGCCACGTCTTGGCGCTGCTAGGTTGAGTCAGTGGGGTGTCTTCTGACACCTAGAATCGGATAGATTTTTGCAAAAGCAGCACCTCCTCTATTAATGTTGAAATATAAGCATACGCGTATTAGAAACTCAGCAGCAGGGATGAAGCTATTCAAGAATACGTAAGTCAGTATGGCATCTATATGAATCAGGATGCTGTGGTATATAGGATTGTGCATATGACACAGGTGTGAATGTGCTTCAAGCATTTAAACATTTGGTTGCCTCCAACCACCGTAGTCGAGTCCCTTGATCTCTTCATGACTCTGCATTGGTTTCTGACTGTTCACATTGAAATGCAAATGACAGAGGTAATTGGCTAAGAGATAAATCCACAAAGAGCAGTGAGCTGTACGGCAGGGAGTTAAGTGGCTAAGTGACAATTACCGCACTACATTCCCCAGTATCAGTAGTGGCACTGCCTGTTCTCCAGTGTTTAAAGGAGCTGGAGCATATTAATTGGAGTGCCTCTCTGTTAACAAGTCTCAGTTTCTTATCAAATCCTATTTTTCTGGGCAGACATTATGTTTTTTGCAGTTAACTAATTTGCTTCCTAAAGCTTCTCGTAATGGATCCCAGATAGGGGGTTAACAGCGTATGTTTGCATAATCCAAGCAGCAGAACTGCTTCTTGGTGGCACCATTAAGAATCTCGGATTGGCAAGGATTTTATACTCATCTTTAAAGCTGATCTTTTTTGTATTGTTGCTGCAAGTACTTGGGACATTTTCACTGTGGTCACATGACTGAAATATTTCCCTAGTAATTTGGGTATTTTCCTTAACGGAATATGATAATGAATACAAGCAAACTGATGTTCTGCGAAGGCGTCACAGGCGTCATGTGGTTTGACCATGTCAGTCAGGGCATATGATAAGGGTGTGGGTCAAAAATGGCAGGGGACGCTCTTTATCCCCAGCTATAGATATCCCATTGCTCTGTAATTAAATCTGATTACTGACGCCTCAGGGACAGGCCTGGAATTTTATTGCATAGATGAAGCGTGTCAATAGCTGGACTATGTTTGTTTTGTTTGTGATCTGTTTTGTTTTTTTTGCCATTCAGGTGACTGTCAGCTTTAGCTGTACCACTATAGGCGACAAAAATGAAACCATTACAAAACTATAAATACGCGATTCAAACACGCAACGAGGGAATGCGATCATTCATTCCAGACAGATTTTCAAACCAAAATGAATGACTCAATACAAAAGCAGGGGGACGAAAAAGATAACGGACTGCCTTATGCATTTCATCCGCAAGGGCAGAACCTATGGATAAGTGTTTTGGAAATAAGCTAATGCTTATTTTATGAAGATCTTAAGGAGGTTAAAAAGAAAAAGAAAACATAGAAACATAGAAAGTGACGGCAAGATAAGAACCAGTAGGCCCATCTAGTCGGCCCAACCTCTGAGTACTTTCCTTTAGTACTTGCCCTTATCCTATATCTAGCTTGGCCTTATGCCTATCCCGTGCTTGCTTAAATGACTTTACTGTGTTAACATCTACCACTTCTGCTGGAAGGCTATTCCATGCGTCCGCTACCCTTTCCGTAAAGTAATATTTTGTGATGTTACCATTAAACCTTTGCCCCTCTAGTTTATGGTTGTGTCATCTTGTTGTGGTAGTATAGTAACATTACTATATCCTTCTGGAGATACGGTCTCCAGTACTGTACACAATGCTCTAAGTGAGGTCTCACCAGTGATCTGTACAACGGCATGAGCTCTTCCCTCTTTCTACTGCTAATATGGTTTTGCCGTGTGCTCTCTGTAATGCAAACCTCAGTCTACGTTTATACTGATCATAAGAGATGTGAAAACAAGATTTAAAAGGGTTGCTTTGTGTCAAGCATCGCCATGAAAAAGTAACATTTAGTGAAATGTTTGTCAGAATATTGCAAACTCCTAGCCGTCTTTTTCCTGACACCTTCCGTGTGGAGTTATCACCAACTTTACATATATTTTTTTAAAATGTGAAGAGTTGCCTCTGCTGATTGGCCAACTCCATTGGTTGTTATGGTGATGAGACCAGTTTTGAAACCTGGCACCAAAACCACTATTTATACACAATCACAATTTTGATTCCCTTTGACGGTTACTTCTGCAAAGTTGTCGCTAAAAGGAATTTTGTTGTTAACATGTTGATATGTTGCTGAAACTCAGTACTTTGCATTGTTAGAGCAGCTCTTGGCGTAAACAAGACCCTTAGACATGTTTAAGCCTATCTGCACATTGTGACTTCATGTGAAACAATTAAGACTTTCTGTACATACGGAGGCCTCGAGGCTTCAATCGCAGGGGAAGAGGCATGTGGCAAAAAATGGCTGATCCCTACTCACACATGGTGCCATACAAGTGCCCTACCTGTAAAATGTCTCCCCCAAGAGAAGTTATAATAATAAAGACATGGAAACATATAGTTCTACAATATTTTTAATTAAAAAGGGTGTTGATGAGTGTTTTTGGTTTATCCTTAGCCATGGTGAAAATGATGAAAGGAGTTGTAGTCCACAATAGCAGATGGCATTCTCATGGGAATGTATATTTTTCTCTATAGTGTACATTTAACCCATCCTTGTGTGCCGACATGGCCATATGGGCTGTGTGTGCAAACGTACAAAACATATGATATATTAACCAAAAGGGATGAGGCTTTCTATAACAATATTTAGTTTTGTTAATTGTATTATTTGGTTTGACGTATATGGGGAAATAATAGGGAATATACTGTATAGATATATACAATTTATCTTAAATATTTGTACCATTATATCTTGTGATACGATACTACTTAAGATGCTTCAAGACCGTACATGCTCTTCTAGCTCAAGTGCAGTTAAAAGGAAAGTATAATTGCCCGACTGGAATTATAAGAAGCTCTGCATATACATAAAAATGTCATATCATAATAGCCTTCTTGTGATTCCTAGGCAGGTAGGCCTGCTAATACAGACCTTATTTCATCCGAGGGAGTATATCCATTTTCTCCCAGCTGCAAATGATGAGCGCAGCAGTGAGAGCCGCGGTAAATGTATGTACATAGATTATCGGGTGAGTGAGGGTACCTGGGTGGCAGCACTATTTATAGCGTAGAACCGCATGAGTTATGGTATTTTACTCCACTTGCACACATTGTCCTAGACTGAACAAAATGTCTCTTTCTAGCGAGTTACAGATAGCATAAGAAAATGATCCCCCCGATGCAGAAGGGTGTGTTTTAACCCTTCGATTCCTGCTGGAGCCACTAAATTTGGGCAATAATGTACCAAAGGGTGCGTCCACCAAATGGAAAGATGATAATTCGCTATCCGCAGTGCTTTGATGAACATAAGCCAGTAGATTACCTTGAGGTGCTGACTCATTTGTAGTAGAGTTTCCCTTGTGTTTTGGCAGTAACTTTAAGTGATTGTATGCACAGAAGTCCACTGTTTGAGGTAGGTGTCTCCCCTTATTCTTTACTTCAAGCTTGAATCACACTCTAAAACTGTGTATAAAGCATTATAGGAGACATCACCCTAACACAATTAAAAGGCTGCAAGGATCAACACACCCTGCCTCTCACAAAACCTGCCCAGACGCTTTATTTCTTTCTTTAAGGGTTTGGCCACGGGCTAACCTGCCTAAAACCATTTTTTCCAACCTGCATAAAACTTCGGACCGCGTTTGAGCCTCGATCTTGTCTTATATTCATAGCCTTTTGCATACATGTTTAAATTCCCTTACTGTAATAACATTTAACACACCTGCTGGGAGATGGTTCTGCATATTTACAACACTCTTAGTTAAATAATGCTTTCTTACATTACATCTAAACCGCTGGCCCTCTAGTTTTATACTCTCTAGTACCAACATGTTCTCTTTTTTGATATATGACTTCATTTCTGTAGCTTGTTTAACCCTTTATGTAGCTGTAGGTTTGTAAGCTTTCCTCTGCTTCTTGTATCTCCTCCAAGCTGTGTGTTTTACTGTGTGACTAGAGGATACCTTGACAGTTTTGTCACCAGATGTCACAAAATGACACTATGGAAATCATCCGATTGTTTTAAAGGTCTTTGTATGCAGTAGCATTAATATAACCCTTCCAGATAGTAAATTGTGATGCATATCAATCCAGAAAACACTTTTGCTCTAGAGTCCAGTGCCGGAATGCTTTACATCACTCCAGCCAACGCTTGGCATTGTGCAAAGGGATCTTTGGCTTGCGTGCAGCTGTTTGGCCATGGACACCCATATCATGAAGCTCCTGACACACAGTGCTTGTGCTGATGTTGCTCCCAGAGCCAGTATGGAACTCTGTAACGAGTGATGCTACAGAAGACAGGCGATATCACACGCTTTAGCATTAGACAGCCCTATTCTGTGAGTGTGCGTGTTCTACTCCTTTGGGACTGAGCTGTTATTCCTAAATGCCTCCACTTTACAATAATAGCGCTTACAGTGGGCCGAGGCAGATCAAGCAGGGCAGAAATTCCATAAACTGACAAAGGTGGCATCCTATGTCAATGTTTGTCTATGGAAATGGTTGCCCATGTGCTCCATTTTATACACCTGGCTGAAAAATGATTAAACTCAATACATTTGGTCATATAGTTTATATCGTTCTCTGTGTTGATACAAAGCAATCATATATAATTAATAGACGGTTTTAAGAACTGGGAACCCTTTAAACTTACAATTACAAAATATACAACGAGGGAACTAAAGAGCACATCTGGAGTCGAAAAAAATGGTGTAGTCTCTATAGCAACCAGTGCCAGGTTTTCCTAGCGTTCTCTTCTTTTGGACTGTTATTTACAAATAACCTTCATTGAGGAATAAATTGACTCCCAGTATGGAGGCTTTAAAATTATCACAGGGAAGTGGCGTGAGGGCATGGTTTGACATCCATGTAAGCCTTTTTGGAGCCAGGAGGATTAGCTCTGCTGCATGTTCTTATTTGTTCTTATTTGTTTTTATTTGTAATCTTTCTCATCTTCTTAAAATAAAAAAATGACCTTAGGATCATCTAACTTTCCGTTCTAAAAGTGATTCTTTAGAAGTGGCTTAGTGAATAGATATTTGAATTTAAATGCCACCCACCCAGCAATGACATCATTACAGGGCCCTGATTTATCATGGAACTCATCACTTGTATCCACCCACGCCATCATGGCAAACTTTGAGCACAGGCATTGTGACTTTTGGGATAAATTTGGCAAGTGAAGTCACTTGGAAATAGATGTGACACAGAGCCAGTGCGTGGGAGAGATCTTTAATTTTGAAAATATAAAATCTCGTCAGAGTCAGATGTATAGAAATGGGAAAGTAATTGGTTTATAAATTTAAATACTGTATTTGCTCGATTATAAGACGACCCTGATTATAAGACGACCCCCCAAAATCTAAATATTAATTTGGGGAAAAAACAAAAAGCCTGAATATAAGACTACCCTATAGGAAAAAAAGTTTTACTAGTAAATATTAATTCATGTAAACAATTTTTTCATATTTAATAAAAGCTATGATTGAGAAAAATATATATTTTTTTATTTCCTTTTATTTGCCCCCCCAGTTATGCACATCTGCCCCCAGGGTTGCCACATACCCCCTATTTGCCAGTCTGCCCCATGATGTGCCTTTTAACCCTCTATATGCCACTCTGCCTCCAGAAATGTCTTATACCCTCCTATATGCCACTCTGTCCCATGATATGCCTTTTAACCCCCTATATGCCAGAGTGGCATATAGGGGGTTAAAAGGCATATCATGGGGCAGAGTGGCATATAGGGGGTTAAAAGGCATTTCTGGATGTATATATATATAACTGCTAACAGCAATCACACTCCTATAAAGCCAAGGCAGCCAGTGCATGCTGGAACCTGGGGATGAAAGGAGTGTGAGTACAGCCTCCCTATGCCATGCTACCACCCCCACCCCCCTTACACATCCATACTAACACACACTCATTCACAAACATTTAAATACTCATTCATTCCATTTATCACACATACTTGCTCAAAAACCCTCCCCCACCCCCTTATCTGAACTGCAGATCTCTCACTCTAAGACTTCTGCAGGGGCCCGGCTGTGTGAGCAACTTCTCTGGCCCCGCCCCCAGAGGAAGGAGGGGGGAGGCAGAGTTATGTGACACTCTGCTAGCTTCCTGTTCTCCTGCCGCTGGTAGAAGAGAAGCTGCTCGCGACCAAAGCACCGGTAAGCAGCCTGGGCCCAGCGGAGGTCTGATTAGAAGACAACCTCGATTATAAGACGAGGGGTATTTTTCAGAGCATTTGCTCTGAAAAAAACCTTGTCTTATAATCGAGCAAATACGGTATTTAACCATATGATATATATTTTATAGCTTTACTCCCAATTGTAAGACTTATAACAAATGGCCAAACACATTTCCTTACTTGCCTAGGAGCTGAGTGTGGGGCACAGAGATGTATAGTGGGATTATGTTGAGTCCCTCCACATATTTGCAAGAGGGAGAAACCAGGTTCAGTACAGGCTCATAATAAATCTTCCATTGAATTGGTATTGGTACGATGTGCAACGTTCTCTAATCTAAAACAATGTAGTAAAAAAACACCAGCCACTGGATTTTTTTGGAAATCAACCTGTTTTCCAATACCCGAGGGGAATTGATGAGACTGATCGAGATAGACCCTTACAAGATGTAAATACGCCAGAAAACAAAACTGCATTCCTCCCAAGTATTTTTCTTCCAGAAGGACATACTATCCTTTGGGACCCAAATCCCTCTGTCCTTCTTTTCTAGAAGCTCAGAGTCCGACAGGACTAAAAAGTCTAAATAATGCCTATAGAATCAAGATGCATTATTTTTCCTAAAATATAAGTGTTACAGGGTCACCGTACCCAAGGCTGGGTACCCCTGTTTGAGGGCTGAGGAATCACCAGTCAGTCCCTCATACGGATAGCACTCAGCTATCCACGGATCATCCAGACCACCATTCGTAGTAAAACAAGAAGAACTCTCTTTATTACAAACACACAGAACTTATATATCATCTCAATGCAATGTGCACCGAACCCAACCCCCAATCCCATCAGCCACATCCCATCACAAATCCCATCAGTATACAGGGGATGTATCAGGTAAGGGGATTACAGAATACAATGGGTTCCCCCACCTGTGTTATCCCTGTAGTGCGGGTGCCGTCTGGGCAGACAGGGCTGTGTTGGCTGATTAAGAGCCCCAGCCAGATTATAGGATCGTCTCTTTGAAGGCTGGGGCTGAATCCACATCAGTCTCTGGGCCGGTTACACAATAAACACAATATAATATATTACCGGGTCACGGTATACAGAACCGGACACAAAAGTGCTCCGTGACCCGGCTAAACTTCATATGACACATGAGCCAGCTAGCCTGGCCCTGTCACAATAAGTAAATAGCATATAACAGATACAGGTGATACTTGTTGGAACCTACAGAAATGTGCGTATGTGTATAATTCGGTAGCCATTATCAACAGACGCAATCTGTCAGCCTGTGCTTAATGAATTTTGTACTGGGTAACTTTTATTGAGGGCTGGCTTACTGTCCTCTATTATATGTGTAGCGGTTTAAGTGTTCCTGTTTCACGTGCCTGCTAATCTACAAGGCCACGAGGCAGACCAAGCTAGCAGGAGGTAGCAGGAGGCTTGGGAGTTGTGCAAGTGAAACCGGTATGAATTTTGGTGGATGGGGGGTCAATCCGTATTACTGGGAAGGTGAAACAAAGTAAAAGTGACCAAAATAAACAGATACTGTGTTATTATTGCTTTTACCGTGAATCAGTCTCTTGTAGGATTCCCTAGTGTAATGTAAGACGTACATGTGCAGCCACTGTTATTACTCTCGTTCAGATTGACTGTGTGTGATAAGTTGTGCGAAATCATTTCTTTGTGACTTTCTTTGAGTCACAGATCACATTTGGAGTTGGAAACGTGTGTGTGCATGTGTGTCACAATGAATAAACTGTTACACGTGTACAACCATATGCCTGGACACTTCTTGTATCTGGACCTCGTGTGTTAAAAGGTTGAAGTTTGAATGTGTTTTTGTGTATTACATAATGTGCAAACTAGGGTTACAACCATGTTTTACCAATTACTCCCTCAAACCAGGGGTAGGCGGCAAGAGACGGGCATGTCACTAAATACCCCGTAGGCTCCAATAGCTTCTTGAGCCTTGTAATGGACGGTGGTATGCTTGTACAGACCATTTGCCTACCCCTCCCTCATACTTGTGAAATCTGGATAGTTTTTGATACTGAAAATGTTGATTCATTGCACAAGTCAGGTCTATAAATCAACTCAACACCACACTGGGCATTATCATTATTAAGACCATTTTAACGATGAACACCTCTTTGTCACATAGCCACCTAAAATGAACAATAAAATAAATGGATCTTGGCAGCGATCCCATGGGTTTAAATGAGTTTTTGGTGGAGGAGTACAGAGGCGGTAAGGAGCAGGTCTGACCAGTGTCCATGCCGAAAATCAGCTGAAGAGAGGTTACTTCCAGCCACAGGAATGTGTAAGGCTGTCCTGACAAACTGGATTGAACAAGTTCAGGGCAGTGTTGTAGCTTGCTCTATGTGAGTATTGTGCTTTGTATCTATTATGTATGTGTATGTGTGTGTGTGTGAATGTGTGTATGTGTGTGAGCACATTTACTAAACAGTCAGTTGCCACAGAGCTGCTGGTTCCTGTTAGACTCTGCGACAGACACAAAACACAGTGTGTGTGAATCACCCCTCCAATGATATGGAGAACTGGGGACAGCTAAAGCAGCCAGGATCTTTTTAAAAATGGAAAGAGAGAGAGAGCTTTTGTTTTCTCAGCAGATGCATTTAAAGATGCTGAATTGCTGCTTTGATAAAACATCGGTGTGTGTTGCCAAAAGTTTGGCAGCGGTCGCGAAAAAAAGGCAGGGGAAGAAAGCTGGGTCTTAGCCAAGGCATGCCGCTAATGCCTGGTGTCAAGGAGACAAGCAGTCCCTTACCACGTGCACATTATTCCAGTGTGAATCCAGTGGAGCATTAGCAATAGACTCTTTTGTCTGAAGGCCTTGTTTAAAAGTTAATAAGATGTAAAAAGTCGTTGGACGTAGAAGCTGTTCCCTTGACATTAACTTCACTCGCTCTGAGGGAAGCTGCAGTGATATGTCTAGAGACGAGGAGAGTGAAAGCAAGCTGTTTGGCTCTCAGTTTACTCATAGGGTTGGGTAAACAGCTCTGTAGAACGTTGTAAATGTTACCTACTCATTGCCCCCTTTAATGTCAATTAATGTGTGGTCGAATGGCTATGGATGAATCGCAAACTCTGTAAAATGAACTATTTGATCTAAAACGGACGACTTCTAAGTGGCCCTCTTTAGGACCCAAATATTTCTACCTCTCTTTCCCCTTTTCTTGGAGCTCAGAATGTTTTTGCAGTGTTCTACATATATATATATATATATATATATATATATATATATATATAAAAGGACCACCTAGAACAAATGCTATTATTTTGCTATATAAAATGTGTGGGGGTGTGAAATCATTTTGGAGATCAATTCCCACCTATATGATTTATCTTCGTTTTTAATAGATTTACCATTAACTCTGTCCTGCGCAAAAAGGGATATACACTTTATATATATAAATGCAAATGACAATAATATACAGAAATAATCCTTATTGTTCTGGTATTATTTAATATTGATTAAATCCAGCACAGAATATACCATCTGGAAACACTTTGTCTATGGTAGTCCTTATTATAGGAGATGTTTAAAAGTAACACTGCAAATTAGGACGGTTACATTACTGCAAATTAGGACGGTTACATTATTGCAAATGCTCTTTTAGACGATCGGCCTTGCTGATAGTGATCTTCGATTGCCTTGTATAAAGCTACACACTTACACTCATAAAAACAAAGATATGTGTACATTTTTTGTGTGCAAATCTTTGGTTAGTTAACTGCAGATTAGAGAAGTGGCAATCACTTGGCGATATATTCTTGTTCTTTGAAGATTTGACATCTAGGGGAAGTTGCCAGCATCCTGCAAACTCCCATGCTACAAAAGTCTTCTCGTCTATACAATGCAGTGTGAAAGCCCATGACTTTTAACCACATGCAACCTGGTTTTTTTTTTGCCTATAAAAAGCCATCTTTTCACATGGATGTAGCGCTTGTGATTTGTTAAGGTGAGGTTATACTGCATATCCTTTTTCTATCCCAAGGATGGGTGGACAGGTGTTTGGAGCTATCAGAAGGTGTTTTTTTTTTGTGTGTGAAGGTCATGACGGGATTAAGCAAGATATTAGCACTGTAAAGGGACAGCAGGTCAACATATGGATAATTTCCCATCCACTGCTTCAAAAACAGAGGCCACTTGTGGTCACCTGGACATTCTTGATGACACCTGGTTGATAAAAAGAGTAGCATGAAGGCATATCTAACCTTTCGGTATAATTTTACTTTTCATTGTGTTTGGAGCATGGTGGTGGTTATTGGATGCCAAAATCTGATGTATGCAGCCCACGCTTTGAAAGCACTATTGTTTGTCTTACCTCCCTGTAGCCATTACTGAGAGCATGAGAAGAAGACCATTTTATAAATTAAACAGGTAAACGCTTTGGTCATACATGTTACAGAGAGATCTAATTTTGAGAACTGTACTTTCAATTCTAAAATGCAGTACTTTCATACCCTAAGAGTGTAAGTTTTCTTGACAATTCTACAGTTGGTGGCCTGGATTTTATTTCCACAATTTTATAAATAAATGGAAATCAGAGGAGAATAATGCGGTGCAGCCAGTCTCCCCAGCTTAGAGACTTCTGCAAGGTGCAGCTATCCCAAAGCATATGAAAATGGGAAGTGTTTTTCAATTACAGTCTGCCAGCTGTGCATGTCATGTATTATCAAATTGATTCTTTTTTTTTGAACTTAAAATTTTTATTATTTTATAGTTGTTCTAGTTTCATACCAAAATGCATGGAAAGCGAAGTGGTTACAACATAGCACTCGCGACACAAGGTCGATGGAACAGATCGGTGAAATCAAGCAGATATTGCGAGTACATAAAAATAATCGGTACATTGTAACGAACGAGAAGACGGCGCTATCCCACATATATGAAGAAAATAGAACCATGTTGGAAACATAAGACACCAGTCAAAAACTGAAAAAGGAAAAATAAAAATAAAATAAAACGTCCCAATGGCAGGTGATGTGATCGAGTGATGTGCAGATAAGGTGCACCCAACAAAGGAGCATGACAAATGCGGATCGAGAGAGGCACCAGCGGCAGGCAGATGTTGGCCACCAAAACATGATACAGTTTCGTCAATACACATAATAAAGAAATTATACAAAATAGTGCGGGCTGGGCGCGCCTCTCCACAGCAAACCCCAACAGATGACACGTTAAGAATGCCAACAAGGGTCCGACCTGTGTTGGAGCCAAGGGGACCATACTTTATCGTACAAAGGAAGCTGTAGCTCATTAATAAAAGAAAATTTTTCCATAACACGGACTCTCTCCAGTATTGCATGAATGTCCGCCATGCGAGGTGTAGTAGGAGATTTCCAATTACGAGCTATGAGGGATTTCATGGCCAAAAAAATATGGATAATAAGTTTACGGGAGGGAGAATCCACATAGTCTGGGAACATATGTAAAATAGCTATCTCAGGTTCGAGAGGAAGGCACACACCCAATGAGGAGGAGATGAACGTAAATAATTTTTGCCAGGTAGACATAATAGGGGGGCATGACCACCAGACATGTAGCATAGAGCCAACATCCTGGCATCCCTTCCAACACGTAGGGGAACTGGAAGGAAATAAATGGGAAAGGCGAAGCGGAGTGAGATACCATCTGCAAGCAATTTTTTTCTGCAGTTCGAGGTGGTTAGTGCAGTGTGTGACCCCCCTCATAGCCTCCTCAGATGCCAGCCACCTTTCCAGCGGAAAGGAAGAACCAAGTTCCTTCTCCCAGGCAAACATGTGAGGAAGTTTGTGGTCCCACATACGGGAGATGAGTGCAGAGTAGCAAATAGACAACATACCTCTTTTCGGGGAGGAACTACTGCATAATCGAACTATAGGATGAGATGAAACAATATCAACTAGAGGAGATTTACAGCGGGAGGTTAGTAGATGCCTAATTTGAAGATATTTATAAAAATCGCGCGACGGAATGGACAATCGTGTGTGGATGTCAGTGAATGTACACATGTCCTGTTGATGGAATAAGTCTCCAATACGAAGGGGATGTGAAAAATTCCAATTGTGTATGTCTAGGTCTGGGATGAGGCACATGAGTGAAGTTAGCGGAGTGGCCTTCGTGATGGAGGATAAGGCAGGCAGGAACCGCGACACTGCGGTCCAGACATGGAACGTGCATATAGTGGTGGGAGGAAGAGGGGGAAGTGTAGGGCGAAGACGCGAGGGTAGCCATAGGAGTTGACTCACCGAAAGTGGGGCTAACATGGAGTTTTCTAGAGGCACCCAACTAGGAACATCCTCCTTGGAGTGAAAGAGAACCGCCTGGGATATGATAGAGGCCCTATAGTACGCCTCAATATTGGGCGCCCCCAGACCACCTTTAAAACGCGGTGTAAAAAAAGCTTGTCTCGAAATCCTCGACCTCCCCCCGTTATTAATGAAGTCGTTTAAAATGTGTTGTACTTGTGTAAAAAAACTATGCGGGATAACGATCGGGACTGCTCTGAAGACATATAACAACCTGGGAAGGATCATCATTTTGACTGAGGCTATCCTACCCATCCAGGAGAGGTCGAACGAACGCCAAGCCTGGAGCTCACCTTGAATAGATTTCCATGTCTGAAATGCATTAAAAGTATTAAGTTTAGCCAGATTTCTAGGGAGCTTAATCCCTAGATAAGAGATATAATCTTTCCGCCAGTCGAATGCATATGAAGAGCGAAGGGAATGAGAGAGTGAAGAAGGTAAGTATAAAGGCATAGCCTGCGTTTTACTAAGATTGAGCTTGTGGTAGGAAACTCGGGCATAACTATCAAATTGGTCCAGCAGTGCGGGCAGAGAGGAGGAAGGATTTGTAATCGCCGCCAATATGTCATCCGCAAACAAACCAAGAACAGAGGAATCACCGTTGCGGCCTAAAAAACCAGATATAAGAGGATCGGATCGGATCTTTTGGGCCAAAGGCTCCAAAGCCAGGGTGTAGAGCAGTGGGGAAAGGGGACAGCCCTGCCTCGTCCCATTGGAAATAGAGAAAGGAGCAGAGAGAAAACCAGAAAAATTAACCGACGCTGAAGGCGTAGAATACAAGGCCATGATAGTGCGAATCGCAGACGGAGGAAAAGCAAATTTACTAAGGACCGATGAAAGAAAAACCCAATGTAAACGGTCAAAGGCCTTTTCTGCATCAAAAGAAATAAAAAGACCAGGAGTAGAGGTGCGTGCTGCGTCCCAAGATAATGTCAAAAATTTACGGGTATTGTCCACTGCTTGCCGGTGTCGAACAAAGCCTGCTTGGTCAGTATGGAGGAGGGAAGGTAAGAGTAAGGAAAGTCGATTAGCAATAATTTTGGCATAAAGCTTAACATCCGTATTAAGGAGGGAAATCGGACGAAAGTGTGCGCATCTGTCAGGGGATTTACCCGGTTTAGGTAATGTCACTATGTGGGCATGTAAGTTTTCTGTCGGGATAGTGCCAGTGGACATGAAAGAACGAAAAAGTTTTAGAATGTGCGGCCCCAGAATCGGAAAAAAAGCCTTGTAATAATGGCTAGAAAAACCATCCGGACCAGGGGCAGACTTAGCTTTGATCTGAGAGACAGTAGCCTGAATCTCATCAATATCCAATGGGGATTCTAAGGTTTGGATCATGTCGGCGTTGAGTGTGGGGAGAGTCAATGAATCTAAATACCGGTTAATGACGTCATGAGTGGGTTGGGGAGTCTGCGCGTTGTCAGAAAGATTGTAAAGAGAAGCATAGTAAGAAGCAAATTCCTCAGCTATATGGGAAGGATTCTTGAGAGTGGAACCCGAGGCCGAGAAAATAAATTGGGGACGAGACAGGGCCGTCACATGCCGGAGCTTATTCGCCAGCATCGTGTCAGCTTTGTTGCCCTTAGAGTAAAAGCGTTGGCCAAGGGAAAGGAGCATTTTGGCTGTCAATTGAGCTTGTATTGCCGCCAACCTAGATTTAATCTGGTGAATGTCTAAAATTAATTGAGGAGAGGAAACTTGTTTGTTAAGCCTTTCCAATTCATATAACTGGAGGAGAAGGGAATGTTTATCCCCCTCCTTCTCCCTCTCACGCTTGAGATGGGACGCTATAGATATAAACTTGCCCCTGATAACAGCTTTGTGCGCGTTCCACAACGATTCAATCGAAGAGACCGAATCTTGATTTTCCTGAAAATATAATTCTAGCTGGGAATGAATTTGCGCAACTATAGCCGGGTCGGAGAGCAGAGAGTTGTTGAGGCGCCAGGAACCTTTGCCCCGGAAAGGGTGAGGATTACTAAAAGATAAACATAAAGGGGCATGGTCCGACCAACTAATAACGTCTAAAGAGCAGTCCCTAATCGATTGTAAAAGAAACTTGTCAACCAAAATAACATCTATCCTCGTGTATGATTTGTGTAATGCAGAGAAGAAGGAGTAATCCCTTTCCGAAGGGTGAAACAAACGCCACACATCATATAACTGATAGGAATGCAAGGTGGAGGTAAGAGCCGCAGCCAGGGAACGTATACGTTTACCATAAGTGCCCGACGGGGGAGTCGAGGCATCCAACTTGGGGTCAAATACGGCGTTGAGATCGCCACATAAAATGAGGGAACCTTTCTTAAAGCAAGTGACTTTGCGGAGTAACTTCTGAAAAAAAAGTAATTGAGAGGTATTAGGGGTATAGAAAGCGACCAACGTGTAAGTGACTGTTGATGATGCAGTTGAGGAATAAAAACCGTCCCTGGGGGTCCACCATCTGGTCCAGTAGTTGAAAAGAAACATGTCGGGAGACAAGAATCGAAACCCCAGCCCTACAAGATGAGGCCATGGAGTGATATTGCCATGGAAAATCTTTAGAGTATATGTGAGCAGGCTTTGAGCGTTTTAAATGGGTCTCTTGCACACATAAAATTTGGGCGCGGGCCTTTTTTGCTTCGGAGAATAACATCCTCCGCTTGTGAGGGGTGTTAAGGCCATTAGCATTTATGGATAATAACTTAAGAGATGACATTAAGGGGAGGATAAAAGGATGAGCAAAAAAAAGCGAAGTCTTAAAGTGAAGTTGTGTAGTGTACATTGGAAGACGGTGGAGTCCCCCAGAGAAGGCAATACAAAATGGGAAAGCCGCGTCCAATGCCCAAAACAAAACAAACAAAAAAGTAAGGACCACATACCAGAAACACAATTGCAAAAAAGAAAATGGTGTGTATAGACCACAACATGTGTAGAATGCAGAGACGACACTCCAGAGTATAACAACCGAAGTATAAATGTATGATGTAGAGCGAATTTAAAACAAAAAGTTACCGCCATCAGGACATGAACAATAAAAACTGAAAACATAACATGGGAACATAAAAAGGAAAAAACGCTGTTTAGCCGAAAAGCAATTGGCAGCCCAGGACGTGTATGGGCGCCACAAGGGGGAGGGAACCCCGTCCAGGTGTACCGTAACATGGTACCCACCGAGAGGGGAAGGGAAACCCGTGGAACGGCGAAGGAGAACCCCCAACTCCAAAGAGCCGAGACGTAGTTATACTAGCAATGTGAAAAAATAAAAATCAAAAATGTCAATGTACGTCGTGATGTGAAAAAGAAAGTCAACCGTGTACGAATGGCGTGTGATGCGAATAGTTAGGCAGTCACCAGAAAAAGGATACCGGCGGCGGAGAGATCAGGTGAGTGAAGCAGGCGACTTGGTGGGGACTGTATCCCACTCCAGCTGGAGGTGTTTCGGAGAGGATGCAGGAACAGGTGAGCGGGTCCTGGCGGTGCGTGGTGATGACGAATCCTGCGATGGTACGGCAAGTCCCCAGTCCGAGAGAAGCTGCAGGCCCTCCAATGGTGAAGCAATGGAAAGAGCCACTCCATCCTTGGAAAGGTTGATGCGCGTGGGGAAGCCCCAGCGGTAGGGAATCTTGTGTGCCCGGAGAGTGGAGGTGACGGAGGAGAAGGCCCTTCGTTGATGTAGTGTGTGCTGTGACAAGTCTTGAAAAAATTGCAGGTGTGAGTATTGAGCCGGTAAATCTTGCTTGCGACGCACCTTCAACATGAGTTGTTCCTTCAAATCATAGAAGTGAATGCGTAGTATCACATCTCTAGGTGGTGACCCCTTCACCATTTTCGGGCGAGGTAGCCTGTGTATTCTGTCAATGCGGACGTCTTCAGAAGACGGGAGGTCCAGGATAGTTTGGATAAGAGTGGTGGTGTAAGTGCGTAGCTTGTCCATGGTGATGTCCTCGGTGATGCCTCTAATGCGGAGATTGTTACGTCTGGAGCGGTCTTCCAGGTCGCCCAATTTATGTTTAAGCGTGTCAATCTCGTCTCGGAGAGAGGTGCACGCATCAGCCACTGTGTTATGTGCCGAAGAGAATTCTTCCATTTTGTCCTCTAAGTGGGACGTGCGAGCGCCAAGCTCTTGGAGATCCACGTGGAGTTTAGATAAAGCGTCCGCCATGTCCGATTTAAAATTGCAGCGCATCTCGTCCAGAAGCCGTTTCATGGCGGTGACGGTTAGAACGCCGTCGCCTGGATCACTCGGAGGAGGCGAAGGTGAGTGGGGTAAGGGGCCAGCGTCTGGGCCCTGTGAAGCATCGGAATCTTCCGCGTCGTCGCGGATGGTAGGTAAAGCGCGGGAAGAGGCCCGACGTCTGGGTTTGGGCTCAAAAAAAGCCGGAACAGAGCCCGCCGATGACTTGGTCTTGCTCGCCGACATAATGCCCGCAGTGGGAAAAGTCGCTAAGTGGATAATATCCCGGTAACTGCCAAATCGGTTGAATATAGCTTAGGAGTTGGAGGAGCTCCCGCACCGCACGTCTTACTCAGCCGCCATCCAAGCCACGCCCCTATCAAATTGATTCTTGTGGCCTGGTATCCTGTTTACGAGTTAGGGGCATGCATGAACTGCCTTATCCCCTTGGCTTCCTGTAAAGCTGGGGGGGAACTACATATGTGAAGCCAGCTAGACCTGGTGCTACGAAGAATAAAGGCAGAGCCATACAGCATGAGTCCTTTTCAAGCAGTCATTTGCTGGCTAAGTGTGTTAGTAGTTGTGGACAGAGACTATCTTTATGCCTGCCTGGTTTTGGCAGATAGGGGCTGTGGGAAGTAGCTAGCTCATATTTGGCGGGTTTTATCTGGAACAGCCAAAGTGACTCGTTTGGGCATTAAAAAAATAAAAATAAATTTGGGTTGACCAGAACGGCTGCACTATGAATGGTGTAGTAAACCTGTAGAGATCTACACTATAACTGTGCAAGATGTGTCACATCCGTGTGCATATGTGACACGCTGACACGGCCCCTCATGATATCCCACCATAGGAAGATTTTAAACTTGGAAGGAATGACGAAGCATCAAACTATTGCAAGCAGTAATGTAGGAAAAATCCGTCAAATTATTTGGCATTATTAGGAGGGCAGATCCTTGTAAATATATATTCAAAATACATAATGCCATAAACTGGTTGAGAAAACTGAAACATAATCTCTGTACTCTGCCCTACAACACACGACTTTGATTTCTTTCCTGTCCTGTGTTAGTTACCAGCCCAGTAATAATTCTTTGCGGTTTTTTTCTCCTTAAATCTACATAATGAGTCCAAAGTCCCTTCCATCATAGATAAAGGTGATGAACTGAACTTTGCAGCATCTGACTGGAGCCATATAATGGAATCGGGTGATTCTCCTGAGACTCCTTCACTGTAATGTAGAACACTTCCATATATCTACAGACTTTATACTATTTTTGTCTCAATATCTTAACATCCAAGTTAAAGCCATAAAAATTGTTGCTTCCTATATTTTTCAGTATGATAATTTATGAAAAGCGTACAGTTTCTCACAGAGGTATAATATATATATATATATATATATATATATAATGAAAACCATATTCCTGAGTGAAAGTTATAGGGTCTTAAAATGTGTCCAATAAACATGCTTTGGTCAGAATTTTTAGACTAATAGATCAATTTATTATCTAATATAATAGGCCCCTTTTCCAGGCATGGTACTGAAGGAATCACACAGTTGTACAAATCTGTATGTCATTATTGCTTGATTGTAAAGGGTTAAGTAGATTTCCCAAATGCTTGGACCCTTTGATTTGAAGTTTAATTATAGAACATTTGATAAAATAGCAATTAAGGCTTTGTCACATGCATACATCAAATACTCTACTAAAGAGGCAGGCAGGTTCTGGCATGTCACCCAGCGCTAAGATGCGAGCCAGTGTAGAACTGGAAGAATTCACAATCAAAGCTTTACTATGGATTCCATCAAAGACAGAAACAGATCTCTGCTTTACTCATCCCAAACACACCCTTTGCCCACACCCCATTAATGGTCTACAGCTCTAATCCCTTCAATAGTATGTTCCCAGATCATTAGCATCATGTTGGATAGTGGGTCATCTGACTCCGTGAAGCATCTCATTTTTTTTTTGTAATAAAGGAAAAACATATAAACATTAGCCAACGTAGCATTAGAACATAAATTGTGGCATTCTGACATTTTTGTTTGAATGTAAACTACAGAAGAGAATGGGAAATACAATGGAAGTTTAAGGGGAAAGAAGGGGCAGAAAGAAACTTGATAAGTACACATGAAGCAGAGAGGTGTCAGGTGTCTCAAGATTGTAAGTTTACGAGCAGGGCCGTCTCCACCTAATGTATCGGTTTGTCAATATATGTATTGTAAGAAGCACTGCGTAAATTGTTGGCGCTATATAAATAAAAGATAATAATAATAATTGATGAAATAGTATATTACATCACTCATTGTGTGCTATGGTCCAAAAAGACAGCAATTGAGAAAGTATTTTAGACTGGTGTATAGATCAAGCAATTAGTAAAGAATTCCCACATTATGGTTAGCCATAACATATGTACCATAAATTCTGTCAGATTAAAAGCTCAGGTCTCTAAGACCCATAACTACATCAATGAACATATAGACAGACTGAGATAAGGTAGGGCTAAAGTGTTTTGATGTAGTTAGTCCAATATTTATATATATTCCCAAAGTCATCCCTGACTCTCTTTCTCTATGATTATCCTTTCATCCATTTTGAGTATATGTGTGTTATTTGATATAAGATTTGATATAAGATCTTGTTTAACTAGCATCCCCTCCAATCATTCTGACCGCAGTCAGCATCTGAATATCTCTATTTTTCTTTAAACTTGATTAGTGCAGTGATTTTTTGTTTTGTTTCTGTTTTGTTTCTTTCTTTGTATCGCTCCGAAAATATTATTTTCAGCAATACATATGAATGTGAACCTCCTATCTATTTTACAATATAATGATGCTCGGTGGTTTTTTTTTTAAATGCAATTGTGAACAGTGTTCAAAGAGAGCTGTCTCTGTACATGAAGCCCAACTTTGTTTTCCTATATAGCATTCTACTGTCACATTTAGATAATCTGGGAGGATGAAATATGTCCAAGGAAAGAGACGTTCAAACATTGCCACTCTTCCTTTCATCTTACCGAGCGTTGAACTGAATTTCTTACATGTGTAGTCTAAGTGCTAGACAAGTAACTACACCTTTTTGTTCAGAAATGCCAAAAGTTCTTTGAACATGAAAATAATATACGTGAAGTTTTGTTTAACTGTTCTGTGTGCACAAGAGAAGAGGAAACTGTGTTTTCAGAAGGGTCTTTCAGAAGTACGGCATCCTATTTATTGTAATAAATACCGTAACAGATATTTTTAAATCAGTATTGTGAGCCTTCATTTATAAATCTCCACATGTTTGCTGTAAAATTGGCAACACTTCAAACACCCGACTACATATACTTTGAGTAACATTGATACAGAAGATTGTGAAAACCTTGCTTGTTGAAGCTTAAAGGACATGATCAACGAGAATAATGAGAACGCAAGTCTTGTTGGATCTTGTATTAGTTCATTTAGCCCTTTAGAAACAGTGACAACAAAATTCTGTGCAGGCTGGCCATTAACAGTTGTCTTGCAAGGTATGGCTACCCACCAGGTATATATGTGTGTGTGTGTGTATGAGTGTGTATGTATGAATGTACATCTGACCTGTCATAAGAACATACTGTATGTGGTTCTATTGGGTCTGAGGAGGGAAGGCAGGCATCTCTGTACAGACCCAACAAAGCCTATAGCTTAATATCAACCCATGTGATTCTTATTTTTTGGTGGGATTATAAATATAACAAGGCCCTTGGTTTACAAAGGTATACGAGATACCGGCTGACAATCCATTTTTCTTGTGCATGTGTTTTGCAGTTCAGCAACCACAATGCGTCAATCTTTTATTTCTAGTGAATGAACTTGTAGGACAGTATGTGGATGACAAGCTGCGGTGAACTGCAGTTTATTATGTCCGTTCAAGTACATTTGGAAGCATTCATACCAGCCTGCCTGTTTAGGTAGAATAAACAAGATGGCGTGCGGTGCTGTGAATTTTTAAACCAATGAACTGCATTAAAGGTTACAGACCCAGAATGAAAGCCTATAGAACGGAAAGAGGGTAAATCGGAGACCAGTGATTACTGCAATAAACTAATCTCACTGTGACCAAACGTTAACCTACACGTTAATCTTCAAATTTTACTGTTACACATCGTATAATATGACATAAAGAACTGAAATACTTGTCTCAGTGTTATGAAGATTTGTTCCTGATCTCCCTATAGTTTTTTTTAATATTCCTTATTTAAATGTTGTGTAATTGTCATAATTTACTTAAGAAAAACATGCCTCCACCCCCAACTAAAAGAAATATAAAATTTTATATAATTCTATAGTATTAGACAATATATTTATTATTTTAGACATCAGTACATTTTTTTTTTTTCATTAGCTTTCAAATAAAGGTAAGTATTTTATTGGTTTATTTAAAATACATATATAATATAAGAATGTACATATTGAACTCTAGCCTAAGTTTAATTCTTTTATATAATATGTATTTTATACGTTACACTTTGAATGTTGTATAAGCGCAGAATACTGTCAGTAGGTTGAAACAGATATCCTGCAAGTGTTTCATTTTCAAATAATGTGCACCTCTATGGTTAGTTTATAAGAAGAGCCAGCAAAAAGCTAGGGCTAAGGATGGCTTCCGCTGGTAGCCTGCACATTAAGCGAGTATCGTGTTACTCACATTATATGGGCATGGACCAGGCTGATCTTTTTTTAGAAAGGATGTGTAAGGGGGAGGAAAAAAGCTTTCTTCATCTCCATGTTGCTGAAAATATGTTTCAGGAAGGAAAAGCGGCTATTAGCTTTGGGCAGACATTTATTGAACTGCAAGATGTTAATTGATTGTGTCTTTGAGTCTCTACCTAACGCGCTTTACAGCTGAAACATATCTCTCGGTTTCCTGTACAAATGATTCCTTATTTGTCCTGGATGCTGTTTCATTTCCAGTGAAATCCTGAAGCGTTTTTTTGTTTTTTTTTTACTTTAAATATTGCACTTTGATTATTGTATTTTCTCCTGTTTGATCATAGGCCATAAAGACAGTTTCACCGAAAAACATCCATGTTGCTTTATTTATTAAAGAGTAGTATCTTATATTACACTTAAACTGTATATTTGGTCACTAGTCTGTGAAATTTCAGTTTTTCATTTGTTGTGTGTTTTCTGAACATTCCATCTGCTTGACTGTATTCGTGTAATTTCGTTCATTGTATGGTGGAGTATATAATGTCAGCCCCGTTAAGCACGTAACATAGTTTTGCAAAGGTAGGGTAGATATAACCAGTGGTGTAACTATGGTGCGGTGATCTCATGTCCTCGTTTCTTTCCAGCACCCATTGTCTGCTCTTTGATTCTCCTTTTTTTTTGCTTTCTGGTGATGACTTTTGGGGCCAAAATTAAACTTTATACTGTGAATGAGAGCAGAAAAAGTAACCTTGCCACTGAAAGAGTAAAGCATGAAAAAGCGGTAGTTTTGGTGGTTTCTGGTGGTGTTGGTGGTTTCTGAGATGTTTGTAATAAAAGTTTTTTGTACTTTTTGTGAAACTCACTTCCTATTTGTATATATCCTATATTTATGGTGGATAAGAATACGGAGTGTTAAAATGTAGCTCTACTTAGATGTGTTAGATGTCTATACCCGCATCTGTTCTTATTTCTAATTAAGGTTTTATCATTTAAAAAACAAAGTAGCTTTTTAAGAATTTTTGTCAACGTCTTTAGTAACAGTGTCTGCTTTGGTGTCACAGGACAATTTTAAGTTCTTGGAAAAATATAAATGAGGCAAAATGTGAGTTGGTTTATTACAGCACCTTTATTTCAGCTCTACAGTAAGACTCCCCCAATATTTTATTTTTACTATGGAGGAAAAATAAAGTATTATTATTTTATTTGCAAGGTAATGTGTATGAACGCCCTTTCATGCAGAGCCTATCACTGTAATTGTAGTATTTGAGAGACAATGATATCTTAGATTAGGAGTCAGACTTTAGCAAAGGTCCATATAGTCAATAAAATCACATTTGTTGCTGGCTGCCTGCAGTTAGCTTTTAGGCCTAGCGAGGTGCCCTCCATGCTCTGATAAATTACATTAACCCATGGAGTCACTAAACTGGCTAACGTCGGAGAGGTTGTTATATGGCATGTCACTTTCACTTCATTGTATTGCACAAATATATCCTGTGAGATTGCCCTCTTGAGATGTGCCAGTATTGATCTGACTGAGGGGTCATGTCCCTGCGGCCCCTGTTGTTTGGAAGAGCTGAGGGCAATTAGTGTATCAGCTTTATTTGTGGCTACACTTTTAATCTTTACAAGTTGACGGGAAATAATTTACCCTGTGAAGTATTTCCTTTGTAATATAAAAGCATCATGTGACTGCTGGTAATGGCCATTCGTGGCAATCCAACTAGTATAGCTGGAAATTACCAGCATGTTCAGGGGACAATGAATAACCTGATTAAGGCTGGCTGGGCATCATGACAGTATCAGCAAGTGAAGTAACAGAGGACCTGAAATACTCCAAAATCCAACTGCAGTCCGTTGAGTCAATGTCGTTAGAAATATTTGACAGCCGGCACTATTTTTCAAAGGAAAGGCAGACTGTGATATTGTGGGGTATTCTCAAAATAAATAATGGGTCATAATTGGAAAACCAGTTCCACCTCTTTCTTTGTATTTAAATAAGATGGTGCCAGACGGTTAATTGGGGGGATTGATTGGGGGTTTGTCGTTACATGAACTTATTTGTATTTGCCAACCTGAAAGTTTGGAGAGGGATGTGAGGGTTCTTATCTTTGCTTTGCGGTGAGGGGCTTTAGTTTTTCAGCGGTCCAGACAGAGGTGATTAGAAGTCATTCGCTCCCTGGCCCTGTCTTTATTTGGTAGGATAAGTGATAAACATCAACTGCCCTTTACATATGATAATACCATACTTAGTTAAGGTAGCCTTGACATGGGGTCTAGGAAGAGGTGTTAAGAGTCAACCTTGCAGTACTCAAAATAGACTGAATAAGGTAACTATTATACTATTACACAATGAATATTACTGTTTGTTCAGAAAATCAGGAGATGTTGTGGTTCCTGTAGGATGTCTTGTGTTACACATCATATCAACACTAGAACCCATGCCTTGGAATCTGTTTCAATCATTTTTTAGATATTACCCAGGTTAAGTCATACTGATCTTGTAATTTGTTGGTTCAGCTCCCTGGGACCCAACACACCAAATTCATATTTCCCTGATGAAAGTTAATCAATAATAAATATTTAATCAACCTGGTTTAACAAAGCAGATATCTATGTTCTACTATTCGTCGCTAACGTGTGTCTCCCTGTCTGGCCTTATTCTTACCCGCTGCGCCGACTGTAGCTTTTTAGACAAGCACCAGACTCAAATTGGTGTAGGGATTAAGAAGTCTGCTCCATGAAGATCCTACATGCTAATTATTATTTGCAGTGGTAATGTAAGACAATAATTAATATTGACATTGTATATGGGGATTTATAACATTTAATATAAAAATGATCAATTACTACAAGGAGAGCTGGAACAAAAGCAAATAATGTCAAATGAAGGATCAGAGCCCCCTGGTGTGCTGCTGTCTGGTATGCTGATGGAGGCTGTTGATGCAAGATGTCTCAACCTGCCATTTGCAGAAATGAGAGTGGGGTTACCATGTAAGAACAAGAAATACATAATAATACTTGATTTGTCAACTCTGGGTTTGAAATGAAATCTTATTAAAATAACTAGGGCACATCATCAGGTTAAATTGGTATTGTCTTTGGTTTGTCTGATTTTGTGTCAGAGCCTGTACAGAGTTATTTACAGAAATCAATAAAGTACTAGAACTGAATCATCTTTAGTCACCTGGATGGCAAAAATGTGCCCCTAATGCTTGGTCTTTAGTTGCATTCTTGAGACAGCACTTCCATTTCCATTTTGACAGTAGGGGTTTATTCTTATTACATTAGTACTTATTCTACATATACATATATATACAAACTGGTGAAGTGACTCTGTCTCTTTCACAAACACACACTCACACACACCTGGGAACTAAATGAGCCTACCTTGAGACCCTTGAAATATTAGCCATTAATATCACCCATTAATAGACCATTGAGAACAGTTTATGTACTGGATTGCAAAATCACCTGCATTCAAGCAGGGATATCAGCCATAACAAACTGGCAGCACGAGCACCAGTTGGAAGTCTTATATACTGTATATATATTATCACAACAGCGTAGAAGTGGAAGGAGTCAGTTCCAGACTGTGTGAACCTGAGAATCTGTCCCTTCACCCTGAGATTGGTACAAAAACCCTGAGACTGATGGCCGAACCTTGAGAATTCCCAAGCGTATGTTATATATAATCTATATGGATCACACTGACACTAGTGCAAATTCCACAAAAAAGCACACTCATAAAAAGACAAAACAGAAACCCACCACTTTGACAGACATGTACAGATACACACATTCATGTACATTCATTAAAGCTGTCACACTGACCATCATACACATTCATACACAAACTGGTATGTACACTTACACTCTTCCAAGGCCAGCAGAGACCTTTGTCTCCTGCACTTATGTTAGGGGGGGCCACGTGGTAACAATGACATTTGGACACCCGATTGACACCCATAAGGTCATGTAAAAGACCGAAGAGATTGCACATCCCGCCTCACTCCTAGAATCAGACTACATAAGGATATTACCATATTTATTTCCAGTAACAAATATAAATGGAGTATACATAAAGTGGTGGAACTGAAAGTTAGATGGCATGTTAATAGTATTATATTAGGCTTATAGAGCATTAACGCCTACATTCCTTACAGGTTCAGCATACCAGTCATGACATTGCTTCACTTTACAGAGGGCTTTGTTTCTTCCTATTCTATAATCACACGATGAATTCTAGTCATTTAGAATTATGCCATACTAAGAAATGCAATACAGTTTTTCATCATTTATATTACAGCAAACTGAGAGATTTTTAGCACCAGTTTAGGGGAACTCACAATTTCAGTGTTTTAGTTGAAACTGAAATAGGAATTTATATATATAAATTATAAATATTTATTATTTACACTTCTGTAATTTGCATCGTGTTACCGAAATTGTCTATCAGTATATAGTACCATTCCACGGAACTCTCCGGGTTTGACCCAGAGTCTCTCGGTGAACGACAGCTTCCCCGAGTCTCCAGGTCAATCTTCTCTTTCGCTGGAGCAGGGGAGCAGCATGTAGTCAAATTTTGGCTTATAATCTTGTCCATTCCCTGGCTGGGTCAGGGGACACCTGGGGTGCTATTAGGTGTAGTTTTCCTTTTTCAGCACTGGAGTAACATTTTATTTACAAAATATAATTAATAAAACACGCTTTGCTGTTTCTGTACATGTTACTGTAGGCGTTAGGGGGGTAGATCATTGATACACTTACACCCAGCAAACTTTCTAAGCATCTTGAAGATATCTGTGTTAGAAAGAGGGAGACACTTGGGATATATGTGAAAGCACTACTAATTATCAGACATATTTTGTATTTGTTTTTGCATTGGAATGACATTTTCTTTAGTGTATTTTGTAAAATGCTTTTGTATGAAAATATTTCATAGTATGCAATTATATCTAATAAAAAAACCAAAAAAACATTAAACATTTGCAAGATTATTTCTGTTGAGGGATATCACAAAAATTGCTTCCCTGTACATTACATTTAATGGGATGAATGCTTTAACTGCGCAGAGATACATTTCCTCTTTGTATACTTTTGTTATCCAAAGAAGGATTTGCTCTTTTTTTTAAAAAAAAATATATATATGTATATTTTTTTTCGCAGCTTGAATAGGTCCATAAAACAAATTAAAATTGCTCCTCTCTTATAGTGTCATTTATTTTTCCTTCTAAATTAGACGATCATCTAACCAATATTGTTCTTCTGGTCTTAATATATAACATCAGAACACAGGAAGTGAGGCACACTGCACCATTTAAGAGAGGTGAGCTATACGCTTGCTCAGTGTCACACAATGACATCACAAACACAGTGTGTCAGAAAAGAACTAATGTAAACATTTTAAGGTTTTATGCTTATTTTAATTGGTTTAATTAAATTATGATTTAATTATGTGATAAAAAATATATTTAATAATAAGTCTTATTAAACAGAGGTAGTTTTGCATACATTCAAACCTGCAGTGCTGCGTTTCCCTGCCTAATATAATTTTGTATATGTGGTATCTACAGCTGGCTTATAGTGGTAAGAATGTGGTTTGCATAACAAATATTTTCATTTTGTAGACTGGAGATAATGCTGTCCAGCTATCTTTTCTGGGGTGCAAAAATCTCTTATTTCTTAAAGCTTTCAGTCCAACCCTATACCCTCACAAAAAAGGAAGCGAGTGATGAACAAAAATAGTTCTTTCCATGATTTATATCCGTCATTTATGCTTTGAGTACATTCCACTTGGAGAATGTGCTACAAGAGTATTCTTTCTCTACAAATGAACTGCGATTATTTCGCCTAGGTGTTATTGTTTTCGATTTGTATTACAGACAGTAAGATATGTTTATAAAATAAGCAAAACCAAAAAAAGAAATACAAAAACTAAAAACGTATAATTGTCTCACATTAGTAAATATCTTTGTATCTCATTTCAGATGCACAATGCATCTATTTCTATCAAAAACAAATGTTGAGTTTCCAAAAGATACATTACCCAACTCTCTGGTACTTGAAAGGTTAAGGTGGATAATTAAAAGCAGTTAACAAAAACTCTCCCCTCTTTGAGCCCAACCAATGGAAGTGTTTCTCAAGTATGCATCTCCCTCTCTGGTACATTAAGTGTTAAGCCCAAGAAGATCAGAAGAGTTTATCAAGTGTTGCCTACACCCACTGGCACTCTTGGGGTTAAGCCCACCAAACAGTAGGTCTTCTCCACTAGGTTATGTGAATTTGGAAGGCTTAGGAACTCATACAGTGAAATCATAATCCTATCAGTGTTTGAGGTTCCTTCGGGATTCTCCTGTGGATTCAGGAAATATATTAGATGTGCTCTGAGTAAACCCTGGGTTTATATAGCGATATTGTGCTATATCTCAGCTCCACAGATGCACAGTGAGACGCTAAGTAGCCACATGCAGAGAATAATATATAGTTATTGTAGAAACACCGTTTGGAAAACCCCCAGTAAGGTCAATGTGAATGGGCATTACTGATTGTTTTACTGGCCCTGCTGCAAAGGTTATCTAAACTATAAAACATGACAGTGCCATCTCCCATCCATGAATCCAGTGTTGCTTGAGCATAGAACATCAGGATTTAAAGTACATTAGTAACGGCATGCTTTCTCTGGAACTCACGGTGTTAAAACAAATGAAACATGCGTCTTCACAAGTTAGAAGCGAATCCTGCGGTGATCCATGTTAGTTTTCCCTCGCGGAAACTAGCTTCCTAATTTTACACCTTAATTTTTTTCTCTCTCCATCCCACAGGCAGCTCTTGTTCTTTTCTCACTGCCTTTGTCAGTGTTTGCTAGTCAGACCGCGATTGGTTCAGCTCTGCCTGCGATATGGCGCTACTCACTTAGCAACAGTGAGATGGAGAATTCAGAGCGGTGCCACCTGCCTCAGCTGACACACGAGAACAGCTTTACAGCTCTCTGGACACAGAGATGCATCTCAAGTCTTTTAACAGTATCCGCGCTGGTCTTCCAGCCGGCGATGGAGCGTTTCACACGCATTTCAGAAAAACAATGCCGTGAAACCGCAAATGAGTATGTAATTCTTCATACTCACCAAGAGGAGATCATCTCGATACCAACTACGGCTAGCTTAGGAGAAGTTATCTTTGTCAATTCCTGCCACAAAATTGAAAGGAAGGGGGTTCAAGCTGTTTGTAAATGAAATGGGTTTTGGAATTCATCCCTTTCTTATATAAAATGTTAGATGTTGCCTATTAACTATTCAATTACATTAATGGAAAGAGTGTGTGTAAAGGAGACTCTTAATCCTACACCAGAATTTAAGCAAGCAGAAAAGCCAGATGTGACGCTTGGAGTTGACACCATTATTGATCCTGGGTTAGGTGAACCAGGGAAAACGCAGACATTGATGCATGAAGCGTGTTAGGATTTGGTAATAGAAAAGGAAAAATCCAAACAGACAGTGCAAAGCACAAGGAATCCGTTTCACTTCCTAGGCACGAATATCTAATTTGCCAGTTCCTGGAGGACATTAGGAACTTACAAAACATCATGCGAAATAAAGTCTGTCAGCTCTGTGCTGTAATTACAAATCTCTTGGTATATTTCCTAAACTGAATCATGCACAGAAGTGCATAGCTCAATTGTGAGAATCTGTAATATGCTAATATTACTTACACCCCCAAAATGCTGATAATTTAGGGCTGTATTAATTAAGGGAATAGTTAAAAAATGATTATCTTATTTATTGATGTGAACCAACTAGGGTCAAAATATGAAGGTAATTTGAAGGTAACTAATCCTGGTTATTTAGACCTGAATTGACATTATGTTGGTACAATATTCAGCCACAAACGCCACACCAAGGCAGGTGCACAGAGTGCACAGCGCCCAGGCGGCAGGGAGTGGAGAAGAGAGCAGGACAAAGATGGCACTGACAAACTATGTGGGGGCAAATCTGGCAGTGTGGGAAGTAAATGACATTTCACATGGTGAAGTCAAGAGGCCCAAAAAGGTAGAGTGGTCGCCATAGAAAATAGGTGTGGTTAGAGCGGTTGTGTTTGTTAAGGGGAGGAGTTAGCAATATAGCCACACCCACCTAAGAGTTACTAAAACCTTGTTGCACCCAGGCATTAGTGACCCTAGGCTCAATTCTGGTAAGAGAGGGATATGTTTCTCTTGAAAAGAACTATGACATTTTGCTGTGTAGAAGAGGGTGGCATGTAAAGGAGTAAGCCACATGTAAAGCAGAGGAAAAAAGGTATGTCTTTATTTAAAGCAATACAAACATCTCTAGTAATTGCAGGCTAGTAAGCCTCAGAGCGTTTGTCCTATTTTAGCCTGCAGTACACCTTGGTATTGCAAACTACTTTTGAAAAGTGCAATTGCCATTGTTTTTCATTGTCTTAATATTCAGATATTCATTCCTCCTGAGGCAGTACTGATGTGGTATAAGATTAGTTAAATTCTGCATTACATTACGTTTAAAAAAGACCAAAACATTCAACCATCTAATATTTTACAAGTTCCTACATGCTGAAAACCTCGATTTTTGGTCCTTCTTTTATTGTAATACTTTAATTACCTGCAAGCTTCACAATACATAGCTTTCAAAACATTTTAATTGATGCTATCCAGTTAATCACAGGCCGTCATTTCGGAAAACAATGTTTATGGGCAGCCATGTCACCGATGTTGGTTTGTGGTTGCAGAATAACAACACCTGGTCATCTGGTGGGGATACTACCTGGTGTTTCACCATCTGTGGTTTGCCAGACTTGTAGAGGGCATGTGATGCTGTGTACTGAATACTAGATGTGATCTTTTATGAGGTATTATCACACTGAAAAACATACAGGAATGATTCTCCTACCTGAATATGCTGGCGAGACAGTTTGGCAGAACATGTTATGGCATTTTGGCTCTTTATAGACTGAATTTATATCAGACTGGAATAATGGTTTCTGGAGACTAATGGAGACTTATGAAGAAGCTGAAGTATTTAGTGAAAAGCAGTGACATCAAAATAAATTGTTGAGAGGTTAAACTAAAGAGCCCAGCTAGACGAGCAAGATATTGGCCATGTGGTCCTGTACTCTAGGGTGACCAGATGTTCCTATTTACAGGGGTGTCCTGGCTGAGCAAATTATCAATTATACATTAAGACATTTTGCAACATTGTAAGGATATATACACCATGTCCCATCAACTGAGACTCAGATCTGTAATTCCAAACTGCCTGGCCCAGTCAGTATGTGCTTGGCAAGGAAAGAGGAGGCTATCATTTGGTTCCACAACACATTTTAGCTTGAAATGGTGTCCATTGTTTGAACCAAATGTCCTCGATTGTCCTGGACGTTCTGAGATGTATACGCAATACAGTATATTTCTGTTTTACTGATCCTTGAAAAAAAATAACTTCTATCTTATTACCTTAGTAACTTAATAAAATGTGCATTGTACAACACCACAGAATACACTGGCAATTTATACATAATAACAAATCAGTGAAGTTTGCCTGGTGTGGCTTTGAAGAGTTATACTGCTGAACATATTACGTAGGTTAACAAAATATTTTAGCTAATTCTTACAGTCGCCGTGCTAATTAGTGCATTAGCAATAAGTAATAGTGCGCATTGTACCTTGTTAATGACATCATGAATTTAGTATCCATCAAACACAAACCTGGATAAATGGCTAATGCCAACTAATAAGGCTGCTTTGCCTACACAAGATGCCTAGACATGCACTTTGCTCAGATCAAGAACCTCTTTTGCAATAGATTTACAAATATGGTTGTTATGGTAACCTTTCTTCTGAGATGCTTTCAAATGGATATGACACAACCTGGTTGATGGATTACCTTCTTCCATTTGACACTAATGAGAAAAAGGACTGCTCCTGCACTCAGAATTGTGATCTGTGATTTAAAGCATGCAGAGCTGCATCTGGAATCAGCCCTTTCTCGTCCAAATAATTTTCTGCAACACTCATCCTTCTTAGATTTCATCTTCATGTAGCCTGGGGCTGTGTCAACAATATACATGCATACATTAAAGTGAAGGTACAGAGAAAATACAAATGTAATATTACGCAACAGTGGCTTACAGAAAAGAAAATATACATGTGTAGTGGAGGCAGTTTCCCTTGGTCTTTACAATAGTCTTTTGCTCAGTTAATGGCCAGTCATTGTGAGCCATGTATAGGTTCATCTAAAGTCAGTTTTAGTTGTGTCAAACCCTTTGAATGTATGAATTGTAAGAACCTCTGCATCAATTGTTGGTACAACGTAAATAAAAATAATAATATTATTATTATTAATAATAATAATAATGTCTGAATTTCTGTTGAGATATTAAATGTTTACACATATATTTGTAAAAGTTAGAAGTAATGACCTAGTTGTTTGAGGGCTGCAATCCACATGAGAAAATTGCAAAATTGACACATATGGACACATTTGTCCAGGTCCAGATTGCCTGTGTCGCAGACTATGCCTTATTGGAGAACAGCATAGTGTGAGTAGTTTTTAGTTTTTTGTGCCTGGAGGCCCCTAAAAATGTATGTTCAGACCTGCCCCATGCTTTAAAGAGATAATATAATATCGTATATATGTGTGTTGTGCTACTACATGTAGTTCACCACATTTCTAATTTTGAAATACAACTGACTAAAAGCACGTACTTGAGTTGTACTCAAAGAGAATACAGATCCCTGTCGCTGACATTCATATTGACCAAGAGACCCTAATCTATTTAGGCTGTTAACTAGTAGCTTGGGATCTATCATGCTATTTATGAAGGGAATCTTACGTAGAATAACAACTGGTGCGACTATAGTGGTTGTGGGCGATGCTAACTATTTCTGCGGGTCCGAATTCTGTTACATCCTCTGTGACGCATTAAGTGGTGGTCTAGCAGGGAGGCAGGGACATGTATAGCTAGTTAGGCATGGATCTCTCTTCTGCAGTTTAGCACTTCATAAGCTGTTAGAGAAGGAGGCATATCAACCCCAGGTCACTCTCTTACTTAATGAAGACTTTAGAAAGGATTTAAAGAGACGTGTTTGTGTTCCAAACCTTAGTGTCTGCAGTTTAGGTTTCAAGGTTGGTAAGTCAGTATAAAAAAAAAAAGGGAGCCAGTTCTGTTTCACATTCTTCCAGCTAAGCGGAGGTGAGAAAGACATCTACTTGAAACCCATCCCAACAGGCATAGACCCTTACAGTCCATCTTAGGGACCTCTGCTGTATATCCAAGGTCAGTCACACTACCGGTCTTGTTTGGCCCCGGAGAGAAACATTCCTAGTTGAATACTAATTGTTGTGAAGTATTACACTTCCCATGAAGGTGAGCATCAATTACATTTCAAGTGTAAAAGATTATGTATTCATTGATCAGAAAAGAGATGCAGGGCACAAATGGTGGAGAATGTGTTACATTCAGCAATAGCTTTATTATAACAGTAATTAATGTTGCCAAGTCAGGTTACACATTGAGACGCTTCTCCTTATTCCGTCCTGCACAAAAATTGTTCTTGCTTAGCTTTCAATATTTCCCCAAAATGATATATGATTGAACCCCACACAATACGCGATACATCTTCCCTATCATATAAATTGGTATTAATATCTCTTATAAGGGTATCCTCTTTATAGGAGCAACAAAAATGGCTAAGGTGCCCTCTGCAGAAGACAGTGAAGTTAATGCTCTCATTATAACCTAATTGGCTAAAAGAGACTTCTCTCACATTGCATTTAGACTGATAGTTTCCTATCACTCAATGAAGGGAATAGACAAGTCAAGCCAATTATCACAGCAAAGGAATAGCTATCAGCAGAACAGGCAGAATCAAAAGGACCTGTACATAAAGTTTAGCACCATATGTGATTCTCTTTGAACTAAATTATATTGCCCATAATAGCTTGCAGATAACCCTATGAGTGCGCAAAACAGCTAACGGGTGGTTTCTCTGTATGGCAAAATGTATTGCTGTTTTAATGCTTGCTTCCATAACCCTATGCCCATTTTGCTTATAGAGCAGAGCTGTCTTGGTCATCTAACATAACAACAGTAAAAGTCCATAAACCTTTTTGAAGTTGGGCAATCGTGATAGATTTTAGCATGATATATTTAAGGCCAGATTTAAAAAAAAAATGCCATAAATGCATTGGAAAATATTAAAAACATATAAACCGAATGATTGCTTGTAAATCAGTTTGTCGTTTGCAAAATGGTTTGAGCAGTTGAGTGTTGAACAGTGGAATGTTGTCAGAACATTCGAGTACACATCAACAATCTTTTTCAAAATCCTCAAATCAATAGAGTAGAAACCTAGTGAGATCTGGTTGTGTAGTTGGAAGTGAATGTTGTTTGCGGCATCAATGTGCTAAATCAATAGCAGTGTTCTGAGTTGCTTCGGATCCAAGAGGTATGGGCTGATATTCCATACATGCTGTCACAGACTGTTAACATTTCATCTGTATGATTAATGAAGCTGCAGGACCTTTTCCTTTGGATCTGGTGGGTACACCTGACGTCTTCTGGCCAGTGAATCAACCAACTGACCATGGGTGTCCCACACTTCTGTTTTCAGCCATTAACAACCTGGAACTTCAGGACGTGACACAAAATCAGTGCCATCTTAACCCTTAAACAGCTTGTCTGTTCCATCTTTGTCCCCAACAACTTGTCCGTGTGCCAAGTTGTCTGTACCATCTTTGCCATGAAACAGCTTGCCTGTGCCATCTTTGACACAAAATAAGACGAGGAGGTGAGAAAATCCTGGTGATGTGGGGGATCATCTGTGGAGGGGTCCCCAGAATTTTGTTCTGAGAGAGGCCCCAAAATTAATGGTTGCAGCCCTGCTCTCATACTGTCACGCTCTCTCAATCTCTCATTCACACTCAATGTCTTACCTTCTCCATCAACTGCTTCTGTGTTATTTTCACCTTTCCTGTAGCTTTTTTTCTTCTATTGCCTTTTCTTGTTCTTCTGTCTTCTTTCTTCATACGCTTCTCCCCATGTCTTCTTTCTACGGTCTTCTTCTGCTTCTCTGTGAACCTGACACCCCCCCCCCCGGTGCATTTCCGCAAAAGGGCGTAACCTCTCCCCCAAAATTAAAAAAATTAGAATCCAAACTCACAAGTCTGTAAGGAACCGTTCGTAAATTATTTTTTCCATGAGCTAAAAATGCCTCTCCTGTGTCTCTTCAGCTACAGAATTTTCTTTTTTTCGCATTTAATTATGGTTTTGCCCTTCACAAAATATATTAATTCTTCTGCGCCACTGAATAAGTATTCACCATGCTCTTTTGACCACATGCATAAAATAATTTTGACTACACACACATGTAATGAAAGCTGTTAATACGTCTTCATATCTTCAAACATCTAAAGGGCCAAAGCTGGACACTTTTTAATGACGGTATCAAGATATATGTATTAGTTGGAATTGTGTTGATAAGTGCCAAGCACACAATGAGTTGTAAGTCAGTGAATGACAGTGGGAATTCTGTCTGGATGTAAATCAGTCCTGCCAAAGTGTTGGGGTTCTGCACTGTCCTGTAGGCAGGACAATACATGTAAAAAACCTAACCAGTGACTGTAATCATAAGCATTCCCAAGGGTAAATGTGGTCATCCAATGCTTTTTTAAAAAAAATACTTACAGTATCCCTACTGTGCAATGTCATCCACTGCTAGGACTATTATACTAGATACTACTCACAAGGTCAAGGCTACAATTGTTGGCATGACACCTTCCGTGAAACTACAGGTCCTCAGCCAAGCGCACTTTGGGTGATGCAGTTAACTCAGTAGCTTAATACAATCTACTGCCTCCCTGCAAACCTGGATTGTCCTTTGAATATGTGCAATGATGTTAAGGAACACGTGTTGATGCCTACTTAAGTCTTTAGTTAGTTCTGTGACGCAGAAACCTGGAGTGTCAATGTTTAATAAGGGTTGAAAATGCCTGTGTTACTCCATTGCAACTAAAATGCCAAAGAGAAATTGTCAATTTTTCAGCCCCAAGCCCAATGTGCGTGAACACAATACCTCACATCCATTCAGTTGTGCAGATGCATTTATTTCTCCTTCGATAGCTTATCTTGTTCACATACTCACTCTAAAATTCCACTCCTGAGAGCCGCTTATGCGCAGATATAGAGACATCACATACAGGTATTTATACACACACTATGTATCTACATTGAGGTCACCCCCTATCCCCATTCATTCAGAGCTGAGTTCTTTGGACATCAGGCTTGCGTTTTACCTCTCAGTTGTTGCTAATAAGCTTCAAAGTATAATTATTCTCACCAATAATTTAGAGGATATATTGCTCTTTGAAAGTGTATTTCACTTGCCGGATTCATGAATGCCGATTTTCTGGCATATGTATAATACCTAATATTGCTTGTAGAATTGTAGGAAATGGCATTTCAGAAATGATTATGGGTATCTATTTTCAGTGTGAGTAAGAGACGTGTAATTGGAGTGATAGATAAATGCAGTGTTTCTAAATACTGTCAGAGTTTACTAATGAAATAATAAACACTTCTGTCTTTCTTCACCTGGCACTGTACTATTATGTTATCCATTTAACAAGTGTATTTATTTTTTTCCTTTAAGAGTCGAAAGCTGTAAGGTATTTTTCGTATGTACCGGTTTCATATGGCAAAAGCAAGTACCATATTAATTCTCTTTAACAGCATTTTAGTGCAACATAATAGGACTATGTGTGTCTATGGAAAAGGTATCTTTCAGATTCTGACTTTTAGATGCAACCCAATGAAGTGCCCTTTATATCTGCAGTGAATTGAGTCTGTTGGTAAGGTTCTGGCATTCACAGGCCAGGTTAAAAAAAGTGACCTCATACTTAGCATCACGAGGATAATCTGATATATAAAAAACATCCTTTGGCTGGCATAACTTTCATCAATGGAATAGTGAGTGCAGGTAGGTGCATAGACAGGGCCGGCCCAAGGCAAAATGCCGCCTGGGGCGAATTTTAAAATGCCGCCCCCTCCCCCTTCTACCGTTCCTCTCCCTGCCGCCCCCTCCCCCATTATCTACCCTCCCCCCCCTTGTACTTACCTTTCAGCAGTCCTGCGGCGAGTCTCCCTGTTGGGTCTCGATGCCGGCTTGTAATGCTGAGCCCTCGAAATCTTAAAAGCATTAAAAAAAAAAAGGGCTTGGGGCGGCAAAGTGCCGCCCCTTCAAAAGTGCCGCCTGGAGCGGTTGCCCCACTCGGCTCCATTGTTGGGCCGGCCCTGGGCATAGAATAAAAGGCTCTTAACGGGCAAGTTGATGGAGGAAGAGGTTGGCAAGATTGTGGAAAAGCAAAGCACTGCTTTAAAATGGCATAAATATGGAATAAATATATTTGTGAATAAACCACTTACAAAATATACAAGGGTGCAACATTCAACCGTCATATACAAAGGAAAGCAGAGCAACAATTTTAATAATACAATTTCATGTTTCAGTCCACTCAGATCTGTTATTGCTTGGTTTATTATATAATGCGCTGGTAACATGGCCAAAACTGTAACAAATATTGAACTGCATTTAAAAGATTAGGCAGACCAATGTTTCCATTGTATACACAGTGTCCAAGGTTTTATGAAGGTTATGTATAAAAAAAGAGAGTTTGAAAACTTGTCTTATCGCCATAGCAACCAATGTGATGAACCTGTTGCTATGTTGATAAGATTACCTCTGAAAAACTTTGCACCACAATTCCTCATTTTCAATTTTTCATCACCAACCCCATGTTTAGGCTGAAATGCTGTGATCGTTTATAATTCGTAATACAAATTAATCAGCTTTGGCAATTCTTTGTTGAAAGTGGATGTCCGGGTTGTTCTGGATAATAGTAGACTTATCACGCCAGTCTGCGCTCCGACAATAGGGTAGCAGATAATTCAACGCAGATGGGGCATCCATAATAACCAACTAAAAGGAACATGTTTTACTTGGCTGAAGCTCATGCCAATGATGACAATGCACCCACTTGTTAACTGTTAAATAGTATTAAGGCTGTTGTTAATGTTTAACCTTATGTAAACACGGTAACCTTTACCCACTGCCTGTTATAATATGCCAATCGAAGCAGCGGTATATGACCCACAACCCATTAATGCCTTACTATGGGAGTCTTTTCTGTTAGAACCAATACAGGTAATTAGTTGAAAAATATTAAAACAGCCCAAAAGACGTTCATGGATGTAGGACCGAGCTTATCATGGCTTATCACGCTACACCCGGAAGATATTTGTTGATTTTTTACATTGTGCCTGTGTTTTCTGTTATTTATTTTCCGTTAAAAAATGTATTATCGCTGCTTCCAGTCAAGCTCCTTTAACTAAAAGTATAAATTATATGATTGTATCATCGGATGTCACTTCTTACCTCCTGAGTGAGGCTAACTGTGCTTAGATCTCCAAACTTCAAAGCCCACAGCTTATATTAACCCTTCCGGTGTGTGCCAAGCACGCCAAGGGAAAAAAAATAATCTTTAACCTGCTGTGTTTACGTAGAAATAAAATACACCACCGTAGCAGGGTAATGAGGGGTTAATGGAAGGCCAGACCAACCCGAGAGAGCATGCATCCTTGTTGCTAGGTGACAGTGTCACATGAAAAATATTAAAATTATAAAGTGTGCCTTTTGAAATGTGACACACAGGACGCAGTGGTTTTCCAGTAACATGATTTAACAGTTTCATTGAAAGGAAGAGATAACAATGGGGCCTGGCAGGAGCAGCAGTTAGTTATGCAGCGGCGGCGGCGTGTGTTAATTATCAGGAGCCTATAGGCGACCGGGGGACTTTTGTGAAATCGAGTGAAACAGCGTCTTGCTTTTTTTTTTTATTGTCGCCTGCATAAATTCTCCATTCGGGAAATATGATACTGTGAATTTCTTTACATCCCTGGCCGAGATTAAAGATTCTTTATCAGGCTTGTAGGTACAGGCTTCAGCAGATTATTTACGTGTAATCATGTACAGGCTGACATTCTTTTACATATACTGAGATGACAGATCCGACTCGGCACAACTTGCGCTCGATAATTTTTCCTTTTAATGGTATGGTGATTCTGATGACACAGATGACGGCCAGCAAAATTCAGGATTTGCTTGGGTTGCACTGCCTGTGCGACGGTATATTCCGCATCCAGCAAAAATGCAAGTGAAATTATCCCTAAAAAAAAAAACAGTCACCGGACGTTTGTTCCTGGTTTTTAAATCCTTGGTGAATGTGTAACCTGTCGGCAAGATGTATATCAAGTCACAGTGCAGGCGTGATTGGCTAACGTCCCCCTAGCATTGGCTGCACCCTCAGTAGTCTCGATAAATGCGTGGTTTCTGTAGCAGTAACCCAGGATGATGAAGCACGCACAGTCCAGCTGTTTGTTTTAAGTGACATAAAAAGGAGAATTTTTTTTTATTTCCTAAAGGATGTAATGGAAACCAGGGGTCTACTAGGCCACCCCTGGCCGTTGTTGCAGTTTTCTACAAACTTTAAACCGGCTACAGGTTGGTTGCCACTACGGTCTTTGGTGTAAGGTGCTACTCTGGAGAAATCATCTCTAAATGAACCATCAGATGCAAAAAAGACTAACGTTTATTGGGGGACACATGGTTTTTATGGACAACAATAGTTAGACACCTTGGCTGAGCATTCTCCTTCTTTGTATTTAGGTTTACCCTATAAGCAGTGCTTGGAGGCACTTACTGGGTATTGTTTCGATAATGCTAGAAGGCATTACTGTGGTTAGAAGATCATTTTCCCATTTGTTTTCAAACTGAGATGGCAACCATCCAGGCGTTATAATCTACACTCAATATAAACCTCTGTAGATCACCTTTACTCTGTAGAGCATATGCACTTTTTCAGTGCCGGAGGCAGGGAGACCGTAGTTCCTGCTAATTCTTTCTAGTCATCGTTAGGACAAATACAAGGCTTTGAATATATGTGGCTTAATATGTTAAGTTACAATGTGATTCAAATCCAAGCTTGCCTCACAGTCAAGGTTTCTGTCACCTATAGCTTGACGAGTCTTTGTGTACACGTATTGAACATGTTGTCAATGATGTGTCATTCTGGTAACAAGACAGTATCACTCAAGCAGGCAAATAAAGCTTACATTTAAATCATCGTCTCATAAACAAGTTAAGCAGGAAAACAACATGCTTTTTACGGCGATCATTTGTGTGTTTGAAGGCTTTAAGTGTTAGACAAATCTCTCAAAACTGCTGTTCTGGACTACTACTCCCATTCTGTTCAGTGCATCCTGGAGGAGTAATCCATACCTGCTGGAATGGTATTACCTGTTACATTCAACATCTGATTGCAAGCTTAATGGTTGCAAACATAACTGCCTATTAAACAAAGAGGAATGAAAATAGCTCATAGTAAACATTTTTAGTACATTGATTATTATTAATATTATTTATATAGCACCATCATATTGTGCAGCACTGTACATTGGGTAAACTGAACAAATGAAGTGTACCATCACATATCGATTTGGACATATAGAAACTAACGTTTAGGAGGCCCTGCTCAAACGAGCTTACAATCTAGAATGTATAAACAGCCTAGAATCTAGATGTATGTAAACCTGCCTCTTAGTGGTCTGTTGAATAGCGCCATTCTGTGCAAATACATTTGTATTTTATCCTCCTGCCCCCACCATTTGGGTCTGATACCCATGGCTTTTCTCTAATGGTCTAGGTTGTCCACTGAATAAAACTACATAGCGCTAGACCTTAATTCATTTGGAATGCATGTGGTTAATGCCGGTCACAGAGCTCGCATAATGCAACTCAAACACGTTCCCTCGGTGATGTCATGCACGCCACCTCTCTGAAACTAAAAATGTTTTCCAAACTGAGTACAGATTTACATCAAAAATGCCACATCTCCTGAGACATAGTATGAGTGATGTCCTGCCTTAGCGTCTTCATCAAAACCAAAACATAAAAGAACTTTCAAAGTCTTTTGTATATTTTTCTCAACTATTATTCCTTTGTCTAACTTCTCTCAGAAATAATTCTTTAAAGTACCTCTTAAAGGGGAAGCTCTTTTTTTAGAATGAAATACAGTGCTCCATAGAGTAATGTAGCTTAGAGTTTTAGAAAACATTGTTTTCTTTTTTTTTTCTTTCAATAAACTCCTTTTACCTGCAGACATGAAGGCAGTTGTAGTGTAGTCCATCGTGTTATATTTATATGGTTTTCTTTTTCTGCCTAAACACTAGACTGGGCTGTTTATGACAATGCAAAAGGAGATTGGCTTCTCCAATGAAATAATTTCCTCCATAGACTTTAATTAGTGTCTGGGTGATTAAGACCAAGCCATTCTTTTATTCACCTTTGTATTTCCAAGGTTTCCACTGGAGTACACTTCATATCATCCAGAGCATGGCTGGGGTGTTGTAGTCTCTGAAGTCTATGTGGAAGCTTGATGACTGCTCATCATTGCTTTATAGGAAACTTCCAGTATCACAAAATATTTCATTTTTTAGCAGTATGTGTTAATTTCATCCATAAAAAACAATAGCTCCATGAAAGGCAGCTCAAGATTCTGTATTATTTGAGTCCAATACAGAAATATCAATTTATGTGATTCATGATATAAATGTATTTCATTTCTGGACAAAAAATGTCTATATTTTTCATAGGGTAGCCATAGGTTATTAGATGAAGGAACCCAAATAAAACAATGATGTCATACAAGAACGCCAGTTGAGCTCTCTAGTAAAGGGACCACACCCCATTAAAATTAACTTCAACCCCACATGTAGTGAGAAGATGCCGTGTGCGATTTCAAGCAAGTAGGAACTTGCTTCAGATACTGATTAGCTTGTGCCTGTAAACATACATTTTTAGGGCAGTTTTGTAAGCGTAACTTTGTACATGCCAATATGAGACGCTATGACCTTGGCATAAGTAGTGAGTAGATAAAGAGCCCAGGACCAAAATTATTCGAACTGTAGCATTGGCTTAAAAATTAACAGATTAAAAACAATAGCTTTACAAAAGTATCAATGCAACTTTTGATCCTTTTTTGTACTGCAAAAAAAATGGTAACATTAATAACGTGGCAACGGCAACCCATAACCTGTTTGGGGTTATATACAAACAGAGCAGAGCAGTGAAAAATGATCACGTTTAATCAGACATATGGTACAAATAGGTGTTTGGTCAGGTCTTGCTCAAATTGGAGGTCCGTGGATCCTGTGACCTAGCTGTAGACTCGGTGTATGAAGAGCCAGAAGTCAGCAGTACACTTTATGATGACATAGAGCGTTAGAGAGTGATGATTAAAGGTCTGGAAATTGTGGTGCTACTGGGGTCTCCGTTGATCAGCAGGAGTTCTTTCTCTGATTCTTCAGGGCAGTAAGTATTTGCTTGATGACAAAGTGTTTTATACAGAGTCACGGTGCCAGACTGAGCTACAGTAAGTAGGCCGTATGTGATCCAGCATGTTGTTATTAGTTTAGAGACAAGCCAATAAATTCTGCGACACAGTACACTGGGCTGTAAAGAGGAGACAATAAAATTGAATTAACATGTGCTGGTAAAGTAGGTGAGGGTGAGTATAAGAAATATATTCTAATTTTAAAGGTCAATGTTTAAATATACATTAGCGAGAAGCTTGCTGTAACTGTTGCCTATATCCGGAGAGCGTGGGTGCGTTATATTGTAAAGCACATGAGGTGGATGCAGCCCTTTGAGTGATTCTTTCTTAGGTTTCTTAGTGCTTGCTAAACCTGGAGGGGGCACCTCTACCAGCACAATACCCTAGAGCAAGCCCTTAGGCCTAATGACCACATATGTTTCCTAATATGTTTTAGCAAATGAGGTCTGGGTGAAGGAGGTTACTTTGTATTGGACTCCTTTGAATCATCACTCAGCTGCCTCTTGTGAATCCATAAAGCATTAGTATGTAAACTTTTTGCATATGCTTCGTAGGACTCCCATTAAAGCAGCAACCGATCATATGTATTTAAGCGAAACATCAGTGTTCAGATAGCATACATATGAAGCATGTTGCACTGGTTTTATTTCAGACAGCTGGGAAAGGAGTTAATTGATACAGAAGCACATCAATGACTAAAGAATACTTGCATCTATTTGCACGCAGTAAAATGCACTGGAGGTCGTACATATAACATGAAAACAGGGGTATTCCTTTAAATAAAATGTTTTGCAATATGGAAAAAAATGCTGACATTTCACTGTTTTGATTTCCGAGCCGCAGAATAGACCAGGAAACCAGGTATAGTTATGGAAGAGCTGGCAGCAGACTCTCTTTACACGAAGCTGTCACATGTTGAAGCTATAATGAAATAAAGTGAAACATTTGTAGAGGAAGAACCAGTTAGATGTGATATTTATCCTATTTACGATTATTACTATAGCTTACGCATCCCACGCTTGAAACAAATGCATTTCCCAGAGGGCGTCAGGGAATAGTTTATCAAGTCCCAGTTCCCTCAGTTTGACTTGTTTCCCTGTGTGTTCTTAGGTACTTTCTGTGCCTTGAGTTTATTTTGTTACTAGAACAAAATCTTCTCTGTCCTTCAGTTGGTATGTGAGTAAAATCTGTATTTATAGGAGCTGCCCTGTTCAGCTGAACAAAACATTATTCAATTAAGAACTACCTATGGATCCCACTTCCTCAGACAAATATAATTATCCTTGTACACATATATATAACAGCTGTATTGGATATGGTTATGGAAAGCTAGACCTCAAGGTTCGGTCTCAGACTGTCCAGACTTAGAGGAGGTTTTAGATGACTTCTGCCCCAGCCTTCTTTTGCCCTGCAAAGTTTTCCTATGTAATATGGTTAGTGCTGAACCGAGCCACCGGCAGTGGATGCAGAAGACCCTAGTGGTGTGCCTGATAATTATGAAAACAGCCATTGTTTTATACATTATTGATCAAGGCAATAGAGCTGGGTGAAAAGTAAAATGTCCTTCCTATGGGATTATTCACCAATACCTTATGACACCCACATAAACCCACTTGGGAACACCATCACTGAAACTCCAAATATCTGCTTCCTGACGTCAAGATGTAAGCGATTACCCTATGTACATCCTTAATGGATCACACCAAAAATGTCATGGGGTATGTGACGTCAATTAAGAATCATCACTGACCAATATGTTAATGTTAATAAGGCAGTCCCACCCTCTTTCTGTCTCTCCCTCCCTCTCTTTCTTTTATGTTATTATCTCCATTCCTCTCTTTCTTTCTTGTTCCTCTCTCCTTCCATCTCTTTCTTTCGTGTTCTTCTCGTCCTTCCTCTCCTTTTTTGTGTTTCTCTTTTTCTCCCGCTCTTTCTTTTCTGTCCCTTTCTCTCTCTCTTTTACTTTCTAGAAAAATGCATAACATTCCAGCTAGAAACTGTAATACTTAAGCAAAAAAACTGTTTTGTATAGATGTCCTATTATTTGGCCCATTCCACAGTTTTATTCACCATTACATTTCTTGCATTTACAAAACACAACCCTGTCTCACCTTGTTAATATGTTGCTTTCTGGGCTACCATTTTAGGCTGTAAATAACTAAATGGGATCTGGTATTTTCTGACAGTGATAATGATGAGTAGTAGCAACGTGTACAACAAACAGCTATTTTAATAAACATGATGGCACTATGATTACATTAATAAAATCAGCTGGTGCTATGCAGTGTTAGTGTGCCTGCTAAAACATGCTTATACATGGAGCCGAGGCAAAAAATAATCACAAATTCACAAATAATCACAAATTTAGTAATTTTACCAATTTCAATCTACTTGCATTTGTTCAACAGTAGTAATAATTTGAGACTGTATTATGTACTTGTTTGTTGGGTACATGATAGCTTTTATGTCTGGTGTTGTATACAGTGTACTGGTTTCACTTACATAAATCTAAGAAAATTGGCATACTGTTCCATTGAAACTGGAGCAATTAAATTAAGTAAAGAAATAACATTTTCCCTATTAATTGCTCCAAATGTAGTGATTTGCTCTAGACTGGCTCTAGTCTTGCCACAGTAAACTTGCCTCATCAGCTAAAAAAGTTGTTCCATAGATCTACATACCTCCCACATTTCAAATGGCTGAAGAGTTCCATTTTTGTTTTAGGAGGTGTTAGAAGTGTGACTATGGTGCCCTGCTTTATCAAGACTTTTTATGCCACTTGGTCCTCGGAGCAATTTGTGCACCAAGCTCCTATGGTTTCTAGTTATGCCCCTAGTCACAATCCATATTATGAAAACATTGCCTTACTGCTCCCAATCCCGAGCAAGCTTGCCATCTTGCAATTAACAAAGTTGGCTGGAGAACCCGAGAGTACTATAAAAAGGTAAGAATTGAGCAGAATAAGAGAGAGGGAGAAATTCCTATAAATTATCTTGCCATATAGCTATGCAGTTTGGGATAGTGCAGCAGTCTTGATGATAGACAGTGTGGCTCAGATACATATCTCTTCCATTCAAGATTAAACATGTAACCCTTGTTACTACAGTCTACTAATTCATTACAAAGGATAGGTCAATCAGTGAGTTTGCGTTTGTACGTTACTGTTTATGTAGGGCTCCTGAATGTGTACAGTCTGCTCAGATATATGTCTATTATGTTTTCACCACTGTTATATTAATATCTAATGGCTTTGCAGAGGTCTGATGAATATTTTGGCACTTAGAGGGTTACTGGGTTACTGGTATACTGGATATTAAGGTCTGATCAGTCTTGTGGGATTTTTAAAATATTTAATTGCCCTCTGCTTTTAATATACTTAATAATACCAACACTTTGTGGAAGTGTGATATTATTTTCATTTTCTACTCTGTTTAAATATTAACTGTGAATCTGGTTAAACAGTGATTGTTTCTCATATGATATGTATGCTCCCTGTACTCCTTTTTCTTGGAAATGTTAATTGGTTAACTTGGTCTTTGCGAACATCCCAACACTTTGTGTATCTACAGAGAAGAGCAGACAGAGGCATTGATACAAGTATGCCTTTATATAGTACAAACCATTTTCCTGCCATATGCAGGTCTAAAAAACAATTGTTAGCATCTAGAGGTATATATTACACAGTCTGCAACAGCCAAGGTTAAGGAAAAAAGTAAGGAAACTTGTTCAGAGTCTAGCAGGACAGTTTGTTGGATAGTTAATTGTCTTCTGTACTTCTTATTATATCCTACAGGTGCAGAGCTATAGAAGTGATGAACCGGCAGGGCCGGCCCAAGGCAAAATGCCGCCTGGGGCGAATTTTAAAATGCCGCCCCCCCCATTATCTACCCTTCCTCTCCCTCCGTCCCTGCCGCCCCCCCCATTATCTACCCTTCCTCTCCCTCCGTCCCTGCCCCCCCCTTGTGCTTACCTTTCAGCAGTCCTGCGGAGAGTCTCCCTGTTCGGTCTCGGTGCCGGCTTGTAATGCTAAGCGCCGGAAATCTTCCGGCACTCAGCATTACATGCCGGCACCGAGACCGCCGCAGAGGAGAGAGAGAGGGGCGCCGAGCGGGTACTGACAGCTTGGTAAGCGAATACCACTCGGCGCCCCTTTCTCTCTCTTTCGCTTTAAAAAAAAAAAAAAGGGCTTGGGGCGGCAAAGTGCCCCTTCAAAAGTGCCGCCTGGAGCGGTTGCCCCACTTGGCTCCATTGTCGGGCCGGCCCTGTGAACCGGCATTACTATTGTTTACCGTACAAGTAGTGCTGAGTGTCAGATTTGGTTTTCATGTTGAACAAATACCATTGGTTTAATTAGGCTTAATTATGTTAAAGCAAAGTCGGTATTAATCAGGCACCATTTTTCTGGATTCTTTTGTAAATTCAAAAAAACATTTACCAGTGATACTTTGCACAATGCTCTCTATAGTGTGGTTATAGCTAGGAACCCATATTGTACCTAATACATATATTGACTAGAACTAAAAATGTTGTTCTGGGTTTACAGTGCGGGTTATATAGAAAGAGCAGAAAGATAATAGTAGACCAGTCACCATAGCAACCAGTCCAATATCCAATCTGTCCTTTTCCAATAGTAATTTCTTCATTAGAGTTCATGGTGATCAAATCATTGGTGAGATTTTTCTCAGATTTCGTAGAACTATGTTTACGCTTGCTGTGAATATCATTTTACCGTCAAGTGATATAATTTGATGCATGATGGATAACAATTTATATCTGTAACTCAACATGTGAAACAGTTTTCCTTTATTTACACACATATTGGAGTTTTATCCGTTTTCTTCATATTTCTGCACCAAAGAACCAAGAAAATTAGTAGAATTGAGTGGATACGTTTTTCACCATTAAAATCTAGTTAATTTACACTTAATACTTTAAAGATTCTGTTCTGAATAGTCTGCAAAATATAAAACTTTAAAACTTATTATATAGAGAGAAACAGTTTTTCCCCATGCCATGCCCCATGTCCTACATTTAGCAAATTTTATAGTAACTTTTTTTATAGTTTCTCAGGGATTACTTGATTGTAGTTTGTAATTATGTGACACAAAAGGTAAGTAGTGATAGGCTAACACTCCATAATGCCCAACATACAGCTAGACTTAACATTGGTAAACAGTCCCCAGATGTCTTTTAAATAACTAAACTATTAGTTTAAGTAGATTGATATCATGATCCTACAAGGTGATTCGTTGACAGGTTCTCTTTAATTTTGTCCTGTCTAGTGTAATTCCCAATGCTGGGTAGTATGTTTTTTTGCCAAGCACACCCTTTAGAGAGGGGCAAGTAGGCTCCTACCCCAGGTGCTTGCAGTGCCACCTATTGCACCTTTCTCCCTAAGGCTTGTGGTCTTTACATTACTCAGTGATGCAGAATGCTAAGATATGATGTCATATTCCAGCTCTCTGCTTCTCTCAACGGTGCATAGGCATTGGGCGTAAGACAGAATGAGCACAAAGGAGCCCCCACAAACCCTAAGGACAGCCCTGTTTTCTGTACTCAGCCAAACCTCCCCTCAGTTGAAGAACACTTTGTATAGTGAACACCAGTGACATGTCTTCACAGCATATAATAGCAGCTTCAGGAAAATTACAGAAAAATTGCTCAGTGATAGATGTGTTAAAGATGATGAGAGTGTAAAGTCAATTTATAAAAATAAAAAAATACATGTTTTTCAAGGCTTTAAGTGGGGACCACTGTTAATATTATACTTTAATAAACTGTATGCTTATCTGTTGACGGGTGAAAAGAGCTTTATCTCAGAATGAAAGAACACTAGTACTCTCAGAAGCAATCCTTTTTTTTCTGTGGGCTGGAGATAACAGAGATGTGAAATACAGGCTGAGTGTTAACAGATAGCACCAGCAGCATTGTCCTGTGCAAAGGAGGGGGCGGAAAGGGAATATCACAGGGACTGGGTGAGGGGCTTGCTTGCAAATCATTAGTCATTTATTTGCACAGCAAGCTTTTTGCTCAAACCATTCAGCCATCTATTACTTGCTAGTGAAAAGTCACAAAGCCCTGTCATTAGTGGAATCAATCACGGCAGGACCCACTGAGAGCCCTCCCATGGCCTCTCATTTACTCAGCTAAAGAGCTGTGTGCCTGCCTGGGGGCTGACTCAGCGTCTACCTCTTCTTCTACCTCCACATACCTTCTGCATCTGCCCTCCTCCTTTCCAAATGTCTGCATTCACTTACCTTCCAAATGTCAAACCAACATCTCTGTCAATGTTATGGCCAGGCATTGCCTCATCCACTTCTTTGGCTACCAGTTAAGTGGGGTGTTTTTGACACTTATAGAAATGTGTTATCCGAATACACTATTGCCTCATTGAGTGAAAGAAATGCATGTATATGTTTAATAGAACCTTAGAAAAGTGAAATAGTGAAAGTAAAAAAAACACCATGTTTTATGAAGATTATTCAATTACATTGAAGAAATGAGAAAATGGCAGGGAGAGCATGTATGATGCCAGGCTTGTTGAGGGGTGGGGGCTAGCGGTGTACATGACAGGGCTAACTGTATATAAGTCCCTAGATAGCTTAAATTTGTATGGGGGGTAGGGGAGTGGGCATGTCTAAACTTTGCTTCCGTGACCTGGAGAAGCTGCACTTCGGGCCAAACCCAGAGAGTTCCCAAGTATTCTCATGTCATCCTGCTAAAAAAGACATGTTAACAGATAAGTGGAACAGTCAGCAGGATTGGAAGAGGTTAATACAGTGAAGGAATTTAAATATACATGGATAGACATAAAGCAATCTTGTATATAAGACAAGATGAGGCAGACTAAGTGGGCCAAATCGTTCTTATCAAATTCTGTGTTATAAGCCTCCACTAACCTGATCCAGTTTTTTATTAGATATGATCCATAACCACTTGATTGGCCTCTTAAGTGTTAGACAAGGTTGCCATCTGTCCTAGATTAGGGGAACATCTGCAAACACTACTGTATTTTAATACAGAGGAATACATTAATCCCATAGTCTTACTCAGAGGATTCAAGGTGTCTTAAAGCAAAGCTACAAGTTTTAGTTTCTAAGCATTTTCCAAAACACATCACATTGTGTATAACCCTTTCAGTGAGATATTAACGTGCACTCTATTGCAACTGTAATGTGGTCTAACGCTATGCAGGCATTGAAACACTTTTGTCCGTTAAACCATCAATGGAGGGCTGGCACTTGCTAGAACTTCCCTGTAAACCATTTCAACATTATCTACTATTTTTTTTAGGGGGTCATTCCTAGCATTGTTGAAAACAGAGGGTTTAATTATTTATATAAAAAGACAAACCAATGCCCCATACAGCCCCACCAATCAACTTTGTAATGCTTTAACCTGTAAGGAAATAAAGTATAAAGTATGTACCTTAATGAAAAGCTGCAGTTTACTAGTAGCAGCACATCACCACCTTCGGGTGCAAGAAGTTTAGAACACATACACAAGTGAGGTGAGTTTAGCACACATACTCACTGGAGGAGCAGGGCTGTTTGGGGAGATCATTGATTTTTCTGAGCATAGGGACATGATGTCAAATCCCCACAGGGAGACGGGAAAGGTAGGGAGACATTGAAAGAGTGTGAGTTATGCTGTACTACCATCAGTGTCTGGCTAAGTATATAATGACGGGAGATATGGTGTACCATTGTCAGTGCCTGGTTCAGTACATACAATAGTAGCAATGGTCAGCAGAACCTAAGATTCACAGGTGCACAAGCTGGCTCCACCAAGACCCTTGATAAACACTTCTAGGGGAAACGTTGCCACTGCTTGTGTGTAAAGTGATGGGAGTTATGCTGTACCACCATCAATATCTGGCTCTGTATAAAGTGATGTATCACTGTCAGTGCCTAACTCAATATATAGTGGTGAATGTTAAGGTGTACCACCTTCAGTGCCTGGCTCAGTATACACTGATGGGAGTTGTGCTGTACGACTGTCAATGCCTGGCTCAGTAATTAATGAATATGAATATAGCTTTAAGGAAGGCACTGATCAATTTGCAGAAATGGAGTCTCCAGGGAAGGGGATGTACCTTTGCAGAACAGACTGAGTGGTCACTTTGGACCTGTTTTTTGGGTTTTGTCATTATAAAAAGCAGGAACATCTTTTGAAGAGTCAAAGTTAGTTGAAGATATTGAACAGTAGCTGAGAAGTAGGCCAGAGCTGCAGGGGTTTACATATGAAGCGGAGTACATACACACACACACACACACACACATTGTTAGTATATAGCTGTAACTGAGCTCCTCCAACCTTTTATAGCAATCAGAACATTGAAAGGACAAAGAAACAGCTGATGGCACATATATTTTCTACCATTTTAATTTTGACCTTTAACCAGTACTAGTGTGGGCTCTTACCCTCAGATGTGGCAAAAACTATGTATGACCAGTCTACTGTTTTTTTTGGCCTGTCCTTTTTAGTCTTAACTCTATTAGTCCTACAGTTCTGAAGTAAGACTAATAAGTTGGATCTGATCTCCTATAATAAGCTTCATAATAATAAATGTGAGCTCTCTCTTTTGATGCTCAAGACAAATGTTGGGTTGCTATATAAAAAAAATGAGAGTTCCTGTAGGTACACATCTACTTGTCTTTATCTATGGGGTATATGGTATACACAGACAGACCATTCTTTCTTTTTGAGTTGTATTGTTTTTTTGTTTTTATTTTACTTTGATCTCCTTTTTGTTTGTTTTTCCATTTAATGTTAAGTGTTAGATAAAATTCCTATATAGACAGTGTCTAAAAAGATATTGTACAGGAACGGGATCTTGTCACTATGTATATTTTTTAAGTACTTCATTTAAAAAAAAATCTCTTTTAAAATGTTTTTTGTATGGTTTTTCAGTTTCAAAGTATCTATGCATGGTATTGTTAGAGGAAGGTATTGGTCAACAAACAACTTTTGAATGTTAGAACCTCTGTTCCATAGATGTTCCATCAATCCTCTTTTGGATTTTTTTCTGATATTTATGCTTCATTCAGGTCAGCTTTAAGAAATCACATTCTTCTAGCAAGCAGAACCCTTTATCCAATGAAGCATAACAGCAAAACATGCAACACCTAACAGAAATTGTGTTTGATTAGGTTTAATTATGGTGCTGTCACATAGATGCAGAAGAAGGTTTGCTTTGTCAAATCGCAAAATAATAACCTGCTGTCTGTCTGCTGACTTAATGGCTCTAATTGCCAGCACAAAATCAGAATATGGTGAAGTTGTTTGAACATATCAGCATGAACCAAATATTTCCAATTAAGATCAAGTTGTGTGACTGAAACAGTTCTAATTGTCATTAGTACCTCTGGTTTATGACAGAGCACATGCTTATAAATTATCACAGACTAAATTTCTAGTTGACGAGTCCAGAAACATGTGCACAGGTAAACCAGAGTAATCCAGAGTTTGTTTTTTTATACAGAGCACTCCGAGGACTACGTTTAACCTGGTCTGTTAAAACAGCCATTACGGAGAAAAAATCCATACATTCCTAGGTGGTTGATAAGCAGACTTAGAAGAATAAAGCGCTTAAACATGCCGTTTTAATTTTCTCACATCCTACATTTTACAGTTCAGTACACCTGTGTAATGGCATTTACATATTATAGTAGTCAGAATGAACCAGATTTATCACTTTCCCAAATCCTACTGTTTGCCGTTTGATAAACTTAACCTATGTGATGCTGTTTATAGATTAAGTTCAACAATATCTAGGTATTAGAAACCCACTGTATGTGCATGCCATATGAGCAAGTATCTTAATTTAGCATTCTCAGAATCTCCATGAATATTCATCCCCATTAAGTTTTGTCTCCCCTTTTGTTATGTTGCTGATTGTTGTTGATTAGGGCAGCCTTTGTAAGAGTAAGGAGATAGGAGAATGGCATATTGGTAGTCTCTATTTCCACCAAAACAAATATGGGCAACGGGCAGGTTCCAATTAATCATGGTCAAAAGGCAAGTAACAACACATTGTTAATTATTGAACATGATTTAACATCTTCAGATGACAGGAGATTTAGACTGGCAAGCAAGAATAAAGGTACTTTCCGTTTACGTTGAACACTTGTCTATTTTATTACAATAAAGGCAAATGCTTAAGGTTGGGGATGTGCAGGTGCCACAATGCTCTTGAGATGCAGAATGAAGCAATATTCCAGAGAAAAAAGAGCAAGCATCGTAACAGAGAAACATTTTAGCAGGAACAGCTCCCACCTCCACAGTTTTGCGTACGTCACACACAAAAATAGCTACATTAGGAACAAAGTCGTGGTAATGAGTAACAAGAGGGAGATGAGAGCCCACAGTGAGGTTATTTTCATGTGGCACTCTTCCTGGCCAATGTACAACATATCTGTACCAAGACAGGTGTGCCCTGCTGACACAACAAATACATGGCCCAGCTTCTGGATAACACAGATCTGACCCATTGAGTAGTAGAACACAGGTCTCTTGCATTGAACCTAGAACAGGGGTGTCCAACATGCGGCCCTCCAGCTGCTGCAGGACTACATCTCCCATAATGCTCTTTCAGCTAAGGGCCTGGCTGATGAGTATGGGAGATGTTGTCCTGCAGCAGCTGGAGGGCTGCAGGTTGGACACCCCTGACCTAGAACGTACAGATCTGACCAGCTGAGTTACACACCTATGCCATTTACAAACAAGATATCTAGAGCATGATCATGGGAGGCCTGGTAAATTTCACCCAGAAGCAAGTTCAGAAATAATAGAGCACCGAATCCAGTCTTCGTATAAATTGTTTGGAGCAGTCTGGTGGGCAGTTGCCCCCACACCCCTTGTCAACCCTCCATTAGTAGGATGGGTCTGTCCCAGGGATGAGGCAAATACTTCATCTTTACTCTACCGTTAGAACACAGACCTGACCTGAATTTGGAACAGTGTAAAAGCTTTTCTTACAAAACAGTACAGTGCTGTAAAATATGGTTGGCCTAAGGGACTGTACTAATGAGTCCTTTTCAGGTTTTTTCCTTTCATGCGTACTAGGACAGTGCTTTCCACTCTCCTCTGAATTGATACTTGCTGAAACAAAGCTACACAAAGCATCGTGTTTATATTTCTGATTGTGTTTATTTTTTATGATTCTCATATTTTAAACTTAGAACATGTCAGTCATTGCACATCAGTAGCACTGAAATTCTGGCCAAGAGAAAGCAAGATGCCAGCCACCTGTTATCTGGAACGTCTAAAAGTGTGATCAGGAAACGTTCCAATGCTGAAGCATAGGACAATTAATTTTACATTGTTAAAACAATAGGATGCCCGTCGCGAATACACATCTGTGTATTTCAAACACTTTTAATAGCAGTTAATATTATTAAAGATTATCTAATGTTTATGTACAGATTTAAACATCTACAGCTGAATAATAGGGTTTCTTAGTAGAATGAAAGTGGTAAGAGATCTAAACAAGCAATTTAGGAAGAATACAAATGTCAAATCGAGATATTTGTAAACTGAAAATTACATTGATCTGAGAATTACACTATGCTTTCCCTTTAACCCTTTCGTTACTAAGGGTATTTTGTACCAGAAAACCTGGAGGTTTTTTTTCCCCCCATTTTTATCATAGGTTTGGTCGACCATGATTCAATGATGCATGAATGTGAGCACCACTACTAGAAACATGAAGTTTCGTGATGTCACTATAGATTTCAAAGCCCACCTATTTCATGACTGCATGGAACGTCATAATGGATCGGATTAAAGATACATGAGCTTTTAAATATTCACAGATATTGAAACTTATTTGTTCCTGGTTCTATGTATATTATACAGCCCTGTAATTATTTTTAAATTCACTTTGATGCAAAGAGGATTTTTTTTGTCCAGGTTCTGTTCAATTATACTGTAGTATCTGCTATGTAGCACTGATCCTCAAAAACAATACAAATTAATTTAAAACTGGTGCCTGATTTCATGTTTCCTTTTAAAACTTTTATTCAGTAGACATTTCCAGTAATAATTGTAACATTTATCTGCTCTGCAAACAAGTAGCAGAGCTGCTGTGCCCCAGAATAGTTTGAAATAAATCTGGTACTGCTATTTAACTTGTACACTGTAGCCAGTACATGTAGACGAGCCGCCAATGGCAGATTTATACTATAAGGGATACATACCATGACAGAGGGACAGTAACTTAAAGGGACACTCCAGCCATCATATGCACTTTAATACATGGGATAGCTGCATGCTCCAAATTTTAGTGCTTCCCCCTTGCAAATTCAAGGAAGAATGCAGCAGAATCCCCTTATATGCATTTGCCCCTTCCCCTTTCTCCAGCTGCAGACTTGCTTACTTTTGGTCAGCTCCATTACTTACATAGGGGAATGCATGCGTTGAGAGCACTACCATTGAGTTCAATGGGAGCGCTTTCCTGCCACTGATTGGCTGCTCTTAATCGGCCAGTCAGTGGCAAGAATTGTCAGACCATGGTAGAGGAGGACAGCTGTAGAGCTGCAGTTTCTATACATCTTTGAGTATTTAATGTGCATTATTCTTTAGTAGGGCTGTTTATGGTATATGCATAAAAGTAATCTAGCCCATATTTAAAGGCACTTACTGGATTTGCGCACCATCTGTGGGTAGTGAATTCCACATGTTTATTGTTCTCACCGTAAATAACCTTTTTCATAGCTTTAAGTGAAAATTCCTTTCTTTAGGTCTGAATGTTTGACATCTCGTTCTTGTACTGATGATTTGAGAGATCAGTGAATAAACTTGGCAGCATTTTTTGCATCAAAAGAATTGTGGGCTTTTATGACATCTTTTTAATAAGTAAAGTGTTTCACAGTTACCCGACCAGAAATCCAATGAGTATTTGCTGCTTGACACATGGGTCACTAACCTACTACTACAGCTGGATTTCATTATTGTAACTTGTCTCAAGTCCAATATTTTAAACATACAACTCACCAGCAGTAAGGTTTCTAATAAATTTGTCATTACCGGCCACATTCTGTTCTCTCATGTTGTTCAAATGATATTGCCCATGTAGGGCAGATTCCTTGAAACCACAAAAATAGGGCGAGTACTGTAGGAAGATCGTCAGAAACAAAAGAACTCCTTTTTTAGCATATTTGTTTTCTTGATGTTCTATCCAAAACTGTATAATTCTAGCTTTCGTTTTGTTTGATTATTGAAAAACAAAAGGCATAATTACAATACTTACATTAATATATTGATCTACAAGTTGTGAAGGAAGATACTGCATACAAATGTCTTACGAGCCGGCAGAAACTTAATAAAGTCCTTTTGTAGGCACAGTTAGATCAGCAGGTGCTGCAGTGAAGCTTTAAGTATTACACTTCAGTACATAAGCATCTTTTTTATTACATCAAGGTAGTCAAGTCATGTCTGTTAGTTTTGCAGGATTCTCAGTATACCAGTTCTAAGAGATACAGACAGTTGGCTGGAAACTGACATTTCATTTCAGAGTATGATGCTGTGAGGTTCTTTTAAGGATACCGCACATTTCATTTTGCTTCTTGAATGGATTTACAGGACCAGGAACATTTTTCACGTCTGAAGCTGTTTTTTATGCTTGTAAATGGCTGAATAAAAGCAGTGTTTACAATCTTGGAATACACAAGAAAGGGAACTTTTTATAACAGCAACTTTCTTTGGGGAGATGCTGTATAAATCACAGAGATGTGCTCATATTCTCTGAGCTGCAGGACACGGGAAGCCTAATTCTTTTGAACTCTTTGTAGATGCATAGATACAAACTGAATAGGAGCAAACACCACAAAATCATACCCTTTCTTGATTCGATAATTGTTTAAGGGGAAAGAAGGCTCTTAATACCCTTTCTCGATTCGATAATTGTTTAATGACCTATATGATTATTTGTTCTCATGAACCGATCGCTGACCAGTTCTAAGATTGCTGATTGTTGTTGAGTGGTTCAGGCAGCCTTTGTAGGGATGGGGTAGTAGAAGGAAAAGAACTTTAAGATTGGAAATTGATTACAAAATGCTGGTCCTGCCATAAACTGCTGCTGTTCTTAGCTTTCTTATGGTTAATTTTAAAGTTAAACATCTCCTTTCATACAGATTAACAACAACAGCACAAGCTATAGGTAGATTTTAGTTATGCCAGAATCTAGTTCCCCTTTAACAGCGTCATTAACACCACTCTGGGGGTCATTGATAGTTCGCCACCTCAGAATAGCATATAGCTCTGATGTAATCGGTAGGTGATATCAGTAATACTCGGGTCAAACCTCTCCCTTCAGAAACAGATGGAGCTTTAATGCTCTAACAGCTGGTGCATCTGAGCTATGGGCTCTGGAAAAAGCCTCCGACTACCATCTTTAAACTCTTGCACATCTGAGGTTTATTTTGGCAGAAACTTGGATGGTCTGTTCTGTTTCTGATGACAACCTTCTCACAACACTTACAAGGATCGCTTGTGTGACCTCATCAGAGACAGACTCCTTTACCACCAAGCCAATCTTGTTACCCCTGCAAAGCCCAAACCAAAACTGCCGCATGTCCATCCAACATGAGTGAAATACAGCAAACAGCTCTATGTTCAAAAAGTCATACATTCTACAACCCGTGTAACAGCACAGATATTTCATTATTCTCTGCAACTAACCAGTCAGGGAAAAGTTCATTATCAACAGCGATGTTGTTACAGCCGAAGAACAGACCAAGCTAAATATGACATATTGGCTGATACTTTGTAAAATGCATGTGTGGCATCTTAGCTGGTTAGTTTCCCCTTTGCTCAGTGATGTCAGCTAATTACAGCGATCATACCCGCGAGACACGTATTCCATGAGTTACAAACACAACTTTTCACGTAAATAAGCTTGTGGCACATTTTTCAGCATGGCACAGTTTGCTTCATCATTTTCCCCAAACACAGGTAGACACACAGTGTTCCTATATTCTATACGTAAAGGGGGGCTGTTGCCCTCACAGCTTTTACCATAACTAAATCCCTATCTATAGCTTGTATTTTTTTTTACTAGTCAATATAACTATTTTGGAGATATTTAGTTTAACATAGAGTAACTATTTCACATCATGAAAGCTGTGTCTAAGCTGTCTTGGAGTGGCAGGACCACCAGCATTATCTAATCAATTTCCAGTCCGATGTTTCCCCTCTTCCCCGTGCCCCCCAATTACAAAGGCTGTCTGAACCAAATTAACAATAGGGCACATAATATCATTGGGGAAAGAATCTGCCACGGCTACTGGTATCGGGTCATATTGGCATCACTGTGCAGGCACACTTGTTCTTGAATCACGGGTTTTTCAGCCAACGCACTATAGAAGCAGGGTTATAAAATTAAAGTGCTTTAACATACCTCAGTTTTGGTATTCATATAAATTTTCCTATTCATTATGAAGGTCATTATGAAGGGCAAAAACTGCCAACTTTCTCCAACACGAAGAATACATAGTTCAATATGCAAGGAGACTTTAAAGAAATCTTACTATAGCAGGGGTGTCAACCTGCGGCCCTCCAGCTGCTGCAGGACTACATCTCCCATCCCCCTCAGCTCAAAGAGCATTATGGGAGATGTAGTCCTGACGCCCCTGTACTATACGTTATAAAGGGCCAGCCAAGCAACAGAAGCAAAACAGAACCTTTATAATGCATAGTAAAGACAAGAAGCTGAAACTCAACTGCCCTGGAAACGTTCATTCCAACTCTTCCTTTAGTGAATAGAAGCCAACATATCATTTGCATTCATCAGTGAACCCCATACTCTGCATTGAAGAGTTTCCAGGGATTAGGCAGTACATTTAAATATTATTTGTTGGCTTTGTTAGTTGGTTTTCAGCAGTGTATTTGCCTGTGTTAATTGGTGTGGGATGGCTAATTATTCTATGTTACCAATGTCACCAGTGGCCTTTGGTTGATATGGAATGCATGCTCTGGTTGTATGTATAACCATATATCACTGGTACTTACATTATTACCTTTTCAAGCAGGGAGCGGAGATAAGTTATGTATAATTGTGCAAAAAATCATACATATCAGCAAATTTGTGCAGAATTTAATAATTAATTTCCAAGTTTACATATAAAAATTATAAATCATTCTATTTCAGAAAGGGTATGATCATTCCTAAAGATCTGAGTTTGGACAAACTGTTAAAATGTTGTATTTTAAAAGCCAGTAGAAAAACACTCTCAAACCCCTCTGGAGCTAATTATTTTTCATGCTCCAGGTGAACAATTTTTAAGATTATTGACACATTTGTATTTCAATGTTAAAGGAGCGGATGAAATGAAACTGTACATATGAAGGGGCAGGCTCTGCTGACGTGCTGTTTTATTAATTTTATTGATATTATGCAGATTGAGTCTTGACCGAACAATTTAGCTTTGGATAAAACGTATCAGTACGCTGTCAAATATTTTTTTGTGAACATTTGTTTTCAATTCTGTATTTCATAAACACTGCACTAGATTGCAAATAACAATTTAATATTTGAAAGATTAAAGATCAGATGCCAAAATGTCACTTTGCTTTTGGTAATTTTTACATGTTGCTGCCTTGCAGTATGTGGCCAAAATAAACTCACATAAGATGTGAAACACTCCTAGAAAATATAAGCATCAGGGGAGCAAACAGGGACAGAGGTATTTGGATTGGTAAGGACTGCTTACCCTAAGAAGCTGCTGCTGGGAGTCATGTTATGGTCCATCTTAGCCACAAAACATGAAATGACACAAAATGTCTCTGGCGTTATTCCTTGCCTTAACTGTACCATACAATTTCAATTAGATTAATCAACTCGTCGTTTTATTTCACCTTCTGGATTAAGCGTGGTCATGATGCGGATAGTCTATAATATGGAACCTTTATGTTGTTTTTGCAGGAACCAACTAGAGCATTAACTCTTTCTGTGACATCAAGTATGTGATGGATGGTTGGCAAATTAATAGTGCAGTAGATGCTTCCAATTGGCTATTGGGGTGACCAGCAAACATCTTGTCCCCTCAAAGTGGAGGCCTTGTGTGCCTTACTATATACACATGACTTCAGTTAAAAAGGAAAGCTTTGCTTTTACACTTAAAAATGCTTTATCTGGAAAGACGATAAAGCTGCATGTCCGTCATAGACTAAATGGTATTTTGTCTAGGAACAAAACATGTAAATTGATATCCACGAGGCAGCCTAATATGGCTACTTGCTACCATGAGAATGAGCATTTTAGAAGAAAAGTACCAGCATGCTGCCAGCTGATCTAATGTGATATCAGCTGGCGGCATGCTGGTAACAAAACAAAAAAAAAAAAGATTTGGTTTAGCATTTATGAGGAAATAATGGGAAAATCCATTTGTATGAGGGTATATCTATACCTTTATATCATGTAATAGGATGCACAGTTTGCCCTAATCTAAGTATTTATGAAAAGCTTAAATTGTTTAATCTGAATAAATAGAAGCTTTCATATGTAAAATATACAGTGTTATAAAATTGTAAAATTATAACCTAAATGTATCAATAGCAACACAACGAAAGTAGGCCCATCGTCACAGGAGGAAAATGTGCTGAGGCATCCAGCACTCTTTGGGTTAAACTCTGTTTACCCCTCTATCACTTAAAGGATTGGGAAAATAAAAGCCAAACACATTTGTGTTTTTATTCTGACCCTGCGCTGTGCTTTCTGCTGATTTAAGTGGTGTTTGAAGAAACAAACAAATTCTACTGAGGATTTGTCAAGCAGCATGCAACAATTTATCTGCTTAAAGTTTCTTACAAACAAAGTCATTCTTATGAACTGTCAGATGAACAGTTTTGAAGAAAATAAAACAACGCTTCTCCAAAGAACTGTGGTCCTTACTACAACTTGCGTAAATGTGATATTTACTATGACAGTTCCCGCTGATGCAATCAAAGGCCACTTTGGGTAGAGTGTGTAACTGTGTTTTATGTTAACTTTCTTTCGTCTAGCATATGGATATTTGGGCTACATGCAAATAGCATTTTGTCGGTATGATGAGATTACAAGAACCCATTGACACTTTGTGACAGCTGACAAATTGTGTTCTCAGCCTCTTCTAAATACAGCTAAGTGACTTCAGTGGGAACTCAGAAATGGGACTTGTAAAATCCTCCCAACACATTCCACTATATCAGTTAATTAGGGACAGTTCTGCCTAACTATTCCTTTGTCAGTCATACTTTAATTCATTCATGTTATGAGCGCTGCACGCTCTAAAGGGATGTATTCCCTTGCCAGCAGTCTAGGCAGTTAGGGGAGCTTTAGCTGCCATTGTCCGAGGAGCAGTCTAATACATTGTGTGGAACTCCCGTGACTCCACATGACCTTGGGTGGGGGCTAGTGTCTTCTAGAGATGGGTAAACATGGGTGCTTAAAAGCAAACATCTCATTATACTTTTCCTTGTGCAATTAACTCTTTATATACCCAGGAACTGCCTGGGTTTGATGCAAAGTCTCTGGGCGGAGCGCTGCTTCCCCAGGTCTCCAGGTCACTTCCCTGTTTCCCAGGGCGGGGCAGTGATGTTTAGCCACGCCCACATCCCCCTCGTACTAAAGACTTCTGTGTGTAGCTAGCCCTGCTCGCATGACAGCTAGCACCACGTCTCACAAGAGGCCTTCAAGCAGAGGTGGTAGATGTTAATGCGGGTGCAGGTTTAAGGCGACTAGGTGATCCTGAACATAAGAGAAAACCTAGGATTAAGTAATTTTTTGAAGACTCAAAGTACGAAAAAAATGACAGACTAGATGCGTTGAGTGGGTCTTGTCTGTAAACAGATTTTATATTTCTGTGGTTCTCCCAAAGGATGATCTGTCCGTTTCAGTGACATACATGAACATCTGTCAAATATGTCCCTTTTAATGACTTATCAACCGCATTCATGCAAAGTTTAGGTCAGGTGGATTTTAAGCATGCACTGTAACGTGTCCATGTTAGTGTTTTTTGTACACTGCTAGTTAGTATATTGATCTAAAATCCTTTCTCATTATACAAAGGGTTAAAATGCACGCACCAAAAGTGCACTAAGAGTCTGGCACAGCCTTGTTTCCCTGTCCTAATGGATGCTTGTTTAAACACTGGAGCTGTTTGCATTGCTGCGACTCAGTGCACGTTAAACACGGGCCTCTGAAACAGTACGCCAATCCAATAAAGGTATCAGCGGTTCAGCGTGGGGAGGCAATTACTACAAGGTCCCAAGTGTGCCTTCTAAGCTCTAGGAAGGAAAATTTGATCGAACGACTAAAAGGAAAATCTGATTCTGCTCAGCGTCACGTGGAGGACACAAGGCTTAAACTGCAGCCCGGTCTGTGGCGGGCAGCAGAAAATCAATATTTCAGCTAGTGAGAGCAAGTGCACGTTGTTAAGAGGGGAGGCTTTCAGACAGCCTGTTAGCAACGGCAGAAATCAGATCACATACCCCCCACCCCAGTGATTTTGAACTCCTCCTAATGTCTTACATTTTCATAGACAGCCGCTTTAGAGACAGTACTGAATATGTTAAGATCCCACATCAATTAACCCTCAGCCATCCTTTCTAGAAAGGGGTCTCCGTTGTTTTAACAGCAGCTGCAGCTTCAAGGTCATTTAAATGCAAATTAGAATATTTAATTTCATTAAAGGCTCTCCCAGACCCCAGCGTTTATAAACTGCTTTGGCTTATTTAATGAGACGCTAATGGGGAAGTTAAAGTCACGAGAATGTAATAGGACATTGACATTGGTCAGCTGCATAGTAAAATTACAGCGTTTCCTGAGGGGGGGGGAGTGAGTGTGAACTGCAAGTGAGCTATGATGAGTACACACCTTTAATTCTAAAATGAAGAGTTTATCTGTAGAACACAATGTGAGTGGTGAGTATTAGGTTCAAGCCATTAACCCCGGTAAGATCTATGGTGTATTAGAATGTCTGGGACCTCTTTAGATCACTCGGAGAGGGTCTGGAAATCACAGGTGATTACCAGGCTTCCATCTCAGTGTTTACAAGTGAAGCGCATTTCTCACTCTGCACAGTTTCTATACACTACTCTTTTTAAGCCTATGTGGGGATAGCCCAACCGCTATGTGCACCTAGTCCTTCCTTCTTAACTCTTCTACATCCCATTCCTGTTTTCTATAAGGAGCTGCGATTGGGGGCGCTGGGAAGTTTCCTGTATTAGGTAACATTTGTTGAGTAGCAATCGGTTTTCTGTGAATTCTAGTTTTGGCATTCCTCTTGAATATATGTATTCTGAGAAGCTCTGCGTAAATTGTTGGCCCTATGTAAATAAAATGATGATTTTCAAAATAAAATTGTCTCTAGTTGCAGCTGATCCAACTGTTGATCCTTATGCGTGCGCTAAAGGATCCCCTCAAATTTGGGTGAAAAGCTGTAATGCATAAACTCTATAACGGCTCAAAGGGCAATCTCGGTAGATGGTGGCCAGGTTTGATCAATGTTCACAGGTTTGCTACCCTGTCTGTGGACAGGCAGGAATAGTACAATACGACCTTGTCATAGGTAGTGCAATAAATCATATGACCGATGCTGAAATTTCCTAGAATGCAAGTCATGCAAATTCCTTCAAATGTATATTCCACAACATGCTTCACACTTATGGGGTTCTGATGCCAAGTTTCAAAACTACCTTTATCATCTTAACAGCCAAAGGAATGGGTCCTGCTAAACATACCATTCCATTAGTCGCTGTAGCAAAAGGACCACATTTAAACTTCTCATCATTCATACATAACTCTGAAAAATCCATTAAATTAATTATATTTTTAAAGATACTGGCATTTTTTTTGCTAGTGTTACTTTTAAAACCTATACCTAGCAATATTCTTGCTTAATTACTTACAGGTGACCATTTCACAGACTCATAATCCTATTAAAAACTGGATTTTTGTAGGTCTGAAGCTTCAGTAAAGAGCACAGGAAAGCTGAATAAAATGATATTTCTCATTAAATTTCATGTCATTTGGAAAGAACACTGAGGACTGCAGCTTTGAAACAAGTTTCTTCCTGTACAGATCCTTCCGAGCTCACATTTATTAGCATATCAAATGTGTGGAAAGGCCTGAAAGAATGGCAGCAGTCTAACCAACGTATACAGGAAGTGAGAATAAAAGAAGGTCCCCAACTTCAGAAGGAATAAAGCCTGAAGCCCAAACTAATGATCAGAGCAGACCATATTTCAGTGTGCACAGGCAGGAAATCAGACTGCATCTCAGCAGTGTGTTCCAAACAGAGAACAAGCAGTGATGATAACGAGGATGTACGTTACGTATTACATGCCCTATTATCCACAATCGTTAGCTGGGCCACGACGAGGGCAAATATACCATAAAACCTTAACAAATAGTTATACAAGACCTCTGTGATATGTTACTTGAGGTGGTCAAATAAAGTGACGTTGATATGCCTCATCCGCCTGAGTGTATTCTAATTAAATCGATTGACCCTTTACACCAATGATGTTAGCAGGTTATGAATTGAATTTCTGAATACTGCTAAAAAACAAATTGCAGCTAAATTGATTTAATATTTGACAATTTCTCATATCTAATGTCCTTGCTAAACTAGGATTCCACAACATGAAGGGAATTGCCATAGCTTTTAGTTTTATTTTTAAAAATGTATCAACAATATTGGTTTTGATCACAATAGCGTTTTGATCAGGAGTTTTAACTCAAACCTACGCAGACACTTGCTCACCATAACACACACATTCACTCACACATACACATTCTAACACATTCACACACTTGCACGCACACACTCTTTAACACAGTCACTGCATGCAAATTAAATTAAAAGCAGATAATAACACATGAAGACACTCTAGTGGGCCTTAGAAACATGGCTTGCCTTTTTTTACCCATTACTCCTTAGTTTCAGATTGAAAGGATATCATTAAAATTCTACGTATCTTTTATTTTGTGGGTAACCAGATTTTATAAATGTGGGTAGATTAAGAGCTCATTAATATCTCATTATATTCATAGCTGTACTGTAGCCAATCAGCATTAACTCACTAATTGCCACTGGGAAGAACACACGCTACTAATGATAAAGATCCTGTCTCCGTCCTGTGTTAAATATGTAGAAATACTTTTAATAGTGTATCTTTGGAAAAAATAGTCAAATTTGGATCCTCAAAGTAATAGATACTTCAATTTAAAATGAAAAATGTTTGATAACTTAAATTGAAGTTTTAGGATTTTTACATTATTTTACAAACCGTGAATGTAATTATGCTGGGTGTTTGGTGTTTAATGATAATACATAATTTTACTCGTGTTATATAATATGAGTATTATGTAGTTTGATTAGTTACTGTAATTTTTTAAGAAAGATATTTACGCCATTAGTATGTATTCAAATTTTAACTTATAGGTGCTGTTCCGCATACTTGCTCTAATTGAACAGTTTCTAACTAAATGTTCATTAAAACCATTATTTCTACTACTGTCAAATGTCCACACATTCTCTACTGAGAAATACTTGTGTGAAATTATTTAGTTTTTATGTTTTCAAGTTTTGTGATTAACCCTTATAAAGAAAGAATAAATGACAGATCTGGTGAGGTGTATTTTTGCTCAACGTAATACTGAGTGCAGCGGAACTACACCTTTAAATCATAATAGAGAGCTGCTTATTTAATTTAAATTATGCTATTGGGTTACACAGCTGCTTACTAATTAAGGTTGATGAAAGGACTAAGCCAATCAAGTTCACACAATCCTGCTTTGATCTGAAAAATGAAAAAATCATGGTAAACTGCTAGCTTTGCTTCAGATGAGATAGAAAAAACTTGATATCATAAAAATAGCATTTACATTTCTCATTTAGAACATTTCATTTATATTCAATTTTAAGAACTGTATACATTCCTTTTGGGCAGATACAAAAGCATCCAGTGTGCCCAATGAGCAACCCAAGCCTGTATTTGTACACATGCCGCACAAGGTTAGCATAGTAGAATAAATGTTAGTAGTAGATTAATGTTTTCACTCTTGCAGCTTAGGCAGGCTTTCAGGGAGTGATCACATGATTATTATTATTTATTTATTTTTGCAGGAGAGGTATTATTTTTTTAAGGTACTACAACAATATCAATCGATACATCTGAAATACACTACTACAACTTACGGATAGTGCTCGGCGTGCAGAAACCATGTCGCTATGCAATGCTAAAGGATACGCAAAAATATAAGCAAGTGAGGAAGTACATATTGAAACCTATTATTAATAATATGCACCTGCCCTGTAGTAACCTACAGGATGGTACACTGCTGAAAGGCCATCTGCTGGCCAGACATGGTACTGTAGGGATTTCCAACACTTTTTGTCGCTGTTCCACTCCTTCAATGCTAAAGACCATATTCTACATAAACTTTCCATAACATATTAAGGAATAATAATCATAACAGTCACAAGCTATGAATGTGCACAGGCAATGGGAGACACATAGGGTAGTGTTCTTATCAGAAACACTACAGTATGCTTTGCTAAGGGAGGCTCTGATATAAAACCACTAGACATGAATGTTGCTTTATAATTTAATAACACATTTATTCATCATTATTATAAAGATGGGGAACTGCACTACAAAAGACCAGAAAGTGGTAACAGATTTTTGCTATAGGACGGTACTATAGATGACCTCAGGGACTCATGATCTACATTCCATCTTCCCAGCCTTGAAAGATAGCAGCACTTTTTTTTTTGTAAATGAGCGGCAACAAATAAGCTATTTGTACACTTCCCATAATGACTTGCAGGCCTTGTACAGGAACTATCATAAGTGCACCTGATTACCCCTTCTAGATTCATGCTGCACTATTTCCTTTGTATGAAGTTAGATATTTTTAGAACGCATTCTATTCTTTGCAGGAACTTAACACGCGAGAAGAAACAGGAAATGCCCACCCAAAAGGCCACGGAGACTATTGTGCTCTGGCATGTAAAGCATTGACAAGCAAGGATAGACAACCTCTAACACTACATCTACTGGGGACTAGATATCCCACAATGCTCTAAATAGAAATGATAACGAGAATTGCTGTCCACAGCAGCCGAGAAATCAAGCCACATCAGCCATTTTACGGAATGGTTGCTGTCATGTTGCTGATTGCACAAGTAAAGTGCTGCCCTGCAGTATGTGGGATGTATAAACTGCCACGAGGGAAGCAGTTACTGAGGCGCACATCCCACACACTGCAGGGCAGCACTTATACGCTGGTCGGCAACATATGAAAAACATTTATATATTGGCATAAATGGCAGATGTGGTCACGCTTATGCCAAATTTATGAACGTAATTATCTTTATAATTTATATTATCTCTGATTTATATACGTGCTTGTAAGTAAGTCCCCTCGCCATTTTGGCTGGAGTTAGCTACCTGTTAGGGTATGGTGATGGGCTTTCACAGATCCCCTCCAGCGACAGGCACGTTGGTTGTAGGGAGTTTGGTTAAAGGCATTAAAACACCCTGCCAGTAACTATTTATATATTTAGAAGAAAACGAATATATTTTATTTACACAATTTCATTCATAAACACATTTCTGTCATTTCTATATGCATTATTGTTGGCTTTTAGAACACTTCTAACCAGAAAACATTTAGAGCTCATAGAAAAGAGGGACATCACAGGTGTCTTAAAGAGGGTCACTTGGGAGGTAGGGCCTTGTGGCCCTGCATTGTGATTTATTTATCTGGAAATAAAATGAAATACTTTTTTTTTAGATCGTAGCCTGTTCCTTTAAGCCTTGGGCAAAAGACGGGTTAACATGCAATTCACAGTTACCTAAGTAAACATAGGTGTGTCTGTGTGTGGTTAGTTAATGAGCTGATAAGTTGTTGTTGATTTGTAGGTGTCCCTGAGGCTGAAAGGACAGTTCTACCAAACACCTACTTTTTTTTCGGCATGGGTTGATTGTTTGACCTTGCAGCATGTATGTAGCAACTACTGAATAAAACTACAACTCCAGCCTGTATAACGGTTAAACGCTCAAAAAAGCATTTTTCAATGTACCTTTCAATAATTCAAGAAATTAACTGACTTTAGAATATATATATATATATATATATATATATATATATATATATATATATATATATATAATTGCACTCAACTTTGTTTCCAGTGCGCAATATGTCAGTTAAAGTTTTAATTATACCTTTTAAATCAAAGTCTAATGGCTGTCAACCGTACGAATGACAGCGGGTGGGTAGATGTCAGTGTAGCCATTTTTGTCACTGAGGTCATTGCTCAGACCAGACACCAAGGTGTCGTTTTTAGTTTTCCATGTGAAAAACGCTGATCTGTCTTGCCAAGATTCTTTCAGGAGAATCAGAAACCAATTTTAAGAGCAAATGTATGACTCGAAAGTTTGGAGTTTCATACCGAAAACAGAATATAGCATATAATATCATTAAACATAGTGTTCCCTAGATCCTGCCTTAAATCGGCCCTACAGTTGTACTTCCTCTAACCAGATGAGCCAAGCTTTAAACACTTATTAGTCCTTTAATATCCCATCATTTTAATTTCTTATGGTGACAATGAAGTTGTACTAATAATGAAAATCATTATTTGTCAAGTGGTTCAGATATTCTAAAGTCACCTATATCCGAGCAGTCATTTTATATGTAATACACATGTTGGAAAATTACCAGTAGCTGCTTATATATCATTAAATCAGAATAGCGTTTGAATTCCCATGCGATGTGATCATGAGAAACTCTTCTTTACTAATGAAACCCTGAGACTGGTGTAAAAAACGTGAATATGTATAAAATTGCTCTCATTGCTTAAGTCAGTGGTCACCTTCGTCCTTAACCATCTACATCAGCCAAGACCATCTGAATCTTACTCTACATATCTTAACCTGATTCGTTAGGAAAATACATTTAAAAAACTTGGCATTTTAAAAATGGGACGGGTGAATTGTTTTATATTTGGATAAACAGTTTTGTCAATTGTCCTTAGCTTGGCATGTTCAGTGTTCTTATGATATCTACTGGCTATCAATAAAGGTACCTAGCTTTTTGATGACACTAAAATGATAAATGCATCATTCAACTTAAAAGAAAAGCTATATTTGCATTAATCCACTAATCTTTTTAAACCAAGATGCTTTTTAGCTTCTTAAGAACAAAAAGAACAAACTTTTCTTCAAGAAAAGATGGACACCGGAAACACCGTCCTTCTTAAATAGGGATACAAGGAATGCTTTATATACAAACTATAGAGAATCTCTGCATCGTTACAGAATTCTGTAATAAACACATCTTATCTTAACTTTATTTTCGGATGTATGATGAAATCTAATTCTCAATAGACCTGTGCTTGTGATCACTTCCTAAGCACAGCTAGAAGCTGGTTAATGTTATAGTTGGAGTTGAAGAATGAGAAGGAACATTGCTTCTCTCAAACTGATAGACAATAGCTAATACATTGTTTTACATTTTCAGCTGCAAAAGACATTTCCTCGAAGAGACCCGTGCATTTCTGTCACAGTATTCTTTTAAATAATATATTGTATTTTTATAATATACTTTGTACAAGAGAAGAAGAAAAAAACGGTATAAGGGAAGAACGTATCTTATACAGACCCCAGCACAAGGAGTCTTACAGCTAGCGTCATGTTACATCATCGTAAGCATTTAAGCTTCTAATTTTTGTAGCTGAAGTGGCTGAATCCTTGATAGGAAATCCTTGTCTTCTTTAATAAGTGAAGGATATATAAAATAGACAGGATCTGTGGCACCTACTGAAGCCGCCACAAGCAGTTGTCTGACTATTGAGTGTGAAATCCATGATAAGCACCGAGAAGCAGCTCATCTTCTTGGGAGTATATTGGGCAAGAAAGGAAGAAGAGGGACGTTATGAATAAAAAAAATGAAGTACTCAAGAGTGTAGCCACATGTCTGTTGCACGTTTCCAAAGCCTGTTGTAGTCCTTCAATCTTCATAACAAGAGCGGCAGGAGACCAGCAGTGAAGGACTCTGCGGAAAACAAACCTGTTTTCCTTATTTTCAAACAAGAATGCTTTTGCACTGAACCTCAAAATCCCTGACAATTCCTCAAGTACTGTTCATTCCTTGTCTTAAAAGGACCAAGAAAGCGTTTAGTCACAAAGGCACTGAATGGAATGCATTTAAGTAGAGGAGGTCACAAGCTAGGTCTGCTAAATAATGTTACTCAGTAAATAAAGGGGCTTTTCATATGGGTTGCACACTCTTTAATATTGTATGGCATTTATCTGATGGGACTTTTAAACCATTGTCCCTGTTAAAAATGTAACTATTGATTTGTAGAGTATATTCACTAACACAGCACTGTATACTAAAAGGGGGTAAAAACACGATATTGCTTGTTGATTGTCCAACGTGACATTCCATCAGATGGGCTAAGCTTGAGCAGTATGGCAAGCAGTGGGTTACCCACTTGACTGGCTCTCAATTTTCAGTACCCAGTTGATTAACTTTAAAGGACTGTAAACAGATCACCTGTTTTACAAATTAGGAGAAAAGTGAAGGTTACAAAGAATGAGCACTTCTGGTGTAAATTACAATCATTAACTAGAACTGGTGGGGGGGGGGGGGTGAGCCAGATGTCTAGAGCTGGGGGGGGGCAAGCAGGAACTGGGAGTAAGTTTGCCCTTTCCCTTTTGCAGAAAGGCCAGTCTTTCGGCTCATATACTGGCACATTTTGCTGCTCAGAAGGCTTGCTCACAGGCTATATGAGGAACCCCTATTAGCAACTATTTGGATGCTCCTATTTAATGGTCCACCGTTACCATTTTCCATCAGAATTAATATTTGTACATAAACAACAAAGGTCATACAACATAGGCAACTTTGAAATATTAAGATCCGATTGTAAATTATATGTCTACTTAAACTTCTTTTTGACCTTTCTTGTTCAGTCTGATTAATCCTGAACTACATTTCTTTTTTATCTGCTGCTAAAATGCTGTGTCTCCAACACTAATCCTCTTAACCTTAAGTTCATTTCACTCAACTGACCGTAGAATACTTTTAACACCTTAATCTTGATACTGCATGTGAGGACTTCTAGTCAATGTGACTCATTTAATGATATAATAATACAGTAAATGCCAGAAGTGTACATGATGCTTTAGAATGCTCTACCGGAGCTCTACCGGATCATTGCATGTATCATATACATAAATTATAAAGTTAGGTCAAAGTAAAGTAGGTCAAAGAACTATAATTGCTCTTTATATGTATACCCCTTCATCTACTCAAAAAAGTTTATTAATAATAATAATATCAAGTTTAATAATGTAGTATGGTAGATTGTAATTTCAAACCTTTTATTTTGCAAGATGTTTACGGAGCGAGTGCTGATTTTATTTCTTTCCAACTGTATTTTGTGATAATATCTATGAAAAGATGGTAAATTGAGATGGATGAGGAGGACAAGCAACATTAATCAGGGTGTATTAAATACAAAGTGGCTTTGTGAATAGTTCTAAACAGCCCTTACAGCATATCCTAATATACAATATAATATAAATAAAATTAGTGAATCTACTTCCACATCTAATATAAAATTGAAACAACCTAAACATTTTTATAATGTATCTATTGATTGAAAGGTGTTATTTAAGACAAAGTTCTTTATAATTAATGTTGGTAAGTGAGCCCCTAAGCCTATAAACCAAGGCTTCCCTGCCACACATATTATATGTGGTTTTGGCAGGGAACAGGCCAAAAGACATCAAAGACGGACTTTGATAAGCAAAGACTGTTACCATAACAACAGCACCTCGGATAAATGTCTTTGTGGAGTGAGCTGCAGCTGGTAGTACAGCGCCCTACTTCAAATTCGGAATTATTATTTTACTGTTTATATAAAAGATGCTGCTTTTGTTGGCTCAGTTGTCCATCTAGGATTTATTTGGAAGATTTTGTGAAGGAACCCATTATTTTGCATATTGTTTTTTCTTATCTTTTATATGTTGTTTTTTTAAGAAATGATGTGCCAAAAATATTTAACTGTGTGAGAGGATGTTATGGATCTGTTTACTAATGCGTCTTTGCATCTGTGATTTATGTAACAATGTACGATTTAGGAAAACAGCAGAAAAAATGGCATTGAACCTTGGTTATGACACTACCTTGGCTTAGTATTTTTTATTTGATTCAGGCATGATCTCTGGCAGTATGTGTATCCATCATGGCTTTATCAAAATCAAGAAACTGCACCTGTCTTGTACAAAGCCATCATTCATGATTATAAAGGAGCCTACCTCTACTAGAGTGAGAGGCATATTTTGACCTAGGCCCAGGATGGTAGTCCTGGGTGGAGCGGCAGTACCTTGGCAACTTTATTAGGGTCCAGTAGGGTGATTGGCTTCTCTAGTCTGTGGCTGCTCTTAATGGGCCGGTTGGGGAGATCAGAGGTCTACCTTGACACTAGCCCAGTTGTACTGCAAAACTCTGTTGAATCTCTTCCACTCAGCTCAATGGACAACGAACACCTACAATAAGTTTGGCTGAAGGCGCTACCGTTGGCCAGTCTTATGGCAATGAACCCCCATAAATACAACACTGCTTACATTATACCCTAAGTTCACAGACGACAATCAGTTATACTTCAGTTATTTACAGGGAATACGACTGGCTGTTAAAAAGTTAAACTGGGCATTGGCCTTGTCAATTGTTACGCTGACCAACACAAAAAGTAATTAATATCAGTGGAGATGCATCTGAAAGACAGATGTGCAGTTTTTGGATCCAAAAGTATATTTAATGTTAACGCGCAATGCACATATATAACAAAAATTATTGTTTCTTCTTTAATAAATATTTTGCTTTAGTCCTGCTTTTCTCAGTTTCAGATATTTTAACATTTCTAAAAATTGATGATGAAGTTCGGTCTGGTTTAGTGCACCTTATGTGGGAATGTACAGAGACCACTCTGGCACCAGACAGATTAAATAATACTTTTGGCTGCCATATGATAATCTCTTTAGCAGCATAGAGCCCTTGTATTCTTTAATCTGTTTTATCAAATATGATATACGTGATGCTTGTTGTTTAAGGGCATCACAAAAGGGCATTAGAATTCAAAATCATGGCTTGAGGCTGGGATTTGGGTCTTATTACTGTGCCAGAAATCTAAGTGAAATTCTTCCCTTTGACAGAGCTTTGTTAATTTGTTTTGAAGTGTAGTAGGTTCTGGTAGCCATGTTTTATGTTTTAAAGAAACACGTTACCCATTATGATTTTATATGCAATATGTTTGCTTATAGTGGTGTATGTATGAATAAAAATATGGAATCAAAGGATATTCCTAGGCAGAGAGGACACAGTAGGTATTTATTGGGGTTTCTTATGTCGGGTGTATTGCTTGTTACAGAATAGTTTATGATAGTATTAAAGCATGTATTGGCATCTAGCCTGTGAAACTGTAATGTGATTCTCGTTCCTTTTTACAATACCTAGAGGTTTATTGGCCTCTTAGTAAGTTCATATGGAATGAGTAGATACAACCAAAAATGGTAAGATTTAAACAGTATTTTTAGATAAAATGCTCTCCTTGCCAGGTTGGTCCGAAAGGAAGGTGATTTTCATTGAAAGGTACCAGATCGTCAACCTGGCACAACTTTTCTAGAAATCAGTTGTAGTCCTGACTGCTAGTTTTCGCATGAATGTGGATGAGACTCCTCTAATTGCAGCAGGTCCAAAGCAGCACCTTCCCAGCATCCCAAAGTACTACCTACTGACAGGTTAAAGTGTCAGATGTGCTGATTTAATGTGCCGTCGATATGTTTAATTCCCTGTGATAGCTGTGACTCCTTTGATTCAGGGAAGTGGTAGAGAAATTACTTGAAAAAAACTTCAAACACTAACCAAGGACAGTTTTTGTGACCGCACTTTATTACTACTATTGTTTGTCTATGCAGAGAATTCTGGATTCTCTTTCATGTGTCATTTTAACACTACAAATACTATAGGCATATTTTGCCAATTCATTTATCTTCATCCAGAAGACATGCAACAATCATATCATCATCATCATCATATCATTCATCATATCAGTAGATATTTTTTCATAACAATCCATGCCCTGAGTTGTAAAAAAGACTGTATAATACTACACTGAGTTCAGTTGGTATACATTATTTGTTTTGTTGGTTAAATTGTTTAACATATCCTTTTGGGTTAAATAGTATAGTCCTTACTGTACTTGTGAAAAAGAAAATACAGTCTAGTTTTGTGTGTGTGTGGTTCAGAAGGCATTGCATTGTTTTTAGTTTTTGGGCCTACTAATAAATTAAAATGATGAAGCAAGTATTGCTGGGTTAAATAGTAATGCTTGCAATAAAGAGATGTTCAGAAAGAGTTGTCACAGTGCTCTTTTTTCTTTCTTTCGTTCTTAGTTACAAGAAGCTGTTCAAAGGAAGCTTGAAGGTGCCCGCTCTCCACTCAATGGTGAACAGCAAAATGGTGTCTGCGATGGGAGGTTCTCTCCCTCTGCGAAACGCAGGAGGAAGGAGTTACCAGCTGTGGAACCACTTTCAAATATGCCACTGCCTTCTGTTTCACCTCTTCATCAGACTGATATTAAACCTCACCTACCAGTGCCGAATAGTGCAACTCATTCAAGTGGCTTGGAAGACGTAAATAAGAATGGTGGACAACAGGATATGAAACTGGCATTAAACGGTTCTGGTGAACTGGAAGAGAGCTTCAGTATTCTGCAAAATAAAGACATGAAGCAAGAGCCACTAGATGATGCATCTGTTATGGACTCATCAGAAACATCTCTTTCAAACCAAAACAAGCTTTTTTCTGACATCAATCTAAATGATCAGGAGTGGCAGGAGCTGATTGATGAACTTGCCAACACTGTTCCAGAGGATGACATTGAGGACCTATTTAATGAGGGCTTTGAGGAGAAAAAAGAACTAGATTTCCCAAGACCAACAGCCCAAACACCCCTTCCTCAAGAAAGTGCCAGTGTAAAAAGTGACCCATCTCACTCTCCCTTTCCACATGTGTCTATGGGCTCTCCTCAAGTAAGACCCTCTTCGTCTGGCCCTTCATTTTCAAATGTGTCTTCTGTCTCCAGTGTACCCTCGGTCTCCAGTGCACCATCTACCTTAATGATGGCTGGTTCACCAGCAAGTTGTGTTGTCCAATCTCCACAGACTCCTACCCAACCCCATACTCCTGGCCAAACCTCAACGAGACCCGGAAATGGTTATACCGCAAATCCAGCTTCTAATTCAGGGAGTGGGACTGTAAACCTCCCAAGTGCAGACTTGTCTCCAGCAGAGCAGCTGAAGCAAATGGCAGCACAGCAACAACATCGAGCAAAACTCATACAGCAGAAACAGCAACATCAGCAGCAACATACAAACCATCCATCCAATTGGTCACCTGTGGGGCCCCCATCTAGCCCTTATGGAGGCACCTTTGGTCCTGAAAAACCAAATAGCCCAATGATGTATCCCCAAGTCTACAACAACCAAAACCCCATAGTACCTCCAATGGCCAACAATCCACCCAAAAGCAACATGAACAACTACCTCCCACAAAGCCACATGAACATGATAAGCCAGCAAACAAACAGTATGGGTGCAAATGCTATCAGCAAACCCCCCAATATGCTCAGTTATGGTAACACTAAGCCTCTGACACATTTTAATGTAGAGATGAGTCAGAGAATGACTCCTCCAGTCGTTAACCAAAACAAGAATACCATGATGCCATACATGCAGCAGCCACAGCAGCAGCAGCCACCGATACCACCTCAGATGAGCCATTTGAGCGAGGAGCAGAAGCGATTGCTTATCATGAAGCAGAAGGGACTCATGAACCAGTCAATGGCATATCCTTCTCTTCCATCTCATTCCCAGGTAATTGTAAAAGCCCTAATTTGTAGTTGCTATGTCACATATGAGACTTGTGCATGTATTGTGACCTTTCCATGCATGATAGAACACGTGTCTATTTCTTGTATAGACAGCTTTGATGATGTCAGGACAGTGTTTTTGATGGATCCCCTGACTGTGCCTGTTTTTCTTTAGCTAGTTATTGGCCATTTGCAATTACCACCATTGTACAATCTATGGGTATTGTTAACCATGTTGAACCTTTATACATCCTGCTGGGCAGAACCAAATGACCTACTGTGCATATACCTTTCTCACATTTATTTACTATGAAAAAGGTACACAAATTTCTATATTTTAATTGCATTTACTATATTTCAGATAAATATTATCCAAAATCCAGTAAAGGCATGAAAGCCAGTAGCTTGCAAGTGCTGTCTAATCTCTTAATGGCTGGCACCACATCCTGCTGAATACCACAGGACCTTATTAAGGGTTATAAAGTCAATGATGTAATACAATATAGAAACCAGGAATTCTAGATCTCAGGATCCAAGGAGCCATGGCTCAAAATGTGAAGGCAGTTACCTACTATTTAGAGCCTCTTATGAACAAGTCTATGAGTGTAGCTCTTGTGTGGCGTCTAGATAAACATTACAACTCCTAAAAACGTAATTGTGCATTTTCAGTTAATTAGCAAAGATAGCATTGACTGTACCAACATTCACATCTATGAAAATTATTCTTCTCCATTCCCAAAAAATATCCCTAAGATTCTGTATTTTTAAAGGAATCTCCTATAATAAAAAAAACAACCTGTTTGGGTTTCTTGGAGCGCCTTGTGGGTAAGGAATCAGAAGGAAGGAAATCTAATTTCTCCATCCCTATGGACAGCTGACGGCACTGAAGATAACAGAGAGGGAGGAAGGGTAGGCAGCTTCACATTGTTGCTTCATCAGATGGATAGAAATTGCAACTCCAGGTCCCATCAGGCTCTGCTTCCATTCATTTTCTTTCTTACAGCTGTTTATTGCAGCTTGGTTTCCTGCAAGCCTGCTGACCTAGAATCTCACTGCTTGACTGTACCATTTACTGATGGAAATGAATAGTATTTACACCTTGTTCAAGAACATACCGTACAGATTAATTACTTTGCTGGCAGATAATTAAAAAAGCGACACTTAGTCCTTAATGTTGATTATGTCCACAGAAACAAACAGCAATATAGGAATGTGTGGAGTGGGTGCGAGGAAGCTCTAATTGTGTGAAAAAAATGGACACTTTTATTAGCCCATAAAGAAAGAAGCTGGGCCAATTAGCCAAATCCATATGCCTGTTTACAGTCTTTATACTTATGTGTTTGTATAGAGTAAACCTTTGTGAACATGATGAGCCAAAACAACAGAATATTTCAACCTATACCACATGTACCCCATGGCATAGTGCCAACTCATTATGGATCCAAGCGCTTCTCAGGGACAATCACCATCTTTGGTATTAGTAAAATAAATGTGAACTAATTCACAGAATTAATCCTGATGGTGAGTTCTCTGGAAAAATGATTTGACTTCCATACCAAAAAGTGGCAATTTATGGCAACATAGTACTAATTAATTTCCTTATTTGAAACGGCACACCTCAACTTGTGCCGTTGTTAAGTTCCACCCATAGCTCTATATAAATGTGTATATATATATACCTTAATGTGAGTGGTACGTTGCGGGAGATGGCACATTGGTTTTATAGGTTTTTTATTAAGCGATATGTATAGGCCTAGCTCAGGAATAAAGTAATTAATTGAATTAACCCCTTAACGTCCATTGCCGGGTCAGACACGTCATGCAAAACGGTCACTTAACGACCTATGACGTGCCTGACACGTCATGAGACTTAAACAAGCTTAGAAAGTGATCAACGATCACTTTCTAAGCTTAAACGGTGTTGCTGTAATGCCTCGATGTCGAGGCATTCAGCAACACCGAGATCAGCATCATGGGCGGTCACAGCCGCAGCTGCACGCAGTCTTCACCATCCGCAAGATGGCGGCGGCCCGGGAAAAAAATAATAAAGTTGAAAAAGTTCGCTAGATGGTCTCCAGACCCTCTAGAGAACTCTGGCTCCACTTGCAGGTTGAATACAGGTACTGCATTCAACCATACAAGTCAATGGAGCCCAGCTTTCTAATCACTATGTGATTAGTAAAATATTTTAAAAAAATTTAAAAATTATTATGCATCAGATAATATTATGCTATCCAGTTCCAGCAAAATGTAAAAAAAAAAATCCAAAAAGAATAAAATAAATAAAATAAAAAAATAAAGTTTATTATTATGAGCAAGTCCTAAAATTAGTGCTGTATCTTCCCAAAAATCCTGACATGGAAAAACTTAAATAAAAGCATTTAAAATACCCAAGGAGTGTCTAATTTAAAAAAATTAATGGTTTGATGGGGTAAATTGGAGGGGCCGGGCTCAAAGATAGGGCACAGGCACAGACTGACCAAAATGGGGAAAAAAAGCGCACTTCTAAAATGTGGCATTTTAACCCCAAACACCAGACAAACCCATACATGTGGGGTATGACTGTACTCGGGAGATGTTCCTGAACACATATTAGGGTGGCAAAGGCTGGTGGCAGAATCTGATGCATGTTAAATACTACCATTTTAAGTACCTTGGGGTGTCTAGTTTTCAAAAATATATGGTTTGATGGGGTAAATTGTAGTGGCCGGGCTCAAAGATAGGGCATAGGCACAGACTGACCTAAATAGGGAAAAAAAGCGCACTTCCCAAATGTGGCCTTTTAACCCCAAACAGTCAAACCCATGCATGGGTGGTATCACTGTACTCGAGAGATGTTGATGAACACATATTAGGGTGTTGTTTGATAGTTACGTATACCTGGAGCTATAAATTTATACCCAAAGTACAATTTGTGTAAAAAAAATACCAAAAAAATACTACCACAAACTGTGGCAAAGGCTGGTGGTAGAATCTCATGCATGGAAAGGGTTAAAATACTAGCATTTGAAATACCTTGGGGTGTCTAGTTTTCAAAAATATATGGTATGATGGGGTAAATTGAATTAGCCGGCTTCAAAGATGGTCCTTTTAGGACATGGGGGCAGAATGACCAGATGTAAAAGTTCCAAGTTAAAAAATGTGCACTTCCTAAATGTGGTGTTTTACCTCCCAAACAACCCGACAAACCCATGCATGGGGGTATGACTGTACTCGGGAGATGTTGCTGAACACATATTGCGGTGTTGTTTGAAAGTGATGTATACCAGGAGCTGTAAATCCATACCTGAAGAGCAATTTTAGAGATAAAAAACACAAAATAAATTACTACCACAAAGTTTGACAAAGACTGGTGGTAGATATGGTGCATGGAGAGAGTTAAAATACTAGCATCTGAAATACCCTGGGGTGTCTAGTTTTCAAAAAATATATGATTTGATGGGGTAAATTGCATTGGCCGGCTTCAAAGATACCCGAAATGGCACATGGGGGGAAGAATTACCAGATTTGGAAAAAATAGTTTTGAAATAGCCAAACGCTACTTGTACTTAATGCTCCATAACGTGCAGAAAAAAAGCAAAACATAAAAACATTGGGTATTTCTAAACTCAGGACAAATAATAGAATCTTTTTAGCAGGTTTTTTCATTAGCTTTTTTGGATGAGTAAAAGATTTTTGGGGTAAAAGTCAGAAAATGTGTTTTTTTTTACATTTTTTATCATATTTTATTATTTTTTTTTATGGAAAATTAGATAATATGATTAAAACAATGGTATCTGAAGAAATCCCTTCTTGTCCTGAAAAAAACAACATATAATTTGGGTGGGTTCACTTAATGAGTGAGGAGAAAATTACATCTAAACACGAACACCGCAAAAGTGTTAAAACAGCCTCGGTCCCAATGGTACAAAAGGTAAAACACAGCCTGGTCCTTAAGTGGTAAATGAAATATTGCTAAGTAATGACAGGTGTATCTCCAGTCATATGGAGGAAAAGCGTTGGGAGATTATTAATGCATGTTCTCAGTGCCTGTGCACATACATGCGCATACACCCTGTGTTCCCGACAGACAAGCTGTCAGGAGGTGGCCACTGGATGAGTAGCAAGAGCAGCATCTCTCACCCCCTCCTCCTTCTGTTTTTCAACCACCTTCTCTCTCTGTTTGCAACCTCCTTTTCCCTCTCATTTTATGCCTCTTCCATGCCTGTGCGTAGGACAGTCCCACTTTTGCCATTTTATCCCGCTATCCCACCGCATAAGTTCTACTTATATCCAGCTTTTCAAACATGTTTTCATTATTTTTATTGTTAGCATCACAGTAAAATGATTTTTCAAAAGATATTCTTTTTTAAAACAGTTCTAGTTTTATAATGTTTTCAGACTCTTGAATAATAATCATGTGCATGTGTTCTAGCTCGGTTATCTAGGCCCAATCTTTTAGACAAGTCTCCTCTACCATAATGCTTTGTGATAAACAAAAGACTGTCTAAATCACCCAGCCTGACTTTAATTAATGAAAGTCTATAGAGGGAAAGATATCATTCCATTATTCAGCTCTGCCATATAGAATCAACTGAGTGTGATGTTTGAATAAGGGAAGTCACCCAGAACATCATGTGACTGCCTAAAATGGCTGCCTCCAGGTCTGCAGATAAAGGAAGTTTATTTGAACAAAATAAAATAAGACCAAATAGTTTCCAGTAGTAATCTACATAACTGTATACAGCACTGTATTTAATTCCCAATGAAAAATACTTGTTTTTCCACACAGCCTCCCCATTAACCCCTTCATGCCCAAGGGTTTTTTATATCCTAAAGACTGAAGATTTTTTTTGTAATTTTTACCATATGTTTGTTAAACCATGAATCCCATTTTCCATGTTTAGTGTCCCCACACAAATTATACATTGTCTTTTCGGGACAAGTATGCCCTTTTTTTGAAACCATATAAATACATATAACACAATGATTATTCATACTAATATGTAAAAAAAACTTTTTAAATTGAAACAAAATATTCCAGTTCAACTTTTTCAACAATCTTGGGTTTACTGCTGAAATATATTACACAATTTAAGTCCGGCAACATCCCCTAATTATAATAATACCCCTCACGCACATTTTGTTTGTTGTAGAGGACCATAGGTGCCTTCTGTAGTACCCTATTTTGTTATTTTAGGGCTAGCGATAGTTTTTTTTTTAAAAATGTATACTTTTGGTGGTTGGACAGGATATTAGGGCATATTTTTTAATAGATTTTATCTATTGTTTTGGGTTTTTTTGGACCGCTACCCGTGGAACATGGGTAGAAATCGCCTTGGTAGAAATCTTTTGTATCTTCTGGATCCCAGTGATACCATGCAATGTTTTTGTTTTTTTACATGAGCCAGCATCTAGAATCTTGTTCCTTGGATGAGTTTATTAAGTGCATTCCACTTAAAGGTCTGATTTCAATTTCCTATCCTTGGGTTTTGCTACCAGTGTGTAAGTCTTTCTTAACAAGCTGCATTGTGTAATTTATTTGTTTGAACTCAGGCTGCCTCTTGAGCACAATTAGCTTCCTGGATTGTGGATTTATTCAGTGTTCTGCTGTTTACCTTCTGAGTGTTCCAAATGCCTCACGTAGAGGCAACATTATAGGGACACCTCAGCAATCATATACACTTAACGAGTATGATAGCAGTCCCTTTAAATATATGTGGTGTCCCTTTTGCAAATGCATGGGGGGATTCTGCAGAGGTTTGAAAATGGAAATAAAATTATCCATGGGCCAATAATTATTATACTATGACTTGTGGGCTGGCAAGCAAATCTTATAACAAACGGGGTTTAGGTGGATTATCGATGAGTGTTGGGTGTATTGGGGGTAGGGCTAATGATAGGGAATAATCCTTACTGGATTGAGATAATATACATTATCTATCTATCTATCTATCTATCTATCTATCTATCTATCTATCTATCTATCTACTGGCTAGATTGTAAGCTGGCAAGAACAGGACCCTCTTCTCTATTTGTACCAGTTTGATATTGTTTGTGATTTTAAATTAATCCTACCCTCTCTGATTGTAAGGCGCTACAGAATCTGCTGGCACTATATTAATAAATGTAATGTAATGTTGTCTATATCTATGCTTTTAGCATGCTAACTTGTTAATATAAGCATTGGGTATAGACTAGATATTTTCTGCACTGTACATTAGTAGAGTGTATTACACTAGGAGAATGCACACCTGCTGACAAAGCCATGCACGGATTACTAATCAGCATGTGTCTGCTGCTATAATGTAGGTGGAATCTGACTGTCACAACAAGGCACACAGTTTCCTGCATTTTTTATTAGCATCTGAGATTCCAGATCTTCCCCTGATGGTCAGTAGTGAATGGAGTTTGTTGGCTGTTGCTCTGCATTATGTTACATTTTATTTATAGAGCACCAGCAGATTCTATAGGCTTTCCATGTTCTAACCACCACTCTTTTAGAATCGAAAACGTCTCATGTTAGCGCAGGGTTTTGCCACAAGTAATAAGAAAAGACATGCTCTACATCTACATTACTTAACTCCCTTAGAACGCGGGGGTGAATGCCATCTGGACCTGGTGATTTGTCTATTATGATTTTTTTTAGGCGGCACTGCACTTCTTCCTGGGTTAGACAGGCGACATGTACTGGGGCAGTTATCTCATCCTGCTGTATATTACCTGGCATTTCATTTTCCTCTGTGAATACAGCAGAGAAGAATATATTTAATAGATTAGCTTTTTCCTGATCCCCGTCTATAACTTCTCCCTCATTACTTTTTAAGGGGCCAACGCTTTCATTTTTAACCTTTTTACTATTTATATAGTTAAAGAACATTTTGGGGTTTGTTTTACTCTCTTTGGCAATGAGTCTTTCTGTCTCCACTTTTGCTGCTTTTATCTGATTTTTACATATTTTATTTTTTTCCCGATAGCTTTTTAGTGCTTCCTCACTGGCTTCCTGTTTTAGTAGCTTAAATGCCTTTTTTTGCCATTTATTACCCCCTTTACATTTTTATTTATCCACATTGGTTTTCTCTTGTTCCTGACTCTTTTATTCCCATACGGTATGTACCTTTCACAGTGAGAATTTAAGATATCCTTAAAAATCTCCCATTGAGTGTCTGTACTCTTGTTTTTGAGGATATTTTCCCAATTTACAGTGTTAAGGGCTTCTCTTAGTTGATCAAACTTTGCCTTCCTAAAGTTCATGGTTCTTGTGGCTCCTCTAAGAGTTCCCTTATTGAAGGACAAGTTATAATGTATCATATTGTGATCACTATTTCCTAGATGCCCCCTGACCTGCACATTAGTTACTCTGTCAGGTCTGTTGGTTAATATTAAGTCCAGTAGGGCGCCCCCTCTGGTCGGGTCCTGTACCATTTGGGACAGATAATTATCCTTACTTATAGTCAGAAACCGGTTTCCTTTATGAGATTCACAGGTCTCTGTTTCCCAGTTTATGTCGGGATAGTTAAAGTCCCCCATAATAACCACCTGCCTTGTTTATTTGCTTTAATAATTGATCTTCTGCTGCTTCCATTATATTTGGTGGCTTATAGCAAACCCCGATCAGTATTTTATTATTTTTCTTTCCATATATTTCTACCCATAATGACTCCACATTATCATTTCCCTCACATATATTCTCTCGCAGTGTGGCCTTTAGGCTGGACTTTACATAAAGGCAAACTCCTCCCCCTTTTCGTTTTTTTCGATCCTTCCTGAATAGACTATAACCCTGTATGTTAACCGCCCAGTCATAGCTATCATCCAACCATGTCTCTGTTATACCCACTATGTCATAGTTTTCTTCAGACGTTATTAACTCCAGTTCGTCAGTTTTATTGGTCAGACTTCTGGCATTAGTAAGCATACAATTTAGAGGTGTATGTTTTTTTTCCCTATGAAGCCTATCCCTATTGACTATTCTAACCCCTCCCTCCGCTCCACCCCCAGGTACATTTATAAGCCCCAGCTTTCTATCTACACTATCTTCCCCTTCTATATTGTAGTTTCCCTCCCCCCCTTTACCTAGTTTAAACACTCCTCCACCCTTCTGGCCATCTTCTCCCCGAGCACAGCTGCACCCTCCCCATTGAGGTGCAGCCCGTCCCTACCGTAGAGCCTGTATCCGACAGAGAAGTCGGCCCAGTTCTCCATGAACCCAAACCCCTCCTTCCTACACCAGCTTCTGAGCCACTTGTTTAGCTCCCTAATCTCCCGCTGCCTCTCTGGTGTGGCACGTGGTACAGGTAATATTTCAGAAAATACTACCTTGGAGGTCCTTGCCTTAAGCTTGCTACCTAAGTCCATGAAATCATTTTTAAGGACACTCCGCCTACCTCTCACTTTGTCATTGGTGCCAATGTGCACCATGACTGCTGGGTCTTCTCCAGCCCCCCCCAGTAATCTGTCAACCCGATCCGCGATGTGCCGAACGCGAGCGCCAGGCAGACAACACACTGTTCGGCGATCCCGGTCTTTGTGACAGATCGCCCTGTCTGTCCCCCTAATAATTGAGTCCCCCACTACCAGCACCTGTCTGGCCTGCCCTGCGCTCCTCCTTCCCTCCTTACTGGAGCAGACACCCCTCTGGTGGTCAGAGGCAGTGACTTGCTGCAGTACTGCTAACTCTGAACTAACTATATTACGCTGACCTAGGTCAGGCTTAGGCCAGTGCAGAACGTGAATACATTGCTGGATGTGACAGTTAGGATCCGGAAGTGCATAGTAGGAGCATGAACTATATGGTCAATTTACCTTTGATAAAAAAAAAATATAGATATAAGTATTTATGTGCTAGTGAGTTTGCTTTATAAAAACACTGCTGTCACTGTTTGAAAATATTTTTGCCATTTTATATCGCTATCAAAGCACATTATTAAGACCTTCTATTTAGAAGATGTCCTGTCTTTGTACACTTTGTAGATGACCTTGTATGAACAGATCATTGATGCAAAAAAAACAAACCACAATACTAAATTGTACTTTGCTATAATCGCTCTTAAACAGTACATTGCGGGGATAACCCAGCATGAAAAGGCTAACATTTCTTAAAGAGAACACTTTGTGCCATGCAAATGGCGCAGGGCTGCCTGATGTACAGAACGTGATTGGTTGATTTGGCTGTATATAAACAACCCGGGGAGAAGGTCAGGTGCACCTGACCCTCCCATTAACATGTCAATGAGGATAGCTGGTGCTCTGAGCTTCTCTTCTCTTAGACAGGCGATGAGCCTCATTAATTACATTTAGTAAGAAAGGCACATAGCCCTCGAAGAAAGGGTTGGAGGAACAGGCTTGGCTCCACGTGAATATGAATAATTGGATGGTTGGCAGCATGTTAAATTGATGGTCTATCGAAGAAAGAAAGCTAGAGACTTGTTCTGTAAACATGAAGCCCAGCGATAAGAAAAGCTGAGCAGCTTTTCTTTCAGGAAGTCTAAATAGATTCTGACCACTGCAAGGCGTTTAACAAATAGGCTACTTGCTCTCCGTCATATTAAAGCGTGTGTCTTTTATTTTTTGCAAACAAAAGGCAAGCGTAATTGGAACAAGAAAAAGTGTTTGAGCAGAGGAGTATTATTTGCAGTTAGGCTTGCATTAACCTGATCAAGCAGTGCCAGACATTTTAGGCTGTCATGGAGATTTAAGCACAGCCTGTTTTTACCAGGAGTTCAAGCTTTAAATATTTCATTAGCTCAGGACTGTGTATCATTGTTTTTTAATTATTCAATGCAGTGAATACAAGACTATGGATATTATCTATCTATCTATCTATCTATCTATCATGTATAATACCAGTGCATAGATGCATATAGACCATATATATACAATGTCATATGTTCATTGAATTGAGTATTGAGGCAGCCAGCTTTACTCATCCACAAGTTGTAGCAGATGCAGCAATACATAGAAAACATACTTATTAAACCTTAAACCTTATTAAAGACAAGCTGCTTTCTGTTATTACCTACTGGCATCATTTACAACTCATTATCGCGCTATGGAAAAAAAAACGACAATCAAGCGACAAAGGAGTTAAAGTGCATTGTCTATGCAGTAATTTGCATTCAACTAGTCGCTCAAGACATGTTATTTTGATTGCTGGCTCAGGCCCATGCTCCTACAAATGGAGGAGGCTGGGAGGATTTAATGAAACAGGAGCAAATGCTTGATTTCTTTTTGTCTATTAATCTATCTTGGGCGCTGTTAAATATTTTCTGCCCCCACCATTCTTTCATTCCGTTGCTAGGAAAAGCAAATGGGAGGTAAAAGTTCAGGCAATGCGCTGCATTGCATGGTATCTGCGAGACCTTTTTAATGAAGAATAATGAAGAGTAATTGCCTATCTGTAATAACATCAAACTTCCGAAGTCAAGGGCAATTGGACTCGTCCCAAGAATGTGCCATGCATGGAACGAATTGCAGTGACCATCTCGTGAAAAGATCCATCTTGTAAAAATAGGATTGTGCCTGATTTTACTTGACAGTCCTTTAGTGAAGAAGAGGTTTTTGAAGGGTAACCACCAAGTTTATGTCGCCTGATCATGTAGGCCATTGCTCAGGGTCGAATATACAAAAGAGAGATTAGAAAAATGTAAATGTTATGCTACTTATTGCTTGCAGTGAAACTCCTAGGGAGAAGGTGACTATCTCATCATATTATTTGTTCTTTTGGATTTGATGGAAATTATGGTTTAATATTCCAGTTCTGCGCGGGTGGGGGGATGGTTGTGCTTCCTTTGTCCATTACGTTCGACAACTGTCTCTTTTCAAGATATGAAGGGGGTAGAGGCTGATCTTGTTTGTCAAAGATACATATATCCTTGTTGATAGAAAAAATGAGACTTTTCTCCCCTGGGCTAAAACGTGAGTGCATTTGCCATATTATACCAAGTTTGAAGCACAAATGTTATGTATAGGAACATTTCACTTAAATTATGGACTCTTAGTCAGAGGCGCTTCTTATTAATTGTGACACTGACTTTAAGAATATTTGCAATTGATAATCATGGAAATTAGTGTGCATCAATGTTTTCCATGTGTCAGTGCCTAGTGTTCAACTGTGGATAGCTGCAGATGCAAGCTATGACAGGGAGCAATTAGAAAGGAACGCCAGGACTAGACAGCCTTCCAGACATGACATTTTTTGCTATTATCTCTTTGAAATGTTTTTACTACTTAAGCATGGCATTATATATTAAAGGCCCATGACTTCAGCTTATTCATGTTTATTTAGATTCTTGTATTAACCAATTTTAGGGAGGTCCTACCTGGTCTAGGCCACAGGAGGTTAGGAACCTACCCACTAGGGAATGACACTAGTCCCAAAACAGAAGCGAAGATGATCAGCCAAGCTAAGATTGTTAATGTTAGCTCCAGCAGAACAGAGATGAGACACAGGACAATAGGAACAGAATACAAGGAACAGGGCAAATGAGAACACCAAGTTAAGAAGACAAGACTCATCAAACAAATGTTAAGTACCCACAGAGGAAGATACAACCAACAAAGTAACAACAATCTTTAATCACAAAGGCATCTAATGAACCTGATTTATAATCATTTATTTTTTATTTACTCCATCTTGCTTCTAATGACTTTTGCAAATACCTTCTATACTTATGCCAGTGAAACCTTTACCTATGTTGATCCTTTGAGTGATGCAAGTCCCAAGTTAGACTTGAAAAAGCTAACACGACAATGGCACCTAATGTGGGCATCAAAGGTAATATAGCCAGACTGTACTGAAATCAAAAGAGTGTTTTGTTGGTATTGTTTCTAGATAAAATGACACATATCACACCATTCAGATAATGCCTTAAAGGAAATTATTTTGATTCAGGCTATAGGTGACTCACATAATCAATGCAACTGTATTAAGCTGAAGTGCAACTTTGTGTCATGTAAATGATGAAATGTCACTTGCTTCTTATTAACCTATTTCATATAACCAAAAAGCTGTTTGGAAAACTGCCTGTGAGAAGAAAATCATAGTTATTTTTTACACCTGGGGCAAATTGTATTGAATATCCCCACCTCCTACCTATATGGTTCTATAGCTGGAGGCTACTAAGCACCCATGTGCCTCTCTGTGCTGCACTTACAGGCTACACCCTGGGCTATCGTTCTGCTGAAGATACTTAAAGATTTTTATAAAAGATTGTGTAGAACATATTAAAAACTAGTCCCTGAAACAGACTAATGTATTACAGATAGCATTGGAAGCACATATTTACCTGTTTAGCACTAAACCCCAGGAACAGGCACAGCAAAATATCCAGGCTCCCACAGACTCCCTATGACCCATTCCTTATGATTTAATTTATTGATTAATTGAATATAGATTTTTCTGTATAAATACATCGGAAAGACATTAGGTGGTTTCTAAAACGCCTACATTTAATGCAGCAGTCCTCGCTTACCTTTATAGCTGGTAAGCAGTATAGGTAAGCTGTCCACTTAGGCAATAGATGAGGTCCCCTGGGTACATGCTATATATACTTTGGATTACATGTAAAGGGGAAACATTGGGCCACTAATTTGGTTCATTGCCAAGGGCTTTGTGGCTCCGTAGGTCAGATTTGAATTTTAAGCAATGACTTACAGTGCCTGCTGCTTTCTGTATTAGCTCTGGTTTCCTCATCAGCTCCATGTAAGTGTTTAGCTAGCTATGGGCTTCCAATAAAACATTTAGCTATTCATTGTTTAAAGTGAATAGTTTCATTGTTTTGAAATACGCTCATGTTGCCACTTTTTTGTGTATATACTGACGTGTAAGTCTTTTTTTTGTACAGCTAGTCTCTTCTTTTGTGCAAATTATGCTGCTCAATTCTCTATAACCACTCAAATACCTTTCAGGGCTCTCTGCTCCCAGTGGAAGACTTGGGAAATTGACATGATTATCTCTGCATTGGCACTGGGCTGTGAAAATGACTGATCCCTAGCCATTTAAATTTGAGTCATGCGACATACTGCATAAAATATTTCCAGCTCTTGTTGCTTCTAATGCACTGCTCTCAACCATTTGAGACACTTTATTGGAAATTGGATGTTTAGGACTGTGGGCACATTAATGCCTTTGGAATAAAATCATTTTTCTAAGAGTTGGTCTATATGTTCATGTTGATGACCCCATTGTGTAATTTATGGGGTGAACTGAAGTACAGAGGAGGCTGGGATTTGTCAAAATGAGTGCAGAGAGCTTTTCTTATACTAATATCGAGCTGAAACATTTTATGTTAGAGGGAAATGGAAACTACCATTGGACTAGGTGAACATTTTTGTTTTCTTCTAAAGCAGCAAACTCTAGTTTCCACGTAGTATTTTTGTTAAAATGAGTTATAAAGTGGGGAAAAAACCTCAGATTTAATGTGCAATACAGCCTTTTGCACTTATCCCACCCAACTGGCTGAAAAAAAAGACCTAGCACTTAATAGATACTGTTTATTCCTTTCAAGATTTACTTTTACTTTGTTTCATTGGTTTTATGATTTTGTTTATATTGTATTTTGTTTTTATTTTTATCTGATGTTTGTGCAGTTGTGTTTCTTTTGCACCCTTTAAAGAACAAATCCAATATTTGAAGGGCAGTAGGTAGTTAAGCCATTTTTTTAAGGTTTCAGAGGGGTAAGTGTGCCAGAGCCCTTCATCTGTCTGTTGCCTGCCTCTTTGCCATGTGCTGAGTGGATCGCTGTCCTGTGGCAGGATGGCCATGTCAGCTGAATGTTATTGCCAGCTTTTCCTGGGGTGCTGCTTAAAGAGCTCTGAGAGTCACCTGCAGACTCGGCTCCAGAACAGACAAAGCGCTGGAGGTTGGTATAAGCAGACGTGGCCTCTGTATTGTTAGGATATTATATTACCATATTAATGAAACACTGGGAGACAGAAGCTGGGGGTGGGGAATAATACTGTACATGGGGCATAATGTGTGCTTTACTGCTATAGCAGTACCAGCTGTTCTCGGTAGATTGCATGCACATTTGAAATCTTGGTTTAATCGTGTGGTTTGAGTGTGTTTAATCTTACTTTATGCCTGTAGTACTGAAAGACACTCTGGTTTTGTTATGCGTTTGATGGTTTACAGTAGCCTTTAGTTTGGCACTCCAGCCATCATATGCCCTTTAATGCTCTTAAATTTGCTTTGGTCCTCCTTCGCAAATGCATGGAGAGATTCTGCAGAATCTGACCCCATACACTTACCTCTTTCGTCACCCCAACCCCTATACTTGCAGGAGATGCTTTCAGCTGAACATATCTCCCACTAACCGAAGTTTGATACACTTACTTCGAGCCTGCATTGACTTGTCTGAGAGTTGTAGGGGGTCTAAAGAGACCCCCAGCACATGCACATTGATTTCAATGAATGTATAAATGCATACCTACCAATGACTGGCTCCTTCAAGCAGGGGTTGCACTGCAGCTAAAGTAAGGGTTAAATTGGCAATGAGTTTTTTTTTACTCTTTAGATAATGATAATGAGGCAGACCTTACATAAAATTAAGCTTGAGAAATCGAGAAGAAAACAAGCACCCAACAGAAACAGATTCTACACAGAGAAACAAGTACAACATTTATAACATTCACTAAATGTTGATGTTGAAAAAATGATTTCTAACTGATAAAAGTATGTATCATATGTATCCTCTATAGCTTCAATTAAAATTTGGGAAATTAATTTACACATTCGCACAATTAAGCTCTTCTGTACATGCTTCCCCAAAACTCTGTAGTAACAGGTACTGATGTGAAGTCCAGGTTATTTAAAGCTCTGGAACATGCACAGAGCAGTTTCACAATAGTGATTTATTAAGCTACAGCACTCTATGTAGCAAATGAGTGTTTTGAATGTCTTCTATGTTTGTTCAGATCCAAGATATAGTCATGAAATAACTGAATTAAGAACAGAGTATTCTGCCCTCACAGACTAACCAGGAATGGAAAAACAGGTAACATGTTCACCAGTGACTCTGATACAGAGATGTCCTACCATAGGAAGCACTCTCTCGTCGCACTCCAGAAAGGCCTTGTGAAGAATTGTAAAACGAAAACCTAAGGAGATTAGTTTTTTTTTCTAATTTTTGCCAGCTTGCATTTTCCTATGACAAGGAAAAGCCTGGCATTTTATGCAAAACCTCCTAACGTACAGCTAGAAAGGAGAGGTTGACCCTTTGTGTTTCCGAGGGCTTGGTGGATACAGAGCTAGCATTTTCTTGTGTTTAATAAGTAAATCTAGTAATGGCTGTTAAGTCTCCATATCCGTGTTTAAAGGCTCCTTTGCACTCTATACCTCAGTCCATTAAAGCAGTCATACATGTCCATTGTCTTCCTAGTATGTCACACCTCCCTCTTCTAAGCTGACACCTCTCCTTCTGTTGGGGAACATTTTGACTCCACAAATATTATGAAGGGCTAGACTTAGTGAGTAATGTTGAAGGACACCTTCATTGACCTTCAGTGAGGCATTATTGCTTGAAGGGTGAACATATTTATGTTCCTACTTCTGTTAGATTCACTATGATATCTGAGTTACACCCTAGTGGTGGTTAATGGGTTGTGAGTTTTTCTTTCCTTGATAATGGTGTTGCTCAGCCATACAGCACAAGAGTGCATGACTGCAGTCAGCAATGAATTCTGGAATCCAGTACAAATCTGGAAATTCCCAGTAACAGCAGTGCTTAACATACAGGCCAGAGCTGATTGATGCAACTTAATCTGTGATATGGTAAAACTCTCAGATGGGTTTTATAAGAAACATGCATATAGATGATGTGTGTGTTTGTAAAGATTTCCATATTTTCTAGAAAATGCTTATATTAATCACTATGGATACATCATTTCATGACATCTAGATTTATCTAAACCTAAAATTATCCCAAGTTCTTTTACTTTCCACTTTTCGTTTGTTGTGCTTTACCACAAAGCATTATTAATTTACAATCCATATAATCAATATTTAAGAGATCTCGGGTGCCGTATCATCTTGGCCCAGCATGGGTTAAAGAGCAGTACTAATACTATTGAGATTGTTTTATCATCATCCTGACCCTGTTTTATAGGGACAGAAATCCAGAGCTGCCATTAATCTTGTCCCTCTGCCAGGATCACATCTTGAGGCTAGGAAATGAGAGCCTGTGCAGTGGCTTAGCAGGGATTTGGCAGACTGAGTGCATCAGGCTCCGGGAGGAGACCTTGGTGCATTTCCCAGTGCTGTCAGCCGAGGATCATTGCAGTAGCACTGACAGGCGGCTGGGTCTTGACATCCCAGGCGATTGATTTGGGCAGCAAGTTTTGCTTGCAGGAGAGAATAAGCAGATAGTGTATAAAGCTTTCATATGCATATATGTCTTCTTGACTGGCAACCACGGTTCATGGTAATGTCCAGAATACTAATGCAGTGTGTTGAAATGACAAAGCCAGGAACAAGCAGAGGACTCAAGTTTGGTTCTTCACTAGGTTGGAATGTTGTTTTTGTTTTTGTTTTTTTTACTTATATGATCTTCCCGTTTACGTAGCATCCACTCACCGTCTGGGGCTCTGCTGTCCCACTAAATGCGTTTAGTCCTGTCTGACAAGCTGAGCTGTGCAAGCACGTGTGCCATTGTGAGAGGTAATTAGGTCTCCTTGTTAGAAGGCATATTGGAGAGCCATTCAGTGATGCCAACCGAGAACAAAAAAAGACACTAGAAAGATTAAAAACATATGCATCTATTATTAGCCTCTTTATCACGCTAATGGACAGCTTGTGCGAAATTTGGCTTGCTATCATTGGCACCAAGCACCAAATATCAAATAGGCCATTGTTCCTTCTTTCTTTAGATAAGTAGGACTTGGAGAGCACAGATAGGATGCTCCCTTTTATCTACAAAGCCCACACTGCTTGTAAAAATGTATCCAAGGGAAATAAGAGAAACAATATTACACTGATCCATTCACCACTTGTCATGACATCCTATTTAGTCCTCACTCTGGCGTATGGCTTCCTGTTCCCAGTACGATGTGGTGGCCTCCAGTAGGTCATCAACACAATGCATCCAGTTTACGGGTCTTTTCGAGGAACCTTTGCGTTGTTAAATTGTAGAAGCTGTTCATTCATCGGAAGCACAAGAGAATGAATTATTTAAAAGAGAAAACCTATGCCTGTTGAATAACTTTATTATATGCAGAGTACAGTGAATGTTCATATTCTTTGTCTCAGTTGTAACTCAGCGGAAATATATTCTTGGTGTTAACATAACGAATAAAAGTATGCATTTTTGACAGGCTTACATTAAGGTGTTACAGCATGTGCTTTTTTGTACAAAACACCACCATGGTACTAATAATAATGGCACATTAACCCTTTGTTACTGTGCAAATGCCCATTTCCAATTACCGAACAGTGTGTCCAAGAATTATAAGAGGTAGTAATGAAATGTCAGTTCTTTAATTGGATAGGGCATGAAAGAATTGCAGGAGTACACATACGAACCTCCAGTAGTGGAGTGTTCTTTATAGATAAGATGATTTTCAGTAAAAATAAGCAGTATTTTTTTTTAGGAGCAATTTCCCTTTAAGAGTTAGGCAGAGCACATAATAATGAAAACGCACCATTTCCATAAACAGCCTCCACGCTCTCTGAAGCACAAAAATGAGCATCTAGAAATTTTTTCTTTCCCCATTTCCTTACTGCATGCTTTGTATTTATCGCTCCCAGCCTGCCGATAAATGTAATTACATTTGAGTGGTAAGCATCTGTCCTCAGAGTCTGTCTGTCAGACGGTGTTGAGGATGCAAGGCCACAGGTGACATGTTTCTCGGTAAGTGAGGAAAATTGGCGTCCGACTGCAGTCCTCAGAATTTCATCCTTGTCAATGCGATTTTGTCTGAGTGCCAGCACCAACTCATTTCCACATCTAAAGCTCCGCTAATCTACGAGGAATATGCCTAATGTTTCCATTGTGTTTTATACTCCTAACCTTTTTTTTTTTTTTTTACCAAATGTAAATTAGAATCCAAGGTAGTAAACATAACAACCAGGACATGCGGGGGTCATGTCATGGTTTGTAAGGGCACTTCTTTTAATATTTATTGACTGTCTTCCTTCTCTGTTGAGCTAGAAGGTCATTATCTGCTACTTTCCTTTTAATATACAATTAAGTGATGAACTGCCAACGATCAAATACATGTAAGTAAACTTGAATTTTGGAGTTTTTTTAATTCAATATATTCAAATATTCAATTTGCGGTAGGGCAGGAATTATATTCGCCCGGTCTTATATTTTATTTTTATTTTTGTTGGTATCGGTCTCTGGAATAGTCTAGAAATACAGCCATTCTTTAGCCCAAGGTGTTAGGAGCTGCTTTTAACACTTGTTAACTTGTTAACATTCGAGAAATGCGCTGACCTTATTGGTTACAGTGCATTCTGGGATACTCGTTCATCCGTCAGTCTGTAAGCATTTGTTGTATCCGTTCAAGGTTCTTCATGCGCTGGACGAAAAAGGATAAAACGTGTTACAGTTAAAGGACACCTGCTGACGTCACTTTCTGTGTCATTAAGTCATAGGACACAAAGTAAAACGATTGTGGCTGTGAAACACGAGTGCACTGTATATTAGGTGTCTGTCCTACCATGAAATACATGTCCGTAACCTGTGTGATGCACTAAATCTGGGTGTGGATTTCCCTATTCTTAATGTCCTAGATGTGTGAAATAAGCCCTGAGAATCTATTTTGTAACGGCGTGTGAATCTGTATGAAAGTAAAGCTTGGAGTCTGTGATTAGCTATGGTAATTACATTAAAGCTCAAGTCACTAATACATCTGCACGGGGATATTAGGTATTTTTAATGGTTCATAGGATGCACATGCATACGTATGGATACACTATACATGTTGTTTTGTAAAACACAATGTCTGAAATGAAGGTTCAGAACACAAAAGACATAGTTTGTCTTGCGGTTAACCCGTGCATTGCCTGATTCTTATGCATTGCCTGATTCTATTTGCCTGTTTTATTATCGGCAGCATTCCTGCTGGAAGGGTTAAGTGACAAGCTCTGCCTGCCTGCTCAGTGAGATGAAATATGTTGTTTCTCTGCACTCCCTCTCCCCTCCTCTCTGCCTTCTTGTTCTGCCTGTGTGTGGCAGGAGAGGATCTGTTAAGGAAGAGCAAATGCTTGATTGATCTCCTGTCTTGCAACCTGTAAGGCTGGAAACATATTCTAGCACCTAGATTTGATTCTTCTAGGACTGTCGTGAGAGGGGGAAGGGCAAACAATTCAGGTTTTGCACATAATATAGGAAGAGACTCCATTGTACCAGAACAAACAAACAAACAAACAACCTAGTAGCATGTTATATTTTTACAAATCCTTAGATACAAGGAAAGTGTATGTATAATATATATATATATGTGTATGTGCATATATAATTGTGTATGTATGTGTATATATATATATATATATATATATATATATATATATATACACATACATACACACTATCGTTCAAAAGTTTGGGGTCACTTAGACATGTCTTTGTTTTATAATGAAATATCTGTAATATTCTTTAGGTGTACAGAGGCCCTTTATCAGCAACCATGGCTGGTATAGTGCAGTGGAAAACACAGTCCATATGTTGCATTGGAGCAAGATAAAATAAATGTTCTAACAAGCCCTTTGCACATGGCTACTGTATCGCCTTGTTTTGCACACATGAATTAACAGGCGTAATGGACTCTTTCTCACCATCTGTCCATAAGATTCATGCATATACCTGTGAGCGAGAAGCGACCCTCTCTGATGCTCCTGACATTGAACTTTTGCAGTGCACAGATATAGGATATATATAGGTTCCAACCCTACTAACTTGACCCAAGTGTGCCTATTTTATGACATAATAGCGTTTTCTCAAGCTTAATTCCATTAATTTGGTCTCTGAGGTCTTGAAAGCTTATGTGACTCTATTGCTTATTGTATGATCTTTGGCCCACTGAAAATATCCTTGGACTGTGTTAAATTTCTATGATCCTATGACATGTAGCTGGAGGATGTGTGCTCATATTCACAATTCCTGTTAATAAATGATATCTACTCAGTGAGAAAGTTTGTTTTAAACCATATCCGTTTGATCTGGCAACGTGGCACAACCATGTGGCACATACCCCGATCTCACTGAGAATCCATTTTTTTCTGCAAATAGACCTCAGGCAATTAACACTGACAGTTTTGCAATTAGCCTGGATAACCAGAATTTGCATTATACAGTGCTGCAGAGTATGATGGCGCTATTTAAATCAACTTCTTCTTTTCTTAGAATTGCTCGATACCTTTAAAATCAGTTACTAGGTTTAGTATGTGTAGGAAAAGGTGCTTTTAGAGAATTCTCAGGAGCAGAAGGAATATCTATAATGCGCACACTGGCTCATGCATATATATACGTTTTAATCATTATCCTACTGCAGTGCTAACAGTGGCTTCGGGTTTAAGCTATTCATATGTTTTGAGCTTGGGTGGTATTATTTTTGGAAGGCTTCAATATAACAATATATTTTCTTTCCAGTTCTTGGTAACTTGGCTACCATTACAGAGATATTTCTTACAGTAATGGTATATGCTTTTTTCCCCTTACTGTCAGTGTCCAGTTTAACAGCCGTCACGGTCAAGGAGCAGCTCTTGAGCAGTAGGGCTGCCAAATGACCTGTTTAAATCCCATCCTCTCGGAGGCTGGATCCCTCACATCTTCCTGTCTGGTCTCCTTCACACAGTGGATATGAGCAGACAATTCCCCTGTGCTTGCCTTCACGTCCCTGCATCAATGCTGCATATTACATATTACACTGGAGAATATGTGGCTGTCATTTCTAAGAGCAGGAGCAGAGTAATTAGCCACAGTGCTTAAAAGTAATGGAACAGATGTCCCTTTGTAAACCAGGTCTCCAGTCGCAGTGCCTGTGCCCCGCAGACTGCTCCATCTACCTCTCCCTTCATTTGTGATTTCTCTTTTCTATATTCACTGTGTCCCTTATTTCCTTTCCTCCTCTTTATCTTCGCTCATCACCGCATTGCATCCCCCCCTTCTTTCTTTCTGGTTTTGTGCATTGTGTTTCTTCTTGGAGCTATGCCACCCGACCAGGAAAGAGCTAGCATGTCTATCTACTCCGTGGCCACTTGCCCAGATGAGGAACTTGAGTTTATCTCTGACATTAAGTCACATAATAAAAAAATTGTCAACCCTCTTTAGAGGTAATATGCATTTTCAGATATTTTCTATCATTTTGTGGGGAACAGCGAGAAAGAAGATCCTTTACATGGGTGATTATAGAGCAGCATGGAGTAGTGTGGGAAACGGAGTTTTATGTAAATGCAAACTGTTCATTACTATTCAACCATATGGAAATGGTGGGTACAATGTGTTTGAGTATTAAAGTTCTCTTGATACGTGTATATGCTAAAGACAGTTATCTGCAAGCCTGCAAAGATTACCTTATACAAATGTACGAAAAAACTTGTACAGCTGAATAATTCATTTAGGTCGCTTACAGTTTTAGCGTGTCGAATATTCAACCTGTTTCAATATATGACAGGAAAATACATGTATCATTTTTAGAAAAGTAATAATATAGGCGATGCATGGATGATGGAAACAACAGGACAAAGAGTATTTTCTCTGCTAAATGTAAAGAAACCGTCAGGAATATTCTCTTGGTTACTACAGCAACTACTCCACATTTCGAATTTTGCCCCAGAAATGATTTTTGTAACCCTTCACGTGTCTTTTATTAAGACACGTGAAGCAATGATTATTTTACATCATCAAATTATGTTTATAATCATTTTAGCCCTTTTAAAAAAAAAGATATTGTAAAATTGAAAAATTATATGGAGAAGTTGATTATTTAAAATAATTGAATACTTTCACACTTCCATAGAATACTCTGCTCGTGAAAAGTTTACACCTATACCACTAGTTTTTTTTACCTTTTTTTATTTGGCCTGGCTCAGCAGACAAGTATAGATACATATGGCTGATGAACATAAGAAACATACAGTTTCTTAGAAGCACCATATCTAAAATGTTTTCCTTTTTTTCCAGAAAATGCCAGCCGTTATGTATCGGTTATTAATGGCATTGAAATTCACTTACAGAAATGTCTGAAACGTTATCTCACTATTTTATCCCTGCACGCCCACATATAGGTCATAGTATTACAAAGTGGTATGTATGGTCACCATTTTGTGCCACTTTGTGAAAAGGAACTGAATAAATGGGCCTGTTGTCTGGAGCAGCGTCTACTATGACTGTTGCAGTGTGAATTTTAGTTTTTCTCTCCTTTTTAACAGTTTATACTAGTTCTTTGTTGAGCCTCAAGGGACCGCATACCCAGGATGCTACTGACTTACAGCACAAGTGCACCGGCGTCCGAAATATTTATTTGTATATCTGAAGGTTTTATAACTGATATTATTTTTCAACTTCGGTCACAAATTCCTTGGCACCAGTCATAAGTGGTGGAGCAGCGTAAACTTCTCCGCTCTTCATGAGCTGGACAGAGTCAGGCTTAAGCCAGTGCCAGCTCATTGAGCTATACCGTGTGCCACCAGCAGGCATCATGAGGCGTTATGGGATTTCAAATTGGCGAGCCTACGTTGGAATAATAGGTAACATTCCCAGAGTGGCTCAAAACAAAAAGCAATAGATGGTGCTACAGAGCCTTTTTGTTGTGTTTTCTGACTAGGATGCATTGATTTACTGGGAATTTAAAGTACCCGACGCATGCATATGAGAGCACAGCTTATGTATATTGGATAGACGTATGGAATGTTATGTAAGAGCTTTAAATGGCGTATGCTATTTTATATGTTTTAGATGCTCCATGTATATAATTATAGCTGTATAGTTTAGCACTGATGCACTCCTGAAACAGTGCAAAGGGGTAACGCTGTATGGTTAATATGCCACATTTTTTAAAAAATTTTTAGCTCCCCAGGTCTCACATAAATGATAAAACGTGTGTCTTTTGACACAGGCTAAGTTCTCATGTAGGCTTCGTAGGTACAAAAAAAACCTTATTGTGTTTTGTTCCCAGAAACAGTAAGTGGCAGAATTCTCAAAAAAAAAAAGAACACAGCATGTGGAGATTCGTTCTGTCAGCTGCAGTGATATCCTAATTGTTAAGGAGCCAGAAATTCCCGCTGATTTAGCTGGTCTGGGGAGAGCGGAGATAAGCCAGCTTTGCTCCTTTGCGAGCCCCATGCAGATACCCAGAGGAGCAAATGAGGATTGATGTTGTACTGAGAGATGTAATAGTATTGGGACACCGTATTCTAGAATGTGTCTCTTCCTATCTCTCATGCCATCTATTGTTTCTCTTAACCATTGTCTGCTTGACATAACCACAGCACAGGCCTTGGATCAGGATGACAAAGGAGGCTAACCAGCTTTTACAGTAGACCTTTATTTTTCAATCGATGGAAGGAAGAGAAAGTCCTTCTTACCAAGAAGCGTTGTAGCATACAAAAGGAATATGAGTTTACACACACTTAAGATATGAGAATAAGAGTCCATAAATCCTTAATTCTTTTTTGACTCATCCGTGATCAGAAGGGTTAAACCGGTCTTTCTTCTTTATTATGAGTGATTCTGTATATAATCATGATATAATATTTATATACAGGGTTCTGTAAGCTTTATACAATTACAGTATCTGTGCATTTGTGTTAGAGCCATGGAATGTTCATTGATGTTTGATTGCTGGTATATCGGCTCCATGTTCTTCCTATTTGAAACAAACAAAGCAAACTATCGTTAAAATGGATTTTATAGTAACTGGGTTTAGGAACAACAACTAGGCTAATGTTCTACAAATATATCTATATATATCAAATATATCTATAGAATATATGTAGATGTTCTTTTTTTATTTAATAAAAGTAGGTTGGGGTTGTTACAATTGAAACCAAAGGTGAGACCATTAGTGACAAAAAAACTGGTTTTGAAAGTTTTTGTCAGTAAAGTTTTGTTGTTTTGGTAGATGTCTTCTGTCCTTTGCTTCCAAGACTTGGACCAGTGTTGGTCCGAATGAATGTTTAAATGTCTCCTAATCATGTCCAGAGGTTGGTAGTGAAACAATTGACTACAATTTACAGAAAGGCTCCATATGCTTGTCAATGTCATCACAGGGCAAAATGACAGCATCAACTTGCTTATGAGTTTGGGAAAGTTATATGTTTACTAAGTAAAAAGTCCTGAAAGCCTTATGAACCACAAGAATGTTTTTCACGCTAGCATCTGCATATTGATCCATATTTAATGTACGGTATATTGAATAATCAGTATAGTGTCTGGCAAGGTCATTCAGGTTGAAATGTTGGTAAAAGGCTAAGGGAAAGCAATGAAGACAGCTATGCTCACACTGTGTGGCTAGTACAATGTTACCTATTTGGCCATTTTTTCCAAAACCCATCAAACGTTTACATGTAGGTGGCCACTGCTTATAAAGTCCCTGCATTATAGGTTATATATAAACGTGATTGGTTAATTGATGTCCTCATACTGCAGGGTAGTACTATAGAGGGTTGTCAGCAACATTGTATGTAAACATTAGGTGGACCTCAGTGCATCTCACAGTGGGACACGCCCCATCCAAATCTCAGCAGCCATGCCTCTAATACTACACTATTTATCATTGCATTGCATTCTGGCTTATAAAATGATGTGCCTGGCCCTAAAGTTCTACATAGGTGTGTCCAAGTTTCTTCTGTGTCTGATGCAGTGTTCCCAAGGATAAATTCTAATTGTGACAGCTATTCTATTCTAAATGTAACTCTGTGGTTAGGTTCTTAGTTCCATAATCTCTAGGCAGTGCCTCGTCCCATTTTGTAAACCTAAAGGTAGGCATCTTCTGCTGTAATAAGCATGTATCAAGTTACACTGTTCCAGATAGTCAGGGAGGTGCCACTACCATTATACAGAACAGTGGAGATGGGTCTCATGTCTGGCAAAATCTCAAATGAGGTGGGGTTGCCTTTTTTAAGAGTTTGTTTATGGCACATCTGCAAAAACATAGAATTTGACAGCACTATATGAACGTAAGACATTTTTCTTGTCTTATATTCAGAATAGCCTTATGGCTATCCCATGCATATTTGTATTTCCTCATGCACCATTTCTTTTAGGATTCTCTAGCACAAGGCCAGACTGGAAATTAAAACCGGCCCTGGAAATAATTAAATACCATCCCCATATTTCGTGGTGCCGTTTTGTGCATGTTGGGTTCCAGCCCTTTTTTAAATAGGGACATTTAAAAGTATATGAAAAACACCGGTGTGAAATGTCTTTCTCCCTCCCGACTTCACAAGCAACATGTCCCACAGGGCCACCTTTGTCCCTAAACAGTTGTGAGTGCCACCTTTCCCCCAAACATCTTGTCTATGCACCTAGACAGGCAGTCGGCGCTCCCAAACAGCTTATCAGTGCTAGATGTGTCCATAAACAGCTTGACAGTGACCCAAACAGCTTTTCTGTGCCATATATCTTTCCCCAAGCAATCTGCTTGTTCCATCATTGCTAAACAGCTTGTCAGTCCCCCTGCCTGTCTGCCTATATCATATTTGCCCCCCAATCACTTACACATCTATGCTCACACATACAGAAGTACACATACACATTCATGCTCACAGACACTTACACATTCATGTTAACACACTTAGACATAAATGCTTATCCAAAACATACATTCATATAAACTCATTCCCTTACCCCTTCTAACTCACTAGCTCACTCCCTCCCTCTCGCATCCCCTTACCTTACCTCATCTGCAGCTTTCCCTCTGGTGTTCACACATTCCCACTGTGTGTATCCCAGTCAGTGCTGCACCACATATGACATCATATACGGTGCAACGCTGACTGGCAAATGTGACCCCACAGTGAAGGCAAGTCTGCTCGCTTTTACGCGTGTGGCCGCGACCACACGTGTAATTAGATGGCCGGCCCCAGGGGCGGGTGGCTGACCAGGAAATATCCTGGTATCCCGGTAGGCAAATCCGGCCTTGCTCTGACACTTATCTACCACCTTCTCAGTGAAATAAACCTTTTACCATACGTCTACATGTCTGACCCTCTAGTTTTAGACCACGTTATCTCGTCCTAACATTTTTCGTCATTTGAACAAAACTTCCCTTCTCTGCCATGTTTAATCCCTTTGTGTATTTAAATGTTTCACATCCACTCTTCTCTCCTCTGCACTATACATGTTAGCTGTATGCCCAACAGCTACGTGTTCAGTGCCAGGGTTACACATCCCTCAGTATTTGTTTATGAGGAGGACTATGATTTCCGTAATTTGTAGCAACAGAGGTTGCCTACTCAGTGACCTGCCTTTCACCTTTTACTCTCTCCAAGCTATATTTGTACACTGTGCTGAGCTTCCTTTGTGATTTTAAGTGTTTCCTCTAATTTGTAATTGGAAAGTGCTTGGATTCCCAGTGGGAGGACGATTACAGTGTTGGGCTGTTATTATTAAGCATTGTTAGATGTATTGATTCATTCGTATACATGTCTATCAGAGGCATACTGAATATCTAACAATTTAATACAGACTGTATTAAGTACTATGCACAGAAACACACTGTGAGAGTAAAATATGAACTATTTAAACAGTTCTTAAAAAATAGTATTCGTCTCATGTTATTATGATCCTTTTTTATTGTGTTTTAAGATAAATTGTGCTTCTAATATCTAAAGATGTGCATGGTTTATTAATACATGTGTGTTTAGTCTTCTCGATTGAGTCCCTTTACTCTTTGGGGTTGATTCAGTGATTATCTAGTTGCCACAAGTCTAAAGGATAGTCAAGTACCTGACAGCTCAGCAGCTCACCAGTGCTTGATGGGAGCAATCTGATTCTAGGCAAACAGTCTATTTATGGACTCTAATTAAACATAATTTCCAGTGCCAGTCCAGCTTCTGTCCTTAATAGAAAACACACACACTTTTAATAAAATTAACTATCCCAGACTAACATTTCCTGTATATCTCTTGCCCTTCTTCTCTATAACCTGGGCTATGTAATAGGGGTATGATCTATTCCCCAACCTTGCCGCCTTGCCACAACTGACCCCGTCCATAATCAATTAATAAGGTATGTTCACTGACCTGCCCCACTAAAAGTAAAGCAGGACAGATGATGTCCCTCTGTTCACTGCTCAGCTATACATATTGTTTAAAAAGGTATATAACAGCACTCAGGTGGGGATTAACCTGCATGCAAGTTGGCAGACATTTACACATGTACTACAAGAAAGACTTTTGTGAACGAATGATGGTTGTGTTGTATATGACAGATGTAGATATGAAAATACATTCGTGCACATATTAGTTAATTAGCATGTGATATACAAAGATTATTTTCTTTTTCTATACTTACACTATACTCTAATGTAGCATATGGCAAATTTAGCAGACAAAACAGGGATCAACACTAATACTTCCCTCTGCAGTCAGACAGAAGGCCTGGCATGATATGTATGGTATCACACCATATATCCACACATTTGATATGACACATATATATATATATATATATATATATATATATATATATATATATACACAGTGTGTGTGTGTGTGTATATATATATATATATATATATATATATATATATTGTTTAAGGCAAATATTTATATACGGTATATATATATATATATATATATATATATATATATATATATATATATATCCATACCATCATTTGCCGAATGGTTCTTTAACTTTTCACAAACAGAATTAAAATAAATAGTGACTGAAGGAAAACTGTCCAAATTGGCTAGTCTAATTTTTTTATATTATTTTTCAGATATTCAAGTTATATTTCTAGTATATATATTGTAGGGGACAGCTCACGCATGGGGCGGCAATGACAGTTTCACACAGGTTTCCAACGTAAAAGCGTGTTTATTTAGATGTTGTAATCACAGAGCACCTTGTAAACAAAACAAACTATAAGCCTGTCCGGCTCTAACTAAACAGCAGGATACCTCTCTAGCAGCCTAAGGTCTGACGCAAAGCAAAGTAACCAGTTTTGTATGGGGTAAAGCTTCATACCTGGTGGGCTGCAGCGCTGGCTGTAGCTGCTCCTTCATTCAGTGTCTCCCTCCCTCTGAAAACCTAACAGCCCTTTCTTTTAAGGCCTCCTCCCCAGTAACGAGCTTAGGAAGCCTCACCTGAGAGCACCTGGGTTTGCTACCAGGCCTGGCTGAGGTAACCAGGTGAGACATATATCCCATCAACCACTCTCCCATACACTTTACCACATATCCCCCCCGTCGACTCCAGACCAGAGGTCCGGACAGCGTCAGCAACCATACAGTACACCCTGGACAACGCATCCGCATTCCCATGTAACTTCCCTGGTCTATGCTCCACTGTAAATCTAAAATTTTGCAAGGAGAGAAACCATCTGGTCACTCTTGCATTCCTCTCCTTATTCTGTTTCATCCATGCCAGAGGAGCATGGTCAGTCACCAACACGAATTCCCTGCCCAGGAGATAATATCTCAGGGACTCCAACGCCCACTTGATGGCGAGACACTCCCTTTCCACTATGGCATAATTTTCCTCGGCTGGGGTCAGTTTCCTACTCAAGTACAGCACTGGGTGTTCTTCCCCATTAACCACTTGTGACAAAACTGCCCCCAAACCTCTAGCAGATGCGTCCGTCTGAACCAGAAATGGTTTCCTAAAATCAGGGGAAACTAGCACTGGCTGGTCACACAGGGCAGACTTCAGACACTGAAAAGCCCTTTCTGCCTCGGGGTTCCACTTTACCATCACTGACTTACCACCCTTTGTTAAGTCTGTCAATGGTGTGGCCATGGAGGCAAAATTGGGCACGAACCGACGGTAGTACCCGGTTATGCCAAGGAAAGCCCTCACTTGTTTCTTTGTTACTGGCCTAGGCCAGTTCTGTATCGCCTCAATCTTATTGATCTGGGGTTTAACCAGCCCCCTACCAATGATATAACCCAGGTATCTTGCTTCCTCCAGACCCACTGCACATTTTTCAGGGTTTATGGTTAGGCCTGCATCACTAATGGAGTCTAACACGCCCTGTACCTTCCCGAGGTGACCTTTCCAGTCAGACGAAAAAATTACCACATCGTCCAGGTAAGCAGCGGCATAATCACGATGTGGTCTCAAAATCAGATCCATCAGCCTCTGAAAGGTAGCAGGGGCCCCATGTAACCCAAATGGCATCACAACATACTGGAACAGGCCCTCTGGAGTGGAAAAGGCAGTCTTCTCTTTAGCCTCCTCAGTTAACGGTATCTGCCAATAGCCCTTTGTAAGGTCAAGTGTTGTAATGTACCTTGCCTTCCCAAGCCTCTCAACCAGGTCATCCACTCGGGGCATGGGGTACGCATCAAACTTTGAGACCTCATTTAATCTCCTGAAGTCATTACAGAACCTCCACGTCCCGTTGGGCTTTGGGATTAGCACTATGGGGCTTGACCATTCACTAGTAGATTCCTCAATAACACCTAATTCACGCATGCGCCTGACCTCCGTGGATACCGCCTCTCTACGGGCTTCTGGTATCCTGTATGGCTTCAGGTTCACTTTACTGTGAGGCTCAGTTTTGATATGGTGTTTTATGAGGTGGGTACGGCCAGGTTGGTCCGAAAACATGCGTCTGTTTTCCTGCAGGAACTCCCTCACCTCCTGCTTCTGGGGCACTGACAGTGCCTCTCCTATTGTTACTGGGGGAACTGGTTGCCCCACTTCTTTGACCCCTGCCTGGGTCGCCCCCAAAGACTCCCGCTCTTTCCACGGCTTGATCAGGTTTACGTGGTAAACCTGGAAGGGTTTTCTCCTGCCCGGTTGATGGACCTTGTAGTTCACCTCACTCATCTTCTCTACAACCTCATAGGGACCCTGCCACTTGGCTAAAAACTTACTTTCGACGGTGGGCACTAAAACCAGGACCCTGTCCCCAGGATTAAAGGCCCTCAACCTGGCAGATCTGTTATAAATTCTGCTCTGGGCCTCCTGCGCTCTTTGCATATGCGTTTTAACTATAGGCATCACCGTCGCTATTCGCTCCTGCATCTGAGCCACATGTTCAATAACACTCTTATATGGGGTGGCCTCGGTCTCCCAAGTTTCTTTGGCAATATCTAACAAACCCCGTGGATGTCGGCCATAGACTAACTCAAAGGGGGAAAACCCTGTAGACGCTTGGGGCACCTCCCGGATAGAGAACATGAGGTAGGGTAATAGACAGTCCCAATCCCGACCATCCCTTTCTACCACCTTTTTTAGCATATGCTTTAGGGTTTTGTTAAACCTCTCCACTAACCCGTCTGTTTGAGGGTGGTACACTGAGGTACGGAGGTGAGTGATTTTAAACAACTTACACAGGTCTTTCATGACCCGTGACATAAAGGGCGTACCCTGGTCAGTAAGAATTTCTTTAGGGATCCCCGTGCGAGAGAACATGTAAAACAACTCCCTAGCAATATTTTTGGAGGCCATGTTTCTTAAGGGTACCGCCTCTGGGTACCGGGTAGCATAATCCAAGACAACCAATATGTATTGGTGTCCCCTAGCTGATTTGACAATGGGCCCTACCAAATCCATGGCAACTCTCTCAAATGGTACTTCAATGATGGGAAGTGGCACCAAGGGGCTACGGAAGTGTGGTGTTGGGGCACTCTTCTGGCATGTGGGGCATGACTCACAATACCTTTTTACTTCTTCATATACCCCAGGCCAATAAAACCTTTGGAGGACCCTCTCTTGTGTTTTATTAGTCCCCAAGTGCCCCCCAAACACATGGTTATGGGCTATGTCCAGCACCAGGTGTCGGTATGGTTTTGGCACCAGAAGCTGTTCCACAATTTCCTTGTTAACTTTGGTGATCCGGTACACTAGATCCCCATTCATGGCAAGATGCGGAAATTTCTGGTCAGCTTCGGGTTCCTGTGGTACCCCATTTACTACCGTGACATTTGCCCGTGCAGTTCCCAGAGTGGGGTCTCTCACTTGCTCGGTCCCGAAGTTACCCCGAGACATTTCTAAATCTAAGACCTGTTGGCCGGGTAGGGAAGTTTCTTCTTCTTCCTCCCCAGCTAACACCTGCAAGGGGAAAGAATCTTCACTATACATTTCAGATGGGCCTAGATCCTTTTCATCATGCCCCTTACTGGTATCATTGTTCCCAATGGCCGTCTCACCTGACCCATTACTTACAGGGAGGGGTACAGACTCTGCCGGAGTTTGTTCCCCAGCTGCAGAAACGTTCCCCCTTCTCCACAGCTCCCAGAACAAGGGGAAATCGCGGCCTAATATAACCGCATGCATAAGTCTTTTTACAACTCCGACTTCGTAGGTCACAGTTCCAGATGGGGTCACCAACTTAATGGGGGCCACAGGGTAAGCTACAATATCCCCGTGGATGCATAGCACTCTTATGTGCTTGTTCGGCACGTAGTCCATAGTCACAAGGCCGGCCCGAACCAAAGTCACCAGGCTACCCGAGTCCAAAAGTGCCTTCACGGAGCAGTCACGTATGCTTCCGGCCCTTTACATGTCCACAAAATGCAGATGCTGTGTTTTGTCCCGCCGTTGTTCCTAGCACAACTGTGCCTGCATTCTCCACCAATTGTAGGGGACAGCTCACGCATGGGGCGGCAATGACAGTTTCACACAGGTTTCCAACGTAAAAGCGTGTTTATTTAGATGTTGTAATCACAGAGCACCTTGTAAACAAAACAAACTATAAGCCTGTCCGGCTCTAACTAAACAGCAGGATACCTCTCTAGCAGCCTAAGGTCTGACGCAAAGCAAAGTAACCAGTTTTGTATGGGGTAAAGCTTCATACCTGGTGGGCTGCAGCGCTGGCTGTAGCTGCTCCTTCATTCAGTGTCTCCCTCCCTCTGAAAACCTAACAGCCCTTTCTTTTAAGGCCTCCTCCCCAGTAACGAGCTTAGGAAGCCTCACCTGAGAGCACCTGGGTTTGCTACCAGGCCTGGCTGAGGTAACCAGGTGAGACATATATCCCATCAACCACTCTCCCATACACTTTACCACAATATATATATATATATATATATAGTAGCACTGAGCTGATTGCTTTGTCTGTTCTTTTGATTTTACATCTGGCGTGTAGCAGTACGTTGATTCCTCTGCGTTTGACATTTGTAAGGTTGTCCATAACATCTACGAGCCATCATTCGTTCCATTAGCAAGAACTATGCCATACCAAGGCTACAGAGGAAGAAGGATTGTAAGCATTAGTCAAGAGGAAGGAATAAATAAATTGTGGGATCACAATTTACAATCCCTGATGTCATGTGGATTCAGGACTATCGGATGTTGGCAAAATATTATTTTTGGTAAAAAAAATTATATGCAAGCCATGTTTCAGGACTGGCTACCCCGAGCCCCCTCTTAAAATCATAAGGCTAGACTAACCATGTGTAGGAGACTTTCATTGTCAAAGAGCGGACTGGAAATGGATGAGGAATGGGTGTGACCAAATGCCTTGAGACTGAAAAAAACTGACCTGGAGTCCCAGGGAAGAACGCTACACCTGGAGAGTCCAGGTCAAACCCATCAAATTTCTAGCTATGTTTATATGTGCTGCCAGTCCATTAATGGTCATCTAAATTGTTCCTCACTTCATTCCACAACCTGTTATTTCTTAGTTCAGCTCTTCCCAGGATTATTGGAGAGATTTGTCTCACTTAAGCGTTGAGACTTCTACATTGACTTCATGCTTCCTGCCTTTTCCCTTGGAGATTCATATCTGCTCCAACACCTGCTGTTTTCTCCGTGTGTGTGTCTTGAACGTATGCATATTCCTACGAGTCCCATATACAATGTATTTCCTTTTTTTTCCTTTTTAATTTTATTCACAATGGCAATACAATGAATACTGTCTAATGCCATGCAGCTAATGTCATGCCCCACAAAACAAATTCAAGGAATAGAAGATACGGTTTTGAGCTTAGGTGTTAAATTCAGCTCTCAGGATCTCAGTGTATCTCTTAGGGGCATACATCATCTGGCTTCTTCATGTAGTAGAGCTTAAAATATTAATGTCACTGTTGGTTTGTCACTCTGTCACCACATAGTGGTTGTGGGTGAAGGTATTGTCTTTCTGGGACCTGTGTATCAGGATAGTGTGTGGAAGTAAATTGTTCACCATAAACAGTTGTCTTAAAACAAATGTCATTTCTAAGAATAACAAATAAATGTGGGATGTATGAAAATGCTCATTGACTTCCAGCATATAATTCTCTTGATGGCTAAACTATATTTAAAGAGATGACAAAGGGATGATTAATATAGCTTGCTTTGAATACAAGTTACTGGTTTAATGTGTTGTACCACCTGTCAAAGATATTTTTGTTCCAAAGATATTTCATATTTTGTTTTTAAAGAAAAAAGTGTGCTTGTGTATCAATATCGAAACTAGATTGTTCAGCAAAGTTTTCTAAGCAGTTATGCGATTAAGGGCCGAAACATACACATTTCATCACGTATCGATGACCAGCACATGTCAAGTGCTGCCCTGCAGTGTGTAGGACATATAAGCCCAGAGAAGAGCATCAGTTACTTAGCTATATACCCTATGGAGTGTGGGACAACGCTTTAAACATGTGAAATCTATGTGTTCAGTCTTTAAACATGTTAGCGATGATCTCCATTGCACAAGTTATGTTGCCAACCTTTCTTCCTTTATGCATATTGGAGTCTGTTTTTCTCACAAATGCAAATCTGAGCACACTTTCACGCTTTATTTGAATTAGATAATGAATCTTTTATTCAAATTTGTGTAAAATAGGAACACATGCACAATTTGGCATGTGGTAAAATGCACTGGGGTCGACGTAAAATGGATTTCAATATACATTTAATAGAATAGGAGTGGAGTATTACTTTAAGAAGACGTTGGATTTATTATCATTGTGTCAGCTGGGTCCGTTTCCATGTTACTCTCAAACACTTTTCAAACTCACTGTATAACTTAATAATAACTTATTAGAGTAGGTTGATGGGGAGTCATATGTATGTATATAAATATATATATATATATATATATATATATATATATATATAAAGAGAGAGCGAAACCAAACAACAGTTTAAAAGATTATTCCAATTCATAGGAATCCAAATGCACAAGACAGACCACATTTACCCCCTTTCAGATACATTCTCAACCAAAACATCTCCAAAACAAAAATGAAACCCTGCTGTTAATGGTGTGACTAGATTTGCCACTAAGACCTATTTTATTATTAATATTATTTGGCATTCATAAAGTATCAATAGATTATGTAGCTCCATGCAGTAGGGTATATAGGCAGATACCAAAGCCCCCTGGTCATAAGACCTTCTAAACATTCTTAAGATAAATTGAATCCCGATACATGGGGTAAAATGGACCAGGTATTTGCTACAGCTTCCCTGACAATGTGTGTTTCAGCATAAGATTTCAAAAAGGTTTTCACCTATATATTTTGAACTTATGTTTAGATTTTTGTGATTTTAATTTTGCATGGAAGTTATTTCAGTTTCTCAGAAGGGGGATACAATGTGTGGAACAAGATTTTATATTTGGCACCTGGTAGATGTATGTTTACTCATTTATTGAAAGTGTCCATTCCTGCTGTGTTGTTATATTTTGTTTTAAAGCCAAAGAGAACAAAATATCATTATCAGTGAAAATAGCCAACAAATAGGTATAAAGGCATTAAAATATAATGTGATGTTTCACAAATTGACAGCCGCAGCCCAAAACAATCACTCTCCATTGCTTACATGCAACCACAGTAAAGTAAAAAAAACAATAGTGTAGATTGGCAAACAATACAACTGGTGTGTTAAATGTGTCTATACTTGTGCAAACAAGTGCATCTTAAAGAGCCTTTACTTGGTATCTAAAAACACAAAAAGAGCACCATTGAAACGGTATCTTCACAACATCAATATAGAAAAAAGTCTTCTTTGACTTCTTCAAGTGCTGGATACGTCCGTAGAGTACAACAGCAGATTAAATAAATAAATAAATGCAACAATTGACAAGTGTATATAAATAAATACATAAAAAGCACAATAATGTCCTCTAATGTTCTCAACGCATTTCGCCACACTTTGGCTTCATCAGGAGGAAAACTTCCAGTCACATTAATTGATCACCCACCGAACCCTTCAGCCACTGCTTGTTTTATAACCTGATTGATCACACAGCAAAATGTACCTAAGAGTAAATTACACAGCTGTGAAGCTAAAGACAGGCAAATGGGCCTCTATGCACATGCTTTACTAAAATAGATTAAATGTAAGGTCACTGAGGTTGAAATGCAATGCAAATTATTGCTTAATTTCAGTCTCTTATTCTTGTTCGGGAAGAAGTATATCCTCCATTTATTGTCAGGTTCTAGAATTCTCCTGAGCCCCCTCAGATAGCCTGCAGATGTGATTTGATGGAAAGTTCTCATAGTTTTCAGTTTTGAAACACATTGTTATTGTACAAAGTGGCAAAAGTTGACCAATCGGTAAAAACATTCTTGGAAGTCCTAGTAAATCAGCAAATTCTTTAACTGGGGTATTCTACAGAGTTTCACTGTACTTTGATCTGGTCTTGACTACCAGCTCCTACTGGAGTGTAAGCATCTGTTTCTGAATCAAACCGGCATCGGATAAAAACATTTACAGTATTTGAGTGCTTGAGGACGTACACCCAAGGTTGTGAGATACTGCTCAACATTTACCCTTCACTGTTGCTTTAAATTATCTGCAGCGTCCCTGGGTTATCCTTAATTTATAAATGAAAGTATTGCTGTATAATAATGGTAATAAATGGTTTTATAAAGAGCAATGCAGTATACCGGAGAAGCATCTGGATTATGATGTCATAAAAGGGGATTTAGCAGTAAGGACTATGGCTGCAGAGCTTAGGTACTTTTCTGGATCAGGGCTAGTTCAGATCCAAAGATTACATTGTCCCCTAGGCTAAGTAGCCATTTCAGATTGCCTCCATTGTTTGCACAGAACAGGGCTCATAACTGTGCTTCCTGGTAGTTGAGTTATTTATTGAACAATTCTTTCAGATGTATTTGTGTGCCATAGTTCACACAGGAACATATGGAAGGGTAGTGCATTTTATCAAAGCACTGTTGACTAGGGACCTGTTTCCCTCTGTCCAGTCCATTGTTAAAGGCTAACGTTTACACATTACCGTAGTAGCCAGAAATAGGCAAAGTGTCCATAAAAGCATACCAGTGTCTATGGCAAGGTTTGTGAAGGTCCATAGAACACCATGAGCAATGTTGGTGCCTACTGCTGACAGTAGAACAGATGAGTTAGTGAAAATGATATCACACAGACATACACTATGTTTATACTAACACTTTACAGGCTGTTTTAGTGTTAACACACAAAAAATGGTTAATGTATGCGATAGAGGAAAACAGGCAACATCTAAGGAAGCGCTCACAATACAGGTATCTATTACAGGATTGCTGTCCCTCTCAGAGACCTTCTTTATGCCAAAACAATCAGTGCAAAGGAACATTCTGTGATGTAAAGTGTAAAACTGGAGTATTAGTTGTCCCCTTCAGGGTAGATGACTGCTATACAAATAATGAACAATACTTCTTCTTACAGTGACACCACTATATTATAAATCTCAAAGTTAATATTGTAAAAGTCAGAGTCTGTTGGTTAATACATAAACACACAGGTGAGGCCACGCATGCTAAATAATAAGCATCTGATTTTTCTCATGGTGATATTTTACAAATCCAAAAGCCGCAATACTACGCGCCCCTCAAATGTGATTTCTATTTTTTCCCGCTGCCTTCCAGACTAAGCCAAGTGGGCTCTTACTGATGGCAGAGACATGGATATGCAGTGCCTACACAAGTAGCTGCCTGAAACCTCTTCACGGCAAGCCTGTCCTCTCACACCTGTGCTTCATTATCCATCATCGAGGCTCAGTCTCCTCTCTCCAGTTATTTCTGCCTGCTTTCTGTTTATTTCCAGCCGTACAGACAAGGGAATCACATTGCACAAGCCCCTGCAAAACACATAAGAGTATGATGAATTGATAGTTGGAAAAGCGATAAACACGTCTTAGGAGCAAATATAAGTTAATATTAGCTATATAGCAAACTCTAGAATTGCTCACGTTGTAGCGTATTGGATACGTTTCAGAAAACAGATACGTGTGCTAATGATGTATGAGTGCCTGTGAATCACAGTATCCATACCACTGTGTGGTCATATTCTGCTTTTAAACTGCAAAGCCAAGTGTTTTACGCTTCCTAAAAAATAGGCTTTGAACTTACAGTGCAGTCCTAATAGCCACGTGCCTTGCTGTATTTGCCTGTATGTAATCTGGCACAGCAGTGGAAACCCATTCAAGTTGTGCCAGCTTATAACACGATGTAGCTTTCCCCCATATTTGGGATATTTCTTAGATTTAATTAACTAAACCATGGGCCTATCCTATTTGAATTTAAGAAAACAGATCCTCTCTGTGCCACCCAAAAAATACATGCAAACAATATCCCATAGCAGTGCCATGGCTTTTCTGTGTGTCAGTGCCATTATCTATTATCTGCACTATCCGGCCAATTGGTAGTAAATAGGATAGGATAGGTCGCATCGTTCAGCACTGTGGAATATAAATCAATAAATGATTCTACGAGACCAGAACTTTTAGTAGATGTTATTGGCAAGCTGTAATTCAATATGGGTGTACCATACACGGGTATACGTACTGGAATACAGTATTGGTATAGCAGCTCCATGGGTGTGATATGGTTCATTGAAATCAAGGGCAAACCCCAGCATATTTCTTCTGCTAGAAGGGTCAAACTGACCCGACATAATTCATTATGAAATCAGTTGCATCTGCCAAGTGTGATCCGGTCAAAACTATCTGTTTTGCAGAGTAAACTCAGTACAGGAGTAACTCTGCAGGTACCCATTTGTAATGTATAATAAAGTCAGCAAGTTGGTGTTTCCATGCGTCAGTACTTAGAATAAACTCCTAGGACAAACCTTCAGTTTGCTGCCAGCAGAGCATTTCATACATTGTTACTATCAGTGGCACATGTGCATGGCTGTCTCTAATTATAGAGGGACCAAGGAGAAGCCATTGGGCTCTTTAGCTCAATGATATCTGCTCCAGCGCTCACTTTATGCCTTTGTGGTCTGTGCTCTGCCCGAAGCGAGCTCCAAGATATGATGTCATGTCCAGATGCTTGATGACATCAGGTAGTGCATAGGCTATGAGGGAGGAATCGCTAGTGGAGAAGTCTGTTCTGGTGGCTGCTCAGACCTATACCAGGCCTTGCAGAACTCCAGTCCCTGGTGGCTGTTGAGGAGCCCATAGGACAGCTGATGTGGCCTCCTAAGTAAAGCCTGGGAGTGGGGCAACTTCCCCTCTTTACCTGCCTTAAGGGCAACTATTCACATGCGGATGAAATATTATGTGCAATGACTAGAAGTGATGAACAGGCATACTTATGTACTAATCCTCAGCTAAAAGAGATACACAATAAATGTTGTACACGACCCTCAAGTGGTCTTGGAGGGCAATTGTCTTTTTAATCAAGATAAGGATTATTGTAAATAGCTGTTAATATGGCTGGCTGTGGCTCCCACTGGTGTCCTCTAACTGTAAGGTGGTACTGACAGCCAGACATGCTGTGTTAGCAGCTGATAAATGGAGATGGGCTACAGCAGGGATCTCCAGATGTATTCGAAGGGCCATTTGCCATAAACTCATCACAGTATCTTCTTCTCAGCGCCTGTCAGTGAGGGCTGTGAGTTTTGTGCTCACCTTTGGTGTACCAGCTCAGGAGACAGATGGAGAACAGGGTTGCCCCCTACCCATTCTAGAACTGTTAAGTAAACATGCCCCCAAAATAATTTAACACGTAAATCTATACATTGTAATGGAAAAAATGGTAAACAGAAAAAAAACATTGTACTTCCTCCCTGCCCCTTCAACTTATTTTCGCAGTTTGCATGTAAAAGAATGTAAAATGAATTTGTTAAAAAAATAGAGATAAAAAAAAGGTTTTCACATAGTTGTCCATCTCAAATCCAAGATTGAATCAATTTGGTCCTAACTGTTAAAGGTTAAAGGGACAGTTTAGTGTCTTGTGCAGCCTCGCCAACAAAGAATGCATAAGTCGAGTTTTACAGTTTTACGTAACTTGGGGACGTGTTTTAGTATACAGTACTGTATACTGTACCTTACATTACCAGTAGACTCCGGCATTCAGATTCCACCGACCACTTCCATGTCAGCGTTTGCTTTTCCACAGCTCGCTGTTTCTCTTGCCTCTTCTTGTTCTTCTGTCTTTGTCTGCTTCTGCCCGCTGTCCGCTGTCTAGCCATCCCCAGAGCTCTTCCTCAAAAAAGAGGAGCTGTGAGGCGCACCATGGGGACAGCCTCTCCCCCATTCCTTCAATCGGGGAAGAGGTCGTGCGTGGAGGCTCCGTGGTTTTGTATTGTGCTCTGGGGAAGTCTAGACAACGGAGCGGACAGCGGGCAGAAGTGGACAAAAAAAAGAAGGCAGAGGAAAAAGAAGAGGCAGAGAAGGTAGGGAAACATTTTGAGTGAGTGAGAGAGAGAGAGTGAGTTAGAGTGAATTTTTTGTACCTAAGTCTGGATCTATGTACTGTATATCAGAGTTACGCAAGTCTGGGTTGTTCTTTACTTTTCTAATTACTTTGAAAAACATTCTTCAACCAGCTAAAAAAATACGTACAGAGTTGTAACAGATGGATTCTGTACAGTCTTAGGTCATAGCTGCCAACAGTCCAACTGGCGTGGAACATTGAACTGTTGCTAAGAATGTCGTATTGCATAATATGGAATTCACCCTACTGGTACTCCGGGATTGAAGGATACCCCTTATTAATGATGTTGCAGCTTTTGTATTGATGGTAGAAAAGAATACCAGCTAGCATTCACCTTAAACATTGGCTAGAGGGCAGCTGGCAGGCAACTGACTTTGCCACTCACTGCTATATCCCAATCCGCAGCCCAGCAGAAACACTATGAGAAATGATGGGCAGACCTAGATTTGGCCTTTAAGCACTTGACAGCAATTATGTCCCGGCCCCAGGGGCAGGACATTACACTGAATCCCAATAGCTGGAGGAACGAGCTTCAACTTTCAGAGTCAGCCATCTGTCTGGTAGGGAAATGTAAGCTCCACCTGGTGCAAGCATACGAACGCAGAACATGTGTTGTGTTTGTCTTCTCTCTGCTGTAGCTTTATCCTCTGACACTGCTTCCCCACACACTGTCTGTCACTATCCAGCCATAACCGGTGACTTTTTACCGGTCCACTCCACATTAATCTGATACAATCACAAAATGTTTATAAAGCAACCGTGTGCTAGGGTGACCACATTGGCCATTTGTGTCCATATTCTTGTAGCAAGGACAGTGCAAATTTGGAGTTCTTTAAGAAATATAAATTTAAATCTATAATTCTATCTTCGTCAACATACTATGGGAATGAGATATGGTCCTTTCTCCGGTTTAAGAAACTGAAAAGTCACTAACAAAAAATAATATAATAACCATTTGTGTTTTTTTTATTTTATAAACATGTACTAAACAAGTAACAGAGCAGGCAGTGGCCATACTATTCTATTCTCATAACTTGAGAGGTGCCCATGCTGGGGCGTTGGAGCACAGGCTTGAACACATTACGTGGGATGGCGGTGTGACATAATGGGAGAGCTGAATGCTCTGACATAAGCCTGACTGTCGGAACAGGTAAATTCCTGACTGTTGGCAGCAATGATTATGTAGCCAGAATATTTTAAAGGGTAAAATTAATCAAGCTAGCAATACAGGAAAATAATGTTTTGGGGGCAAGTTGCAAGTCACTTGTAACAAAAAGAAGGGATGTAGTTACATCATTCTTTTCCATTTTGACTGTTTAACGTTCTAAATGTATAGTAATCTTACAAACCGGTTTTGGTGATGTCATTGTCCACATTGTTTAAAGGGACACTCCAGCGCTTAGATAGGTAGATAGATAGATAGAAAGAAACAGACCGGCATTGAGTGTGCCAGTGGAAATTTCCACCTGTACGTATGTGTGTATAAATAACTTTGAGTGGAAAATCAGTTCGCACAAATAGAAAACAATCCTGTGCTGACTCATTGTTTTCATTAATTTCTTTGTGTATCCAGGTGGCAGTGTATGTTGTGACTTTATACCAAACCTTAGCTTTAAAATTACCATAAAATAATTTTTATTTACAAATTTAAAGATCGCAAACCTGATTGGTAGCCACTATTTAGAATCCCTTATCAAATCACAGTAGAAATCAAATGGAAAAGTAAAGATGTGCGTTAAAACTATACTCAATAAAAAACATCCAACAATAAAAACACTCTGTAAAAATTAAGTAGGCACTCCAAACTGATCTCAGATTATTTAGCAAGATCAGTTCTCCTTCATAAAGGATCAAAACCTCACAAGGAGAAAAACAGAATAAAGTGCAGCTCTTTCAATCAGACTTCTCAGGTTTCTGTATCAAATATGAGATGCCACGCTCCACCAAACTTCATTCTGGAATAGAGCACCGGAAAAGCATTCAAGTAAATAGGATTTATTACATAAAAGAAGTGCAAAAATACCTTACAGTTTAAAAACAATGGGTCACTTGGATTCCTACTTCCAAGTCAACTCTGTTTAGAGTAAACGGTTCTGCAACTCGGTATATCATGTCCTTGATGCTCTCCCACAACGCATTACATCTGGTTTTGAGTGTCTACTTTATATTTCGATTTATATATAGTATAGTTTATAGTTCATTATTTATTGAGTATATTCTTAGCGCACATATTCACTTTTCCATTTTTTAGATTTTCCTTTTGGTTGTGGGGCATTAGGGAAGTTTGTGCGCTTTTATACACAGGCACAGTGTGTACGTATTGTTTTTTTTGCACTAGAAATTAGATGTTTTTCTTACCAAATTCTAGCTGTAATGGGCAGCTATAACTGTAATGGGCAGCTATAAATCTTGTTCAGAAAAGCTAGGGAATAATATTAGAATTATTTTATTCACATTCCTGCCCTGTGCTATTCGTATTAGCTCCAATGTGTTTTAAGTCTTATGTCAGTTTCAGCAATAGAGAATTTAAAGCTTGCTCTTTTATTGTTTGATGTGTGCCGGTTTTCACGCAAGCTAACACAAGTGGTTTTTTTATTTTAAGTACTTACCAGGAATAAACACAAGCTTGGTGTTAGTGAAAGTGTGAATATACCTTCCAAGTATCCTTATTAAGGCAGGACAATATATTGGACAATACCCATGGCAAATGCCAATGGGGTCACATAGATACCAACACTGCCATTCTAGCAATAAGGGTGAACCTAGGGTTTGTGGCTCCTGAATGCAGTATTTCTTCACCCACACCCCCATAAAAACACTCTAACATGCAAATTCACTCTTACACCATACACTGACATATCCTCACTGTAATTCCATACATTTTTACATACATACACATACTCTCCCTCCGTCTGATTTTCCAATTTGTAACCATATATTTATATACACACACTCTAACACTATAAACATATATTTGATATAATTCATATATATATATATATATATATATATATATATATATATATATATATCAATTTAAAATGCTAAAATGTGCAAAGGAAGTTGGTGAGAACTAGCCATAGGTGACATCTAAGAACCATGGAATGAATTTAATATTACATGAGAAAATCTGAAATATACTTCTTATTGCAAGTGAGTGATTCATTTTTTAATATTTACCAATAAAGATAGAGCCTGATGAGATGTATGTGGATTTATAGGCACAATAATAAGCATACTTCCTCAATAATCAATAAATAACTTGGAAACATCAAAACGCATCTTTATGCAAATTGAAAATTTACTTCCTGCTTCAGGCAATAAAAAAGAAAATGTAATAAAACATTGTATATAAATGTAGGCCTATTACAGTGTGAAAATATTCTAATTTTTTTGCATTTAGTGGCATATTCTAGCCTAGGCCAACTAGTGACAGCAGCTCCGGGGCAGCAATATCTCCTGTATTATTTTGTGAGGGATGGATCAACCTATTGGTCAGTAAGGGAGACTATTTCAGTATAGTTACCCTGTTCTGCATGGCATTTAGGGGTAAAGCACTGGGATGGGCTACCATGTCTTGGCTTTGGCACAAAGAGGACATGCAACACAAGGAAGATGACGTAAGTCCAGGGTGGCTATGGGCTCTGCTTTTGGACAGGCTTAAGGCAGCGTTCCTATCCAATACTGTTTAGGTAAATTGTTCATGATCTACCTCACTCTAACTATTATTTTGGGTCTTCTCAACAACAACATTGTTCAAACATGTATTCAGTGGTACTTCGGGGGTCGCTGATTATCTTGTCTAGGGCCATTCCAGCATTTCACACCTCAGCCATTTTTGTGATACATTTTACAAGTTTTCCAAATGTCCGTAAACCACAATGTAATCTTGTATATTGTGTGGACTGACGGCACACTGCTGTCTCAATACATTATCGGAGACACAATCATAGCATTCTCCTCAGGAACACTTACGTCTAGACATAAACTGCCTTTGGGTCCCTTGCTTCCGGAAAGAATATTTTTCTTTTCAGTAGAACGACTCACCAAGGCAGTAAACTGAAGCCATTATTCTGCCTGCTGTACTTCAGTAAGATAAATAGCATATGTGGTGGTCAGTTTTCTAACTTTTCTTATCTTCTTTTTTTTTTTCTTTTTTCCTCATTCATTCTTTTCTTGTATTATACACATCTTTTTTTTTTTTAACCTGAGTATCATGTCCTCATGAACACTATAATTACAAAGAGTAGTTCAACAGCTGCTTCTAGCCATTAGGCACATATTGATGGTCATGCATAAACAGGTAATCTAGTGCCAAAGTTTGAGAAGTGCTTCTATCACCATAGCAACCAACCGAGCGGTCCTGCTGATGGGGGCATTCCACTTATTGCAATGATGATAAGACCACTCTTGAAACTTTGCACCAGCTACAGATAGTCGTTTGATGTTAACATTTTAAAGTGTGCCGTTGTTTTGCCATCTGTGTTCTGAGAACAAGAAATGTTTGTTGCTCATAAAGAAATGTATTCCTCCTCCAGATCCTTTGAATTATAATGTCCCGGCACAGGTTAAAACTGCTACTGTGCCTAACTAGTGTCAATGCCGGCAAGTCATACAATACTTGCTATGCCGCTGGAACACTTGTTTGCCAGATTTACTCTGGTCACAAAGAAAGGCCTATTAGAGTACCTATGCCCATTCCCTGCAATCACTCCAGTGGAAAATCACAGCAGCGCTAACGGCAAACCACAGTGTTCTTTCATATCCCCTGGAGAACAGATCTCAGATACAAAGAATGACGCACATCTGAACTCCCCGTGTCCAGGCAAAGGCCATTCAGAACCACACAAGTCGAAGGAGCAAGAGTAGCAATTCCGTAATGTCAAGGCTATGAAGAATTAATTCCCAAGGCCAGGGTGCAAATCACAAAGATATTTTTGAAAATGATTGGTTGTAATGCAGCCTTGCTCCTCACTGGCCATAATTAATAGCCAAAGTTAAAGCCCAGCTAGTCGCTCTCCCTAACAATATGGAAGCAAAACAGCTATTGTAGAAGAGTTGTTATTTTCCGTTAGACGGTCAGCAGACAACATTTAACTCAGCAACCGTCCTGAATATTTAAAAATCACCTACATTCATGCGCTTATTTTATTTTAAGTGAAAATAGGGGGCATTAATCTTGGCTGCTGTATGTTCTTGCATTGCACATAATTGTAAAGCACATCCAGCAGAGAAAGTAAATGTAGCTCTGGAAAAAAAAGAAGCATTTTCTTTGATTCCTTTCAGAATAGTTAGATTAAGAGACATAATATTCTTTTCATACCTTTCATACTTCAGAGTCTTCGGTACCAGAGGCTCACCGGTGTGTTATTGTGCAGAACAACATAAAGTAACATAGCCATTTAACCAGGAGGGAGAGCAATGTGTTTTGCAAAGATGGTTATTGATTGATTACTGTACATGGTTTCAAGCTGTTGATTTGGTAGAAGCACGAAACAAAATGACAAGATGGAATAATATTGAAGGTTTTGTCAAGTTGATAGGACAGTGGAGAAAGATGTGTATATGTAATATGTGTGCATATGTATATGTGTGTGTGTATATATGTATGTATATATATATATATGTATATACTGTATGTATGCACATACATATATCTGTGCATAGAATTGTAATTCAGTTCATTGCTGTGTTGCAGATAGATGTTTACGTACGGTTAAGGACAAGATTTGTGGTGATGGTTTCCTGAAGGCGTTACATTTGATGATATATTGTATGGGTACAGGTGCATAAAGTTAAAATAATACACCGACATTTTGAACAAAAGAGAAGCAGGTCTTTTGACATCTGACTTCATACACAAAATGGCCTATTCTTTTTCTTTTTTAGCTAATAATAATAATACTACTAATAATAATAATAATAGCAGATGAGCATGAAGATGGCGTTCTCTGTAGCAATCCATTAAACTTTTAGTGCACATACTTTATGTAACAAGCTTTTTGATTCAAGCTGTATGTAAATATCCCTTCCTGTTGTGTGTGGGCATATATATATATATATATATATATATATATATATATATATATATATATATATATATACACACTATATATATATATATATATATGACCACTATCTCCCCTCTTCTATCCTACTTTTGACTAATCCTTTAAAATCAATCCATTTTTTTCGTGCTTCTCCCAAGTCAACAGCTTGAAACCATGTACAAAATCTAATCAATAAACAATGCAGCAGCTTCCGATAATCCTGCAACCTGTTACAGCAAAAAAAAACAACTGATAAAACTGTTAACCCCGCATGCAAAGCATCTTCTCTCGTCTGGCACAAAGTAGCAGGAGAACATGTGACAAATTAACTACAGTAGCAAAAATGGATGAAACTTTTGTAACAATCACTGCTACTGATCAAATTACAGATTTTTCTTCCATACCAAGTAGCTTAATATTTATTTTTTTTTGTAGGGAAATTACAACAAATGCATAACTATTAGTTATTTGACCTAAGCATAGTAAATCATACTAATCAACAGCTGAATATCTTGCAGCCTTCCAGCTGTGCTGTTAAATAATGGCTGGGGGTGATTGGAGTAGGGAAGGTCTCGACAAACTATAGGCACTAGATTGCCATGGCGACAGGGAATTACTTCCTAGTGCCCAGGGATTCACCTGTTGGACGCAGGGCTGTTTATCCTTTTTATGCACCACCAGGAGGCATGTGCTCAGTGGGTTGCAGAGTTGCAGATCATGCAACTCCCCCCCCCCATACGCATTAGTTGCACGGCTGCCCACACTGCAAGCAAGGGGAGTGGAAGTAGATGCATGACAGAGAGAAACTCATCTGTGGGGGGAGTGGGGTTGTGTTCGAGGGAATTAACCCCTATTCTTGCCTAGCTGAACCTCATTATTAGAGGCTTCAGAATTTTCACACAGGTCTGTGCCCATTGCATGAAGTCCCATCACTATGACAACATAACACCCCCCCCCCAAAAAAGGGGGAAAAGGAACATTCGCAGGCTCCTAGCCATAAAGCCAATTTGGCAGGCCCTAAGGTAGCCTAATAATAGTATGACTGAATACGTAAGGCCAGCATTTTGTACTTGTGACAGAATACAGTAATGTATAGTCCTCACTGTTGGGTTTTCCAGAGCTAACAAATGCAATTGATTGTGCTTTTATTAACATCGATTTCCTTTGCAATGATGGCACTTCATATTCTTTCATAATATTCCCGACAAAGACCGTGAAGAGCGGCACATAATAAGTTAACCATTTCTATGGCAGCATCTTAGGTGCATCAGAGGTGTCAATAATGCAGCTTGTCCCTAGGTGATCTAGTTCATTCTAGTCTTCTGTAAAAACACGTTGCGGTAAGGAGATTGCTACATGCGTGTTCGAAGTGGGGGTGAGACATGGTATAAACTGGGGATGCTGCAAGTGACGAAACAATGGGGTCAATGCCATAATAAATCAGCTCATCTCCATCAGGTAACCAGCTCCTGAGAGACCTTGTCACTTCTGTAAGATGACCGGGAGCTGATGTAACTGGTATACCTAGGTACATATGGCCGCACAATGGTTGTTTCCTTGGTAGAATCGACCACAGATGCTCGGCACAGTAGAGACCATATGGTCAGGTACAGTACATTGAATAGGACTCAGCAAGGTGTGTAGGATGATGTCACTTTACGCCAATGCCAGGGTCCCTACTGCTTTCTGCTGTTGTTTTCTTGTAGCTTGGCTCCGGCAAGGGGCCTCCTTTTGGCAGGCGGATGATGTGTTGTCTATAAAGGGAAGCTGTTGGCTTTTGGCCCAGTTTGAGTACCAGCTCACCTCCTGTTCATAAGTCATGCAGTCTTACGGTTAACCCTGTCCCCGCCAGGCTGCTGTCGAATCGTTACAGAATAGAAGCTTGAAGGAGAGTTATACATGCCTCTAACTATGTATTATCAATGCACATTAGAAAGAGAACATGCTCTATGTGTGTATATGAACAAATATATCTTGTTAGAAATTATATATAAAAAAATGTAAATGTACATCTTAGTATGCACTGGTTGTACTTGAGCTATGCAGAGGAGGTGATATTTTAGCTATTTTAATTTATCTAGCCCCCAAATCTCTCCCTCAGTTACCTCCATTGACCCCCCTTTACACTGCTCTTCTCCTGCTTCTTTTGGAATCCTCCTGTCTTCTCCGTCATCCTACCTAGCTTCGCTCATACTGTGTTTTTGCCCAGTGAGAGTACAGTTTGCTTATATATATATATATATATATATATATATATGGAAATGTGTGTTTTAATTGTCATGTTTATGCCCGTGTAGTTTTCATATGGCCTGGCTTTGTTTTGGGTCTGTGTCTTCTGATCCTGAGCCTAGATTTAGCTTTTTATGCCCTCTCCTTATTCTGTATGCTTTTAGTATGCTGACCACAAGTAAGAAAGAGAACACGTCACTCCATGCCTTACCTTAATACATTCTAGTACAGAGGGACACCATGCAGGCAGGGTCTTCTTTACCTAATATATAGGTTTGTCTTAGTCCTAGTTCTGTCATACCCTGTATGCACTGTAAGACACACTGTATACATTGTTGGCTCTATATAAATAAAAGATAATAATAAGAAGAAGAAAGGGGGATTTGGGTCCCTGAAAGGTGCTACCATCTTAACACTTGGAAGGCTCTCTCCACCAAATGTATCGGTTTGTCTTAGTCTGTCAATTCTTGTCTTGTCATATCCCTTGAATTTATGTATTGTATTAAGCGCTGCGTAAACTGTTGGCGCTATATAAATAAAGGATAATAATAATATTTAACCTAATTAAAGTACTGAAGGACCAACCTTCATAATGCATACATTTTTTCATCTCACTGCATCTCACCCGTGCTGTTCTCTGGAATTACCTTCCACGTTCGATCAGACTTTTTTCCTCGTACACAACTCTCAGAAAATCCCTGAGAACCCACTTTTTTCGAGAAGCGTAGAACCTTTCTTCCTAACACTCTCAACCAATCAAGCCATCTGAATGACCAACAACTTCTACAGATCATCCTCAGCCAACTCATCCCCATCCAAGCAGTCCTCTCCTACTCTTTCACTCCCCCCTCCACCACCAACTAGAATGTAAGCTCACAAGAGCAGGGCCCTCTCCTCCATTTGTACCAGTTTGTTATTGTGCATGAATTTAAATTATTCCACTGATGGTAACAGCGCTATGGAATCTGCTGGTGCTATATAAGTAAATTTAATGTAATGCAGCTCACTGTTTATTAAATAAACTCCCTACCTGGTTCTCATTAGTCTATATATAGAGACATTTCTTAATAAGATCTATTTCCCAACTCCATCCAGAAAACCATCCAATTTCTTTTTTTAAAATCTGATTTAGCCCTTTTTTATATTTTAGCATAATTTCAGATAAATATCAATAGCAAGAAGGCCATCATTATAAGACTATTTCACAGAAAGAAAGCCTCAGACCTTGGATATTGTATTACAATGATAAATAATAATATTTCCTATGAGCCGATGAGGACTCGTCTTCATCTCTGGCCATAATCCTGCAGCTTTAACATAAAACAGCAGCCAGGTTCAAGTCAATCCACTTAGTAAGGATGTTCTTAAACCCTCCATTATTACAAAGGCTGAGCTTCCTCTTCACAGTCTCAGCCCCTTAATTTGCCTTTGGCTGGGAAACATGTTGTTCTGCCTTTGTATTGTTAAGTCTGTGTGCTGTTATGGAAGAGCTGCTGACCCCTCCTCACCCCCCTGTTTCCTCCTCTGATGTATCTCCCTCCTCCAGCAAGATGACACTGTCAGGGAGCCCTGACTGCCGAGCCTTCTCCTCGTCTTCTCCTCGCCTTCTCCTCGCTCCCCCCTTCCCTTCCCTTCTCTTCTCTCCACACATGCTGGGCTGGGCTGCTCGGTGCTCTCAGTATAATTCCTAGCTGGGCACACACTGAATTTTCATACATATGTACACGCCAAGAAATATGTTACAACTAAACCGTTTACCGGCTAGATAAACCCATAACGAATCTGTTGTTTGACTTGTAACATTGTGGTCTTAGATTTTTATTTCAGTACAAATTGACCTACTGACCCTAGCAATTACTAAGTTCTTAAATTTGTTGAAATGCCAGCATGTCTCACAACATTCCAAATTCCCAAACAGGGTCCACAAATGGGACAGTTTGGAGGTATGTTTGTGAGATTTGGGGTTCGTTGGTAGACCGAATGCTTCCTCAACAAGCAATGGTTCTTTTTGAGGCACAATTGACAATCACTTCCATGCTGAGTTGTCGCCTTTTTCTGGACCAACAGCAGGGTTGAATTTGATGCGCTTGTGTGTTTTTTTTTCTCAAACCTAAATTACTACAGTACTAATCAGAATAGCCCCACCGGTTTCCCATTATCTGCAGTGCACCAGATCTCAGTGAAGTGTGTCAGTAATAAAGGAGATATATTATCCTCTTCAGCCTGTCGCAGTTATATGCTGTTATGTAGTTTGACTTTTATCTCATTACTTCCCCCCCACAAATTGTTGCTGATAGATCTGAACAATCTCTATAATGCGACACAATGTATTTATTCATGCAATAGGCTGGGGAATATTGCCATTTTGTCATGACTACCTCCGGGCGAAATTAGTTTGTGTCACCGGGTTGTTCCTTCAATGGATCCTCTAGGATGAGGTATCAAAAAAAGGATTTTAACACCTTGCTGGGCATGTCTCTATTCTCTTGGTCTAATACATCACATACATTGCAATATAATAATACATAACGTGATGAGTGAAGTTAGTACATTAACATCTCGGGGAAGTGGAGCTATAATGGTCACAGCAGTACCCTTTGTACAGAAATCGCTCTGGTGCAATCACTGGCGTTGGGGGCATTACAGACCAAAATGACATTGACAGACAGCCATTTATAACAGTGGGTACTGCTTGCCTGTCTATCAAAAGCTGACTAATTAATTTCATGGCCAGAGAAAACCTTGCGACAGAAACGGTCTTAACAAATAATGCATGTTAAGTTTTAAACAAGTCTTTATTTCATTAATCAGCAGGGAATTCCAGGCTGGAGAGTGTATGTGCTTGTATGTGTGTTGTGTGTGTGTGTGAGTGCGTGCGCACACTGTCCATCACACCATCTGCTCAGTATTATGGTTTCAGTTGCCAGGCTACCTGCTCTATGCTGTCACACTTGACTGCTTAGCCGTACGTTAGCAGCATTATCCCAGACGTACTGTGGGGGCTGGAGGGGTGGGGAGAAACTGTAGTCACGATTAAGCCATCTGCAAGTATGGGGGAGGGAATGAAAAAAGGTAGGGATGTTGATGAGGTGGGGGGAGGCATGGAGAGAGCAGCAATCACCCAGAGAGGAACATGACACATACTATCAGACTGATAACACCATCTACTGGCACAAAGGATGAACTCAGTCCATTGTCCTGTTCTTGGAAATGTAATGGATAGTTTGCCTTTTTGACTTTGGAGTTCTGGACAGTGTTTGTGGCCCAAGGTGGCATCGATTCTAACAGATACCCAGGATCTCAGTACTTTGAACAGAGAACATCTTTATTTTGAGCGCATTTACCTCTGGTCTCCGGAAACTGATCTAATCTGTCTTGATTTGCATCATGCCGTGTGTACACCTCGCTAGATCCGGTCCATTTCTGACCAGAGAGTGAAAATTCTCTTTCTGAAATATTTGTACCCAACCAAACATTAAACATGGTTAAATGACATAAAAGGGTTCCTGGTATTCACATTTTGTTTTGCGTAGATATCTGTGTATAGGAGAGACCTAGACTTAATTGACATGTTCCTGGATGATATACTTTAGATGGAGATCATCTTTCTCATGCATTCCATCAATGTATTTATCCCTTTTTTACGTGATAATGGTGGTGATAGGGTGCAGCAGGAGAAGGAGCAGAGATTACCGGTAATACTTGGTAATGTTTTTGGCTGCCTGTGTCTTTTAGCTTTTTTAGCCCTATTAGTAGCCCTAGGCCTGTCCTGATTTAGACAATCCAGGCAGCTATGTTGCACTCCTGACTAAGACTGGCCCTGATGATGGGAGATGTGATCCAGAATCTAGGGTGCCTGCAGACTTCCAGATCCTGTATAATGTGTTCTCGGTATTGACAGTGACAGATGACTGCCAGGCTTCTATGAAGAGCTTGAGTGTCACAAAATGCCAAAATCTCTCGATGAGCGTATAAAACTGGTATAATTGTCAATTATCGGGGCAGCTGCTCTTTATTTTGCATCCCCTTGTGTTGAAGTAATATTTGTAGAATAATCAGCATGCAGTCCATTAATGTTAACAAGCACATCTTTAAATCTGTATAGGTATACATGAATTGGTTCCTAAATTCTTTGTTTTTATAACCATTTCCCCAAACCACCCATCTCCCATTCTCATACCTATTTTAAAGGATAGCTTAAGAAGTTGTTCTAGGTGGTTTGGACCTATAAGATGTATACTGGTACTGCCACGTGGAAGGTAGTGCAAATCCCCTGCATCAGTGATGTCCCAGTCCTCTACGTTGGAATCTCTTTTTGTGATAAATGGATGTTCAGGATTGCCCATAGACTATAAGAAAATGTTGATATTAAGACATGGAATGCATTTGTCAAGTGTCATAGAACTAAGCCATCTGAATTGCACAGGGCAATAAATCTGGGCTGGGGGAGGGCTTTGGTTAAAGACCATTACCCTTGTGTGTACCTGGGAAATCAGCAATACAGTCGGAGGGTTAAGTGAGGGGATGGGAGATTATTTAGATTATTTTTTAAGAATAAATTGTATAGGGTGGCTGTAGTAAGAGGGAAGGTGCAGCAGGTACTGGCCATTAATCGCACATTGTTAGCCACGGGCGGCGTTTGAATGTGTATACCCTGCGTGACTGGCTAGTAGGCAGCAGTCAGACTGAAAATCATAATATAGTGTAGAAACTGTGCCCTTGGGAAATTAAAGATAAGCAGTCTTAGGAAGACAGGCTGTCTTTTTGCCAGATAAAAGTGTATTAATGTGGCCCAGACAAAGGTTTTTCTAATTCACTATTTCACATTATAATCCTTTGTTATATTGGAACTAATTTTAAGTTAGTTGTTTAACAAATTAACAGCATGTGAAGGTTTAATGCCGAGAAATCTCCGCTATTATAGCATGAATAATAAGCTTTACGCGAATAATCTCAAGTGGAACAGCAAAGGCCCAATAAAAATGTGCTACGAATAACTAATTCCATAAATACTATTGGCAAATGACAAATACTTGCTTATATTTGTGCAATAGTTATTTTAACCCTCGAACGGAAAATGAATATGGACTCATCAATAATGTCCAGTCTTGTCTTGTAATGCCTGCGTTGTTAACAATACCTGGGTAAAAGGGTGCATTGAAAAAAGGACAGAGAACCCAGTAGTCTTCCTTATTGGGAGGAGGTCCTCTTCTCTCTTGCTCGTAACAATCTTTTTCCTTTTGTTGCATATTCATATCTTCATCAAGACAGGCTAATCATACGCTTCTTCCAATATATTATTAACTGACATTCAGATCTTGCCAAAAATGATCTTCTTGTGGGACTCCTGAACAAGAAGGAGGATTTAATCAAACCGAAAGAAAGCTACTAAAGAGTAGGGTGACCGCATCAGCCATGATTTCCAGTACACACATCATTTTTACATATTGCTGACCAGCCCAGGTAAAAGTGATGCCCTGCAGTATGGGGAATGCATAACTGACTAATTGGTTCCCTTCCATAAGTTTATACATCCCCTATACTATAGGGCAGCATTTTATCTGGGCTGGTAAGCAATATGTTTTTATGTTTTCTTTTTATACTGATGTGACTGTATGCGGAACAGAACACACTGCGCCGATAGGCCACTGTGCAACGGTCTTTTGGCTGGCTATTCTCCCATGCCCTCCCCAGGTATATATATATATACATAACATAATGTTTCACCCATCCCCACAATCCTGTGGTAAAGGACAACAAGCTGCTTTGGCCATAATGTATAGTACAAACACCTATTAATTGTATGTATATCATCAAGGTCAAGGGTGTCCACCCGGCTCACAAGAGTTTCTACACATACATTCATTTATGAAAGTCCACCTCCTGATCTCACAAATCTGTATAATATTTTCATAAGAGAGCGAAGTTCAAATCAGGTATTAAAATGCAAATATTTTTTTTTAGGCACCCTACGGATTGTGTTGCAGGTGTTCTGTACCATGTAAAAAGTAGTCCTCACTTTTGTTTCGTTCCGTGCAGGAGCAGAGCGCAGTCGGGATGTCGAGGCCTGCCGGTCCCATGCAGCAGTCTGTGCCAGGAGCTGGTGCAAACCCAGGAGGTCCAGCCTTTATGCCAAGCCAGCCTCAAGCCGCTATGATGAAGCAGATGCTGATAGAGCAGAGGGCCCAGCTTCACGCTATAGAGCAACAGAAGCAGCAGTTTCTCAGGGAGCAGAGACAACAGCAACAGCAGATACTAGCTGAGCAGGTACAGTTACATTCCCTAACACGGCAAAATATGATCTATTTATTTACTAATACCAATTAACAGCAGACAAAATACATACCAATAAACAACAGAGAATTACAATATGGCAGTTGGCACTGTGGATCTGTTGGGTGCAAGTATGCCCAACCACTGTAAAAGAAGATAAAACAAAGAGGTCCTTGCTAAAGAGGACCTTCCTATAGCACTCTAAGTAGTATACTTAAATAAAAACCTCATATCTCCTCCAAATAGTTATATTTACTAAATGTAAAATAACTACATATCATGTATTCCACCTTTATAATGAATGCAGCATAAAAAGCGCATATCACATAATCCACTCTCTAACAACAAGTATGTTATTTTGAAGTACTCTTGAGTGCTACAAGGTCATCTGTTTGCCGCACTTTAACCAATAAACAAAACACATAAGACCAAAAAAGCAGTTAGCTGCACAGGTTCAAATAAAAGAATTATGGAAAAACAAATGCTACATTATTAAAACGAAGCCTTTATAGGATTTTTTCATGTCTGTCCACGCTAGCTCCAGTTGGCAATTTATGCATTGATATCATTCCATTCTGATCCTTTAGCATTGTTCAGCTATTTGTGTTTTTAAAGTGAATTATATTCAAGTCAACACACATAACGAGTGTTACACTTACATTTATAGAGAGCATTTATGCTTGCAACGTTACTCCAAACACTACTGCGTGTATAAAGCACCCCAAAGTGTTTCCAAATGTAGGGGACAGATCCCTCAAGATTGTAAGCTTGCGAGTAGGGCTCTCTCTACCTGGTGTATCGGTTTGTCTGTCAATTCTTGTCATACCCCTTTAATATATGTATTGTATGAAACGCTACGTAAATTGTTGGCGCTATATAAATAAAAGATAATAAAATGGCTATGCTAGCTTAGAATATTAGCTGCAGCGTTCTTTAATTACAGTCAAATTACATACAAAAATAAGCTCCCATAAAGCAGCAGGGCCCTCTAGTGTCGATATTCAGTCATAGCACATTATCAAGGAACATCTGGACAAATCGTGATGCAATGTTTTCCACTTTTTCATCTTCTGATCAGAAATCTCAGATAACGATGTTTCATTTTCTGTCCGTTTGTATATGTTTATCTGTGGGTAAATTAATGTGTTCCCACATTTTTATTTCATGTGCTCAACCGTCTTTGCCTCTGTGATAGACAATCTGACACATTGAAACACAATTAATTTAGTAAACTGGGATTCAATCGATACAAGTGTGTCGAAAAACAATGGAAACATATTATTGTAGATCATTACATGCATTCGATGCAGCCATTTGGCTGCGGATTCCAGTCACATGTATGGCACGTCACGTGTGTAACGTGATTGTAATCATTCTTGTGTATGTAGAGGCGAACACTGAACCACGCAGAAGTAGGTACAGTAGGGGTGAGGTTGCTGGACCATTGTAAATGTAATGTGTGACTTCATATTCCAGGTCAGGAACGACAGATTTACTGTACACCCCATAAAACTAAATGAAAGTGCCTCCCAGAGTGAGATAGTTAAAGGGATTTTAAAGTTTTCTGGTTTGGCTGCCGTTTTCTTCTATTCATTCTCTCTGCCCTTTTTACTGTTCACATAGCAGATGCAGCAGCCGCACCTGAACAGGCAGCATTTGCAGCAGCAGAGGAATCCATACGGTGTGCAGCAAGTCAACCCGTTTCAAGGTAAGCCCTGAGTGCACCATAGAGACATGGAATTCAATGGCAGACAGGAATCATTTGGACCATCGATTCTGCCCATTTCTCCTGATAACTACCCTGGCCTAAAGTGTAATGTCTTTTGCCCTACCTTGGGTTACTGCTGTGTAATTGTTTTGATTGAAGTATCCAGTGCTTTTTGCTGCTTTAACACAGCGATTAAAGGTTCTGTTCCCCCAACTCTGCTGAATTTGATTAATAATCAGGTGACATAAAAATGCCCCTGAAAATGTCTTCTTCATCAAATGTTTTTTGATATTTACTTGCCAAGCATACTAGAGGGAGCTATTCTTGTTTTGTCTAAGTGGAACTGCAGCTTACATGTTCAGTATAATAGCACAATTCTAAAAATTATATCGTCCTAACAAATCGAAATATATGAACCTGCCAGTGGATGTAAATAAAGGTCTGTGCGAGCGACTCTATTGGTCGCCAGCAGGGACCTCCTCTAGCGCCAAGCAATTGATTGATGCCAGAGGAGGCCCCTGTCTGCGACCAATAGAGTCGCTCGCACAGACCTTTAACTCCTCGCGCAAACCTACGGATTTCCGCTCCCGTTAACCCCTGCAATGCTGCGTAGATAAGATAGTCTGGATGGGGAAGGGACCAGGGAGATTAGTAGAGTAATTTAGACGAACACGAAGATTCTTCGTGTTGTGTGTCTTCGTCTTCATGTACATTTTGCCACCGCCATGTTCATTTCTTCAGTATTCGGGCTGAACAATGAAAACGCACCCTTCGTGTTCGTGTTCATGTTCGCCGGAATACGAATGCTAATATTTACCATACATTGAACCTGAAAAGATGCTGTTATGATCTGGATGTGCATCTAACTGAATTAGCCACGTGAGTGGAAGCATCACTGCACAGAAACATGTAATTATGTGATCCTGTACACAGAGTTTATCTATTGCCAGGGCTCTGCTAATAGCTCATACACTGGTATTGCCATACAATACGACCAAGACCAGTTAATATATTCTTTAGAGGGACTGTGGAATTGGCTCGCGGTCCACAGAGCAAGGAAAGGTTAAGTGCAAATTACAGCATGCAACCTATGTTTTAAGTAGTAAGAATTCCAATTTAAACTAATTGTATTTAATTACTTCCACGCTGATTTACCACTTAGAGACAAACCGTATACTTTGCAGGACACGTCATTCCTTCACTTAATTGCTGTGTCAGATGTCTTTTAACCCTTTAGCACATTGTATTGAACATTAATACACTCAAAGTGATTGGATCCAAAAAGGCAGGAAACCTAAAATAGAAATTTAGGACCAAAAGCTGTTTATGCTGAATTTATACATTCATGGCTAGCATCTCTTACTGTTTAATAACCCTTTATGGTGGAGGCTAATATCTAACTAAATACTCTTGCAGGCGTTCAAAGTGTGATGCTCAGACTCCCCGTCACACCAGTAAATCCAATATTTATGCTCCTGACCTGTTAACTGCCGCAGGGATTAGAGCATAGATGGGATCTTTCCAGCGGCAGAATAATAATATTTTATCATGTCAACCTAGAGCCTGCTCTCTGTTCACACAGCCAATACGGCGGAGACCTTAATCAATGACCTTCTGTCTGACATGTTCTCCGGGTTTCCCTTCAGCTGAGATGATGAGACATCTCCAGCCAGTTATGTCTTACACAGCAAATACCAGTGAATTAAACACCTTTAAGGGGAATCGTACAGTTAATAAATGTAGCTAATACAGGCTCAACAAAGAAAGTCAATCAGATGAAACATCCGCAAAATCTGAAAGGCTGTAATCAATGTTTGGCTTTCAATCGGTTTGGAGGCTTTGAAGTTGACTCCCTGATTGAACTACGCATTATACATGGCCAATCAAGCATTTTCTGCAGCCAAAGCCTATTGAGCATGGCCCTTTATAATAAATACTTAGGTCGAGAAGTTGAAACCAAAACTCTACTTCCTTTAGTGAATAGACTTAATAGAGAGGACAGGGACAGGCAGCTCGGCAGCATGCTTCCCACCAAACACGCTACATTGGAGGCCCAACATATTAACAACTCTTACTTTAAAACACTAGGCATACCATCATTTAGATGTAGAAAGCTAACAGTATGACTTTTATTATTTTAGTGATTATAAAGGCCTTATTTTAATTGACTTAAAAAGGCCTGTATTGCTTCTCAGCACTTAATAGGTTTGCCATTCCCTTTTATGCCAGGGATTTTGCAGGCTGAGAGCCACAGTTGAAACATCACTGCCATTTTCCCAGCAATCAATAACATTCATCACGGAGACTCACTCATGGATTGAACCTGGTTCTGCGTAGAACAAGGTTAAATATGTTTGACTTTACATCATAAGCCCAACGCAGCGTCCAATTTTCCTATCATATTGATTTAATGCACTCTCATCTTTTTTTTCTGTTTGTCTTTTTACGTCGATATTTTTTCTCATGTTGCATTTCCCTGTTTAAGTGGCAATTGGATGGTAAATGTGTTAGGAAGAAATGTAATGCATACTCACCTCATACTCAGTAGCATAATGGATAGTTAGATGGATACAGTACCATATTTTATCCATACAGAATTATTCAAAGGATGGTAAATACACTTTTACTAGGAAAATGAAGCAGGAGTAAGCAGAGGTAAAACTGGTGGAATTTATTGCAATTTTGTAGCTATATAAGTGGTGCAATAAAGACAGTGAGCTGTGAATAACCTGCTTATTTTTACCAGAATTGTGCTTAATAAATATAGTACCTAGCAGGGCGTAACTATAAGCCACAGGGCCCTGCTGTGAAAATTGCCCCGGGTCCCCCAACATCACCAAGCAACATGTGCCACTTTGCCCCGAACAGCTTGGGACTGCCTTTGCCCCCAAGCAAGGTATCAGTGCCATCTTAACCCCCAAACATCCTACATGTGCCATCTTTGCCTCCAGCTTGTCAGTGCCCCCAAACAGCGTATCTGTGCCACCATTGCTCTCAAAAAGGTTGTCTGTGCCATCATTGCCGCCCCCATACAACTTGTCTGTGCCCCCCCCCCTCTATCCAACATACACTCTGGCCCACATATGTAAACACACTTAAAAAAATTACACACCACTCATGCTAACACACACACCGTCTCACCCCACTTACACATTTATGCTCACACACAATTACACATTAATGTTTACACACAATTACACATCTGTTCATGTGTTTCTACGTATAGGGGAATGTTGTTTTCAGTTAACTTAGGGGATGATATTTTGTTTTAGGGGAAGAGTTATGTGGTGGTAGATAAGCCATGTAAAGACATTTTTATAAATCAACTTGTCTCTGTACATCAACATATAGTTTAATGAGTTGTGCCATTTTTTTGCTACTGTGTAATTATAATAATAATTAGTGTGGGACAAAAAATCATATTAATTGATATAGGAAGCTAGGGTGAGGCATAACTCCGGATCTGTCATCAATATGGGGAGTACAGTCAGGGGCTTTAGTTTTTCAAATAATTTTTTCACTGGTCTTACTCTAGTCCCAAAATTTTATTATTTCTATTTTGCATGGACTCCAATGCATTTTACTGCATGTGACTTTATGCATACATTCTTGTACATGCTCAGTAACACTCCTGAATTTATTGGCAACAGACAATTGCAATTACTATTCAGATAGCATACATGTGATTGGCTGCTGCTGCTACTCTCATTAATTTTAAAAGGAGGTCAGCTCCCGCGACTAGAATGAGAGTTTTACTTACCATGCTCAAAATGTTCTCCAATATGAACTTAACACAAAAAAGAGCTTGACTGCTCCTTTCATTTTCATTCTCTGCCAGTCTTGCCATAAATTGTTGTGTTGAAACAATGCAAATATATGTTTAAATTGTTTTATTTGTTCTTGCAGGATCTCCACAGGACATTGCTGCTGCCAGAAGCCAAGCAGCACTTCAGAACATGCGGACATCCCGGATGATGGCCCAAAATGCAGGCATGATGTCTATGGGTCCGTCCCAAAATCCAGGCACAATGACCACTGCTGCAATGCAGCCAGAAATGGGAATGGCCCCGTACAGTAACACATCAAATAGCCAACCAGCAATGTACAGTATGAACACAGGAGTAAACCAAATGATGCAGCACCCAAACCAAAACAGCATGAACATGGCCCATGGTACTGTACAGGGCACACGACAGCCTGCGTCCAGTCAGGGTTTGGGAATGGTTGGGGGATTTGGTCAGAATATGCTGGTAAACTCTGTAATGTCTCAACAACATCAGCAAATGAAGGGACCTGTTGGCCAGACTCTGACCAGGCCCCAAGCACCGAGACTGCAAAACATGATGACATCTTTACCACAGGGATCACAAAATTGGACCCAACGTGGCATTCAAGGAATGTCTGTGAGAACTAGTGGAGAAATGGGCTATAACAATGGAGCAGTCTATCCAATGCAGGGTGGGCAGCCGAGAATGCCGAAGCAGCATTTCCAGCAAGGGCTAAGTCAGAGTGTTGTAGACGGCACTGGGACAGTACGAGCTGTAAACCCAGCGATGAGCAGACAAATGATGCAATCATTGCCTGGGCAACAAGGAAACAACCAGTCCAGGCAAATGATGCCTGGCATGAACCCTGGGATCCCCAATATGGCAAGTTTTAATCAGGCACCCACGCAGCAGATGCCAGTTGGCAATTTTCCTCAAAACAACCAAGGTCAAGGGTATGATAGGAACCACAGTCAGGACATGTCATATGGTTATACAGATGCCTCTGCCAGTTCATTTCCTGGAATAGCAGATGGTGCAGACCTTGTAGACTCAATCATGAGCAGAGGACCAGGCGATGAATGGATGCAAGAACTTGATGAATTATTTGGAAATCCATAATGGTCAGAGCTGGACAATAACACAAAAAATATGATGCTGTGTTAAATGGAGAAGGATGGTACTCCCATACACATTTGTCCTGTATAGCACAGCCAAACTACAGGCAGGTAGAGGAAATCCAGGTGGTCATCGAAGCATCTCTGTCAAGTTGACAGTAGTCTTGCATGTGGTGAGAGAAGGGCTGCACAAAGAGATATGCTCCTATATGTAGCCACTAGCCCCAGATGGGGAATATTAACTGTAGGAGTGATGTGAGAGCCTCTGATCCGCCCTCAGTTCAACATCCATTGGTACGACAGTACTAAGCATCATGAGGTAGAAGTAAAAAACATCAGAAAATAGGGCTCTCCGAGTACTTGCCTTACTACCTGTAAGACTGATGTAGTTCAAATGTGAGGGAGCAAAATACAAATGCAAACAGCTGCGTTTACATTATTGAGCACTGGGTTTTGCCAGTAGCTATTATGGAAACAGGACAAACGGAGAGAGAGACATTTTCACGTTTGAGAAACCAACAATACTCAGTATAGTGACTTGCACACAAGGTATTAGGAATTCTTCCTGTTCAGACAGAGAACAGGAAATATTCACTGCAATGTTAAAGAAGATGGTGAAAGTTAGGCCACTTATATGAAAATGTTTTTGTTCAGAGAAGTGTTGCTCAAACCCACCAGGATTCTGGGCTAAAATACTAGGGCTTAGTATCTTCACCCAGTTTACAGTTTAACTTTCCAGATAACCACTGAAAATCTCATTCAGCACCCTAATTATTACTTTATTTTATATATTGTTTTGTCAAGGCTACTTATAAAAAAAATAATTATAGGGTAAATAGGAGGATCTATAAAAGATTTTAAAAAAACTGAAAAAGACGGGTAATTAACTTAGAATGTATTGTAATGTTCATTGCTGTCAATCACTGTATCCAGATCTGTTGTTGCAGTGTGATGTCACAGTGTTTCCTTCCCCTGCTGCGATCAAAGGAAACCAACAATATCCAGTGCCAAAATGCGGTTCTGACATCATGGTTATAATTTAAGTTTTACATTGTAAACAAAAATGAGTTTGGATTGTGAATGCAATTGCTTTTTTTCTGGACAATGTTTTGTTAAAAAAGACTTTGGCAATGCATTGAAATGGCTGATTTCAAATCTCTAAATGTATATTAAAAAATAAACTATTTGGTGGGTTTTAATAAATATTTATTTCCTAGCTAACTATATGTTGTGCAGTAACCTGTTTGCACTTGTGTGATGTTCAATAGTGCTTCCTCCTTGTGGCCCACCTTGTGGCGGGAGACAGTGACCTCTTGTGGACAGCATTGTTCATGGCATGCTGTTCTCCTTTCCTACAAAACTAATGGAAGGCATGCTTTATTATCCGGCATTAATGTTCTAACCAAAAGCATTATGTTCTTTACTTTAATGTTCATTTGTTTTACGCAATGTAGTCTGATAGACCAGTTTTTGCAGACGTACATAAATTCTGCCCTCCCAAGAACAACACTACCCAGCATTCTAAGCCATTAAGTAACATCTTGAAGATGATGGGAAAGGTTGGGCAAATTTAGCTGCCGAGCTAAAGCTATCTATCATGTATATGGCAATCTTAAATCAGGGGTGGCAACTTTGCAGCTGTTGTGGTGGGGAGTATGGCAATGGACGCCACCGAACTGAACAGAATGCTTTGCAGAATTCAAGTGTATTTTAAAGTAAGGTCTGGAAAAGTAACTACTTAAAAAAAAATTAAAATAAAAAATCAGATGATGTGTTACAACACAGGAGGTTACAATTTACTTAGTATAACCAGATTAGAAAGTCTCTTTGTAGATGTGGCCATAGATCTGGAAATCGTGGAAGTATTGATGACTCCTCTTGTATACAGTTCACCAGATAAGTGCATCTGCAGATAGGTTTATAGCCTCATTATAGTCTTTTTATAGCTTACTCCAAATACTCCATATTGGGACCAACCAATGTTAAATACTTTTTTTTATTGCGGTGCTGATGTAAAAATAAAAAGGTTATTTGTAAATATCTTTTTACAATACTGATGAAATCACTGGGTCTACTGTCTGTACAAACATATATATATATATGTATATATAAATGAAAATAATTATATATTAGTATATATATATGTGTGTGTGTATATACAGATATATACAAATATATGTGTATACTGTTTAAAAAAAAGAGTATTTTTATTTCTTTCTCTGACTCATTATCAATGCAGTAGTTTTGCACTTCAGACATCTAATTTCAGATTTGTACTGTATAACTCATGCCTAGTTTCATTTGAATTTGTCTTTTTTTTATTACATTTTTTTCTGAAAATGTAGATTATTGGGATGTAGAAATATAAGTGATATTGGTATACCACTTTGATGAGACAAACAAGCAAATAAAATGTTATCTGAATATTATTTTTTGTGTACTATTATTGTGTGTACTCTTCACAACTACACTACTGATTCTTTATGCAACTATGCATCCCATGTGCTAAAGTGATTGATTAGTTTAGGTCCTATTACAGATGCAGACATCAGGACACCATGCAGACAAAAGGCGTTGCATTATATAGAACATTCTTCTGAGATATATATATATATATAAATATACATATATATATATGTATTGCTTTTAACAATAGATAAAAAAAAATTTGTGTATCCAAATATCAATAGGTTATAAGACGTGTGTAAACATGTACTAACCAAAATAGATATTCAATGTAAGTGTGTCATTTTATATATATATATATATATATATATATATATATATATATATATATATATATATATATATATATATATAGCTAAAGGACCATTTTTAAAATATGCAACTTTTTTCTTACTGGATTAGTATGTGCTATAACCACACCTGGTCAGATCATCCACATATTTTCACCATAAAGAATATATTGCATGGCAATAGTGCATACTTAATATTTTTTTGTATTTTGGAATATAACATCCGTGTTTGGAAACATGTCATTTGTTTGTGATATACAGAATCATTAACTAATTGACTTGTCTCCTATATTCCTATAAACCCATTGCCTTCGACTCACTGTGTGTATCTGTATCCCCTTTCTACATTAAACCCATCTGCACTATTTAACCAAAAAAGCAGCACGCAACACAGGATAAAAAAGATCTTTATTTTGTGTACAACAATATTAATTTACCCAATTAATGCAGTTGTGTTAAATCTTATACTAAAATATTAGTTCTACTATTTAACCTCTTACAACATCCCATATGACTGATTTTATTTTTTTAAAACTGCATGCTATAAAAAGGTACAAAGATATTATATATATATATATATATATATATATATATATATATATTTCTCCATTTGGGTTTGCCTTATCTTTTGAATATTTTTTTTAGTAAATTCAAGTTAAGGTATTTATCCAGGAGGCTGTTGGTAATCCCAGTTGAAGCCAAGACCAATAGCAAGATCAATGCCGCTTTACACACTGAAAACCCTCGCAGCCTACAAAAAAAGTACATTACACATTTGAAATCAAACACTGTTTGTTTTTCTTTTCCCATCAAACATCAAGAAATCAACAACTGCTCATGTACTAGGATGTGTTTCGCATTCTTGAGGATACTTTGTAGTAGGGGTGAGCCCAGGGTTAGTGGTCCCTGCGTGCTGTGTTTCTTTACACCCCTCGTTATTAAAACACAGATATGAACACATAAACTCATTAGCCCACTCACTCTACTACCATACACTATTTCCCTCTCCCTTGCACTACTAACCCTAGGTTCACCACTGACACGCACACTCATGGTAACACCGTACATTAACACATACTTTAATGCCATATGCTGACACACCATACACAAACATGCACATGTACACTTTAACCCCTTCAATCCCAGGGGTTTTTGGTACCTCAAAGCCCGGAGCAATTTTGCCATTTTTGCGCTATGTCGGTTCAGAGATTATTCTCTTTTCCTGTGAATAGTGTACCCATGTAAACTATATATTGTTTTTTCAAGGAGAGATAGAGCTTTCTTTTGATACCATAGTTGGACAATTAGCTGAAAATTTAGAATGAGAAATTTAGTAAAAACTAGAGAAAATTAGAAAAAAAAACAGATTTTTTTTACATTTTCCCTCTGAATCCTCACAAAATTAGGTAAAGTGATGGAAAATCCCCTCCAAATTTATCAATTCAGGTGTCCTGATTTCAGAAATGCCTAATTTATATAGATTTTCCATACTTTCCCAGCACCAGGGAGCATACTATAAGGTGTACATTTTTTGTATAATTTTTATGCCTATGGCTTAACGGGTTTGGGGGTTGTGAACGGGGGCAGGGGGGTTATACTGGCTAGATGTTATGCTAGGGCAATGGGATGTAAGATTTTTTAATTATTTTTTTTATTATCATTTTTTTCCCCTGACAGAGGGGAGAGGTGTTAGTAAAGCGATGGAACTCTGTGGGACTCACCCACATTCTAACACCATATAGTAACATACTCACTCTGGTTACACACTAATACATGCTCACTCTAACATCTTCCCCTGTCTGGCAGACAAGCACCAGGAGATGGAAAATTAGTTATGGGAGCTGCAGGAGAGTAAGGTGGACACTGAAGATTGATGACAATTGCTCCTCTGCCCCCAATTCAGCTTGCCCCTGGTATGGACCAAATGACAGCTATAATTCTCTGAGAAAGTGTTGAAAGTTATAGAAAGAGCTAGAGAGGATCAATTATATCTCTGTGGAGACTTTAGCTTATATACCAATCTGGGGCTAGATGCCGCAACTCCACTGGATGCTATACGATTTAATAAAATGAGGAGAAGAGGTAACACCTTCTTACGATGGATCAACAAAAGGTACCTGTTTGGTGCATGGAGGGTGCTTCAACCTAATAAGAGGTATTTTACATTTTATTCTCCGGTCCACAGAATGTATTACACGTATTGACCACTTTTATGTTGATCATGTGTTGCTGCAATTGGTTTTCAGCTGGGTACTGTTACATGGTTGGATCATGCTACAGATTAGCAGTAGTGGGGAGAGGTCTATGGAGGATTGATTATACTCTTATTTCTAACACTTACAACAGGGACACCACCGAGTTCCATATTAGAGAATATTTTAATAATAATAGTTATCTGGATGTTTTCAATACCAATATATGGTTAGCTAATAAGGCACTCTTGAGAAGTAACTTGATTTCATTGGCTTACAGAAGCTTAGACAGGGAAACTATATGTGGTATCTCAAGAGAATAAAAAGGCCTGAATGATGCTGTCATACATGCTAGATATGTAGAGGCAAAACGAAAAGCTTACAGGTACCGGTTAAGATAGGGGGCTTGGAATACCCAATATGTTAAACTACATTTTAGTGGCTATATTAACAAAAGCCATTATTTAACATGTTACCAGGGACTGTTTGGCATAGTTAGATCTCCTTATGCATCTGTACACATTACCGCGGTTATTATGGTTACCTAAGAACCTTTGACCTTCACTGACATCCTTGTCGCCCACTACATATGCCCTCTTGGAGGTTTGGGATAGGTGTAGGAGGAAATTTCCTCTGTTGTATTATGCCACACCACTATCACACTATCGGTGTTGTCCTTTTCTATACTAGATTTACTGGTAGCAAATTGTATTGGCAAGGTCACAGGAAAGTGTCAGCAACCTTATTAAATGTGTTTGACATCTAAAGAGCCGAAAGACAGGTTTAATATTTTGAGGGCTGAACATTATACTTACCTCCAAATAACGCACTATATTTGGGGTTTGTTGAAAATTTCTGATCACTATGTTTCTGGGAGTATAAGTTTATTTGTCTTTTCTTACATGATCCATTCATGATGAGGGGTAATTCAACCTGTTTTTGACCTGTTGCTGTCCTCTTTGACGTATTGGAGAATGGTGTTCATGGAGGCATGGGACAAAGAGTTAGGCGTAACATTTTTACCGGCTCAATGGCATACAGTAACTATTTTGTAAACTCAAATTGTGAAACCGCAAGCATGGTCAGGACATGCCAGGTCAAAAACTGAAAAAATCACCAAAACAATACAAGATTGTTACACCAACCAAAGGCAAGAGGTACTGAGGATCTGGAGTTAACATAGGTAGTTCTGGACAAAAACTAGGCAATTCCAGGTCACACAGGGTCATCCAGGGGTTAATGACGTCTCACACACATGCGAGCACATGATCATACCATTCCAGATGGGCTAGTTTTCCTAAATGAGGTAGGGGGTCATGTGTTCCGGGACCTTGCTACCGTCAAAGGCCCAGCGGTGGCCCTGGAGACGGCCCTGTTGCCAGGGGAGTGGACTGGTGATGGCAACTGTGTGGAGAGACTCCTGCACGCAGGAAAGTCCTAACAAACATGTGTTTTGCAATTTTTTCATACAAAATTGGTATAATGGGGGTTTCCTATTATTTTTTATAATGGGGTTTCCTATTATGTTGATGTAGAAGCATGTTTATTTTATGTCTTTTTAAATTAGTTTCCTCATTTATGTATTCTTTTGTACAAGTGCTTGTTTTCCTTTCATTTGTAATTTCTTATTTTCTTTTACTTTTTCTTTATCTCTACTTCACAATATATAAGACAATGCATCTGTACGATTTACTAGTTCGGCATATGGTAGAATTCTTTTGTATTTTTTTTTTTATTTTGGTACTGACAGAAAATACTCTTTTATGGAAAAACTATCTTTTCCTAAAATGTATTCATATACGATATTTGGCCAACCAGTTGTTTTTTTCTTCTACCTTAAATGTAATTTAAAATGATACTTCTCTTGATACTTTTTAACATAGGCTAATGTTGCTTGGCTCGAGTTGAAAACCTACTGTGGTTGAATTATTGGACTTCCACTGACAAGTTTTTCTTGACACATTACATTTTGTGGTTGGGTATAATGATGCTCTATACTTACACATACATACACAGCCGCTTTAACACCTTACACATACATACATACCTACATACATACACACACAGGCACTCTAACACTTTACACTTACACATATATATATACAAACATACAGTCATGTGAAAAAGAAAGTACACCTTCTTTGGATTCTATGGTTTTACATATCAGGGCATAATAACAATCATCTGTTCCTTAGGTTTAAGAAATTAAGAAATTGACAGTACAATTAGAAAAAGACTGAGCGATTATAGTTTGTTTGGAAGAGTTAGCAGGAAAAAGCCTCTTCTCTCTTAAAAGAACATGGCAGCACAGCTTAGGTTTGCAAAATTCCATCTGAAGAAACCACAAAACTTCTGGAACAACGTCCTTTGGACAGACAAGACCAAAGTGGAGATTTTTGGCCATAATGCATTGTGCCACACTTGCCTATCAGCACAAACACCTCATACCAACTGTCAAGCACGGTGGTGGAGGTTTGAGGATTTAGGTTTCTACAGCCATAGGACCTGGGAACCTTGTAGTTATTGATTCGACCATAAACTCCTCTGTATAGCAAAGTATTCTAGAGTCAAATGTGAGGCCATCTGTCCCACAGCTAAAGCTTGGCCAAAATTGGCCAAAATTGGGTCATGCAACTGGACAATGATCCCAAGCACAACCAAAAATCTACAACAGAATGTCTGTAAAAGAAAATAAAGTTGTTGCAATGGCCCAGTCAAAGTCTAGACCTCAACATGATTGAAATGCTGTGGTGGGACCTTAAGAGAGCTGTGCATAAAAAAAAATGCTTGCAAACCTCAATGAACTGAAGCAAAGTTGTAAAGAAGAGTGGGACAATATTCTTCCACAACGATGTGCGAGATCGACAAATTATCCTGATATGTAAAACCATAGAAAAGGGGCATTCTTTCTATTTCACGCGACAGTACATACATACACTAACACTCTCTGTTCATAGATGCAGCTCCCACACTTCCCCCTCCATCATCCATTACATTTTTAGCTTCAAGATATTTTCAGGAGAGCTACATGTTTATTTGCACTATTATCTACTGTATACATGATTTCTGTGTTTTCAGTAATTTATATGGAAAAAAATTTTAATTTCATACTTAAATATTTTTGCAATATTCAGGCCAAACTAGTGCTCTCGCAGTCAGCCCCAACTCATTACATGATGTCATGGGCCGCAGTGATAATAGAAGCAAGTGTTTTCATATGTATCTTGTTTTTTTGATGAATGTGTTCTTTATATATATTTTAAAAATGCATGGTTTGTCCCTATTCGGAACCAAAAAATATTGGGACCAGTACATACATTCTGTGTGCACACTAAGGGCATTGTGGAATATAGGGCTGGTATTCAAATATTCCCAGGGTTCATTCCCAGTCTGGCCCTGTCCAGAGTCCATCTGCTGTCGTAATTAAGAACATAGCTATATGCCGACATTGGTGCATGGCTACATATGAATCCAATACTGCAGAGGTATATCGTGCTTTTTCGTCTGGTTCATGTCACACGTCAGAGCTGCAGTAAAGATGATGAACTCAGTCTGACAAACTCATTTCGTAAAGTTCCTAATTCTATATTTGCAAATTCTACTGTTATGACATATAACCTTCAAAGTATTTATATATTCTGTCTCTATGCTTGGGTTTCCTTATGGTGGAGCTGTTGGAAAGTGTGAGAACGGGTGGTATATGTTTTGTATAATTGTATATATTGTATAAAGATTTTTGTAATATTTAGAGAGTGATTCCAATACCTCTAAAATGCACATTGGACTCTGGTGTGTAGGCTACTCCTTTAATTATACTGATAGCCTTAAGAAGTGAGGTGAAGGGAAGTAAGTTTAGCGAAGGGAGTAAAGATCAGATGTACATACCTTCCTTTAGTGGACTGCACATAGCCATAAAAGTATAAATGTCGTCCATAAATGTATAACAAGCCAAACAAGACAGCTAATTCTGCAACAAAAATCAATAATATTGTTTAATAATAATCGTTTGAAAATGTTCTCAACATTCTCAACATTCCCAAATCTGACTTCAACATGTTCATGATTAGATGATCTACAGTTTTTGGTAGACTTGTGCATTCGTCTTCGGGCGAACATGGAAACGAACACGAAGAGTGCGTTTTCGTGTTCATTCCGAAGACACGCCGAAGTGAAGACGGCGGCGGTAAAACGTAGGCGAAGACGAAGACACACACCACGAAGATCTTCGTGATCGTCTTCGTCTACCATTCTCCCCCCCTCTTCTAACTTACCTTGTCTTCGCGGCTTCGCGGCAGTTCCCGGAAGTGGAAATCCGCAGGTTCGCCGTCACGGGTTACAGGGCAGTGCGAATGAGCTTATTGGTCGCCTACAGGGACCTCCTCTGGCATCAACCAATTGGTTGATGCCAGAGGAAGACCCTGCAGGTGACCAATAGGCTCACTCGCACGGTCTTTGTAGCCCCTGCCAGCGAACCTATGGATTTCCGCTCCCGTTAACCCCTTTGATGCTGCGTTATCTAACACAGCATCGAAGGGGTTAACGGGAGCGGAAATCCATAGGTTAAAGGGCCGTGCAAGCGACCAATAGGCTCACTTGCATGGCCCCTTAACCCTTTAAAAAATAAACTTAACCCCTAACTAATTGAACAGGGAGGGAGACCAGTGGGATCTGCCGGGTAAGTTGCAGCATTGAGGTTTTAAAACCCCAATGCTGCAACTTACCCTGCAGATGCCACTGGTCTCCCTCTCTGTTCAATTAGTTAAAGACCAGTGGCATCTGCAGGGCAAGTTGCAGCATTGGGGATTTAAAAGTCTGCACGAGCGACCAACAGAGTGGCTCATGCAGACTTTTAAAACCCCAATGCTGCAACTTACCCGGCACATCCCACTGGTCTCCCTGTTCTATCAGTTAAATGTCCGTACTAACGACTTTATTGGTCGCTCGTACGGACATTTAATTGATAGAACAGGGAGACCAGTGGGATGTGCCGGGTAAGTTACAGCACCAGGACCCTAAAAGTCTGTACGAGCGACCAACAGAGTCGCTCGTACAGACTTTTAAAATCCCAATTCTGCAACTTACCCGGCAGATCCCACTGGTCTCCCTGTTCTATCAGTTAATAAATGATAGAACAGGGAGACCAGCGGGATCTGCCGGACAATTACGGCACCAGGAGTTTAACAGTCTGAACGAGCGACCCTATTGGTCGCCAGCAGGGGGCTCGTCTGCCATCAACCAATGGCAGACGAGCCCCCTGCTGACGACCAATAGAGTTGCTCATACGGACATTTAAACTCCTGGCGCCAGAGCGGCTTTAACCCCGTTTTAACCCCTTAACCGGGGAAAACGAAGAAAACCCGAACACGAAGAATGTCCACGAATATTCGCCCGAAGAGAAGACAGGACCAGGCGAATATTCGCGGAATACAAAGTTTTTTTTTTTGCCGAAGACGAGCACGAAGACGAACACGAAGAGCCCCCTGGTGCCCAAGTCTAGTTTTTGGATCAATTAGATGCAGAAATTAAATTTGACAGATTAAACTGCATTATTCTGTGCCAACTCAGAGCTTGATATAGGAAACGCCTGCAATTGTTGGTATGGCTAGCATGGGCTGATGGAATTTTTCTTATCAAAGATATTTTGTCAAAGTCAATACTGTATTTACGAAATCAATGGCTTGACATAGGTGACACAAAAGATAGGGATTCGAAGCAGCCATAAAAGTAAAATTTCAGGACCCTTGATGCTCTAACCTGTATTTCTGATCCATTTTATGTTATCTTAATGAACAAAATGTGCTTTTCTTTCAAAAACAAGAACATTTCTACGTGACCCTAAACTTTCGAACAGCACTGTATATAATGACCCTGTTAAAGTCGATCTTCCATAAGTTTTAAAAAAAACATGACTATGTTCAAACTCCAACCACTGACACTTCTATAGTGAATACTTACTATCCTCTATCCTACTGATACTCTTAATACTAGTCTTGTCATACCCTTTGAATATATGTATTGTAAGAGGCGCTGCCTAAATTCTTGCCGCTTTATAAATAAAGAATAATGATAATACTATAGAAAAACTATTACGTGGAAGCTCACAGTCGCTGCTGAGCTGATGGTTTGCAGTAGATCCACTCTGAAAGAGCATCTTGCACATCATTTGTCTGTCATACGCTGCCACTTCTGGTTAATTTTATTTATTTATTTTTTTGAAAGCCTTACCAATACTTTGAGCAATAAACCCTTTAAGATACTCTTTTAAACATGTTTGTTTCCTAAGCTTTCTGATTGGATTCAGTAATCACTGGGGCAATAATAACCAATAAAACATTCATAACATTAAAAACACTGCACTAACTTCCATACCAAACTATACCACAATTAAAGCTTCCCAGAGAACATAGACTTTACCTTGATTAAAGAACCAGCCGGCCATCCAGAGGTCAATCATGAACAGTACCGAAAACTCAATGCAGTTCTGCCTAGAAAACAAAAAGTGTTGTATTTATTAATTGCCAATTTTAAAATTTTGTGTAAATGATCATTTGCGCAAATACCAGATAACTGGGGAAAACTCACCATTTTGTGTTTCATCAACAATATACATCAACAATACATGATAAATCAACGTATGTGTTTACAGAAAGAGAAATTGAGTTAAATATACTATAGTTCCATAACCACTCTGAGGTTTGTTAGTTCACAATACAAAATGCCCAAAGTCAGCAGTACAGGCGTCTTGTGAATTTGAGCCAATATCACCTTTGGGATGACCGCAGATTGTTTTTTAGTCCTTCTAATCCAACGTCTGATCTCACAAATGATCCTTTAGTTAAACGAACACAAATTCCCATGGACACACTCCAAAATCTTGTGGAAATCCTTTCTAGAAGCCTTCCTGGAGGATGTTATAGCTGCAATGGTGGGCCATCTTAATGCCCATGGTTTGTTTTTTTATGAGATATTCAACAACCCAATATAGGTGTGATGGTCAGATTTGCACATACTATTAAGTGCAATATACTGTATTTGCTTGAGGTACAGGTTTTGCAGAAACAAAATGAAAGTCTATGCACTGCTAAAAATGTAATGTAATGTAACAAAAGGTACACAAAGGGTTAAGGATGTGAATACCTGCACGTGTCAAAAAAAATATCCTCTACACCTAAAACAGAGTCGACGGAAACTGAAAACGGTTTTATAGATCGTGTTTGTAGCATGAACTTACTGTGCTCTAAAGGTTCTCTCAAATTCCGGAGGTCCCGTGACTGCTGGAGGGATCACTTTGTACTTAATTCTACATTTTCCTACCAGATTGGCAAAGTATGCTGTAGAATGAAAATAAAAAAACACGCATAAAATATTGATACAGCCTGAAGTGGATATTGGTTTTTTTTACCTTTTTTCTGGTAATTAGTACACAACAATAACAAGCAAAGGTCTATATTTCCAGTTTCATTGACATTAATATAGTATGTGTGTATGTGAAGTTTAACAAGTGTTACTAATTTGTTCCTGCTGCTCCAGCTATTGCCGTGTGGAATTAGTTACACACTTTCTTTCCCTAATTATTTTTGTTACCAACCCTGTTCACTTTTCCGTTGTCCTGCTCCAAGATTCCCTATTGTACAAACATGACTGTATATTTATCCCAACTTTGGCATCTAATACTTCAAAAGTTTCATATTGACCATTCCCAACTTCAGTTAATTAAGTTTAGGGATACCCAAACTGGAGGAGAACACTGAGAACACCGTGGTGGTGAGGAAAGCAGGACCACCTGCCCACAGTGCGTGAAAATCAGAAATGTGCCTCAAAAGGGACACTTTCGACATCTGTGAACTGGGTTGAAATAGAAGTGTAATGAGATATAATCCTGAAATTTGACGAAGAAAATATTCCTTTGTGTGTAGAAACAATATGTACATCTCATTTGTGGTACAACAAGAAAATAATTTGTGATCATTTTGGACCCGTCATGTTATTGTCAGTCTGCGCTATTAACACCTGAATAGATATATGAGGCTGTATTCAAATTACACGGTGACTTTGAAATATAAAATTTATTTAATACAGGAATAAAAATCAAGTTAACTAAATAAAAATGACCTATCATATTGTGCTCATGTTAGGTTTCATGAAACATTACTCTGCAGAATGAATTTGAAAAAAAATCTAGTACAAACAACCATACATTTTCATGTAAATGAATATCTCAGCTGGAGAATCATTGAAGCTTTCCCCCTTGTTACTTTACAAATCGAATACTTCGCCCAGTCTGTATTGCACAATAAGCAATCCTACTATAATAGATTCTGCAGAAGAATGTTACATACATTTCCAATACAAAATAAAGTAAACTTAATAAGAGACCAGGACTGTCTAAATCTAGCACAGAGTTTGGGACATACCATGACCTTAAGTCATTAAAAGATTAAAAGATACATATTTGCCCTAAAACGGAATCTCTAAATCATTAGCTACTGAGAAAACTTGACATTATCATAATGAAAATTATACTCTCGGTAAAAAGAATATAATAGATTGTTAGTCAATTTATTATGCCTATTTACTAATGTAATTATTAATCTAAAAACAGACATCAATCACTATTTGCTCAAACACCTCTAAGTAGTCGATCTTGCAATGTTATGAAATCAAAATGCACGCAATCCTTAGAATTCCAAAACTGTTGCACAACTGAATTCCCGCCCTGAGATTGGTAAAGCTCAGAGAACATGAGCTGAGAAAAAACCCAAAACAATTTACTCATCCAAAACAGAACAGTGTATTAACATAAGCAGCAACTAAAGCCAAGCAACAGACAAGATTCAGCACTGATAAATGCAATGTTATGCATTTTCAGGCAAAAGAAATAATCTGAAAATGGTATCTAAAATATGGGTGTGTTAGGGAAATCATTAAAAAGACACTCCGGTGCCCTAGGATGCCCCTGAACAATAAATTTACTCACTTTTTAAGTACTTTTATATGCATCCAACCTAAAAACAATGAATTTATACATATAAATTGACCAATATGTAGGGATATAACATGTTCTCAGAACATTTCCATTTTCCCCTGCAGAAAGGAACGTTTCCCCTTTTTGAGGCAAGATTGGAGATTTCATTAATCTGGTGTTGTCTTCTTCTGGGTGTCTTTTTTATCATCTAACTTTCTGTCATAATGTTACTGTTTACTTGCAAACATCTCTTATCCAAACAGTGGATTCATCATATGAGCTTTTACAGAATATAAAATGAACTGAAATAACTCAGTAATAAGTAGCATCCCCCAAAAAATGATCAGGACTTGGTGGAAATGCAAATTAAAGACAAATATGATATTAGAAGACAAAAAAAAGATAACTCCACTGCTGCCAGTCTATACACTTGAAATGACAGCTGCCCACCGGACTGTTTAATCTGCAGGTAGCCAGTCATCATGGCAGTGTGGCCCACAAGCAAATGCTGAAGATAACTATTTTTTAGCTTAATATTATTTCAATGACTGTTTTGCAGTCTATAATTATTTTAATGGCTCGAATCTTACCAAATAGGGAAATAATGTTACCATAACAGAAAATAAGCCAGACTCGTAATTAATTTAATACATGGAATAGTTATGTAAGATCCAGCATATGTTGCTCGTGAATGCGATGGGGACACACAGTAAAAAATAATTTTCCTTTTTCAAATATTTTTATAACATTAGATTTTCCAAGTCTGATGAGCAAATGTGTTTGACATAATAATCAGACCACAAGGTCATATGCAGTTCACATTTTTTGTAAGTTTTTAATATTTCTAATGAGGTCAGTAATTGACATTTCCGAAATGAAAAAACAACATCAGTGGTTATAAGATCATAAATTGGCATTCAAAGCATGAAGCTATTGGTCATAAGACGATATTGCCACAACAACGGGGCTCAAAACAAAAGTAATTGTAAGCAATTATTTTGCATGTAAAATCTCACAGTATTTCAACTGCATCAACACACAGTTGTATGCATCCAATAACGGTTTTCTCTCAGGGGGGATCATTAATAAAAGGTGAATGGTAAAAATAACTTGCATTGTTTCTGATGACTGAACAATTCCATTTGTTGCTTCACTCATCGACTATTGCAATGAAGTCATTTTTTATTCATCTGAATCATTTTAAGGTCTCCCCTTAATTCAAAATGCACCTTACTTATAGATATGCCCCTCTGCCCCCCAAGAATGCTTTATGCCCCTAGAAATGCCATGCTGCCCCCAGATATGCTTTATGCCCCCTAGAAATGCCACTCTGCCCCCCAGATATGCATTATGCCCCCCTGAAGTGCTTTATGCCCCCCTGATATGCTTTATGCTCCCTAGATATGCCACTCTGCCCCCCTGATATGCCACTCTGCCCCCCAGATATGCCACTCTGCCCCCCAGATATGCTTTATGCCCCCCCCAGATATGCTTTATGCCCCCTAAAAATGCCACTCTGCCCCCAGATATGCTTTATGCCCCCTAGTATTTCCCCCCGACTTACCAACGCACCCTAGCGGGGCCAGCCGGTGGACATCTGTCTCTGACGGAGAAGCACAGGTGAAAGTGCCAGTAACGGAGGTTGTCTACGCACTCCACCGGAAGGGTGCTCCACCATAGAAACCCCGGTGGAAGAGCCAGCAGCGGAGGTTGTCAACGCGCATCGTCAGATGTTCACCAGCTGCTGGAGAGAAGGATCTAGGTCCCCTGCAGCGCTGCGGGGGATCTGGATCCTAACCCTGCAGCTTACCTGCAGCAGGTCTAAATGAAATAAAAACACCCCAGCACGGAGCCCAGAACTGCATGTCCCGGACGTAGGGCGATACAAATTGCGCATCCCTGCGCTAAACCCTGAATATAGGCTGCACCCCCACTTTAAAGACTTAAAGTGGGGAAAAAAAGTGCAAGCTATATTCGGGCAAATACGGTACTAGAGGCATACAAGTTTCCTCAATCTTAGGCCAAGGGTCAATCTCGGGCCAAGTTGCCCCTTTGTTAATACAGAATAAAAGTTTGTCTGTATGGTCACTTTCTCTAAATGCTTCCATGTCAGTTAGGAAGCGTGTGCTAACTGTATTTTTGGATTTTTTATAGACCTTTATGAAATAGGAACTACAAAACTGGCAATAGAAAATGAAACAAGGAAATGAACAACTGAAAGGGCAGAATCACAGGCGTTAAATTTATAAATTCCCATTTGTGAAGGTCAATAGTTTGTCGCAAGGGTTGGGTCAGTGAGGTAATACAAATGTGGGGTGGAATGCAATAGTAAGGGACAGGGGCTCTGTAAACATACACTTACTGGTTAAGCATCTTAGCTAGAGTTTGCATATTCCTAGTTGTTTATGAATAATTCTTAGAGTTCTTTTTAATACTTTGTGCTGCATTGATTTACATCTAATTGCAAAATGTGTTTAGGTTTGTCATTCCTGAGAGACACCAGGTAAGGTGAGAGGGGATGGGATTGAGGGGTCATGTAGTCAAGCAGGAGGAAAGGAAAAGAGCAGAAACCTCATCTTCAGTGACCAGAGAAAGTTGGTTTAAAGTAGAGGAGGAAGGAGGGTTCTGGGAGTAGAGTCAAAGGAGGGTGAGAGCAGGAGGGAGATTGTGAATATTTTTTGATTCTCTCAATTTTTTTTATTTAAGTAGGTAGCAACATCAGTGGCATTTAGGCTATTCCAAGGGATGGTAGTAACAAGACAAAGAAGGTAATTTAAAGGTACGGGAGAGACGTTCAGGGTTATGAGGCAAAAGAGTAGATGAAGGAGGTAAAGTGGACTTTCTTAGCAAAGTAAAAATGAATATATAGTGCAGGAAGCCAGGGGTAAAGGGTGACTTCCACCAGCTATGTTCAGCAGTATGGGAGCAAAGTTGATGATGTCAAGTTAGTATTATGTGCCAGGGTTGTGCGTGAAAGTCATGAAGGGGGAGTAGAGGTTGGGGCCTACGTCCAACCAGGTTTCTAGGGTGTGATCATCATTGTGAGTAGGGGAGATAGTGTGTTGTGTAAAATCAAAGTGGAGGTAACAGACAGGACTTTAGAGGCAATGAGACTCGAAAGGGGTGCCTTCTGGGATGATAAGGTCTCCAAGCATGAGGGGACATCAGAGTAGAGGAAGAGGGGAAGCTATGACGAGAAGTTGCCAAGAAAGATAGTAGCGGGACCAGCTACTATTATATACCATAGAGTTTATCAAATATTTCAAAGTAAAAATATAACAAATACATTATATAACAATTTTTATACAATAGACAAAACAGGTTATTGGCGCTACCAGAAAAGCTTTTCCTGCCTTAAAGGACTCACTTGTGTTGTGCTCTAGAAAGCTGTGTTTTGGTTTTGTTGGCAGTGCCTGTATAAAGGCCTGTTTTTCACTTAAGTGATCTCTACCCAGACTTCCACAGCGTCAAGTAACAGCAAAGTAAGGAAACTGGACACGGGTGAACACTATAGTCTGTCATCTCAACCCCACAGTGTACCATGAAAAGGACAACCTAACCATGGAAAACTCCTGATTAGAGATCCTGTTGAGATTTCCCACAAAATAAGGATGCTGAGTTTCCTGGTCTTCCGCCTTTTGCCCAGCTGAGGGTTATCAGCAGCATCCTTCTGTGGAAGCCATGTTCCTCCTGAAGTCCTGTGCTGTGCTCACAGATGGGTTGCCATTTCTAAGAAAAGCATAACTGTTCTGTTTCTGGTCAGAGTTTAGGTCTCCAGGCCCTTGTGGATTTAGCCTAAGGAAAATTCTTGCCTGTCAGATTTTCCTGGCTAAACACTGGTGCTATGAGTCCTTATGACACATACATGAAGTGTATACACAAAGATACAAAAAAAATCATCTACTGCTACAAGTGAAGAGTCTGATTGCCTATGTACAAATGGGGGTAGCTCCTCTGTTACCTTTCCTAGTGTTGCTAGGTTAAGAACTTTCTCGCCCTCCTAGGAAAAGCCTCTACATCTGGCAAGCAGGAAAGTATGGAAAAAGAAGCAGCTTCAAAAGATAAAACAGGGCACACAGGCGTTCCCTGGTACACCAACCACAAGCTTCTAAAGCTGATTCTAAAGGTGTAATGACACTCAGGTGGAATTCCCTCTACCCCTTTTTTTTGGTCTAGGCTCGGTATTAAAGGTTAATTGTTTTTAACTTATTAGCAACAAATGGAATTGGCAGGAACATTCTTTTAGTGATAAGATCACAGAATCACCTTATATCTATAACCATCAACAGGAGTTATGTACAAAGTTTTCAGGGGTGGTAAAAATAGGGGGAAAATCCACTTAATACTGTATTAACATTTTTGTAAGCACATTTTTGCATAAACGAAAAATTTATAAATGGTAATTGTGCCATAAATTGTGAAGCTTCCTATGTATAAATACTTCTTGTGAGCTTTCAGCAAGACAAACCGACAATTTAAGGCATTGCCCTTATGGGCTTGCAACTTTTTATACATTATTTCAACAGAATAACACTGTTTAACATGGTTTAAATGGAAGAACTCTGTTTCTAACTCAGCTGTTAATGGACTCACTTTTAATATGTAAACTAGTTTAAGTAGGTCATGACAATAGTGGAGACTGGCCATTACGAGCATATATTAGAGTCCCGCTTTTGAGTTTTCAATGCTGAAATACTATAGGTACCCCTTTATACTATGCGGTAGGGGGGGAGAAAGACTGCTGTCTAGAGAGGCTGCTTGTCTTCTTACCTTGCTGGCAGGCGTACAAAACAGAAACTGCAGCAAGAAGCACTATATCCTCAGACATGTTTGCAGAATAGCGAGCGAGCGAGCACTCTGTGCAAGAACAGCTGCCGAGACACACCTACCACATCCGCACATGGGCTTTAACCGTGTCGGTGCTGGCACTAATGTATGTTCAAACAGCTCTTTAAACATTTGCATGTATAGGAAATATCACATTGGGGGATATTCATAAAAGTATCTCTGGCACAACAACTATGTATCTAGGTATACAATGATTAGCACCTGGGGGGAAAAAATATCTGTTTTTATTAACCTGCTCAACCACACACCCCAGTCAACATTTCAGGGACACCTTTGTTGAGGGTCCTGGTGCAGGCAGGCAGGGGTATTTGTTATGGGTGGGCCCGTGGCAGGACCATACACTTAGCTTACCAGCTTGTAATGCATCGAAGCAAAACGATAAGATGTGAGCGTCATGAAGAGGCCATGTGAGACCTGTGATTGATGTCCGTGCTGCAGACCTCAATTGATTTCACAGCTTTGTAGGCTGCAACAATTGACAGTCCCCAAATAAGAGTACTCTGCTTAAATGGCGACACTTGGGAGGCAATGTTCCCTCTAATTTTTAGCAGCTGGTGTGTGCAAAAATCTTATGTTGTACATTTTTTTTTCCTGTTATAAAATGATGTGCGCACTGAATGCTTGTGCAAATGTAAACCTGAAATAGTTTCAAGATACTTTTAGCACATCTATGAAGTCGTGTATGTATGTAATGTAAGTAATGTAATGGTATGTAAGTGTAAGTTGTAAGAGTGTGTGTGCATGTATTGCTTGACCTTGAAGTTGCAGCTACCCTCCTCCTCAGTGGATGGAAGTGCTTGCCACATGCTTGCCACACATGCACACGGGTCTGAATAGACTCCCACCTGCACCTGCCCTCACCAGAGCTGTCTAGCGGCAAGTATATGATCCAGCCACACAGAGACATTTCTTGGTCCCAGCCAGGGGCTGCGTCATTTAGGCATAGTACTCCATAGAGTATTTGGGCCAAATACAAAGCCCACTAGACTAAGGATAAGTGTTGTGCCGGTAATGTGGCAGATGGGCTGCCATCCTCCTGGAACTGCTGTCCTAGACAAGAATGTGCCACTACTACACTAAAAGTCACAATGAAAACCTACTATTAGAGAAATGAGAATCTGAGGAAACAACATATACATTTCATATACATGACGTTGTTGGGCTGGTTATGCCTTCTTTAGCAGGAATTACAGTAATTACACTGTGGAGAAATTATGGCCAAGTCCTCCATACAGAACTACTTTAAATCAATGACAGTTGTGGATTTTTGAGCATAAACTGCTTGCTTTAAGTCATGCCACAACATCTTAATGTGGGTTATGGTCTGGACTGTGGCAAGTCTATTCCAAAATGTTAATATTCTTTCTAAGAATGGAGGGAGCTGGGAACTCCTCACACAGTATTTGATTTTCACTGGTTATAATGGGCCTATGCCATTGACATGCTGTTCTAGCACTCTTGAGGAGCACTCCAGGTGATTTTTGGAAAATTGTAGGTGAGTAGCCATGCTCTTCTTAGAGAAATGTGGTTTCCAGCTTATTGATGGTTGAGTCAATACCTGGTGAAAATGATTTCTGGTGGCTCTTGAGGTGGGCACCCATCCTCTGTAGGGGAGATGTGTCTGAATGTTGGTCCCATATTTTTAGGTTCACTGGTTGGTGATAGTTAATCTATCTACCTATATGATATAAGATCCTGTTACCACCTTATAGATGACAATAACGAGTTTAGAAATCCCATTTATCTTATGTCTCCTGTAGGTCATTTGAAGGCATTGGTAACATTAAAGTTAAATATTTATCCATTTTTGTTCTAGTGTGGTTTTATTTTATTTGTGTGGTGGGGCATCAATTTATTATAGTGATCATTACATTTCATAATACGTTTTTATGAAGTTTTGTAGTAATTCTATAAGGAGATTAGTCTTTTTAAGCGAGACAATTAATTAAGACTTACGTTTTGATTGTAAAACTCAAATTTTTATCTATTTGATAGTATTTTGATATTTTGTTTCAAGGCAAATTTAGGATAGTACTTCCTGTAGGACCCAGAAGGATGGCCAAAAGTCAGCTTAGGAGATCCTCGGGTCCAATTTGTCAACTATATTTCACATATGTGGTGACAATGCCCTTTGCAAATCCATGATGAGATTTTTCAGTCCCTGGCTTGCAGGAGATGTGCTCGGCACTACACATCATCTCGCCAGCCCTCTCTTGGTTGAGATACTTGGTGGCCTCTTTATGTCCTGCTTCAGATTTATTTTTTATTTAGGCTTTCATGCCTAATTCTACCATTCACAATATTAAAAGTCTCAAACCTACAGAAGTGGATTTTGCTGCTGTTTGTTCATTTGCGAGTACAAGCTACAAGCCTACAAAGACAACATAAATAATTGCATTTCTACCCAATTTTTCTCTAATTCTGCTATATCTGTAAAGACTTCTGTTTCCCTGAAACAAGCATAGCTCTGACCTACATTGGACTTTATTGAACTTAATTTATTACAATTGGGCTTATGCTGTAACATCCTCTCCTACAGCGTATAACCTTCCCACACCCATACTTCTAGTTTCCTTTCCTTCCTTCATGCTAATCTGGATCCACTTCTCATTCAGATGTATCATTTATCATTTTTGTTCTGGCACTTTTAGCTTTTGACCTTTTGACCAATTCTCAAAAAGACCATGCTTAACCGTTTGTGTTTTTTGCAAAGAACTGAGAATATCTAGAGTCTCGACCTCTGTTACTCTTAGAGTCGTGTGTGTCAGTCACTAGATTGGATTGATAAAAAACACTGTTGCGAAATAGTGCAACAAGACGAGGGTGTTAAATAAGTGAACCAGTCTCTCGGCAGAAGTGGTAGACGTTAATACAGCGAGGACATTTTATCTAAGATGAGACCACCGACTGATTAAGCTCTAAGTCTTTACATCAGAAAAATGGGCAGACTATGGGCAATATGGTTATTGTATGCCGTCAAATTCTATGTTACTATGTAAGGAGTGATTGATTCAACCACAGCAAAGTATTTAACACTAATCCATCCTTGTAGGTGTTGAATTGTTGCCACTCCTTTCCTGTGTGCATATGATGCCATGAGGAAATGTGGACATGCCGCTACTTGTAACGTACAGACTCAGCTGTAAATCCTTACAAATCTATTCACATTGAATACCTTGGCAGATTTATCTTACTCTACCAGGTTGATCATTCATGGGGTCACAGCTAAACCACAATCATTCCCAATTATTCATATGGTTAAATGTTCTCTACGGCAATGATTTTTTTTATATTAATGTTTTTATTCAACAGTAAGAAAAGTTTAATCAGTTTGCCGTGTGTCCACAAGAAATATTTCAAACAAGAAAACTCTTTCCCTCTAAAATTGTCCATAACAAGGTTTGTAGGAAAAAGCGGGGAAGGTACATTTCTTGTCCCTACTTGTTATAGGAGTATTTCAGACCTTCTCTCTGGTGGAAAAAAAAATGCATTGCCCGGTGCCTGACTGGTTAATAAGTGGCCCGGAAGAGTGCAACTTATATTTAATTGTAGATTAAATGAATCACACGATGTAACAATAAATGAGAAACACGGTTCATGCTAAGCAAACACTTGCAACTTAAATAACAAATCCAGCCTTTATTAACGCTTCGCCTCTAAATAACTGTATCGGTTAATCACCAGGACCCAGAATGAAGGGTGAAATCTGTAGGAAATCAGCTCACCTTTACAGTCGCTAAAACTGATAATAGATTGCGTAAATGATACATATATGTAGTTAGTAATGGACATTCCACGTTCCAACACCCTTACCAAAACCTTACTAGAATCCTTGCCCCCCGCCCCAAAGCTGCCTGTTATTCCTGGACCAACATTAAAACATATGACTTATTTGTTTCGCGAGATTCAAGTCCAAATATTTCTTTAAAAGAGTATGTGATATTCCAGCCGCAGCCAGAACAAGTAGCAAGAATATTGAAAGCAAACTCAGGTAAAATCCGGGGATCCTAAAGGGAGAGAGAAAGAGATGTGATTAATTCTCAGAAGTGCAATTAGACTTAAACACCCCAACATATATTATTTAGGTATGATGCATATTGTTTATTAATACCAGATCCAACACCTGGTAAGGGGAATTGGTATAAATTCAGTGGCTTGTTTTTGTTATCCCTGCATCAGTTTCCGATGTGTGGCACCCTATCGATTAAAGACTACACTACTCAGCAATACAAGGTTCCTTACTATTTCGATATTTCTATATGCTATGTAATATTACTTTCTTTAGTATTCTTCTATATAAAGTTCAGTTCACTAATTATCAAGGGCCATTGGATGGGCCATTAATAACAAAGTTAATTGTGATGTTTCCTTTCAACAAGATAACAGTGCTATTATATCTTTCAGTAAACGCAAATGCATGCATTGTCTGCTACTCCAGGGGTACACAATTCCAGTTGTCAACAAACAGGCCCCAATTTTTCATATCCCGGGTTGAGCACAGGCATCTTTGTTCATTAAAATATGTAGGTAAGTACCGGTATACCTGAAATTCCTGGTCTGTTTGTGGCCCTTAAGGACTGGAGGTGTGTAGTCCTGTATAATTTCATGCATGTTTTGTAGCCAATTATTAATGTTAAAAAAAAAAAGGTGATCGCTAGTGCAAAACTTACATAGATAGGACATTTTTTTGGAAGGTCACACAATATAGGAAACAGGAAGACAACGATATGCCGATTGTACAGTATATTCCATTTGTCCCTTTTGGGATTATAAAGTTTGTACACGGATAGCATGGATCGTTTACTGAGCTTTACTGTTGCTGGAGACTCCTGAAAAGTTCTTCATGTTGTGACAATACCAGCGTTACCGCTACTTTTAATGAACGTGTACTCCCCCTTACATTCGAGTTGAGGCATACACCTCTAGTCCATCCAGACCTCGGTTGCATAAAGCTATTTCCCACAATTTTAGCCTTACAACCCGGCCAACACGTACCAAGCAGTGCAAGATAGCCGAAGTGTTGTAGCTACTAAATTATGAATATTTGGGAATTTGTAAGTGTTGAACATTTTAATGACATGACATCATTTTAACACTAGTGAGTACCTCTTCTAAGAAGGGCTGCATAATGCATAGCCAAATCATTTTAAAGAAATCTGCCCACATTTATTATGCATGATGCTGGGTCAGGAAATTACTTCTTGCAAGCTCGCTAAAGCAGCCCGTGCATAAAGAAAAGCGAAGTCAAGATGCAATGGCGACCACTGCTACTAACTCTTGGGTTAGCGAATACACCTGGATGTTCTTAAGGCTAGGTTTAAAAACACGTGGTAGAATGTGTTTGCCCACAGATGTGCATGTAATGGGGTTTAGAGAAAAATAAGAATGATAATTGTAGGTCGTTGTGAGGGATTGTTTCTTACCTGCCTAATATGGACTCCACATAACCTTTAAAGTACATGTGTCGTGCATACATGTAGAGTAGTCCACAAGCTGCAGCAACCTCTGAAATTAAAAATCAAAATTAAGGGGGAACTGTCACATTCACAGATTTTAGGATAACCGATGCCCTTTCTTGAAACTACTGATTTCCCACTGAGCTAGATTGTAATCTTGTCTGAGCAGGGCCCTCCTCACCTGTTGTCTCTTTAAGTCAAACTGTTATGTTACATACAACTTGTTATGTCCTGTCTACCCATTGTGCAGTGCTACGGAATTTGATGGCGCTATATTAACAATAAATAATAATAATTCTGGTTTTGTTGGTTTTGCTTGTAATTACACATACAGCCACTAGGGTGTTAAGAGTGTCTTTGGGAAGAATCCTTTCTGATCTCCTTTTTTGCATTTTGTGCATTTCCCGTTTGTTAATGTGTTTTGTACACATTGGAAATGTGCTTTGGATTGCTTTATTAATGGATGGAATTGTCAGAAACCTTGGTGGAGTTGGACTTTTATATTGCAAAAGAGAAGTCAGTTAAATGAAACTGCAAACTTTTCTTCCAACTCTTTTTACTGAATAAACCCCACTATGTACATTACTATCTAATGGCATTGATGAGCTTTAACATACGTCTCACAATAAGCAAACTATTGTATTACCTTGATTTAAAAATAGGCCAGCATTCCAAAGAAGAACCAAGAATATTGGATAGAACTCTACACAGTTCTGCCTAGAAAAAAAAGCAAATTACTGTTGGTCACTTGTGGAAAAATAGACTACGAAACATTATTATTTTAAGAAACACTTTGGTAGACTACCTGTAGGAAACGTTTGGTGGAGGGGTTTTAAAGTAAAATGCAACTGACAGCACTTACAAGCCTGCCCTAGAGGGAAATGGATGAAATGTCTAATATGCATTGATACTTGTCAAAGATATCGTAGAATTCTCTTGGAATCTAGCTACTACTAGGTTAGGATAGAGGTAAAACCATTTATTGTTCTGCTTGGACCATTCTCGGGTTCACATAAAGCAATTTAATCCCTCTGTGTACAATGTAGGAACCCTAAGAAAGCTACAAAAATGTACAAAAATAAAGTGAATGACGGCGCTTCTGATAAATATTTTGATATATAAAGTGAGTATAAATAGCTGCCAGCACTTAACACTTAACCCCTACGTGACAATAAAACAAACAAAAGAGAGTGCAGCGCTCCGTTTGTAATAACTCTATATTAATAGTGTTATGCAATATTTGAACATATCCGTAACCCTAAGAAAGCTGATTATTGCTTAATTATAGAGACATTTCATCTTTTTAGTAACCGTTAAGTATAACTCCATTTATAGTACGGGGTGCCAACCACTATACTTACTGGGCACGGAATGTTCTCTCAAATTCTGGAGGTCCAGTGACCACTGGTGGATTAATTTTGTGTTTCATTCTAGATCGGCCCACAAGCCTGGCATAATATCCTGAAAGTAGGGGAGGAAAAACAAGTGATTGATGCGTTCTGTGTTAGAATACAACTCTGTACAAACGGATCCTTTTAAATAATGCAGGGATAGGGTTTTTAACAAAGCACCTACAATGAAGGAACATATTAAAACTTTGTGTCTCCGGGCAAAAGAGCTGATTCCCCAAGTCACACAATCTGCAGAAGACAAACTCATATTTTACTCATGTTCACCCGAGGCACATCCGCTGCATAAATGTGATGCGGAAATGTGAAATGCTTACAGTGTCACATAACCAGATGTCACCTTTTGGTCACCATTTTACATGCTTGCCAGATGTCCTTGTTGATACAGTGCCACTGGCTATTGGCAGCCATCTAGTGGAGCAGTCAGAACATGAGTAGGAAGTGAGTAAAAAGTGGAGATAATTGTGTAGACGCTTTTGTCCTCCATCTCTGTGTATTTAAAGCATGGCAGTAAGACTTGTGACTACACAATGAGTGACTCAGGATTACATTGAAATGCATGTAGACCAGTTTGTACTTTTTATCTTATAGTTTTCTGTTGCTTATTATTAACAATGTATAGACATGCATCAAATAAATGACTTCATATTGATACTTTTCCGTGTATGGCAATACAGAGAAGTCGATCATGAATCGCTTTATGTATAAGGCATTATTAGATGTTTTAGATGAGCATGAGTGTATGGAGTCTAATGGACATAACGTGATACAGGGAGGCATTTAGTGTACCGACACAAACTATACATTGGGTTTTTTTGCGGGACAACCAGGGATTTCTTTTGAAACCATATTTATCTAAATAATGCTTTACCTAGTGTGGGGGTTTGTGCTGCAGATCTCCTTTAGGGTGAGATCCCTGGATGGACACACATGACTGCATGTTACGAAAGTGTATACCATGTGACCACATGTATCCAGTAGGCTGCTGAATATCCATCTCCAGTCCATCCACTGGCAGGGCATCCCAGACCATTACTGGTCTTGCAGTAAATATTGTGATTCTGTTTTAGAATGAAATGTGTCTAGGTGACTTTTTTTTTAACTGGGCAGGTTATCTAAGTTGTGACGCCATGTACTAGTTGAAAACAAATGATATTCTAAGGAGTTTGACTAAATTACCATGATCATGAATTTTGACGTGGGGCTAATAAGGTTTTGTTATCTAAATCATCTTGATTACATTAGTTCCACTGTAGTGCCTGTATATTGGTCACCTAGCAATCGACAATGTTATCCTAACCAAAAATGACCAAACCCAGTCATATCCATATAACATAATAATGGTTCAATATTTATTTTCAGATCATACACAACACTTAGAGATTTTTGGGTGTTCCACAGCCAACTAGAAAATAAGTGCAATCTTGGGATGTTGAGCTTGAAGTTGAGGTTAAAGAAGAACCCCCACCTGTCTGCCCAATATTTTTTTTAATAACACATTATGTAAGTAATAAATACTTAATGCTTTATCTTAAATTCGTATTACATTTTATTTATCTTACTGTTTTTTATGTGAGTATTCACTTAAACATGATCCTCTGACATATTATAGTGACTACATTGCGTGAGACGCAATTACACAAATGCGGATGCCGCAAACAGCGTCGGACATCCTATAGGAAAGCCACATATTTCCGAAAAATGGAAAACCCTGGTGTGTTTTCTGTCACCCTGCTTTATCTAACACCGTCCTACAAAGCACGCATTACCAGGTACCCAACTGACTACATAACTATACCACCAATGGGAAAAAAAATGGCGGCCATTCCTTTTCTTGAAGGACTACAATAAACCCTACAAGGGTGCACGTGTGACTCTTCCTGAGCGCAGGAATGTACTAAGCTTAATCTTCTAAATACTTTTATATTCTCAGAAAACATGAACATTTTGCTTACCATTTTGACAGGCAGAAAGAACGGAAACAAGTGCAAGGAGGACTAGATCTTCAGCCATGTTGACGAGATCCTGAGTGTGTGTTACACAAGTTTACAGTGCAAGGTACTCCCGTGTTCAGTAACACGCCTACCCCATTCAATCACAAACTGCTTTTCTCCTCCCTGAGGCAACTTTATAAAAGCTGACTCATGCAAGATTCCCTGACAACAGAGACTAGAGCAAAAGTAGCAAAACCAGTTGTATGTCGCAATTGTGGGGCCTACATATCATATTACATTCTCTACTAGCCCCTGTAGAAGCCACATCTGCGCTGCAGCTCAGAGTATACTTACCCCCTTCTTTACTGAGGGTATTTTGTGCCCAAAACATGTTTTTAAGCATTTTTTAAGCATACTTTTTTTTTACAGACAGAGCTTTCTTTTGATACCATTTTAGATATATAGTCCAACATTTCGTATGAGTAATAATTTTTTTAAAAAAAATGAAAAAACCCTCATTTGTTCTAATATTTATTTTTTGAAAATGTTCCCCAAACCAGCTCAGTTGGCTAAAATACCACAAAATATATTAATGTCTTGAATTTGAAAAAATCCAACATTTTTTTGAAGTTACGGGGCACAACATGTCCATCCCCTTTTCCAAATTTGAAATTTTTTACATTTTATTCTATGCTTATGTGTCATTTGGGACTGTTTAGCAGCCCACCAGCTCAAGAAACCCCCACAAAAGTATATATATATTTTTAGAGACTACAACCCAGGGTATTTTACTAGGAACATTTGGATACTTATCAGGCAACCAGAAGGACACAAATCCCTTGCAAAGGAAGCTGTAATGTTAATTTTTATTGCTTTTTTCATCAAGTTTTTCATGGTTTTCTTATATTCTGCTGCATCTCCAGTTTACAGAAATACCCCACATGCATAGGCTTTTGTATATTTTTTTAAATCTACAGGCCACATTACATACCACATTTCACTGGTCGTGGACACTTTGAAGATATCTCACTGACACAGGCAAGCTTTCCCAACAGCAGAACAGCTGTCCTGCAAACTATACAGTCAGTTCTCCCTTTACTGAATAGCTTGCACCAGTACTCATAAACTGTGCGAGCCCCTGTACCTTAGAACATTTTGGTTTTTATTATTAATAGATACATGGCTCCCTCTGGCTTTCAATCAGAGAAATTGCAACCCCCATTCAAAAAAATCAAATTGCAACATAAGATGATGGAAATCATTAAGTGTAACATGAAAATAACCCCTAGGGTATACTTTGACTATTACTATTATATCAAATGTACTTTCCATGCTGCATAATTTGGTTGGTAAATGGCAACTAAGACAATCTCACTTTTTAAAAACATATTTTGGTTATTTTGCTTAGCCTTTTTGTCATGTGCTGGTGCATATGCATGTCCTTTATGTGTTCCTACATGTGCCCAGTGCATATTATGATGTATGTATGCAAAATCCTTGGTAAGATGGGGGAAAGCTCATTTTTTTGGCTCTGCCTTTCAATACCAATTAGCACCATTATGACTAATTAGAAAACAAATCACAACACGTGGAAAAAAATACAATCTGACAGATTAGTTGTTGCCACACAAACCTATAACGTTCTGCGTGACTAACAATACCACAGTGGCTTATACCATAAAAGTGATCTTATTTCTTAGTCATATTGCTTTAGCAAAAATGAATATGACTTTGCTTTACCACACCAATGCTAGTAATCACAGCGTGGACTACGTGTGAGTTAGTCACTGCTTCAAATAAGCAAAAAGACTTTGGACAGATGGATGGGGCGCTTCATCCCAAGTGTTCCATTCTTGTGACTAAGTATCTGTTATCAGCAGAAATAGCTACATAATTTTGTTGAAGGGGTTGTTGTCACACACTATCCATGAACACACAAACATGATGACAGTAAAGTTATTGTGGTTCAGATGTCAACTTTCTGTAGTGTCTGAAAAAATAGCAAACAGCATCGCCTTTGTAGAGAGCCATATATTTGGACTTTTTTGGTGACCGTGGGGAATTATTTTGACATGTTACCAATTTTTAATTTCAAAAATATATATTTTTTACTAATCACATTGTGATTGGCGAGCTGGGCTCCATTGGCTTGCATGGTTGAATGCAGTACCTGGAAGATCTGGATAGACCCTCCGTGAACTCATTGATGTGACTTATCGCCGCCATCTTGTGAGTGGCAGCAATGCCATTCACTGATGGGACTTGTGGTTGCTCTTCGAAGCAATCACAAGGCGATCGGGGTAGGGGTATTGTGTTGCTGTGAGCAACACCGATTATACTAATTGCTGATCGCTTCCTAAGCTCTGTTTTAGTCGGCCGATATCTTTGATGATTGATTCGGCGGCGGCCATTTTGGGGAGGCTTTCCTCCCATGATCCACGGCCAGCCTCACTTCCGTGGATGCTGCAAAGCCGCCGATCACATCGGCGATGCAGATATTTGACCTGTATGGGCTTTGTCGCAAAGGCATTGCATTGTGAGCCTGTATGTAAACGTATCGACTCAACTGTATTATACAGAATTGGAGAATTTTGCCAGTTTTGGCACTTCATAGTGAATATTGATATGAGGAACCTGAAAGCACAACTCTCCCTTTAGTGAATAAAACCCATTGAATGTGTATGCATAAGACCGAGGCATAGTGTGGGAAAGCTGTAAAAACATTTGCATCATTATCACAACATGTCCATGCAAGTGTCGCTTATATTTCTATGCATCTCATATCTTACCATGTTTGTCAAGTGTAATCTAGGGAGACCTGCCTGTTTTTCTTTCAATTAATAGAAATTCTAGTTTATCATCAGTTCATTTCATTTCAAAGCAATTAATTGTTACATTATTTCATATGGTAAAGGTATTTACACTTGTCACTGAGGTAAAACATTATGTAACCTTATGGGGAATATTCCTGATTTCCAAAATTAAATCTAAAGTCATATATGTTTTTGTTAGAAAGACTTTTAAAGAAAGACAACTTTTTTTTTACACAATCTGTCTTGAGCATGTGAAGTGCCTTCTAGCTTACTCTAGTGTTTAAAGAGTTAACTTGTATGCTAGATCAAAGCATTTGCAGAATCCATGACTGTACCATTTACCAGACACTGGCCTTATTACTGAGAAAATGATATCAGAAGAGAAATGAAGTCATTGTTCCTGTCTCCATCACAAAAATGAAGTCATTTTTCCTGTATCACAAAATGTTATTGAATAATCTATGGCCAATTCATATACCATTGAGCTTTTAGCCTTAACAGGTATGATGCCCATTTAAAACCATCATTTATTCACTGAAATGATGCCTATCTGTTTTGAACTTATTTCAGAGGATATGTACATGTTTATTGTGGCCCACTTATCACAACCAACCTTGCCAAAGATAGATCATACTGATAACGTATGTCTTCAACCCCAAAGCCCTAGAAGGACAAGAACTATATCAAAGTAGTTTTGTATTTTATAGCTAGAATGGGTTTTTTAAGAACACAAATGGTTACCTTTGTACAGCGGAGGGCTTCTGTCATTTTGCTTGTTCACAATAAGCATACAGAATCATTGAGTAGAATTCATTCCAACAAACACAGGCAAATGATTTAAATAAGACACAACTATCTGAAGACAATCAGGTGAAATATACTTCTGTAGGATAAGGTTGGCTAGCTATGTACGGTCATGTGAAAAATAATGTACACTCTCTTTGGTTTTACATATCAGGACATAATAACAATCATCTGTTCCTTAGCAGGTCTAAAAATTAAGTAAACACAACCTCAGATGAACAATAACACATGACATATTACACTGTGTCATGATTTATTCAACAAAAATAAAGCCAAGATGGAGAAGCCATGTGTGAAGAATTAAGTACACCCTTACTTCTTCTATAGGAATTAAGATACTAAGTAGCAGACAGGTGCTGTTAATCAAATGTCCTTGATTAACTGATTATCAGCAAGTGTGACCACCTCCACAAAAGCCACATTTTTAGCAGTTTGCTGGTCTGGAGCAAAATACACCAGCAATGATCTTAGAGAAGGAATTGATGCTGCCTGTCAGACCCGGCGGGGACCACCTACCTCATTGCGCGGTCCGTCGCATCCGACCGCGGTCCCCGTCGGCCGGCCTCCTTGTGACGTGGCCGCACTGTCCCAGGACCGTTCGCCACGTAGAGTCTCGGGTCCCTCGTCGCGGGAACCGTCGGCCAGCGTGCATGGAGTGCCTCCCACGCGCCACGTTCCCGAAGAGGAGGGGGCGGGGCTTAGCCCCGTTGATGTACACACCACCACACGTCTTCGGGACCACCCCCTCGAAGTACGACTGGTAGACAGGAGACCGATATCAACCGGACCGGTTACCACCGAGACCATCCCTCTTCTCCTTACCATCGGAACGGCACATCACGAGACAGTGGTCCTCAACCTTGTACACACCCCCACGTATCCTCTCATCCTGGGTCTTCCCTGGCTCTGTAAACACGATCCAGCAATAAAGTGGTCGTCAGGAAAAGTCACGTTTTGTTCGGCCTTTTGTGTTCAACATTGTATTGCGGGTGCTACGCTCTCCCTTCTCGAGCCTTCGTCGACTCCTTCTCCTGGGGCTCCTACGCTACCAGCCCCATACCATTGTTTTGCCTCCGTTTTTGACCCTAAGGAAGCCGAACGTCTTCCGCCACACAGACCCTATGACTGTCCGATAGATCTCCTCCCATACCGTTCGGTCGTATCTTTCCCCTCTCGGAACCCGAACTCAAGATCCTCAAGGGGTACATAGAGTACAACCTGCGGAAAGGCTTTATCAGACCTTCCACTTCCCCAGCTGGCGCCGGGATCTTCTTCATCGGGAGAAAAGATGGAGGTCTTCGACCTTGCGTCGATTACAGGGAATTGAACCACATAACCATCAAAAATAAGTACCCCCTGCCTCTGATTCCCGAACTCATGGACCGCCTTCGGGGGGCGCAAGTGTACTCCAAGATTGATCTCCTTGGTGCCTACAACCTGGTTCGCATCCAGAAGGGGGACGAATGGAAGACGGCTTTTCGTACCCGATACGGACATTACGAGTACAGGGTCATGCCGTTTGGTCTCTGTAATTCACCAGCCACGTTTCAGCGTTTCCTGAACGACGTGTTCAGGGACGTGCTGGACTCATGTGTTGTGGTCTACCTGGACGACATCCTCGTCTACTCATCCTCACTCACAGAACACCGAAAGCACATGGCACTAGTACTGACTCGGCTGCACCAGAACCACCTATATGCCAAGCTGTCAAAACCTTCGAAACCACCAGGGTGGAGTTCCTGGGGTTCATAATCACCCCTGGGAAGATAGAGATGGACCCAAAGAAGGTGATGGCGATCCAGCAATGGCCTGTCCCGAACTCGGTCAAGGCAGTCCAAAGATTTATCGGTTTCGCCAACTTCTACAGGCGGTTCATCAAGGGGTTCTCTCGCCTGGTCCTCCCCATCACCAGTCTGACCAAGAAACATACCACGTTCCGGTGGACACCACCCGCGCAAAAGGCGTTCGACATGCTGAAACAGTAGTTCACCACAGCCCCCATCCTCGTACTCCCAGATCTTCTGAAGGCCTACTGGTTGGAAGTGGATGCGTCAGAGTCCGCTGTGGGTGCCGTTCTCTCACAGCGCCACGGAGCACAAGACCTACTCCATCCGGTCTCCTACTTCTCCAAACGACTCTCCCCAGCTGAGAGCAACTACAACGTGGGGGACCGGGAACTCCTGGCTATCAAGATGGCCTTGGAGGAGTGGCGGCACCTGCTAGAGGGAGCACTGTACCCCATCACAGTGTTCACCGATCATCGCAACTTGGAATACCTCCGTACAGCCAAGAGACTCTGTCCTTGGCAAGCCAAATGGGCATTGTTTTTCATTCGCTTCCAACTCCATATCACCTACAGACCCGGGACAAAGAACACCAAGGCCGACGCCTTATCCAGGTTGCATGACCCGGTGGGGGGACCCGTCTCGTCACAAGACAGTATCCTGCAGTCAGCACACTTCTTGGGCATGCAGACATCCCTCATGGATGACCTCCGCAAACACAGCCGAACCCTCAGCTCCGAACCAGAGACAGTGACTTGCAGGGCCTCTCAGGGCCTGTTCCTGAAAGATGGGTTGGTGTACGTACCCCTCCTGGCGAGACGCGCAGTCCTCCGCGCGGTCCACGATCTTCCTTCCTCCGGTCATGGAGGACACCGTCAGACCCGGGACCTCGCCCAAAGATACTTCTGGTGGCCGACTATGTCGAAAGACATCAAGCAGTACGTCCACTCATGCGCCGTGTGTGCACGATCCAAGAAACCCACGACCAAAACAGCAGGACTCCTGCAACCCCTCGCCATACCCGATAAACCATGGAAAGACATCACCGTTGACTTCATCGTGGACCTACCCGATTCTGGAAGGCGTTCTGTAAGGGTCTGGGACTCCGTCGCTGTTTGTCCTCCGCCTATCACCCCCGTACCAATGGCCAGACCAAATACTGGAGCAATACTTGCGCTGCTATGTCTCGCTTCTCCAAGACAATTGGTTCTCCTTGTTACCACTAGCGGAGTTCTCGTACAACAACCACCTACAACGGTCCATAGAGATGTCCCCCTTTAAAGCGGTTTACGGGTACAACCCGTCCTTTCTCTTCGACCTCCCATCCACCGAGGGTGTCCCTCCGGCCCGGGACCGTATCCAGCTCCTACAACAAACCGTCCCAGTCCTAAGAGCCGCGCTGCAGAAAGCCCAAGCACACCACAAGAAACAGTTCGATAAGCACCACCGGCCACATACCCCTCTTCAAGTTGGCGACAAGGTGTGGCTCTCCTCCAAATACATACCCACTCGGACACCCTCCAAGAAGTTGGGTCCCACCTATCTAGGACCCTTCCTTGTCACCGCTTTGGTCGGTCCGGCTGCAGTCAGGCTCCAGCTCCCTGCCTCCTGGGGTCTTCATCCCACGTTCCACTTATCGTTGGTGAAGAAATGGGTCCCTCCCCAGGACGCCTGTGAAGGTACCCCTCCTTCTCCTCCAGTCCTAGTGGACGACGACAAGGAATACGAGGTGGAAAGCATCCTGGACTCACGCATCCGCAGGGGTCGCTTTGAGTACTTTGTACTATGGAAGGGATTCGGCCCGGAGGAGAGGTCATGGGAACCCATGGCCAACGTTCACGCCCCTGCTAAGATCTGATCCTTCCATCGCACCCATCCTGGTCGCCCCGTTCCCCGTCACACCCGGGGGTCGCTCGTACGGAGGGGGTATGTGAGACCCGGCGGGGACCACCTACCTCATTGCGGGGTCCGTAGCATCGGACCGCGGTCCCCGTCGGCCGGCCTCCTTGCGACGTGGCCACCTAGAGTCTCGGGTCGCTCGTCACGGGGACCTCCCGATCACGGCGCGGCACTGCCTCGTGGAAAGCCGCGCTCCCGACCTCACGGTCAGCGTGCACGGAGTGCCTCGCACGCGCCGCGTTCCAGAAGAGGAGGGGGCGGGGCTTAGCCCCGTTGATGTAACCTCCCTCTCCAACAGACACCAGAGGGAGGGGGAGGAGGTAGATACTGCTCTGTCTCCCTCCACTCAGGTGTATCAGAAGGGAGGGGAACAGGTGCCAGGGGGCGGACTTCTCATTACCTGCCCCTATATAATCCCCACAAACCTCAACACCAGTGCTTCTTTGTTAAGCTTAGTTCTTGCTTGTGACCTCTGTAGTACTTTAGTCCCTGGTATACTGAACTCTTGGCTTCGTCTCCTGTTTATGCTGTCTGCTGCCTGCCTTGACCTTTGGACCGTGACCCCGACTATTCTCTTGGATTTGCCTCTTTTTGTACTGCGTTACTGGACTTTGTGTGGTGGTGCCTGCGCCACGCTCCACCCCCCCCCCACCTGACACTGCCCATCAATCTAGGAAGTGTTCCAAACAGTTAGAAATATTATTCATTCTACAGTGAGAAAGATTATCAAAAAATGTAAAACATTCAAGACAGTTGCCAATCTTCCCAAGAGTGGATATCCCAGCAAATTCACCCCAAGGTCAGACATTGCAATGCTCAGAGAAGTTGCAAAAATACCCAAGAGTTATACTTAGCACAGGCCTCAGTTAGCATGTTATATGTTACAGTTTATGACAATACATATAGAAAAAGACTGAACAAGTATGGTTTGTTGAAAGGTTGTCAGGAGAAAGCCTCTTCTCTATAGAAAGAACCTGGCAGCACAGCTTCTGAAACAATGTCCTTTGGACAAACAAGACCAAAGTGGAGATGTTTGGCCTTAATGCACAGTGCCATGTCTGGCAAAAACCAAACACAGCATATCAGCACAAACACCTACTTTCAACTGTCAAGCACAGTGGTGGAGGGTTGATGATTTGGGCTTGTTTTTCAGCCACAGCACCTGGTAATCTTGCAGTCATTGAGTCAACCATAGACTCCTCTGTATTCTAGAGTCAAATATGAGGCCATCTGCCGACAGCTAAAACATGGCCGAAATTGGGTCATGGAAAAAATCCAGAATAACGCATTTCAAGTAAGTTATAAATTGATTTGCAGTGAAATAATTATTTGATCCCCTATCAATCAGCAACATGTCTGGCTCCCAGGTGTCTTTTATACAGGTTACAAGCTGAGATTCGGAGCGCTCTCTTAAAGGGAGTGCTCCTAATCTTAGCTTGTTACCTGTATAAAAGACACCTGTCCACAGAAGCAATCAATCAATCAATCAGATTCCAAACTCACCACCATGGCCAAGACCAAAGAGCTGTGCAAGGATGTCAGATACAAGATTGTAGACCTACACAGAGCTGGAAAGGGCTACAAGACCATCGCCAAGCAGCTTGGTGAGAAGGTGACAACAGTTGGTGCGATAATAAATGTCAATCTCCCTCAGTCTGGGGCTCTATGCAAGATCTCACGGAGTCTCATGGAGTTTCAATAATCATTAGAACGATGCTAAATCAGCCCAGAACTACACAGGAGGATCTTGTCAATGAACTCAAGGCAGCTGGGACCATAGTCTCCGAGAAAACAATTGGTAACACGCTGTGAAGGACTGAAATCCTGCAGCGCCCACAATGTCCCCCTGCTCAAGAAAGCACATGCACAGGCCCGTCTGAGGGTTGCCAATGAACATCTGAATTATTCAGCGGAGAACTGGGTAAGTGTTGTGGTCAGACCAAAATAAGACCAAAATTGAGCTATTTGGCATCAACTCAACTCACTGCCTATGACCCCAAGAAAACCATCCTCACCGTCAAACACAGAGGTGGAAACATTATGCTTTATGGGTGTTTTTCTGCTAAGGGGACAGGACAACTTCACCGCATCAAAGGGATGATGGATGGGGCCATGTACTGTCAAATCTTGTATGAGAACCTCCTTCCTTCAGCCAGGGCACTGAAAATGGGTTGTGGATGAGTATTCCAGCATGACAATGACCCAAAACACACGGCCAAAGCAACACAGGAGTGGCTGAAGAAGAAGCACAGTTAGGTCTTGGAGTAGCCTAGCCAGTCTGCAGACCTTAATCCCGTAGAAAATCTGTGGAGGGAGCTGAAGGTTTGATTTGCCAAACATCAGCCTCAAAACCTTGGAGAGAATCTGCAAAGAGGAGTGGGACAAAATCCCTCCTTAGATGTGTGCAAACCTGGTGGCCAACTACAAGAAACGCCTGACCTCTTTGATTGGCAACAAGGGTTTTGCCACCAAATACTAAGTCATGTTTTGCAAAGGGGTCAAATACTTTTTTCACTGAGTCAAATGCAAATCAATTTATAATTTATTTGAGAAACGTTATTTTGGATTTTTTTGTTGTTATTCTGTCTCTCGCTGTTCAAATAAACCTACCATTAAAATTATAGACTGATCATGTCTTTGTCAGTGGGCAAACGTACGAAATCAGCAGGGGATCAAATAATTTTTTTCCTTCACTGTACACATATAGAAACCCAGACATACACAAACAAAATCATATGCCCAGACATACATGCAGACAAACAAATCCAGACACCCGCAACTCACTTACCCTGTCCTCAGGTTCCCTCCCATGCAGCCCTCTGCTGCGCTACTCCTGCTAGGTTATGCAGTGACCCTAGTCAACCCCGTCTCCTTCTTGAAACTACGGGCATAAAGAGGTATGTCCGGGACTCTGGACTTACCTCTTTATCCCTACTTCTGAAGCATGCTGTCAGCCAGGGCCAGCCCGACAATGGAGCCGAGTGGGGCAACCGCTCCAGGCGGCACTTTTGAAGGGGCGGCACTTTGCCTCCCCAAGCCCTTTTTTTTTAATTTATTTTTTTAAAGCCGAGCCCTCTAGCTCGGTCTCGGTGCAGCCCGGAACATGATGTCATTTCCTGGACTCAGCATTACAGGCCGGCACCGAGACCGAGCAGGGAGACTCACCGCAGGACTGCTGACAGGTAAGTACGGGGGGGAGAGGAAGGGTAGATAATGGCGGGCGGCAGGGAGAGGAAGGGGGCGGCATTTTAAACTTCGCCCCAGGCGGCATTTTGTCTTGGGCCGGCCCTGCTGTCAGCTTAGGGGGGCATCAATTGCCCTGTTGTCCCACCCAGGCAAATACCCGGCAAATTGCAGCTCCTGTCAAATTACCGCCTGTGTCCCATGGATCCACCAGCTCTGTGCAGGAGAAGCTCACTGGGGCTGGCCCTTCGCAGTACACAGTAAATTGTAGATAATAACACGAGAAAAAAACATAAAACTATAAAAAATGGGAAAACCTGTTAAGGGGTCAGATCAATCCGGAGGAATGGAATAACACTTTTAGAAACATCTCTAAGACCACAAGAGACTTGTCTCTAATTGAAACTCATTTCAAGTTATGTAACATCTGGTACCTAACCCCCAAAAGGTTATCTTATATATACCCACAACAATCTAATATTTGTTGGAGATGCAGATTAGAAGAAGGCAATTATCTACATATGTGGTGGAAATGTAGAAAAATTCAAAATCTATGGGATATAGCCTTTGACTTCTTAAAACATACCGGAAATATCGTAATAAAAAGAGAGCCAGTAGAAGCTCTATTGCACCAAAGATGGCCACTTCTGACACCAACACAAAAGACCCTTACGACTCATTGTTTTTTAGCAGTTAAAAAAACTAATCGCTAAATACTGGAAACAAGATTTAGATTTTACCCATTCTTTATTAATAACACAGATAAAATATCAAATAACAATGGAAGAAAAGGTAAGTTGGATTATAGACTCATCAGTGAAAACAAAAAAAATGTGGAATGAAATATACAAGTTGTAACAAGTTTTTCTCAGTAACCCTGAACGACCACTCATGATTTAACTCTTGACCTCTCAAAAACCCCATAAGTCCTTCCTGCATCCTGCAAAGAACTAATGTACTTGTTAGATACATCATACAAGAGCTGCCGTCGTATTCTTTTTTTCTTTTTTTGTCTTATGTATGTTAATGTTTTGTTGTTAAAAAAAAAGGAAAACTCTTTCTAATAAAAAGTATTTAAAAAAAAATTGTAGTATAAGCGTTGCGCTAAATAAATAAATACAGCTGTGAGATTAGCTGTAGGCATATGTGTTTGTTTTACTAAAATGTAATCAGATATGAATCTCGGTCACCTAGCCCTTTATCTCTTTTGGCTATATTCCAAGGATAGTAAAGCAGAAATGTACATACCTGCAGTTTTGCTTTAAAGTTCAAGTTAGGTATAAACAAGAGCAGGGGAAAACTAGAAACCACCGGACCCTGGTGCTAAAATTGCACCAGGGCCCCCAATTTCTCCAAGCAACATGTCCCACACTGCCACCTTTGCCCTAAACAGTTTGTGAGCGCCACCTTTGCCCCAAACTTGTGAGTCTTTGTCTCAAGCAGCTTATCAGTCCCATCCTAACCTCCACACAGCCTGTCTGTGCCATCTTTGCCCTAAACAGCTGGTCTGTGCCATCATTCCCCTCAAACAGCTTGTCTGTGCCTTCTTTCCCCCTTGCCCTCTCTCTTTCCAACATACACTCTGACACACATATGTAAACACACTTACACAAATTGCATACACTTACTCATACTCACTAACACACATTCTCTCACACCACTCATGCTAACACACTCCATCTCACCACATTTAAAAATACATGCTCAAACACACACACTTACTCATCCATGCTCACACACACACAAAATTGCAAGTTCAATCACCCTCAGCCAAGCTGATGATATGAGTGATGGTAGTTGTGGCCCACAAAAGCAGGTGCATGAGAAGCAAAAGGCTGGCATACTTGTGAATATGTATCTTCTTTTAATCTAAGATGTGTTTGTATAGTGTATTATTTAACCCCTTATTTTCTAGGTGCCTACTTTGCCCTATACTGTGTGCCGTTGCGCAGTGAAATGTAGTATGTAGTGTGTCCTGGAGATTTTAAAAAACATATGCCATCATATGCCACAGTGGTGTACAATTGGTAAAGGGGACATATGTAGTGCATTACCTATACAAGAGGGGAGGGGGTCCTCCTGAAAGGAGCTTATCATGAGGTTATTTAAGACACTCCAGCCACCATATAGACTTTAATGCATATGATTGAGAAGTCCCTTTAAACATCTCTGGTATCCCCCTTGCAGACGCATTTGGGGGGGGATTCTGCAGAAGTCTCCCCAGGACAACAAAGGCAGCTTCCTGGCCCTGAGCTCCTTAAAGACACACAGCAGATACAGGCTACTCAGACTATGTTGTATGTATCTAGGTAAACATGTAACATGTATGTAATATGAGAAAAACACTTTTGGTCTGTGGGGTGCAGGGTGGTGTGTGCCAGATGATTCACAGCACTGTGTCAGGCTTATGGGAAGTGACGGGGGGCATTAAGCGGGGGGGGGGGGGGGTGAGCAGAGGGGGGTGCAGTAAGCAGGTCCAGGTGATGTCAGTACACCAGCTCTATTTAAAGCACTGAGTGAGCTGGGACTGGCAGAGACCGGCAGGCTGTTACAGGGCTGGTGACGGGACAGGGGCCGGACAGCCTATCGCTGTATCACCGGAGGCTGGCAGCCATTGCACTGACAAGTAATCCCCAGCAGGGAGCGGGGAGTCCGGGCACACCGAATAATTCGCCGACCGCAGAGGAAGACATGGACAGCGATGATGAAAACGTGGAGGAGACGGTGGAAGGTGGGTTGTTGTTGTTGTTGTTGTGTACACTCGCAGCAGGAGTTTCTGGGTGTCAAGGAATTCGCCTCCTTTAAGCCTAATAAGAAAGAGGAAGCCCACCCCTGATGTACAGATCCTAGCGCGTCCGGGGGCCACGTAACATCCGTGCAGCGGATCGATTTACAAGAGCGATCTAGTGGGGAATCCGGTCCATAGAAGGGAAGGGGAAGCAGGCTGACCCGGCATGGGGTACTCGTTTCGGGGGGGGGGGAACCAAAACACATGCGATCATCATGGAGACCCCAGAGATTAACCACGTGTTCGCATCGTGTACGTACAGCAGGCAGATGACACCATGTGCAGGCGCTGCTCCTCGTGTACACACCGCCAGTACTCACCCCAACACAGCAAGAGTAGAAAGGATCAGGGGAGGAAAAAAGAATACTCGTATCTTCTCCACTGTTACACCTATGAGCAACAACGTGGGGGGGATTGAACATGATGGGACTTGTAGTCCTTTAAAGCTTGACATTACAAATGCATGGTGTGTTCTTTAAGGAAGTTTGGTTGTAAATATCAAATATGGGTTTATTCACTAAAGGGAAGGTTTGGGGTTTAGCTCTCTATTCGTTAATAACGGCCGTCAGTAGCAAGTTTCTTCAACTAGAGCTGTGTTGGCCCTGTGTAATGTATGAGTTAAAAGGTAAAACTGGAGACACATCCCTTATTAACTATACATTAAGCAGGGCCAGCCATACTCTTCCTACAGAAGAAGCTCACTGCAGTGGATCTTTCGAATGTGTAGGCAGGGAGTAAAGACTGCAACCAACCCTTTGAATAAACCACACTGTCTGCCGGGAAAAGGTTTTTTTAATATAATTATGCACAGATTTTGGGGGAGAAGCGGCTTGTTTGTCGCACAGAATAGTCCTGAGACCGTTCCGAAAGACGGTGGAGCCTATAACGGATAATGTACTGTTCTGCATATAAAGTAAACACCTTTTTAATGGGGTTTTGCATATTAAACCAAAGACTATGTATCTATGAAAAGTCCACCTTGCTTGTATTCCCGTACGTGCTATTATCTGTTCTAAGTATCTGTATGATTATTCCTCCCCGTTAAGGCAGCTGCCCTTTCATAAAGTTGTTGATAGGTTTATGAAGGCATTGTTAATGGTGGGGTGATAAGACGGGAAAATGATTAGACCATGATAGCTCTGCCACGGCTTCTTTGAGATGAACGTTTACATTGTTTCCAAAACCATCACGCTGATTGATAAACAAAAAAACCTTAAAGGTAAGTTTAGTAAATAAGATCGACTTTTCCCTGAACGCGAGCGATGAGGCTTCGCTGACACGATGTAGCCGAAGATGGCTATCTATAAATATTCTCTCCCTTGGCTGATTGCTGCGCACGCCTGGCTCGCATGCCCCGAAGCACAAGTATTTTCTTGGCAGGAAGCAAGATTGCCTGGGTTTAACTCTGCGGGTGCTGGTATGTTGAGTAAGGCATTGCCTCTGGCACTCAAAGGGTTAAACATTGGACCATGTATGCCCTAGGGAGTTATCTGGCCTCCAGCTTCCCATGTGCTGCGGACTGATAAGACAATGTAAGACGGCCGTCTCGTTTAATTGCAGTTGGTTTGGCTAAAACGTGTTTAAAAAAAAAAAAAAGGGTCAGTCTGTAGAGCCAGACATATGACACGGTGTAGTGAGTGTCTTATAATACTAGCATGGAGTGGTTGGGCATCTTCGTACAGATAAATGTGCTGACAGATATTATTGTAAAGCTCAATATATATTATAGCACTTTAAATGTACGTGGTGGCCCCCCCCCCCGAATAAATCTGCAGAAACCCCCATAAGCATTTGCCCCCTTTACCTACCCGCCCTCTGTTTGCTGTGCAGGAGATGCATTGTGCTGAACACATCTACCGACACGTGAAATGCTTATCGGCAGTCAGCTTCGGTGGTGGGGGGTGTCCTGGGCGCTCCTATTGAAGCTTCGGATCATGGTGGCCTCACAGGAGGTGAGAGCTGCAGCTTCTACTGAAAGCTCATTTTTTACAAGTTCATACTAAGATAGGCATCAGAAAAGCGTAGCTCTAATCCTCAGTTAACGGTAAACTTGGGCCTCGTGGATATTCTGAAATCCAGTACTCCTGGCCCCAGCGCTCACTTTAATTTAGTGACTCAAGGTTGACCATCTAGTTTCACAGACACCATTCTCTTTCACCTACATTCAGCTGGAGATTGATGTGAGCTCTTGAGCATACATTGTGACATCTCTTAGGTCTGCTATTGTCTGAGATGTTAGTATTATTTATTTGAATTGTGTGTTTTTAATAGGCATATTTACGGGTACATGGTACGAGGAGAGCCAGTATGAAGTCAGAACTCGTGTCCATCTCACGGCTCCACACGTAAGCCAATGTAGTCTTGCTTGCCGTGAAGAAACGTCCAAAACGCTGAATTAGTGGAGGATGAGTGTAATAAACTGCCTCGGCTCCTGATCACATCTATTCTTCATGAATCGGCCTCATCCAGACACTGGCCGACCCAGCTATACATATACTTTATGGGGCATACATGCACATTTTGAAAGGGAAGCATTTTTTATTTTATTGGATTTTATGTTATTGTATAACCAAGGTGATCAAATAATACATAAATATATAAACTTTTAAATGTTTGATATTAGAGGGATAGACTGGCCTTTCCCATTGCTCTGTTTCTTTAACGCCTAGCGAATTACCTCTCACCCAGACAAACGCTGCTGCTGTGAGAATAATCTCCTTTACTGCTAGACAAGCACTGTGCTGTGACAGCAGGCAGACAAAACAGATTAGAGCGATGATGGATAAAAGTTTAGATGTAAAACACTACTGGAAGCTATGGGCAGCGGAGGCAAATTGGCCACACGACCAGAGCAATGCCAAGTGAGATGGACAGACCGCCTGCGGCACGGAATCCTTTCATTAAGAGTTCATACGTGTCCATTAACGAGTAGCCTCTTTAACAACAGATTCATTGACAGATTTTCAATCTCCCGCACCAATTTTTTTTGTTTTCTTTGCTAGTAGTGATATTGGATACATTGTTCCAAATGTTAATCTCTAGATATTTAGAAATGATAGGTTTATTTTTTACTCCCAAACAGTCACATAATAATATCAGGAAAAAAGTCACCAATTCAGTGAATTAAAGTGAAAAAGAAATATAAAGTGAAATAATATGTAAGTGATAAATAGAAGAAATCTCCTACACGTTCTGCAGCTGCCAAACGAAAAACACTCCTCATAAATGTTCAAAACAAGATAAACTTCACAGGATTGGGGCGCAAGTACATGTAGTTGTAAGGGATAATGAAAACCATTAAAATGTAACAATAAACCAATATTGTGAAATAAAAACAAAGACACTTTTTTTCTTGGAATAAACAGGCCGTGGACTTTTATTTAGTTTAACAATACTTATTTTACCATACAAACCCAGAGTTTCACCACCATATAATTTACACGATATATATGTACAATGCCTACCGCCCTAAAAGCCAGTAGACAAACCACCACATAACCAGTTCATCCCATTTGGGACAACCTTAACCCCAATAAAAGCACACGACTTTTTTTTTTTTTTTTTTAATATATATATATATATATATATATATCAGGGAGGGTGGGTGGGAGTTTTTCAAGAAGAGCTTCCATCTTCGCCCGCGGCTCTCCTGCTTAGCCGAATTACCAGCCTTAAAAAGGTCAGTAGCACAGCCTGCAGTTCGCCTTGTGGCATGAGACGCTTCCACTTCAGCCCCTTCTATTTATAGCGCGAATTCGCGCCTTTTGCGCAGCGCGAGGCATACCTAAGCGCTCTCGAGGTGTCTTCGAGACAAAGGCGGCAAATAACTAAGCGGCGCGCGCACACCCCGAAATTTCTAAGTTATATAACCTAGCAGTTTGGTTTTTTTTTGTTGTTTTTTTAAACTTCAAGCCTGAACTTTTGAACCCTCCATATAACTAATAGCTGACCTTTCAATGAACCCTAGCTCCTATCCCCACAACAACATGCCGCCCTGTGCTATTTAGGCAGCAGGGCTCTACATGTGGAGAAAACCAAAAACAACAATAATAGTGCAGTAAAAAGCGTACACTTAATAGTGTAAATGTGCAATGCACTCACAAATGTTGCAGTATGGGAAGCTCATCAAAAGAGACCAAAGGGCTTGTAATCTTCTTTCAGTCTGGAAATGTATAAAACAGAAACCCAAATGGTGCAGAATCTTTTTGTCCAAAATTTTAATAAAGTAGAATAAAACTTACAAAATTGGTGGCATAACTCAAATGACGTTATGCTGAATCAGCCATACAGTGTAAAAAACCTGAGTGGGACAGAAGATCAAACATCCACAGGTAAGTCAGGATCCGAGAGTAGCAGCATACAAAGCAATATACTCAAATAAAATAAGTTCTCAACGCGTTTCGCCGTGTAAAAAACGCCGCACCATTTGGGTTTCTGTTTTATACATTTCCAGACTGAAAGAAGATTACAAGCCCTTTGGTCTCTTTTGATGAGCTTCCCATACTGCAACATTTGTGAGTGCATTGCACATTTACACTATTAAGTGTACACTTTTTACTGCACTATTGTTGTTTTTCTCCATATTTACTTGCGCCCCAATCCTGTGAAGTTTACATAATAATATCAGCATGAAGTAAATGAATACAGATTATTCTAGACATGACATTTAGCAGGGTAAGGTTCTCTAGTATATTACTATTTTAGAATTCAAAATAACACCTAATAGCCTATTTATTCTGATATTATTAAGCAACCACATGGGCCACGCTTATATTAGACTTGCACATTCGGATTTGTGTGAATTAAAATTTTAACGAAATTTACTAATTTTGTCAATTCAGGCAAATCTCCTAAAATGAGGGACCTGCCATGAAATAAAGCAAGATGCTCCAAATTTTCGCTTCACACTCTCATTCACGTTCTCTCACACATGCAATGTCTGGCCGATTCTGCTGTGTAGCTCCTCTTCTCTTACATCTTGTTCTCCTGCCTTATGTCCTGTCCGCTTCTCCGTGAACACAGTTCATCAGGAGTCCAGAATAATGACACATTCACGGAGAAAAAGAAGCAGTACCTCTTTCTCAACAAATCTATCTGTGGAAGTTCACCGGAAGGCCATGTCCATGGAGAAACGGACAAAGAAAACACAAGCATCAGCGACTGAAGACAGAAGATGCAGGAGAAGAAGTGGAACTGTGTGGCAAGGGGATAGGGACTCTGAAGCAGTCGGCGGAGAAGATAGGGAGACATTCGTGGACCATGAGCAAGAGAGAATGAGAGAGTAAAAACATGAGTCGGAGTGAATTTAGTTTCCAAACAGAAAGGACAAGAAACAAAATGTCGGAAAACAAATGGACCAAAATCAAAACAAAAAATTTGTTTGAATCATTTTTGTCCATTTGTCCAAGTCTAATATATGTTGTGTGTTTTTATGGGATGTTTTCTTCTAAAATATCATACTATATCACCCAAATTTGGGATCACATTGACGTCTGCTTTCTAGCTGTAACCTGTTTAATTGTTATTAAACAGATGTTTTGCAAGAAACTGCTTGTCATGTCCCGCATATTTTTTTTCAATACATTTCTTTACACAAATGAGTAATCTGATTTTAAAAGGAAACGCTATAGCCAATAGTATACAGTATGTAAAATGTGTAATTATTTGCATTCTACGACGTACTCATGGATGCATGCATGCATTTTTTATTTTTTTTTTAATTATTGCAGTGAGAAAATAACACAAGTCTCGTTTTACACCTTCACAACTTTCCCACGTGCTTGGACATTGCCAAGAGTGCATCACATTCACCAGCATCACTTTTCATTCATAACCCCATAGTCCTTGTATTCAGACCAGTGTTGCGTGCAAATACACTCGTGTATGGCATATTCTTCCTTTTACTTAAAATCGTTAACACATTTCACAGAGCTGTCTCCTTTAAATCAACTGCATCTCATTTTTTTTAGTGGGTTTTTTTTCTTCCATTTTAATAATTATATTTCATTTCAAACTGCATTTCCAATATTTACACATTTAGCTTTATCGACAAGGAATTTTTTTTTTTTTCATTAATCTGTTTTGTGTGTATATGTGCCTTATCACGTTATTGGAAATGTTTAAAGAAGCTGGGAAATGTGTTCAGGTTAGGTTCTTATGGCTTTATTTTTTAACAGAATATATTTTTAATACCCTTAACGCGTTGGTTTTAGCACTAAGTAAACGTGTGCATAACAGTTTCATTTTCCTTCTTACAGGGAAAGTAGAATGCATGTTAATTTTAAGTAATGTTTTTGTTTAATCCTAAACTATGTAGGATGAACGTCTACCTCCAAAGGCTCCAAAGTACATTGATTTACATTTGCAATGTACATTTAGAAAGAACATGTGGAAAATAAGATATCACGTATAACAACCCTTTTCCTGAACAATCTTTCTCTGTAGGTGAGTTGGATGAAGATGGCTTGCCCCATGGCTTCTGCACAGTGAGCTACAGCTCCACGGACCGCTTTGAGGGACACTTTGTACACGGTGAAAAAAATGGACGTGGAAAGTTCTTCTTCTTTGATGGCAGGTACGGTAGTGGTGTCATTGGTTTTATTATTTCTTAGTTCTGCAGTGATATTGGGACTTAATTGCCACAACACATATCTACAATTAAGGCTATGCAGTGGTATATATGGAAACATTTATGGCATGAAACAACAGTGAAGGAAAAAAAGAGAAAGCAGTAGCAGAATTTTTATTTTTTATTTTTTTTTATCTGTATAGCAGCCCTGGATATGGCCGGGGATACTGAAGTAAAGAGATCTTACCATTTGTTTACTGGATATATTTAGAAAGTTGTTCCCAGTCTGTGAAGCCAGAAAAGGCCTACAACATCTATTTGCTGGCACGTTCCTAGAGTGGATCCGGCTGCAGTTAAAGCTATGAGGAAGACGCCTATTTCTCTTGAGGATAAATTTTCTAAAGATCCTGTGAGAAAGCCATCCAAGTCTGCGGTGGTTGGGTTTTGGCATGGGATAGCCATTGCTTCTGTGGCCCATTCAGCAAATAGCAACTACTAGAGCACTCTCAACGGCTGGTAGAATTTACAATCCAAAAAAATAGATATTAGACCAGTCCCACAACAGAACTGTGGTAAGAATATCTGATATTCTAATTTGCTCCAGATAAATAAAGCTACCCAAGACCCCTTGAGTTGCCCATCATCCAGATGTTATGTACCTAGGACCAATATCAAATGAAGTTAAAAGCTTGGATTTTAAGACAGCAAAATAGCCAAATATCTTCTGTTTTGTAGTTGCTGTGAGCTACCTAGAAAGATAAGTTGAGTGTCTTCAAACCCTCACATGCTGTGTTTTCAAGCAATACATAGTTTGTTATTGTGATGTTTAGCGGTAGAGATTTCATCCAAATCACAAGGTGCACGTTTTTGGCTCAACTGTGAACATTTCTTGGCTTGAAACCGTTGTGTGCACCCATGACTTGGGGGCATGTAGTGACCCTGTGATTATGTAATTTAGCACAAATGTGGTATTGTGTTATTCAAGAGACCTTGGAGAGTCACATGTAATAACTTTATTTTATATATATATATATATATATATATATGTGTATTTATTGTGTAAGAAAAAAAAAACACATTAAAACACATACAAAATATTTTGGTTTTCTTTCTACTTAGGACTTCATATTTTGTCCAACTATGCCCATTTTACCTCAAGCCAGCTACCAATTAAAAGCTGAACTTCTACTGGGAAAAAACCCAATATATAGTTTACCATATTAATTCATGTAACACTTTTTCCCCCGCAATGTAGTAAAGGCTATAAGGGAGTTGAAACCTTTTATTTAGTACAGTGAATTAGAAGTAGGACATATTTGGTTCTTATTTAAATAGAAATTGTACTGATTTATCTGGGCAGGGTTTTGTTTTTTAAAATGCCTTTGGTTTGTATGGTTCATTTAGACTCATCTCTTTACTACTAAAACCAGTATACACAGAGACCTTTTCAATAGAGTTAGGTTATTTGAGTCCTTGAGGACTCTCATTAGAACCATTTTCACACATCTTACGAGGTCACTTTTGTTTTTTTAGTGCTCTGGAAGGATTTTATGTGGATGATGCATTGCAAGGCCAAGGTATCTATACCTATGAGGATGGAGGAGCCCTTCATGGTACATATGTGGATGGGGAGCTAAATGGTCCAGCTCAAGAATTTGACGCAGATGGTAGACTGATCTTCAAAGGTCAATACAAAGATAACGTTCGACATGGCATCTGCTGGATCTACTATCCTGTAAGATCATTTCTACAAGTATGGTAAAGATTGCTTATATCCTTTAACGGTTTGTCTTTCATCAACATTTAAGACATTAGCTTGACCTAAAACAAGAGTTCTCTTTTCTCTCTGTGGGTATTGACTGGCAGTGTAAAGGGAGGGAGCAGGAACATTACTGCCCCTGGTATTTTGCCCACAGCAGCAATTGTCACTTTTGGTGGGTATACAACTAGTGGTTGAGTTCTGATGGTGTTCTTGTGGTATTCATTTTATTTTGTATCTGATACAGGGACCTTTTTTACTCAAAATTCACTCAAATGACAGATGTGTGGGTTATATTTGTTCAGTGTTAGGGGGTCAAGAGGAAGCATTTCCTTCCCTCTACTTTATCCACTGTTTTCCATAATTTACATGGGGGGGGGGGATGACAGAGAAAATTTTTGAAATGTAAATTATTGGAATCTACTGACAGACAACAAGAATTCAGCCATAATAAGGAAAATGTGCGCTGATTTTTTTTGTGTAAAAAGCCTCCTATGTACAGGACGTGTCACGGCAACACACAAGTGGGATAAACGCCCAAGCCAATTCATTAAATCAAACGGTTACAAAAATAAAGAACATAGTTCAGGCCATTGTTGGACGTGTTTACACATGCGTCACTGCATTGCAGGATGGAGGCAGCCTTGTTGGGGAGGTGAACGAGGACGGAGAGATGACTGGGGATAAGATTGCCTACGTTTACCCAGATGGAAGAACGGCTCTGTACGGAAAGTTTATTGATGGAGAGATGTTGGAAGCAAAACTGACCTATCTGGCATCCGTAGAAGAAGGAAAGCCTCACTTTGAGATGGTCCCGGGTGGTAAGTTGATTTATTAATACAAACGTTCAATGATTCTTTCCCAGGGTGCTTCCAGTGGTATGGCTAGCAAGCAGAGGCTATAGCACCTGCTTTTATTAACAATAAACGTACCATAAATTCACGTGGATGTTTGTTTTAAAACACACCCTCTTATGAAATGGGAACTCCCAATATACTTTTATATCTTTGTGTTATTGTCTTATGGTTGTTGGGTATATGTATGTAACATTTGTCACAAAAAAGTTGCATAAATTGTAATTTTATAGTTTGTTTCATGCAAGTACTCGTATACCCATAATCCTCTGCTATTTAAGAGGCCAGTTCTCACAACCTGGAAGCCTGTCGGACATGACACCGCTCCTGTCATATGTGACAGTGTGCAACATAACATTATGTAAATATTTCCCCAGTAATCCTAATATTGGCCAAAGTTGGGGTTGTAGGAGTTGTTTACCTTCACATGCCTCTAAACCGGTAGATTCACCCCCAAGAACAAACCAAATAAGGCCTAAATAATCAGGCATCTATATGGAACCATGTACATATAATCTATAGTAATATGGCAGACCGGTACAGCACAAGCAGGATATTACTCCAATTTGCCCATAGTTCCAATATATTCATATAATAAAATGGAGTCCAACTAATGAGCTATTTACTTAACATTCACATTGGTAAAACTTATTGAGCATCCTATGCGTTGTGCTATGGTGAGGTTATCGGTAGTCCAGTCTTTTACTCCAGAATCAGAATGTGTTTGCTTGACCTCACTCATTATGGTCCATAGTAGGCACTTTAATTAACCAACTGTACAAGAAGAATGAAAACTTCTGCCCTAATGAGTTTTCTTTATTTTCTTTTTTATAGGCAGTGTTTATACTTTTGATAAATCTACTTCATCCTGTATTTCTACAAATCCTTTGCTTCCCGACCCCTACGAATCAGAAAGGTAGCCGTTTGTATAATCTCCGTATTGCGGAGATCAGGAAAATATATGCATATCGCTCTATTGGATAAGCAATCATGTGTCTAACATGATGAAAATTGTTAATCTACTGGAATTTATCTATCTTAACGAGGATTTAATTTGTGTCTGTGGAAAGGAACAAAGACTACTGCTGTATTAAGATGGGTTGGTTATACCTAGTGTTTTATGAGCTGCTTTCAGGCAGTGATGTGTTGCTGACAGTCACTCGTTGCACATGCAGTAAGTGACATACAGTATATCCATAGAGAGGGTATTTGCTTGATACCCTCTGCCTATCTGGGATGGTAAATTGTCTCTCCCTGTAGAGCAGTATCTGTCAGCCAGCTCATCACTGCAGAAAACTATCATGGAAGTCAAGGACCTTATTTTCAGAAAATTTTGGATGAGAAGCCAAAATTATTATTTTAATATATAATAATCTGGGGAATATACAACTGCTATGGCACCAGAAGATGCACCACTGTTACTTATGTTTTTCTGGTACAAACCTCTTACATCATAACTATATGCCTTTGTCCAGCACCGCGTAAATGGTTGTAATTATATTGACGGCTATCAAAAAGAAACAGTTTCACATATACGTGTGAATTTCCGTTACTGAATGAGATATTCATGTGGCAGGAACTTCTACATACAATTTAAAGTGATGTCTGGTAGATCCACTTCAGTTTCTATATAGTTCTATATATTTTACTTTTATTTTAATTTAGTTATACATATCTAGTTAACTGTATAGATGAATGTAATGCCATCTAGTTTTTGTTTTGTAGAGTTTATATCGCTCCCTCGCTAGTTTCCAATGCTGGAGAAGGTCTCTATGCGAGAATAAGTGCCGGGCCTCAAACTGTTATGTCATTTTACAACGGTGTAAGGATTACACATCATGAGGTAAGGATTCAGAGGCTTGTTTTTTTACAGGGGATATTAACATTGCAAATTGGCTTCCCCTTACTATTTTGCGCTCAATTGGTTGTCTTAGCATTATGGGTGTTGTTCATCAATATTGGGAGTGTTAACTATTGCACACCCTTGACCTAGTAACACATATGTCTTCTGACTGATGGGAGTGGGCTATATCTGGGTAGTATTTAGCCATGTCTAATAGCTTTAGTGACAGTTCACTATACAAGTGTAATTGAACCAGTTGCACCATTACAAACATCACAACAACAATTGCCTGAAAGGCAACAACAGTGTTGGCTGGCAAAAACACATATAGAATATAAGAAGATTATCATATTTTTATATAGCTTACAATGGGTAAACAGAAGTAGTGTACTGTATAGCATAACAATCTATAATAGAAACACAAGCGCATAGAAGTGGTCTTATGCTTGAGAAGATACATTTGGTTTCAGTGGTCTAGGCCTTGTGCTTGTTATCCTTGGTTCTTGTGGAAAAATAGTTCTCCAATCTTTTGGGGTTTCTGAGATCTGCAAAGGTATATTTAGTTAGTAGAAAAAAAAGTTGTGAATAACATCATCCAAGAGGTTTTCTAAAACAACTATCAAGTTGGTAAAATAGAAATTGTGTTCTTTTTGTGTTAGGTAGACAGTAGGGACTGGTCTATGAATGGCAACACAATATCCCTAGATGAGGAAACTGTCATTGATGTTCCAGAGCCATACAATATGACTGAAACGTATTGTTCATCGTTGGGCCACAAAGCCAACCATTCCTTCACACCGAACTGTATGTATGACACGTAAGTATCATTCTGAAGAACCTGGCATCATTTCCTATTTTCATGTTTCCGGAATGGTACCAGCAACAACTGAAGGCATTCTGGGATGTTCAGTCATTCCAGAAAAGACTGCTGCTACTTTATATTGATTTACTTTTTCCCCCCTCAAGTATACATCTATATTCTGTATCATACATCTATTCTATATGATTATATTGTAATAACTCTCCTTTAGAAGTACCCAATTTTGTATTTATATTCTAGGGGATTTTAGCCACTTTGTAGTAACGTTTTAAATATTAGATCCTTAACAGTACTGCTTATAGATTAGAAGAAAATGCAAGCATATTAAGCACATGATCGGGTCTCCATTGGTGTCTGAACATAGATATTTGGGAAGTATAATAAATAGTGATCTATGAATAATGATATTGTAAACAATAAGCAGAATTTATGTTGTGTTCAGGTTTGTCCATCCACGATTTGGACCCATTAAGTGCATCCGGACTATCATGGCTGTGGAAAAGGATGAGGAATTGACTGTGGCCTATGGCTATGATCACAATACAACTGAGAAAAATGGCCCAGAGGCACCAGAATGGTACCAGCTACAACTGAAGGCGTTTCAGATTACACAGCAGAAGTGAACAGAGCCTTATACAGTGCTTTGGTTGAAAGGATCTATGCATAACTTTTCTTACTAAAGACTGGTATGGAATACAAAGATCCTTCAGTGTTCTAACTCTAGATTGATCTGTTGTAGTTACATGAGAATTTATTGTTTTAATGTGTTTTTTTTTCTTTAAAAGCTAAAATATTCAAGGAGCAGAATTGTATTTATAGCTTTTTTTCATAAATGTCATACAATTAGGCAAATGCAACCTTGGGTAGTTTTGCCATATATTTTTAGGACCCAAAAGGCAGAGCCATATCTTTTTTTCACAAATACAAGATATTCAAGGACACAGTGTAGTGTTTGTCATTTATACATATGCTCCATTCTGCTTTTCTTTTTGCTATGGTGTGAGTTGCTTAAATGTGCTGTACACAAGAATCATTTATTCTCCTGCAGGAGAAAACAAATCACAACATGTTACACACAGCACGAGAATTTTTCATACTGAATCGTTTCACTTGTTCTTATGTCGTATATTCCTTGGTATTGTGGGGGTAACGTCAGTGGCGACTCTAGGAACAAAATATAGGGGGGGGCACATAAGATACAACAGTCAAAACGGGGGGGGGGCACTAATATTTTCCACCATTAAATCATGCCACTGGTACAAAACCCTAATAATTCAAATGATGGCAGGAGATGATTCATCAGTAAAGCTCCCCTTCCCTGATATGTCTTTTGCAAAGTTTGTCGCCCTTGGAACAACTGCAATTTTCACCATTGAATATTCACTTTCGTTAAATACGTCACTAATGAAGACCAATGAACAGACCCTGAGTCTTTGTGTGTGTTACTAATCTAATACTAAGTACTATGTACCAATTTTACTCAGCCAGCCACTTCCTACTTCAAAATGAAAATGAGATATCTAGTAAGAGCCATATCCAGTGAAGGGGGGTATTATGTACCCACTGGGACAGCGTTGCCTTCTTAGCAGTAACTGAGAGCATAAGAAGTATTGCTTGCTTTTTTTGCCATGGTGTACCTAGGTGCCTCCTGCGGAAAGCAGACAAATAAGGCCCAAAGACGTGTAAGATTAAATGTAAGTTTCAAAGTTTGAGTAGCATATTGATGTATCTGACACCAAAAGCGTTGTATCAGAGGATAAGCTCATAGTAAAAAACCACGCAGAGGCACAATAGCGCTTAGGGCAGGCACCTGGGAAGCTCAATTCAGTTTAACTAAGACCTTTTCAAAAACTAGTAACTTGTTGGTTACTACACACTAGTAACCAAAATCTTTCACCAGGCCTGTTATAGGCGTATCAAGCATTGCAATGTTTAAAACATGTTTATAAGTTGTATTTTATATTTCAAAGCTACGGAAATACCGGTATTAATGGACGTCCAGACCTAGCTTTGCATCTACCACATTAATTAGCATCAGTGATGCTAAAGTCAGTTGAAAACAAATAGAAATGTGACATTTTAGACACCTTTGACCTGTGCTCATTGAAAGTGCCACTCCAGCCAAAAAAAAAATACTATGCCTTTTATGGAGCCTGCTGCATTACTCTACACAGGTTTGTTTTGAGAATGAAAAGCAGACCTGGAAATATTGGGACACCAGCCCCATATATGTTAGCACATGCCACTACCCTTACACATACCTTTTTTGAAGTCACACTAATTGCCATTCAAATAGCTATGAATAATTATTTTTAAAATATATATTAAATAGTTTCTTAATGATAACAGAATACCACATTGATATTAAAATCCTTAGGATACAAAAGTGTTAAAATACTGAGGAACAGACAGAATCTTAACTCAATGGCATCCACGTGTACTGGATAAAGATGAGATCAGTGCAAGGCAGATAGTATGAGGTGGGATTGGGAGTAATCAGTCCACTAAAAACAACAGTCAGTCAACATGGGAAGCCTGAAACAACAATTTAGTACGTCTAATCCTTGAAATAAATATTATAGAGTAAATAACACAATACCTTAACTTTTCCTCTCACTGATTTCTGGGCCTAGAAAGTTTTGTCCTCTGAAGTGGTTTTGTCTCTGGATAAGTAAAAATGAAATAGTTCCTACTGTAAGTTAAGTGCCAGGAAACATGCGCAAATGCACATATCAGGACAGGCTCTGCCACACCGACACCCAAAAACACACACCCGGACAGGCTGTGCCACACTGACACATACACACACACAACCGGACAGGCTCTTTCACACCAACACCCAAACACACACACCAGGACAGGCTCTACCACACAGACACCTACAACAGAATGGATTTTCCACACTGCTTTTTCATTGATCCCCACTTCTGTGTTTTTGCCCCTTTAGTATTGATTAATGTGGTGTCCCCACACCCTTGTATAAAGGCCAAAGGCCTCCAGCCAGTGCAATATGTATTTATGCCCCGGGCCTGCCCTTCCCTTTAGTATTGATTTATGTGATAGCCCCAGTTGCCCACTTGTGTATTGATGTCCCTGCCAGCCACCCTTTAGTATTGATTATGTGATGCCACCGGCCAGCCCCTACTTGTTTATTGATGCCCACACTGTCACACCCCTTGTATTTGTGCCATCCAGCCAGCCCCACATTGTTTATTTATGCCCCAATTATGTTTTGATTTATGTGATGCCCCTCCCAACCCCCCATTATGTTTTAATTCTCCCACACACTTGTATGTTGCCTCCATTGTGTAGTTGTGCCCCCACACAATTGTGTTTATGCCCCTAGCTAGCCAGGAACCCCTTTAGTATTCCTTTATATAAGATGCCCCACCCAGCCCTCTCTTGTTTACTGTTACCCCCACTGCCTTGCACCCTTATGCCCCCCAGCCAGCCCCCTTTTGTATGTTATTTAGATTTAATATATGTCCACTCCACATTGCTTAGAGTCCCACAGAGCAACAATTTTATTAATACCGTATAATCCGTATTTATTCTTCGTTTCCCGGCTAACTTCTTTGCTCAGCCTCCTGTCTGCTCTGCACTCGGAACTCACTGCACACGAGGAGCTCCGATGACCGCGTGAGTCCCCCCCCCCGCAAGCGTCACGTCTCGTCTTCAAGGGGGCGGGATGAAGAGCCTCAGCGTAGCAGCTGTCAGAGGCATCGCCGTGCCCGCACGGCATCACGATCCACCGGTCCCCAGATCAGCCGGTCCACCGGGAAATCTCCCAGCTTCCCGGTAGGCAGTCGGCAGTTAGAAATTCGGCGGGGGGGGCAAGGAATAACCTAGGGGGGGCAATTGCCCCCCTGTAGCGACGCCACTGGGTAACGTTCAGATTTCTAGTGCAAAAGGAGCAACTTCACTTAACTTTTCATCCATATGCATACATGATCTGTCTGTCTAACTCAGTAAATCATGTTATGGCTCTAAGAAACCACGTGGGGGTTTGGCTAGCTACATATTCAAGAAGTATTATTGTAGTTTATGTGGGCAGCACAAATACAATACGATATACACCTATGTTAAGAAACTAAGCGTATATGTTATGAGATCGTAACCTTGTATTCAAATTGTCATACAAATGCCTGGAACCTCACAGGGTAGGCTTCTCGGAGCTCGTTCTCAGTAAGTGTATCTCATCTATAGCGTTTCCCATTTAGTTCTACTAATATTCTTGTTGGAGATGGGGTCTAGAATACACTTCTGTTTAGCGAATAAGCCAGAACATTAGTAGTGTAACTTTATTTACAGTCATGCGTTATTTCCCGACTCACATTCTCAGGTCAAAACACACAAACTCTTTGCAGAAAATGGCAGTACTTACCCCTTTGTGATAGATGGCCGAGCATAGGATGCACAACACTTATTATTGATAGTTGGGGAATAAACTGGGCTGTCTTTGTTATGTTCGTGCGGTTTTTCAGTCTAAAATTTTCTACTACAAAATGTGTGCGTGCTAGGTGTTATCTCCGACTGTTACTTATGGAAGTAGTTAGGTTTTTAACTGTTAACTCCCATCCACACAAGTATATTAAGCAGAACTTAGAGCTATCGTGCTATTTTTCTTTAGTTCTAGAAAACGGAATTTGTTATCACAGGGAAGTGATCTCAATATTTTGTTCAATGTTGATGGTAAAATTCATGGAAAGAATATTAAACATTGTTGCATGTCAAACCCAATGACTCTCAAGATGACCCTAAAGAAACGGTCATGCTTTCCCTAAATCTGGGTTGTGCTGTCAAAACATATCCGTTTAACACTGTCAAAACACTGCACCAAACAAAAGCACTGGTTAAGAGTATCATTTACATTTATGGTCACAGGGCAGAAAGGAGTAGGTTTTCAGTACCCCAAAGGATTCATACAAATAAATTATCTATGTTATATCTTCTACATTTTAATAAGTAGAGGAAAATGAATAGCCCAGACCAAGGGATGGGAGATCTTGCCTAATTGCGTTTTACATGAAAAAGTAGAATAGACTGGTTTTATATGGCCTTCTGCTTCAAAAGAAATGCAGACAAGATACAAAAGAAACATGGACAGACTTTGGCAATACTACTCTGTACAACTACAGCTGCAAGAGATTGTCCCTCAAAACTCCATCAAGGTATTCCCTATCTCAGCAGGGTGTATTTAAAAAAAATACTTTACTGTTTACAAGGCTTTTCTTTCCTAAACTTCATTTCTGAAAACACATTAAACCCATTTAATTAGTTTTAAGTGTTTTATCTTTTTGCTCGTTATTTTAATATGAGTGACCTTGCCCAGACTATAAATAGTCTTGAAAATAAGAAACTGAGCACTATGGGTTGTTAGAAGGTGTCTTTAGAATGAATCCTGAGACAAAGCAAAAGTTCTTCTGGATTCTATTGATCAGGTGGGTGAGTCACCTACTGGACACATGCCCAGTGTTCCAGATGTCCAGGCCTGGCATCTAATCACTAAACTGGACGTTTGCAGGACATTGTCAACTATTAGTATTTAATTAGGGAGGTTAAAATTCAGTTTATTTATAAGTATGTGCATTTATATTTGCTTTACCCCTTAAATTCATTTTATTGCGTTGTCATTACATAGATAATGGTGCCATTGTTCTGTGGGATTAGCGAATCCTGGTTTGAGACACAGAGTGGCTGACCAAACAGTTAATAAATGGAATTTTTTTTTGCAGTTTATGGGGTAATTTAATTTAGAGTTCCTGTTTAATACTCTTAACATAATTTCAACCTTTAAGCATTTGTAATAGGAAACGGAACAGCATTTGTATTTACATTATAGGTAGCTTTGTATGCCCCATCCTTCTGCATGTTTTTTATGCTTTTTATTTTGATGGGTTTATTGATGTTAATGTGACAGGTTATACAGGATCATTTGAGCTGCATTTCTTTTAAATTAGTAGTTTCTCCAGGAAGAAACCCATGAAGCAGTCCCAAAAGAAAATGTATAGTCATGATGGCAATTGGTATAGAAACATACCTGCGATAACTACGGTTGTAACATTAATGGCGCCTATGGTATTACAGTTTGTTTTTAATTCAAAAGTCATAACATTAGGAACAGCAGCTATTGTATTAAGAATGATTACCGTGTTTCTGTGCATGTAATCCTGATGTGTCTACTACTAAGGACACTGTGATGCTACGTACCTGGGAACTTTCTGACTTTACTACCCGGAGCCCCCTCGTGAGATTCGGGTAGGTGGACCGCAACGCCGCTCCCGTGACACAGAGTTTCCCCTTAGTGACCTGGAGAAGTGGAGCTTTCCAGATACGACACAATGAATTTGATATCTGCTACAAGTATGTGTTCCCTGTGATCCTAGTGCAATCTACTGTACAAACATACCAAGTCCTTAATATACTGTCTTATAAACAATAGAAAGTCTCAGTCTTAAGTCCCCACCAGGACCCTCTCACTTCTGAAAGTCTATGGAACAAAGCACCGTATTTGCTCCATTATAAGACAAATAAAAGAAAAATTCCCCTCATCTTCTATTTAAGGTCGTCTTATAATCCGCGCTGCAGGGGACCTGGATCCTCCTCTCTGGCAGCCAGTGGACGTCTGCATGATGCGCGCAGACAACCTCTATTTTTGCCAGTGCTTCTATGACAAGGCGCCGGCGTGACGTGACCTTCCGGTGCTCCTTCATAGATGGAAGCCGGTGAACGTCTGCGCAGACAACCTCCGCTGCTATCCGACACTTCCGCCTGGGCTTCGGAGCACCGGAAGGTCATGTCAGGCCGGTGCTCCGTCATAGAACCCCTGGCGGAAGTCCTGGGTAGCAGCGGAGGTTGCGCAGACGTCCACCGCCTGCCCCCACTTGACACCAGGGAGTCTGGAGCACAGGGGACAAGTCTAGGGATACATCGGTAAGTCAAGGGGGCAGATAGGGGGTATAAGGCGTATCAGACGGGTGGCAGAGTGGCATCGGCGAGGTATAAGGCATACCTGGGGGGCACAGTGGCATAGGAGGGTATAAGGAATATCTGGGGGGCAGAGTAGCAAGCCATGGAGCAGATGTGCATAACTGGGGAGCAGGTTGGCAAATAAAAGGGAATAAAAACAAAAATGCATTTTTCTCAATCATAGTTTTTATGAAAAAATAGCTTACATGAATATTTACTAATAAAACTATTTTTTTATAGAGTAGCCTTATATTCAGGCTTTTTGGTTTTATAAATTAATATTCAAATTTTGGGGGGTCGTCTTATAATAGAGCAAATACAGTACTTTATTAGATAACCAAGACTTCATTAACCATCAGCTCAATTTGATGCTTGTGCAGGGAATGCCCAATGACTACCCAATGCGGTCCATCTCTTCAGATGTTTATTGGAACAGTTTTTTGTTTAGTACTATACTACATCATTGTACAAAACAGTATGTTGAATGCTTAAAGAAAGTTATCTTGACTTACATCGACTTTTCCCTTTAAAAATGGTACTTGGCCGTTGGCCACTGAAGGCAGCTGGCACAACAATCCAAAGATGAGTCTAAGGGAAGACCACGGAAGATTGTGCCCCGTACCCAGACCTATAAAGAAGACTTTGTATTTATTTGCAGCTATGACTACAGGCACACAGCCAGCCATTCAGCAGTAATGATCACTAAGCAGGACTGCAGCACAAGACTTTGGCCTTTACGGAGAAGGAGGCAAGGTGTTTATAGATCAATGTAGACCGTTTTCTCCAACCAATTATCATGTTTCTACATCGTTAAAATAATTCAGATTTAGTTCATACCATTAACTGTCGATAGTAACCAGGGGATTGGTGTGCAATATTGCTGGTATAGATTCTGCCAAGGATGACAAGTTATTACCCTATTTAAACCAGAACTTATTCACCTATAATTTATATATAATCTATAATAATTTGAACATTCTCTACTGTGCGACCTGCGTATATTTACACGTTATGCAAAATTTTTTTTCTTGGTTATTTACGCATTTTAAAATAGACCTGTCATCAAGAAAACGACAAAAGATGTCACTGTAGGCAGTAACTTTTCCCCTATGCATTGTGCTTGCCAGTTGGCTAGTCTCACCCCCATTTTCTCAATGCCAACGTACAGAAAAGAATTCCAGCACATGGCTGCTAGGTGTGCTGTGCGTGCGCCCATCGTTCTCTCTACCACGTCACAGAAGGTGGCAAAAGAAGGCAATGTGGATGAGTGTGCGTGTGGTTAGAGGTTTAGGTTCTTTGCAGAATATTTTCAACAAAGACACTAGTCTTGTCACTGGAAGGAATCCACTTATTCAGTAATTATATTAAAAAAAGTACCAGAGGCAGGTGTACCCTTCTTCCCTAACCCGGATGAGTCTGCGGGCCAGTCAAGTTCTGTCACATCAAGCTCATCCAAACCATGTCTTTACAGACCTTGCTTTGTGCACTGGGGCACAGTCATGCTGGGATAAGAAAATGTCTTCCCCAAACTGTTCCCACAAAGTTGAAAGCATAGCTTTGTCCAAAATGTCTTGGTATGCTGAAGTCCTGACCTCAACCCCATCAAACACCTTTGGGATGAACTGAAACAGAGATTGCGAGTCAGGCCTACTCGTCCATCAGTGCCTGACCTCACAAATGCTCTACTGGATGAACGGGCAACAATTCCCACATAACTCCTTTATCATGGTGCTCGGAGACCTACTGCACAAGTAGAAAAAATAAATCATATTTAAATCATATTTATCTGATAAGGTCTATAAACACCTGTCCGTGGAGGTTTCTCAAAGTTAGCCAAGGGAGCTGCAAGTTGGAGAGACATCTGCTGGCGGGGGTTCTGCTTAGAAGGGTGCGTTACTTTTAAACATGTTGGGAAGGTTCCTATAAGATGGACAACTGCTTGTTACAGGGAGGCCCTTCAATGCTTGGCTACCTGTCAGATGAGGCATCTACAGTGCCTTGCAAAGGTATTCACCCCCTCCTGGTTTTTCTTATTTTGTTGCAGTGCAATCTGGAATTAAAATTGATTTTTATTTGGATTTCATGTAAAGGATATACACAAAATAGTCCAAATTGGTGAAGTGAAATGAAGAAAAAAAACAAAACTTTAAAATAAATAAATGAAAAAGTGGTGGGTGCATATGTATCCACCCCCTTTGCTATGAAGCCCCTTAATAAGATCTGATGCAACCAATTACCTTCATAATTAGTTAAATAAAGTCCACCTGTGTGCAATCTAAGTGTCACATGATCTGAGTATATTTACAGAGTCCGCAACATCAGAGCAAGGAGCACCATGAAGACTAAGAAGCTCTCTACACATGTGAGGGACACATTTGTGGAGAACTACAGATCAGGGCTGGGTTATAAAAAAAAAATATCCAAAACATCCCACAGAGCACCATTATTATTATTATTATCTTTTATTTATATAGCGCCAACAATTTACGCAGCGCTTAATACAATACATAAGTTCAAAGGATATGACAAGACGAGAATTGACAGACTAAGACAAACCGATACATTAGGTGGAGAGAGCCCTGCTCGCAAGCTTACATTAAAGCCAATATTAAGAAATGTAAAGAATATGGCACCACAACAAGCCTGCGAAGGATTAGGCAAGGAGGGCATTAATCAGAGAGGCAACAAAGAGACTAAAGATAACTCTGAGGAAGCCACAAAGCTCCACAGCAGAGATTGGAGTATCTGTCCATAGCACCACTTGAAGCCGTACGCTCCACAGAGTTAAGCTTTACGAAAGAGTGGCCAGAAAAAAAGCCATTTCTTAAAGAAAAATAAGCAAACATGTTTGCTGTTCATCAAAAGGCATGTGGGAGACTCCCCAGACATATGGAAGAAGCTACTCTGGTCAGATGAGACTTAAATGTAACACTATGATGCAAACTCAACACCTCTTGTCACCCAAGGAACACCATCCCCAAACATTGAAGCATGGTGGTGACAGCATCTTGTTATGGGGATGTTTTCCTTCTGCCGAGACTGGGAAACTGGTCAGGATTGAAGGAGTGCTGGTTGAAACTAAATACAGAGACTGCTTGAGGGAAACCTGTTTTAGATTTGAGACTGTGATGGAGGTCCACCTTCCAGCAGAACAATGACCCTAAACATACTGGTAAAACAACACTGGAGTGGTTTAAATGAAAAACCTTAAATGTCTTGGAATGGCCTAGTCAAAGCCCAACCCCAATCAAATGGAGAATCTGTGGTATGACGTAAAGATGGCTGTACACCAGTGGAACCCACCCAAATTGAAGGAGCTGGAGCAGTTTTGCTCGAAGAATGTCCCAGTGACTTTGGTGGGTGGTGAATAGTTATAAATGCTCAGGTTTTCTGGTTTTTTTTGCCTTTTTTCTTTCACAATAAAAAATATTTTTCATCTTCAAAGTGGTCGGCATGTTGTGTAAATCAAATGCTACAAATCCCAACAAATCCATTTAATTCCATTATTCCAGCATAATAGGGAAATACCAAGGGGGTGACTACATCTGTAAGGGACTGTATAAGATGGAGACCCATCTGTTAGAAAGAGGTGTATATATAACATGGTTACCCATCTGTTAGAAGAAGGTGTATATATGAAATGGAAACCTATCTGTTAGAAGGAGGCTCTCTGGGTGCTGGATGCACAGCTATGGGAGGAGGTATATATATATATATATATATATATAACATGGTTGCCCACCTGTTAGGGAGGTATATATAAGATGGGGGCCCGCATGTTGTTGGAAGGAGATGTGTATATATAAGATGGTTACCCACCTGTTGAGGGAGGTGTATATTTAAGATGGTTACGGCTCTCTGATGCAGGATATACACCTGTCGGGGGAGGGGCTTGTGAGACATACATACACACCTGTGTGTGGGGAGGAGATCTGAGTCAGGTCGGGAGGGCAGGTAGAGCAGTGAAGCAGCCGGCTGTGCGGGGAGAGAAAATCCTGCGATACCGCCTGCCTTTGTCTGCTGGGATCGCGTGTCTGGAGAAGCCAGAGATCCCCGGTAAGGAGCGAACCGCAGACCGAATCCTGCTTCGCTGTATGTTTCTTGTAATTGCGGGTACGGACTATTTGATCGCTTGGGGCTGATATGTTATTGTACAGGACGTGTACATTGTGAGGATATCTCCCCCCGTGTGCTCTGCGTGGACCTGCGCTGTGATATAACGCGCTCTGAGAGCTCTTAGCACTTTTGCTTTCTAATAATTACGCCATACGTTTTCACTTTATGGCACAGCCTACTCCCAGGAATGGGTACCGTAAATCGGTTATTATAAAGGCCCCCTCCTGTTGAATTATCTCAATGGATATGACCAGGAGGGCAGTTTATTATGAGCTTTACCCTCTTGTCCGCCCGACGCGTCTTTGATTTGCCGAGGTTGTGTTTCTGGGGATGGAGGTTAATGCAAGTCCCATATAGCAGCTTTGTGTGTAATCCTCTTTGCTATAAAAACAATTCAATAATAAAATAAGCGGCAACCATAGTGTGCAGCTAACTTCCTGCTAGTGCTTCAAAGTGAGCTTCTACCAGCTTATGGTGTATCCCAGGTATTCACAAACTAATAGTAACACGTATGTGTATCAATACATCACTATACATTTATACCATACTGTATATAGTATAAAGGTGTGCTGGGCTGCATGCCCCTCAGGGATCCTACACCGTTATGGTATGGCTCTGGAGTAAGGATGCCCTCTGGAAAGCTGAGGCCTGGCTGTTTTATGTACAAAACTTATTCAAGTCTCGCTTTCCAAAAAGAAAAAATATTATTATTATTATTAACAGGGCAGTTTTGTTGACTCTCACACTCTGTTTTTATATCTCTTGGGCTCAAACTAGTTTTCTAGTGTAGGATCTTTAGTTGCATGGGGCTATAGAATCACACAGAATGGCATGTGTTCTGTGCATTTTATGTTCCCCATCTCAATATAAAACATAGATAGATAGATATATATCTATATCTTACACTAAAGAAAGTCTGGGATAGTCGTATGTTGGTAGCCAACTTCCCCTCCAACACTGGGGCCACGTACACAAGGTTATGGCACACTGGTGCAGCCGCTAAGGATAACGATTGGGCTTGTTAATTCTGTTGAAGAAATGGACCATACCATTATGCTGGTGGCTGTTGGTACAAACTACTTAATAAAGGTGGAATTTTAGAATTTGGATAGTATACGCATGAATTTGGTACATACTTTCTAGATGTTATGAGGTAGATCTTGCAAAAGAGCAATTAGCTGCCGTGGGTGGTTGAGATTGTCATGCTGCCTACTACTTAAACCAGTCAAACACACTTGAGGTGCAGCTAGTGTCCAAGTGTCTTGGTATTTGTGTTTTAGCTGCTATGGACTCTTGACAGTACTTGGATTTTCAAAAATGGTTTGGGACTTGTTAATAAATAAACATAAGTATTAGATCTATAGCATCCCTGTTATCGCAGAAAATTACATATAATGGATGTCTACATATGAGACAAGGGACGCCCCGGGCTTCTTCAGGAAGCCATTATAATATGAAGGCAGGATCACAAAACTGTTCGTTGACAGAACATATATTTGTGCATCTGTGGCTTGTACCAGTTTTTTTTTTGTGTGTGAACAAGAAGACAATCCTAGGGCTAGTTAATGGGTCCTTGGTGTACAGTATGTTTTATATATTATGACGCCCAACACATTTTCTCTACCATGGTCCAAGGCTTCTGAGTATTTCCGGATTTTAACTATAAAATGTGTTTTTGGATGCTGTGTATTGCCAGCCACATCAACAGATGGCAGTATGTATCCGGTTATGTTCTTTTGTTAGCTATGTCCTGTGTTCTTGTGTTAGAAATACTTTAGTTATCAATTCAAGTTAACAAAACTCCAAACATCTTAACTTGATATAAGTAGTTTTGAGATGTATAAAACTCTGTCAACACTGTCAGCCAAACGATTTTGTTTTATTTGCCTGCCCCCTCCATGTAGCTCATGCGCATCATAAAATAGCTCTGTTGCCAATTCATAGACTATGGGATGGGGGGGGGGGGGCACACAAATCTGATATTGGCTACTGTCTAGAGCAGGGGTGTCCAAGTTTTTCTGCAGTGGGCCACTTCATCAGAATTGTATAAGTGCGCCGCACTCATTTTTCACTGAGAGAAAATTAATCTTTAATAAGATATGCAGATTAAAATAAATTAAATGACACAAAACCTTTACTTTTCCTCCCGGATTTCTGGGCCTACAAATTCAGGATTCTGGAAAAGAAAAAATTAAAATCTATTTATTTTAGGGATGCACTAAAATGAAAATTCTGGACCAAAACCGAAAATTCAGGGTTCACTTAGCCAAAACTGAAACTGACCCCCCCCACACATTTTAATAAAAGTGAGTTACCCACCAAAATTGTACAAAAAAATTATATATTATGACTGTTAACAGCAATCTCAGGCATACCCAGATTCCAGCATGTACTGGTTGGCTGGGCATTGTATTTTTTGTCCAATTTTAGTGTGTAACCAACAATAAATCAACGATATGACTTGGCATGATAGGAGTGTGATTGCTAACAGCAAACACACTCTTTTTATACCTAGGCAACCAGTGAATGCTGGAACCTAGGCATGATGGGACTGTGATTGCTCTTAGCAATCACACTCCTATCATCCCAAGTCAGCCAATACACGCTGGTACAGGGTGGCTGTAAGTGTACACCCCATACTGCTGGCAGCATCAATACACAAGGGGGGCAGCTAGCCAGGTTTCAGCATGTACTGGCTGACTTGGTATGATAGGAGTGTGATTGCTAATAGCAATCAGTCCCATCATGCCTAGGTTCCAGCACTTACACATCCATGCTATCACACACACACACAAATTCATTCATTCACAGATTCATTCTCTCAATCAGACATACTCATTCACACAATCTCCCCCACCCCCTTACCTTCACTACAGCTCTCGACGCCGCTCACAGACTTCAGCAGGGGGCGCGGCCTCCCTCGTTCTCCCCACAGAGGAAGGACAGAAGCAGAGAATACACCCTCCCACAAGTAAGCAGCAGGGCTCTTGTGATCCTGGCTGCTGATCTCACGCGGGCCGCACCTCGAGGTTTCGTGGGCCGCATTTGGCCCGCGGGCCGCATGTTGGACGCCCCTGGTCTAGAGCGAGAAATATTAAAGTGCTTGGACACCATTCCAGTTAATCTGCTTCAACAGGCATTGTCATGAAGTTTCCAGAATCTCTAGAGCCTGCTGATGAGTTGTGGTTTACATGAGCTGCTCATGGACTGCTCTCTCTCAAACTGGGAAGTAAACAATCTAGAAAGATTTTAACATGTCCTCTACTAATGTCATATTGGGGACTATGTGTATATGTTACGCACATGGCCTTCTACTTTCATATCTTCTATTACTGGATAATCCAATGTAAAATGTTCCCTACTAGTGCTCATCTAGAGCTGTTATTTCCTATTTCATGTGGCTTGGTAGACTCGGCAAAGACCACATGCTGGTCCAAATGATGGGATATCCTAAAATGATTGTTCATACCCATGTATGTAAAATAAATAGAAAATTGCATATAGGTGGGGACTGTGGAGAACTATCAGGTTTGTAGCTAGTTTACTAGCTTTTCTGTTTTCTTGTTCACTTTCTTGTGCACATGAACTAGTTGTTGAGTCTCGCTACATTAACAAAGTGCTGCTGCTTGCATCCCCACTTTTTTTTATTCTGATATTACATATTGTATGTAATATACGCACCTATCTTTAGGTATCACCCCTGTCACAGCAACAACAGAAACAACCTTTTAGTGTGTCAGACGGAACTATCCTAATGGATCGCTACCGCTACTTCATCTTTAACCAGCGAAGCATGGTGGTGCTAGGAATACTTCAGATTGCCTTTGCTGGGATCGCCATAGTATGTGGTTTCATGGATGGTGCCTTCAGGAAAGAATCTGTGTTGGGCAACAGTAGAGCCCCGCTGTGGGCTGGAGTGGTAAGGCTCTATTTTTGTCAACTTCCTATACTATGTTCCAGATGTTTATCACATGGGTTCCTCCAGAGTAAAGACGACTTGGTCAAAATGAGGAGAAAATGCATAGAAATCCACTAAATCCTCATTAGACTTCTGATTGTACTCTACATTTTTTCTTCTAGATCATGGCTCTTCCTGGTGTACTGGCTCTCTTTTCCTCTCAAAAGAAAAACCCAGTTCTGGTAATACTCTTTTAACTCCGTTTCGCTCATTAACAATCACAGCCTACAAATGAAGACACATAGTCTGCAGTAGAGCCCGGCGCGGGACTGCTTTTTTAATCCCGCTCCCGCTGTTTTGAATCCCGCTCCCGCAATGTGGGTGTTCTGCTCTCGCCACGTTTGTGGCCAATCCCGCCCGCTCCCGCCACATTTGTGGCCAATCATGCCCACCTCCTTACCTGATTTCCTGCGCAGTCCCGCAAGGCTGCCCTCGAGTTGTTCCCTCACAGCATCTCTTCTCTTGCTCCGCCCAGGAACAAGGCGGAGTCACAGGAAGTGATGTCACATCACGTGACTCCGCCTTGTTCCTGGGCGGAGCAAGATAGGAGACACTACATTGGAGCAGCGAGAAGGCATCCTTGTGGGACTGCGCGGGATTACCGTCACCCGCAGGTACAGTGCCTGACCGCCCGCAGCCCCAGCAAGACCGACTGCGCCCGCACGTTTTATGGCGGGTCCCACGGGACCCGCCTCCCAATGCAGTCCTCTAGTCTGCAGTACAAACTAACTCTTGTTGACTGCATCTACAATAATAGCCAGCCATATTGCCAGCTGAAATTCATGGGGTTTGTAGTTGGCCTTAATTACACACACACTAACTTTTTTGTTGACTTCAGCTCCCTTGATATACAGTCATGGGGAAATGTAGACTGGGCTGTTACCACCCCAGCTATTATAAACTAAATGGGTAACAAACGTTTTGCCTTCAACCAGGCCAACCCCCACCCACACCTGCCAAAAATCCTGTGGACACCGAAGGCACATTTGTGCCCGCTATGCATTTACTTAAATTGGGGTCTAAAGGAATACTGAAAGTATTCCTTTAAATACAAATTAGATGGATGTTGCAAAACAGATAATGGTGAGAATTGAAGAAAAAAATTACATTAGCACATTCTATAGCCTTACTAAAATAATTTGCCATCAGATTAAGTGTTGGGTTGTTTCCGTACTGATGATTGGTAACCCTGTTAAAGTGAGCTGTTGGTGCTATCATGTGTCTAATCAGTAATTCGGTGTCCTCTCTTTGTGTTCAGGTGAATACTCTAATAGCTTCCTCTGTCTTCTCTTGTTTTACCACCATAATTATTATTGTATATGCCTGCCTAACACTTGGCTATGGAGAAGATGATGACGATGTGTTTTCTCACACACCTGTCCATGTTATTCACACGGTAAGTAATTGTAGATGTTTCCAGAATTATTTGGACCAATCTTTAATATTTTGCTTGAATAAAGCCAACAAGTGTGTGTGTGTATATGTGTATATATATATATATATATATATATATATATATATATATATATATATATATATATATATATACACACACACACAATGTGTGTGTTTTTTATTTTATTTAGAAGTTTATCCTTGGTCGACTAGTTAAAGGAGCAAACATAGCCATGTTGATTGCATCATTGCTGAGCCTTTTTGTGGTCCTGTGCATTGCGTACATAGGCTGCCGGAGTTTACCGCATTGTATGTGTTATGACAACATAACTGGAATGGTGAGTACTTGTGAGATATACTCATTTTAGAATGAACTATTAAAGTACCCGATGACCATAATACTACTTTTTTTGTGTTAGGAATGGTTGCATCCAGACCAACCTCAGACAGTTGAACTTGTCTGTACGTTCAGAGGTAAGTATAGCCTCCCCTGTTAACATTTTTTTAAAGGGGTAGGTAGTTATTCCAGTCTATGACCCCCCTTCTCGCTCTCGCTCACTCTCCTTGTAAAGCCTTGTTTGGGGGATTTTGTCTTTAGGTGAAGAAGAGAGGATTTTTACCTCGCCGGTACCTTTTAATGACTGCAGCGCAGAGGCCGAAGATGATTTTTCACGACCTCCCCCTTATATCAGGCTTTCATGAGAAGACCACCAAAAAAGAAAGATTTGACCTGAGGAAAGACTCTGATTTTTATATTTTTAACAGCTCTCCAAATTCTGCCTTGACAGAAAGGCCTTCTGCCTAGCACAAGCAAGGGTTGTCTATAAAACCGAGGTTTCGCAAGCAAAGTCATCATCTGCTTCCCTATTGAACACAAACTTGCAGACCTGTTTTGAAATCTTGGTCACAAATGGTTAAAGAAATCTTCAAATATGAGACAAGACACCTAAAAAGTCAATCTGGCAATTTGTTTTTAAATGCAAATTATTTATATGTTCAAACATTTTAAAGTCCTGTTTTTTATGAGGAAAAGAAACTTTAACTTGTTGCAAACTTTTTTTTTGGTTTTTTTTTTTTATGTGCAATAGAACAAATATACCTCAATTATTCATTTAAAAATCAACACTTCTAATACTAAAAAATGTAACTTACACAGGTTTTCCCAATTAATGTACACGTTCTTTAAAATGTTTTATTCAAGAACAGGGTTCTAGAGAACTACAATTGTTCACCTAATGTATAAAGTTTTTAATAAAATATTTTGTGAATTATATTGTATGTTTGCAGCTATCTATATAGCTTAATGCTTTGACATGAAAAGCAGATTGATTTGGCTATGCGGGAGAGTGAGACGGCCGTTTGAATGTCTGGAAATGTTTGCTTGTCTGTAAGAGCAAAGGAAAATTTACGAAAGCACTTTGTGCAGAAGTGGCCAAAAACATTTAAAAAAAAAAAAAAAAAAGCCCAGTGAGGCAGATGAATATCTTTGTGTTTTGAGATGTGAATGAAGGAATGGGACCTTGGTCAGGAAAAAAAGACTTGAGTCACTTGAGCCAGTGAGTTTATCGAGTAAGAGGTTCTACTTCCGCTTTTTAAGTTAGCCAAATTGATGTGGCCTGATGGGATGCACGCCAAGTTATTAAGGAGAGGACACAGAAGAGGAAGAACGAAGGAGGAAAAGTGACAGGTAGGAAAACATTCTGTGAGTGAATTAGTAAGTGTGTGATAGTGATGGGTGTTATGCTGTAGTTTAAACTGAATGTTTGTGAATGAGTGTGTGTGTGATAGCATGGATGTGTAAGTGTGTGGGGGGGGGATAGCATGACATAGGGAGGCTGTAATCATATTCCTATCATGCTCAGGTTCCAGCATGTACTGGCTGCCTGAGCATGATAGGATTGCTGTTAGCAATTATATATTTTTTTGTTAAATTTTGGTGTGTTAACCACACCTTTATTAAAAGTAACACCAAAATTGGACAGAACAATTCGATAAAAATATTAATATATAACAGCAATCCCACTCCTATCATGCCCAAGCAACCAGTACATGCTAGAACCTGGGCATGATTGCTGTGAATTATATATATGTTATTTTTTTTTGTCTAATTTTGGTGTGTTACTTTTTATTGTTTTTGGTTTTTTTTCTTTCAAGGTGTGGGGGGGGTCATTTTTGGTTTCAGACAAGTGAATGCTAAATTTTCAGGTCCAGAATTTTCATTTCGGTGTACATATATATATATATATATATATATTAGGCCAGACACTAAAGTGGTAGGCCTACACCACATCAATGTTTGGCTTAGTATTTAGTGATTGGGGTTATGCTGCATTATTGTCAATGTCTGCCTCTGTATATAGTCATAGATGTTCTGCTGTACCACCGTCAATGTTTGCCTCGGTATATAATAACAGTTATGCTGTACCACCGTCAATGTTTGCCAAATGATAGAAGCTATGCAGTTTTAAAGTGCGTGTGGGGGGGGTCCCACGTACAGGATCTGCCCCAGGTGCCAAATACTCTAGGTACGCCCCTGCGGACAACAGTTTTTCCCAATTTTTTTTTATCCTTTATGTGGCCTGGAGCCTCCGCTCGTGATTCGCTCATAACTTACTTATGCAGTGAGAATTTCACCTTTAAAAAAACATTACAGTAAGTAATAATGGTGTGTAACTAATACTACATGATCACACTATAATGTAGTGTTAACCATGAGCAAGCTATACCAAAAATATAGAATAATTTAAATTTAACATTTGCAGAAGCATATTGTGCGTACAAAGTTTTGGCTCTGGGAAAATTTTTGCACAAGAGATTTTCTGCGCACACCACCTAAGAAAAATTAGAGGGAACATTGGGTGTGAGTGCATCTGCACGCACAGTGAGGTGAAGACTTTTGGAGGATGGCCTGGTGTCAATAAGGGCAGCGAAGAAGCAACTTCTCTCCAGATAAAAACATCAGGGACAGACTGTTATTCTTTGATGAATCCCCTTTCCGATTGTTTGGGGCATCTGGGGAAAAAAGCTTATCCGGAGAAGACAAGGTGAGCGCTACCATCCGTGTCATGCCAACAGTGAAGCATCCCGAGACTATTCATGTCTGGGCTCACTCAGCCATGAATAAAAATTGGTATCAACACATCCTTCAAGAGCTACTTCTCCCAATCATCAGTTTGGTGACAAACAATGCCTTTTCCAGCATGATGGAGCACCTTCCCATACGGCTCAGGTAACAAAACATTGAAATTTGGGGGCCATGGCCAGTAAACCACCCAGACCTTAATCCCATTGAGAGCTTGTGGTCAATCTTCAAGAGGCGGGTGGGCAAAAAACCCCCACAAAACCCCCCACAAAATGGGCTGCAATCCGTCAGGATGTGGCCCAGAAGTTAGACAGCATGCCAGGGCAGATTGCAGAGGTCTTGAAAAAGGATCAACACTGCAAATATTGACTCTGCATAAACTTAATGTAATTGTCAATAAAAGCCTTTGACACTTATGAAATGCTTGTAATTACACTTCAGTATACCATAGTAACATCTGACAAAAATATCTAAACACTGAAGCAGCAAACTTTGTGAAGACCAATACTTGTATTATTTTCAAAACTTTCAATACTGTATGTATATAACTTTAAAAAGTCTGTTTACTATTCCTTTTTTTATAACATTTTGTGTGGTGTACTAAAATTTGTTCATATTAAGAAACCTGTTTTTTCCTCTGGGACAGGAAATTATGGGTAAGTGACTCATAAGCAGAACTTTGGTTTCTTCTTGTTCTGCTATAAATCTACATTACTGTATTCTTGCATAATTGTCTTTAATACTGAGTATCTGCAATGAGGAATGATGTGGCCTTTGGACATATCTAAAAAGACTTTTGGGTAATATTTTACATTACTAAAAATTGCTAGAGCACCAGGATGTGCTGTTCAGTATGCTTATGGAATAAAAGTATACTCCAGTTTCATTTTTTACTAACATTTTGCATCAAAATTGCACCCCGCCCTTGACAACCACCCAGCTTTACGGATTCTGCCTATCCCTACACAGTCATTACTTTTTACGAACTAAAATGATACACGGTGTCCCAGGATCCACGCACTTGCTTGCTATTTGGCTACTGTACTAGAAAAACAGTTAAATATAAGCTTATCTGATATAGTGTATAAATACTCAACTTCCCCAATGGTGTACCACTTTGTACAGTACCACAGTTAAACCCTTCATGGCAAATATATTTTTACACCAAGGTTGCATGTTTAACCATTATTCATTATATATATATATATATATATATATATATATATATATTATACAGTAACAGACTACAATATAGTAGAGATAATGCCCCTGGCACTACACATTTACACACTCACAGACTGCAGCACTAAACATATACACTCCACTGCCTTTCTTCTGCCATCATAAATGCGGCACCCTTTGCCTTCCTCCAACCGCGCCGCGAAGCAAGTGCTGTGAGTCGCTCAGCGGGTCACAATGCAATGTGACCTTGCTGAGTGCCAAACAGCACATGCTTCAAGACCGTTTTTACCCCCTTGTCCTGCAAAACCTTGGGTGTCAGGAAATTGTCAAGCACTGCGTTAGAATATTTAAAAGACATACATAGGAATACATTAAGGTATGTAAACCATGGGTTTATGTGTTTCCAAAGAGATCCCTTTTAATTAAAATATGCATTTGATTTATATAAATAAATAAAAGTCGTGGTTTGAAGAAATGGCTGTTGCCGATGATTTCAGCGAGAGCTACCATGCCTATACCGGAAGAGCTTTCCTGCTTTCAATAGGCAGGGAGAGGAGGAAACCAGAAGTCTTATTTTCTCATCACCACGACTAAAGATCGCCTGCACCGATTTGCTTGCGGAAAAACGCATGGGAGTCCGTGCATAATGACTCCAATATTAGTTTTACAGGATACTAAGACTGGAATGATCCTTTAAATTGACACCCGATAATGAAAAAAAATGTAAAAACAATGTTTTAGTCAATTTTTAGAGGGAACATTTATTGAAAACAGTAAGTTAATAGATTTCACAGTGCAGCAGTGCATCTGTTAAACAGTAAAAGTACAATGTAAAAACACAGACAAACAAAACATTGAAAAGTTTACATGAACGTTCATCTACAAAACAATGTATGGGTAAAAAAAGGTCGACAATGTACCCAAGACGGTGTAACAATTTCCAAACTACTGGCATGTTTTGGAGTGAGGACAGAACTCAAAGAACAAAAAAAAAAACAAAAAAAAAAAAACTCCCTTTAGTGTAGCATTATTAAATATATATTAACATTTTATTAAAACCATCTATATACTGTGCTTAGTGGGAATACGTATGCAAAGATCTTGCCACTAATAAATGGATTTGTTCTATGGATATGTACAGTTCTAATATTGGTTAGCTTTTTATACCATTACTTCCAGGAGCTGGAAAATGTGCGATTTGGGAAGAATCCAGAAAAAAAAAAAGTTATTTGCACTTTATTTTAGAATGTAGAAACGAGGCGTTTGTTACCAACTATTATTATGCTTGTAATGTCCTATCTGTGCAAACACTGCATTTCAAGTACGAGTACACAGAAAACAGTAGGGTTATTTCCTTGTTACAGAACGATAAATATTCCCTTTAAATGAGAAAGCCGCAAGGATCTGAAATATCTATAAACTACTATGTAAAATAAAAGGGGAGTTTTTATTATAAACATGAACGGTTAATAACTCATTAGATATTTCGGTACGACAATAACGAAAACCGAATTGAGAATGTTTTGTCTGCACCTTCTAGATTCTTGTTATGCTACAGGCCTTTTTTTTTTTTTTTTATTTTTTTTATATCCATTAAGGATGAAGATAAGGGGCACCTAATTTTTATACACAATAAAACCCTTAAAGATAAAATTAAATGGGCCTTTATGCTGCTACCAATTACAGACCTAGCATGGGCAGATCCTTTGGGGGGGGTCCTCTTGGAAATTAAAATTTAGTAATATTTAAAACCCTGACCTATCTCGGCAGCTACCTTGCACGTGTACAGGGTCAAGTGACCATATGCAAGTTACTATAACCAGCGATTAGCCTCAGGATCCGCCTATAAGCCCAGGTGTTTGCTATTTAGTAAAAATGTTTTTTCCAATCCCTTTTATAGGTTCTGTCAAATTCCCAACAAAGCATCAAATGTAAACTACTCATTACAGGGACTGCTCATATTAAGATTTAAATCACATTACAATATACAGTGTCCTTTATAACACTCTAGTTCCACAAGGCTGTTAAGCACTTTGGCTTTATCCATAACTGTGCTTTAAATATAGCAACCAACCAGCGCATTCCAGATAGTACGTTTTGAACTTGATGGCTTAGCGGAAATTCTCATTAATGGTGTTATCCAACATATTGTCTACGTAGACATCACATACCGACGAGATGCAGCAAAAAGATGGGAGAATGAGAAGTAGCAGCATCATTTTAAGAGCAGAAACCAAATGTCTATATTTTCAAATTCCCTTTAGTGGTAAAAAGTGATGACACGGCAAGAGACTGGATGTAGAATAGCAGAAGTCTTCATAAACATAAGTAAAGGTTGGGAGAGCCTAGAATGCCCAGAAGGGCCATATTTTAAAACGCAAGCAAGGCTGGATTTCCGATTTCACCAAGATGGTGCCATATTCCATGCCAAATGCTGAATAACCATGGAACATTCTAAAATGCGCTTTTTGTTAAACAAAACATTGAAGTTGTATGATCTAAGCAGACAAAATAACCGGAAAGGGTTATCTTGCAGAAGTCTTTGAAAAAACTGGAACCACGAGTTTTAGATGCATTTACCTTCATTTGTTCCTGTATCCTAGAATATCTTGGCTGATCTGGAATTTTTCCATGACAATATAATTCCCAAAAAATCTTCATGCAGTTAACTATAATTATTGTTAATTTGACTTAAGACACACAGATCATTCAGATGAAAGAAAGTCCTGTTTCTGCCAGGAGACTGGAGTCCGTCTTCATCAATTCTCCAAATGCTAAACGGCACAGGCCAGTTAGTACCACAATGATAGAAAACCCAGTAATTAGGATGTGTTTGCTATTAAAAACTTTTCAGAGGAAAGACCACAATCTCAGGATAAGGCATTGGAGAGCTCAAATGGCCGAATTATCCAATGTGTGCTGAACACACATCCAAGAGCATACAGATGTCCTCAAATAAGGAGCTGAGATAACAACCCCTCTCCCCAAGGGAGAAAAAAAACAAACAAAAAAAACATCTATGCATCTTCTTACAGTGTCCCCTATTAAAAAGGTTCATGGTACGAATGACACTTATATCCAAGCCAAAGTCATGAACTGGCTCAGTCAGTAAAACAAACCTAGCACCAACAGGGAAAAGTGGTCTTTGCTCCAGAATTAAGCTGCACTGTACTTTCTGGAGGCTGGCTCAAAATAAGCGGCTTGTGGCTCTTGAGCTTGTGGGCTAATGTCATAAAAATGGCCTCCACGTGGTCCGTTGTATTTTTAGCAGAGGTTTCAAACATAGGCATGCTATGAGCATCAGCAAATTTCTGGGCCAAGTCTGTGGGCACCTGGATGGAGTCCCTCAGGTCACACTTGTTGCCAACTAAGATACGGGGCACATCATTTGAAAGCAGGTGCTGCTTGCATTCCTCTATCCAGGCTGGTAGGCTCTGGAAGCTAGCCATGTTAGTGATGTCATACACAAAGACCACCGCATGCACATTTCTGTAGTAGTGTTGCACCATGCTTTTACGAAAGCGTTCCTGTCCCGCAGTATCCCATAGCTGAATCTGGAAACCAGAAAAAAAACAACAAAAAAAAAGACAGAAAGGTACATTTTAGCTCTCTTTGACGCATGCTAACAAATACTTAATGTACCTCGTTATCGCTGTTGCAATAAAAGACACGCACCCTTCACTGTGTATAGCAGTATGCCTTATTTTTGCACATTCTTACCTTGATTCTTTCTCCATCTATTTCCACACTTCTCTCTCTAAAATCCACACCTATTGTAGCCTCAGTCCTGTCGGGGAAGCAGCTCGTACAGAACCGGTAGGTCAGGCAAGTCTTTCCCACATTTGAGTCACCGATCACAATTATTTTGAAGATCCTTGCACGGCTGACACCAAAAGAGCACGTGCTCCCGATGCTTGCTTCCAGCGAGGATTCCAGTCCTACTTCGTCTCTACTGGGGCCTGTCGACATCATGTCCACCACCTTTGACCTTAAAACATATATAAAACATAATTATTCTGTTTCACAAGCATTTTACGAAGATGCTGACAGAACAAGATACTGTTTCACATGATTAGTAATTTAAAACATGTTTGAGATTTGAAGCCATGCCAGTGCTCTGCTCACACATACAGAACGTCAGGCTGCTGGTCCTTCCATGCCGAACAGTCAATAAATTTCTACATGGATTCAAAAATATCATGTTGATGGTAAGTGAAAACCCAGAAGTGGCAGGTGAAATTTCTAAGCGGGCTAGACATGGCATCTGATTGGGTGTATTGTTTGTTGACCTCTTCTAAAATCTGTAGCACATAGCAGGAGAAGACAGTGGACTATCTGGCCAGATCAGTCACATCTTTGGGAAGATGTATTTTTATGGAGCCATTTAGGGGAACTTATCAGATATTTTAAAGAAATTTATAGGCATCAAAGGAAAAATATTTATTGATCTAAGGTAAGGAACAGTAAATATGAAAAGGTATTTTTTTTAGTTCTGCTTACAGATGCTCAATTAGGTAATTTTGGAGCTTTAATAGTTACACTGAAAACAAGCTTCATTCTAAGATCACGTCTGAATTTTAATATTAATCACGTGCTTCACAAAATCACCTTTATTTTCCTCTATTCCAATGTATACTCCCTTGGGCCAACACGACCTCCAACCAAACAGCCCATGACACTGATTGGCACAGGATACCAAGCTCTTACCGACATTCACAAAGTTACTTAAAAAAATATAATAGAATTTTTATTATTGGCATTAGTCAACTGAACCAACTGTGTTTGCCAACCTAAAGTACCTCATCCAACACTCCGCATCTTTATTGTCATCAGGTCATATACACCAATATAATAATGTTTTCCCTTTTGATTTTTTTAATGTTCTGTGCTTGTGGTGCATTAAGTCTCGGTTCGTATCAGATTACATCGAATCATTTAATTGGAGTCAATTACTGTGCCATGAGCTCTGAGCTCATCATGTATTTAATGGCATAGTCTTCAACGCTCACCAAGAAGTTTTCATAGATCGAGTGTTTTGCTGACTGATCTGATGTCTGTAAGCCTACATTTTCATTGAAAGAGAAACAAAGTAAATTAAACACTGCAACAATATTCACCTGTAACACAAAATTGATTTGGGGGATTACAAGGAAAAAGTGCAGGCGATGACAGCCGTTATCCCTTCAGCCGATGTAGCAAAAACAAAATATTACATGAAAAAGTCTGTAAATGTCTATTAATAGGGGGACATATTCTTTGTACACAAGGAAAATGCTTGCCAGCAAACTGCGTTCTGTACCAGACATTTAGGAATTCTACTGTAAGTTTGTAATTATGGAAATGAATTATTTATTGTGCTTCCTACGGGGATTCCACCCAGATCTACCTCCAGCCAAATATAAATTATACGTGTTACAGTACGGCACTTTCATGTCCATCCCCAAAGCATCAGATCTGGCTATAGCGGGTGATGTATTGCAGAGTCCTACGTTTCATTTCTACATTAAAAAAAATCACACTAGGTGTTGCTCCTATCATTCTATGGGATAGGGACGGGAGGCGATAGGGACGGGAGGCGATAGGGACGGAAATTTCCTGCACAGGGATCACTGGCCCAATGGCAGAACCCGCAGCTCTTGCCCGGTATCCCAAGGCCAGTAACAAAAGACTTTACCCATTCGCTAAAACCGCACTTTTCAGGGGGTATTATTTACCATTCTGTCATTACGTACTGCAGTCATTAAAGAGAACGTCTAACGTTCCGTACAGCACCACCTACGAAGACCGTGCATTTTCTGCAGGGGAGGTAGTGTCTTGTTAGACCCCTCTAAAATCCTCACTACAGCCAGCAAGTGCACAGCGGCAAACCGGGGCATGTTTGGCCGAACATATCCCCCACGAGCCGGCATTGGGGAATTAATGCAAGTGCATAGGGGGAGTGGGATGAATTGCTCCACGCATATTCGCGGAGAAGAGCCAGTCAGCTGGTATATGTATTAAAGTCCATCCCTTTAAGTATTTCAATACATCTATATAGAGATTCTTACAAACATACTGCGTTATACTTCCAGTTTATGGATGTGAAGGAGGGGACAGTAATACAGCATCTCAAAATATTTAGCTTCTAAATAGACTGCATAAAAGGAGCCTGGAAAAGGATACAGTCAGGATGTAAATGCTGTTTAAAGGCATACACACCCTGGTGGCTAGATGTGGAACTGCAAGTAACATCCAGAAATGGCTTGTGGCAGTAGCCCAGAAGGCTATTGTCCCCCTGAGACTACCAGCTCGCCACTGCACATGTTAACACACATATATTGTAAAGGACTGTATATCATTCCATACATATACACGGATATGTGTAGGCGTTCCGTTCATATTTGCTGTGTAATGCTTGGGTTAGCAGATGTAATGGAGGGAGTTCGATGCCCCGCATCACTGCCGCTCCCAGACGGCAAAGGCACGAACAGCCGAACGCGCCACGTCGCAAACCCGAACCCCGCCGACCTCGGTCACCGCTACCGGAGAGCACCCGGGCACGCGGATTACTCACCAAGCAAGCGCCTTGCTGTGTTCCGGAACAGCAGGAAGACCAAAGGCGCCCCAGAGCAAGCAGTGCAAACGGCAAGCAAATAAATAACCACGGGAACGGAATAATATCTGCCGTGCGGATAAGGCTTCAGGCCCTCACTTCTCTGCCCCGACCAAACACCGCCGCGACCACCTCTGACAGCGACCCTCTAGCTGATGAGGCATTCTGCTTGCCCGTCCTGCCCCGGCTCTGCGAGAGGGCGGTGCCTCCCGTCTACTCCACCCACCACGCGGGCGGGGCAGCGCTGCGGCGGACATATTTGAGACTGGCGCTAAATGCGGCGTACAAAATAGAGAAAATCGTCCCAACATCGTGAAAAATAAACGACGGGGCGCAGGAATGTTTGTAGAGCTGCTATATTTGTTTTCCCTAATCAAAGATGGCGGAGCGCGCATACATTCATCCCGCAGGTGGATATTTTATTCATTAAATTAGTAAAGTTTTACGAATGTCACATAGGCCGGGGCAGGGGTTTTCACCAGGGCCTCAGGGGGTCACTTAAATGTTCTGCTGTTTTGTTGGCCATGAGGGAGGCCTAGACTGCTGTTTTAGGATTTGTAGGCAGTGAGAGGGGTGTTGTCTTTTTGTGTAGTTGTGTCACTTACTGTTGAAGTTGAAGTAGCTGGTGAAGTAGTGTGTTGGAAAGCTTTCCTTAAGTTACGAGATTTATCCAACCATGTCTTTACATGCCTTGCTTTGTGCACTGGGGCACAGTCATGGTGAAATAGAAAAGGGCCTTCCCCAAACTGTTCCCACAAAATTGGAAGCATAGCATAGTCCAGGGGTGTCCAAGTTTTTTCTGCAGTGGGCCACTTCATCAGAATTGTATAAATGCGAGGGCCGCACTCATTTTTCACTGAGAGAAAATTTAATCCTTTAATAAAATATGCAGATTAAAATAAATTAAATGACACAAAACCTTTACTTTTCCTCACTGATTTCTGGGCCTACAAATTCAGGATTCTGGAAAAGTAAAAATAAAATAATTCTATTTATTTTAGGGATGCACTAAAATTAAAATTCTGGACCAAAACCGAAAATTCAGGGTTCACTTAGCTGAAACTGACCCCCCCACACATTTTAATAAAAGTGAGTTACCCACCAAAATTGTACAAAAAAATTATATATTATGATTGTTAACAGCAATCTCAGGCATACCCAGATTCCAGCATGTACTGGTTGGCTGGGCATTGTATTTTTTGTCCAATTGTAGTGTGTAACCAACAATAAATCAACGATATGACTTGGCATGATAGGAGTGTGATTGCTAACAGCAAACACACTCTTTTTATACCTAGGCAACCAGTGAATGCTGGAACCTAGGCATGATGGGACTGTGATTGCTCTTAGCAATCACACTCCTATCATCCCAAGTCAGCCAATACACGCTGGTACAGAGTGGCTGTAAGTGCAGACCCCATACTGCTGGCAGCATCAATACACAAGGGGGGTAGCTAGCCAGGTTTCAGCATGTACTGGCTGACTTGGTATGATAGGACTGTGATTGCTAATAGCAATCACAGTCCCATCATGCCTAGGTTCCAGCACTTACACATCCATGCTATCACACACACACAAATTCATTCATTCACAGATTCATTCCCTCAATCAGACATACTCATTCACACAATCTCCCCCACCCCCTTACCTTCACTACAGCTCTCGATGCCCCTGGCATAGTCCAAAATGTCTTGGTATGCTGAGGCATTAAGGGTTTCCTGCAATGGACGTAAAAGGCCTAAATCCTGATTTAAAAAATTAAGAGGTGTGTCCCAATACTTTTGTGCACAAAGCAAGGTCCATAAAGCCATGGTGGGATGAGTATGGTGTGGAAGCACTTGACTGGCCACACAGAGGCCTGACCTCAACCATCGAACACCTATGGGATGAGCTGGAACAGAGATTGCAAGCCAGGCCTTCCCGTCAACATCAGTGCCCAAACTCACAAATGCTCTACTGGATATTGGTGTAATGGTCAGGTGTCCCAATACTTTTGTTCATATAGTGCACTTACTCATACTAACACACACACACACACTCATTCTAACAAATACTCCCTCTCACACCACTTATAAATACACATTCATTCACAAACGCATACACATTCGTGATAACACACACTCCATCTCACACCATTTCCATATATATGCCCACACTAGGGCTGAAACAACGAATCGATAATAATCGAGAACGGAAATCGTTGTTGATGATTTCCGTTATCGATTAATCGAGTGATCGATTCGTTGTTGGAGCACTCGGCTCCTTTTACTTACCTCCGCGAGCGTTCCCCGCTTCTGCTACACGCTCTGCAGTCTCCGCCTTCTTTTAGCTACGTGACGGATGTGACGCGCTTCAATCAAGAGTTCAATAAAGTTTTAAACTTGAAGGTTGGAAGTGGAACGAGTCCGTAGCGGAGGTAAGTATTCTTTGTCTATGTGCGAATGTCTATGTGCGAATGTGTGGGTGCACGGCGGAGTGGAGGTGGGGGTGCACGGCAGAGTGGAGGTGGGGGTGGGGTTTCAGGGGATGCAGGGTGTGAGTGTGGGTGCAGGACAGAGTGGGGGTGGGGGGGCAGGCCAGGGTAGGAGACTGGGTGCAGGGCAGAGTGGGGGTGGGGATGCAGGGGTTGGGGGGCAGGAGACTGGGTGCAGGGCAGAGTGGGGGTGGGGATGCAGGGTGTGGGTGCAGGGCAGAGTGGGGGTGGGGGGGGATGCAGGGTAGGGTGTGAGTGTGGGTGCAGGGCTGAGTGTGGGGGCAGGGCAGAGTTGGAGACTGGGTGCAGGGGCACAGTGCCAGGGCTGGGTGCAAAGTGCTGGGTGCAGGGTGCAAAGTGCATGGTTTAGGTATTAAAACTAGTTTGATAAATATTGTGTTTGGGTTCTCGTAACAAAATAAGAATGTTAATGTAAATTTTAAGTTGTTTTTTTAACATCCAGTTCATTAAATTTTAAATAAACGAAAAGTTTGCATATTGTTTTTTTTTTTTATCCGATTAATCGAAAAAATAATCGGCCAACTAATCGATTATTAAAATAATCGTTAGTTGCAGCCCTAGCCCACACATACACATCTATGCTAATTTATACATAGACATTCATTCTCATATACATGCAGAATATATTCCTCCACAATTGCCTGATACTGCTGATATGTGCAAGTTCTAAGGGAAAAATCGATCTAGTTTCTGGACAATGTTGAACGATCCATATTTAGGCTATAATCCATGTGGAATGCATAAGAGGGGCAAGGGGATGCTATGGACCCAGGAAGCATTCCGTTGTGAAGCCCAGCAGAATCTTCAGGCCTTTGATTAATTCCAGGAGAGACATACCAAACCTGTGATGGCCACACAGGTAAATGAGTACTAAATCCTGTACCCAGTGCTTTTGTGCTTTTTGAATGGCCTTGAGAAACAGAGAGAGCAGGAAATGTGTAAGGTCCCATCTTCCAAGCATCCTAGGACCAAGTCCTGCATTTGTCATAATGGAGATGCTGCTGGGAGGCTTCAGAATTGAACAAGAAGGAGGAATAGTCATATGGGTCCATGCTTCCATTTAGTTGAGGGAAACCAGATTTTCCCTGGATAATTAGGGAATTCCTAAATTCCCTAAAATGCTGCATCTTCTGAGCTGCAGTGAATTGATACCTCTAACATCTGACTTTCTTGCCAGTTGTACCTGCGTGAAGCAGCCAATTGCTAGCAGGAAGTGCTCCCGATGAAGCAATACAAATACTTTCTGTGCATGTAAATCCCTTTACTAAGTTTGGCAGTTTGAGTACGGTAAGCGCAAAGCTCTGGCTGAGGAAACAGGTATAAAATAAATGCAGAACCAATAACATAGTTACATTGTTCATAAAGTTGAAGTCCATAAGTTGAAGTTCATAAGTCCATCAAGTTCAACCCTTCTACCTAACCTTCCTATTCTTGATCCAAAAGAAGGCAACCCCCCCCATAAATAAGCTACTTCGAATTCTGCCATCAGGGGAAAACATTCCTTCTTGAGGCAATCAGATTTCTCCTTGGATCAAGAAGCTCTAAAATATTAATGTTATTCTATTTATATCCCTGTATGTCATGCCTTTCTAAGAAAATATCCAGACCCCTTTTGAAGGCATCTAATGTATTGGATAACACCACCTGCCTTGGCAGTGAATTCCATACCTTTATTGTCCTCACTGTAAAGAATCCCTTCCTTTGTCGTCTATGAAACCTGCGCTCTTCCAGTCTCAGAGGGTGACCTCTTGTTCTTTGTATATTTCTGTTAATGAACAGGTTGCTGAAGAGCTCCTTATATTGGCCCTGCATATATTTATATAATGTTATCATATCCCCTCTGAGATGCCGTTTTTCCAGTGTATATAAACTTTTTTAGTCTCTCTTCATAACTGGTATCTCCCAATCCCTTTATTAATTTCGTAGCCCTCCTTTAACTTTTTCTAATTCCATAATGTCCTTTTTAACATTACAGCCATATTAAGAGGAACTTGATAACATTGTGGTGTCTGGCCTAGAATTACGCCTTCAGATGACAGTTGAGTGCACAGTTGAGTAAAAATGAAAAGGCTTTATAGGAACTGTCATCTTAGTCAATGTATTTACAGACGTCATCAATAAGCCAGCAGTGGTAGAAGCAATCCACCAATCTCTACATTGCAGTAAAAAAAAAAAGAAGAAAAATGGCTTGGTAATACTATAGTAAGGATAGATACATAAGCAAGACTGTTCAACTTTTTTATCAGTAATAATCCCAAAAAGTCTTTCTTGCTTGAATTCAAAAAAGTTACACTGCTGTGCTCCTTGTTTGACAAGAACCAAGGTGGGTAAACATCCGCTATCTTCTATCCTTTGTGATTTATATTTATGAACTAGCAAAACTAAGATACTTACATTATTATGAGATTTAAACCCCTTCAGGGCTGATGTTTTTTTCAAGACCCCATCATTTTTACTATACGTTTGTTAAACCATGATTCTCCTTTTTTGTCCCCCCGGTTTAACCTTATGGATACCAGTGATGTCATGGTAATAGGCTTGGGCTCACAATTTTTTAAACTTATTTATTTTTTCTATTTACATTTAATTTTTTTGAAGAAGAAGATGAAGAGGGACAATTATTGTTCTCTCCTCTCTCTGATCTCTCAAAGAGAGCAAGCAGGACTCATAGTCTGGCATTGCTTGTTGCAATGTGTGTGATCAGCCAGCAGGGGTAATCAGTGATGCCAGCAGTGTCTGGACAGATAGATGTCTTGCTTCCTACTGTTTCAAAAAGTGGGACAGTGGGCATCTACCCGGGAAAGTGCCTGAAAGTCAAGACTGTTCTGTGAAAACTGGGACTTTTGGTATTCTATTCTCTATCGTTATGATGACTTGGAAACTATAGCCTTTTGGTAAAGGAACAAACATAAAAAGTAACTAAAAAAAATAAAACCCACCTATACATGTGTGCTACACAGTGTAACACCACATTACAGTCCAACACGTTTTGTTTCAAAACACACTTTAATTAAAATATTTATATACACTGTGTGTGTGTGTTTTGATCCACATAATGCCAGCCAGAAAACCATGGCACAAACAGTGTTCTTGTGTGGGAAGCTTGCAAAGCTCAAAGTCTGTGGACATTACTGTTAAATATTGATAGGAACGCACTTGCACTTCAGAATCTGACTCATGATACTCCTAACACAGCACATTACTACCGAGTGGCTGCAGCAACCTTGCAGAACACAGTGAGTATTTTTATGGCTCAAACTACATAATATGTATTTTTATGGCCACAATTTCAACGTAGTAACGCCATGTGCGAACTGATTTATTTTTACAGACGCTAACAACAGCTGCCCACAAAAAAGTCAAAATTTAAGAATAATCGGCCGACTAGCATTGTACAAAATCCATGTCTAAATCATGGCCCTCAGACCAAAAGGGTTTGATATTCTGAATGACAAGCCGGTGGCATATTTATAAGAGCTGCATTAGATTTGGGCTAATAAAATGTCTTTTACCAGATTGTGAAATTGAAAATTCCACCACCTTTATTTATTTATTGGGGGGGTGAACCTGTAGTCTTATGGCTGGCCATTTCAGATGACTAAATCTGTAATAAAAAGGAAGGTAAGAGTGGTGGCACAGTGTAACAGCGTCACTCCTCTTTGTGGATGAATTTTATCACTAGATATGGATAAGGTGGATTTGAGTCATCCTCCAACAGGCTTGGAATCTGAGTTCCATACCCTTCTCACCCCGGATGCGATCCAATTTTTGGTTGAACTTACATGTGCATTTAATGAAGATGTTGATAAGGTGAGTTGTTTTTAAACCTATGCTATACTTGTTTTTTTGAGGTAGATCCTTCCATTTCCATTATATGACGTAACAAATTGACTTACAGAAACCACATTTGAGGAGGGCCCTGCTGAAACAAGCTTACGATCTAGAGTCCCTGATGTTATCATGCATTGTTCACTTAAGTCCTAGCCAACTCAATAAGTGTCCGCTGCAAAAAAAAGCTTGTCTGACCCTGTATAGTGCATAATTAAAACACTTCATATAATCTCACACACCAGTTTTATCCTCATTATAAACCTATCCTCATCTGGACGCTCTTCTTTCTTCCTGACATCTGCCTTCTCTCCTGCTCTCCCTACTCTGTTCTATACATTCTTCCTACCATTGTCTCTTTTATCGGCTAAAAAATGTACATTGTGTTATCACAATTGAAGAATGGTGTGTGTATGAGTGTGTATGTGTGTTTAAAACAGTGTAAAGCTTTATTATTGGAATTTTCCGCTTTGGTATCAACAGTTCTTGTATTTTACAAAGCAGCAGTGTAATGTAGGGTAGGTTTTTTTAAAGTATAATTAATGATGAGATATTAATCACATAGCATAAGCATTGTATTTAGGTCTTCACGTCATAACATGTAAATGCAAAATGAATTGACTTCCAAGAAATATGATTTTATAATAGTTAATATTTAATATTTATAGATTTTGTGGCATCGCATTTCTCGGAAAGTTCAACTTGATCTGACCAATAATTATCCTGATTTTGCTCTGGAGAATTCCCGCATTAGAAGTGATTTACGCTGGAAAGTGTCCCCTGTTCCAAGAAGGCTGGAGAAAAGGCACGTGGATATTGGGGACACCGCACCGTGCAAAACCGAACGCTTCCACAAAGCTTTGCTGTCTTCTGCACAAGGCGTTCAGGTACTCTGAAAAGAAGATGTTTTTCCTCAACTATTGAAAGTTAAAACAAAGACAAGAGTTGTGTGATAAATCTTCTCTTCCAACCATTGTATCTGCATTGGGTTAAAGAATTAAAGGGACAGTTTGCTCTGCCTGTCAGCACCACTACTTTGTGAGTACTTTAATATGCATTCTTTAATGGGTATTGAAGAAAGCTACATCTCTACAGCTGCCCTCTTCCTACATAGTCCAAAATTTGTGCCACTGTTTGACTGCCAATCAGTGGCATATATAAGTGTTTAATTATATTTAAGCCCTTAGCTTTCACCTAATGTGTTCACCAAGCCTGATCGGAAGGAAAAGTTAAATAAGAGCCACAAAGCCACAGCACCCCAACTTGTGTAGGTCATACAAAAGGGTGTCCATAACCTTCTGCTCATGTTCTGTCATGTTGATAACCTTTGGCTTGCGGTGCGGTATAATGGAAATATAAATTAGACATGAGGCACTCTAGTGAAATCTTGCCTCCGCTATCTTTTAAGATAAAATTATCTTAAAAGATCTTAACCTGCTTTGTTTGGAATAAGGATGCAAAAAGGATAGAAACATACAGGTATGCAAAAAGGTTAAACACATTACAGAAAGGAAGACATGTATTTAAAAAGAGCATAGATGCTGGGAGCATAAATACCATTCTAAAACTAGGAGAATGGAAGGCTTAGAAGGTGGTAGATATGTGGAATGGGATTCTGGTTGGGGTGGTAGAGGGCAATGTATTGTGGAAAATAAACATGCATGTAGTGCCGAAAATAAACATGCATGTAGTGCCAAACATAGGGTTTATAGGGCTATAGGCAAGAGATGTTTCAGGCATTCTCCCCCTACATAAGATATCCTCAACATAAGACAAGGACCACATAATGCTTGAGGTCTTAGAGTAGGTAAAAAACAGACAGACTTCAGTTGAGTGTTTCGTATCTGCTTTAAAATTCTGTGTCTCCGGCTTATAAAATACTGACGATGTGGTATAGGACTCCGGTGGCTCTCAGCAGGATGGGACTGGGGGGTGATCCGACGTGCTGGAGGTGTGGGGTGGAGAGGGGTACCTACCTACATGTCTGGTGGAGTTGTGGTCGCCTTCAGCCCTTTTGGGCTGGTGTGTTCCGTTGCTTGGAGGAGGTCTCGGGGGAACCGGTCCCGCTGTCCCCGGGATTGGGTCTTCTTCTTCATTCGGGGAGATCTTTGGGTCAAATGAAACGCTCGGTCATCCGCCATCTTCTCAATGCGGCCCGTAGTCTTATCCCACTTTATTGGCGGCGCGCCGAGGTCCCTACTTTGCGTCAGTGGGTGTCCCTGGTGGAGGAGATACGGGGCATGGAAGAACTGGTCCACCTGGCCACCGATAGGATGGAGACTTACACCGGGACATGGGCATGCTGGCTGTCCTTCCAATCCTCACCTGTTTTGGCCTCATTGCTTCGGCAATAGATTCTTCGCTAGCTGCTTACCCTTTTCCTTCCTTCCTGCCTGCCTATTCTCTGATGCTTCCCTACGCCTCTCTTGTCCCCTCCTTCACCGATCCCCCCTCCCCCCTTACCAATCCCCCCCCTTTTTTTTTTTTTTTCTTTTCTTTTCTCCTTCCTCGCCCGTCTATGTTCTCCTCCTTTCTGTCTTGTGTGTTACATGTTTGTCTTGGTCTGTCTGTCCCCCCCCTATACCTTTTTTTTTTTTTTCTCTCGCGATGTCCGGGGCGTGCAGCGACTTCAATTTTGTGTTTACTTTTATGGGCTCGCCACTGCACATTGCTCCACAACTCCTGTTTCTTGTCTCAGAGGAGAGGTGCGGTCCTTGCAAGGCCCCTCTGTATGATCACCTCTAGTCCTCAAGCCCCTACCTGCTTAGGGGACAATGTCTTTTCTGATATCGCCCTGTTTACATTTTGTTTTTTATATTGCTCTTGATGTTTATTGTACTTTATTCTAAAAAACGTAATAAACTTTAATTTACCTAAAATTCTGTGTCTCAAGAAAATGGGCTGAAGAATCCAATGTATTGTAGTTCGCCATTCTCTCATGAAGTGTCACACAGGTACAAGAAAGTTGAGCCAAAGTAATACAGAATAACTAATTATATGCCTTTTTCCATTTAGGTAGATTTTGATGATGGTAATTGTCCAACTTTCTTCAATCAGATCAAAGGAATATTTAATATATACCAGGTTGTGTACGACAAGGTTCCAGGTAAGTTATTTAGCTATAGGGTTGATGTCTGTCCCACGCAACATTTAACTTAATCTTATACAAACCGATAATAAAAACACAGAAAAACACTCCAAATTACACCTTAGAGGATCTTAGCCCTATTCTGGATTGTTTTATTTTCTAGTAATCATTGCCCCTTCATACACCATCAAAACGCTACACAATTGTACAAGGCAACAGATAATACTAAAATTCTAACATTTTAGGATAGTACTTCTGTGTTGTCGCATTATACATACTTGCAGTATGGACAAAAGTATTGGGACAACTGACCATTACACCAACAGGGACTTTGATTATAAGTGTACCACTATATGGACAAAAGTATTGGGACACACCTCTTAATTATAAAAATCAGGGTTTGGGACCCTTACTTCCAGTGAAGGAAAGTCTTAATGCTTCAGCATACCAAGACATTTTGGCCAATGTTATCTTCAAACTGTTGGAGCAGTTTGCAGAAGGCCATTTTCTATTCCAGCATGACTATGCCCAGTGCACAAATCAAGGTCCATAAAGACATGATTGGATGAGTTTGATGTGGAAGAACTTGACTGAGCCCCACAAAGCCCTGACCTCAACCCCATTGAATACCTTTGGGATGAACTGGAATGGAGATAGCGAGCCAGACCTTCTCATCCAACATCGGTGCCTGACCTCACAAATACTCTACTGGATGAATGAGCAAAAATTCCCACAGAAACTCTCCAAAATCTTGTAGAAAGCCTTCTCAGAAGAGTAGAAGCTGTTATAACTGCAAAGGAGGAACCAACTACATTATATTAATGTCTATGTATTTAGAATGAGATATTATAAAAGCCCACGTTGGTGTAATGTCAGGTGTCCCAATACTTTTGTCCATAAAGTGTACATGACCTTAATATCAGTAATATTATTTATTGCTAGTTAATGGTTATACTAATGTCTATATGTATATATTATCTCTCAGGCATACCCCCAATTTCCAAAGCTCCTGTATTAATGCTTAGACCAAGGGCATGGAACATGGTTGAGCACAACATGCTGGTAATGTATTCATTGCCCCTTGCTAATATGAAATAATCTGTTTCTAATAGAACTGTAAACAAAGAGTAAGGGAGTCATTAAAATATAATATTAATTCCAAAAGTAAGATTTAAAGCCAAAAAGAAAACATAGAACAACATACTATTCATTGGATGAACTAAAGCAGGTCTTTTATCAGATTCTACATTTTGCTTGTGTATACACTAAATAAACTTATACAAATTAAAATAAACTATATAACTATTAAAAACCCACCTCATGTGGATACCATGTGGGAAATTAGCTTTTCTTTCTTTTGTCTGGATCTACTTGTTTATTCCTCCCCATTCAGTTATCTTTCCATTATTGTTACTTTTCAGACAGACTGTGTAAAAGTTGGTCAAAAAAGGGAAATAACATGAAGACAGAAATCAGGTGGATAATACTACCCCACCAGTCTGAGACACAAATCTTCCACAATGTTTACTATTCAAGTAAACAACAACCAACACTAATTCCACTGATTGCCAACAAAAACAAAAGTCATTCTTGTGTTTGAATTTAGTTAAAAGCTGTTGTTTAAATTGGTTATATGTCATTTTAGAATTCTTGTGGTCTTCCAGGAGCTGCCTTTTGGTAAATGAAACATCTTTACCATCTTACATTTGCCGACAGGTAAATGGCAGGGAAATCCCAGGCCCCTTGTTTGATTACGGTTTGCTGATGTTCCATACTGGAAGAAGACTATATGAAAGTGAAAGTGGCCCTTTCTTCTATTTATCTAAGGTATTTCTCTAGCCAACATTAATGACATTAAAGATAATTACCATCTTCTGGCCTTCATTTGTCATCGAGGCTCCAGTACTCGATATTTAAGACAGGGTGGTAGTGGTGGTGGGGGGGGTTGATTAAGGGATATGTAGTGGTCTACTGAGATGTGATCTGGGAGATTTGTGTCAGGTCTAAATTGGACAGTGCAAAAATTGTGAAATATTTTTCAAGCAATGCTGTAAGTGTTAAAGTATAAAGAATGTATTATTATGTTAAAGGATGTTTTTGTACAGCTCTGAAAGTCTTTACATACTCTATCACACTCAAAGAGATGCAGGGGTGGATCAAGACCCTGGGACAACATTGTTACAAAGGGCCCTCTTCACAATATATATATATATATATATAAATATATACATATATATATATTGTACCTTCCAACATTCAGGACACCTGTGATGGGAGTGCGGGTAGAAGTAGTGAGGAGGTGTGATCAGGCACAGAGGAGCACAATAACACCCAGACCTCTGGTCTATCATATTCAGGGAGCCACCTTGGAGCGCGCAGTGGAGGTCTACACTGCAACAACACAGCTACCCAATATTTATATGGGTAAATGTGGAATAAAATATGTTATCTGCACAATCCAATTCATAAACCAATTTTCTGCTCTTTCTCATACTCATACAAGAGGGATTGTGGGGCAGGAAAGAGAGAGAGGAATTTAGGTTGCAAGGTCTAATTAGACAGGGACATTTTGCATTTATGTTTTATTTTCCTTACATTGTTCATGTACAAAAGGTAGAGCTTAGCGGGACAGCAGGATAGAGTGGCAGAATATGGACTGTCCTGCGCAAAACAGGACAGTTGGGAAGCATATATATTATGGCATATATTTCTACTTGTACCCAGGTGAGCACACAGCAACTTTGCAGAAAACATGACTGTATTCTGTATTCTCTGCCTTCAGAATAAACCTTTGTGACTAGTACGTGACTAGCAGGCATCTGAGGGATAATCAAGTAATACAATGGCCATTCTGTTTTAGAAAACTTTGTCTCATTTTTGGAACTTACTTTTGTGTTAATTTCCTTTAGGTGGAGAGTTTTCTAGAGGCCAGACTTTGGAATAAAATATTTGTCTGGACTGAGGAAAAGGTGAGGGTCTATATGACTAGCTTGTTAAGGGATTCATTTGAACAATATGTAAAATGTATGAAAAATGTTTTGCACCTTCTTTTTTATAGTGGCTACATATTTGCCCTCACTCCATTACTCGATAAAAATGTCTCTGGAACCAAAATTACAAATGGCGTCTAGTTGATTGTAGATACGTCATCAGTGGCTTCCTCTCATCTGCTTCTTGAATGGGTTGATCACATCCACAAAGAACCATCATATATGCTGAACTTTAAACAAAACTAGACTTGTGCATTCGTCTTCGGGCGAACATGAAAACGTTGAGAAGACAGCGGCGGTAAAGCGTAGGCAAAGACGAAGACAAACACCACGAAGATCTTCGTGATCGTCTTCGTCTTCGTCTACCAGTCTCTCCCCTTCTAACTTACCTTGGCATCGCGGCAGTTCACGGAAGTGGAAATCCGCAGGTTCACTGTCACAGGTTACAGGGCAGTGCGAATGAGTCTATTGGTCGCCTACAGGGACCTCCTCTGGCATCAACCAATTGGTTGATGCCAGATGAAGACCCTGCAGGTCACCAATAGGCTCACTCGCACGGCCTTTGTAACCCCTGACAGCGAACCTATGGATTCGCTTGCACGGCCCTTTAACCTACGGATTTCCACTCCCGTTATCTAACGCAGCATCGAAGGGGTTAACGGGAGCGGAAATCCGTAGGTTAAAGGGCCGTGCAAGAGACCAATAGGTTCACTCGCACGGCCCCTTAACCCCTTAAGGTGCAACAAGTGCACCAGGAGCCTAAAAGTCTGTACGAGCGACCAACAGAGTCGCTCGTACAGACTTTTAAAACCCCAATGCTGCAACTTACCCTGCAGATGCCACTGGTCTCCCTGTTCTATCAGCTAAATGTCCGTACAAGCGACTTTATTGGTCGTTCGTACGGACATTTAACTGATAGAACAGGGAGACCAATGGCATCTGCCGGACAAGTTACAGCACCAGGAGCCTAAAAGTCTTTTAAAACCCCAATGCTGCAACTTACCCGGCAGATCCCACTGGTCTCCCTGTTCTATCAGTTAATAAATGATAGAACAGGGAGACCAATGGTATCTGCCGGACAAGTTACGGCACCAGGAGTTTAACAGTCTGTACGAGCGACCCTATTGGTCGCCAGCAGGGGGCTCGTCTGCCATCAACCATTGGCAGACGAGCCCCCTTCTGACGACCAATAGAGTTGCTCAGACGAACATTTAAACTCCTGGCGCCAGAGCTGCTGCGGTACGCGTTAACCCCGTATTAACCCCTTAACCGGAAAAAACGAAGAAAAACCGAACACGAAGAATGTCCACGAATATTCGCCCGAAGAGAAGACAGGAACAGGCGAATATTTGCGGAATACGAAGATTTTTTTTCCCCCGAAGACGAGCACGAAGAGGAACACTAAGAGCCCCCTGGTGCCCAAGTCTAAACAAAACAGCTAAAATAAAACAGCTTCATATATGTGCCACTAGAAGAGACATGGTATAAATATTCTATATAAAAATATTGACACCAGTATCTCTTGGACACATAGCTATGATTGTTTTATTTGATTTTGGAATCTGTTATTATTAAGCTATTGGACAAAGCTATTCCTTGGCTCATATGAGGTCTTTCAAAACAAATGTATAGGATCCTATCACCTTATATGTAAAATAAAGTCGGAGGTAGGGTAGCAGCAAGAAATACACGGGGGCAATACCTGCCAAGTGGCCCAGTTGAAAAAAAATGTTTAATATGCACTATTCATGTAAATGCTGCCTATAGTCATGGTTACTTTTGACACTCTTGTGGCTATATGTGGCATTGCAAGCAAAACTAGGGTGACCACATCAGCCATGTTTTCCAGGACACGTATACGTTTTACATATGGATGACCAGCACAGGTAAAGTGCTGCCTTGCAGTATGTGGGATGTATAGACTCATGGAAGGGAACCAATTAGTCAGTTATACGTCATCAATACTGCAGGGCAGCACTTTATCTGGGATGATCAGCAATATGTAAAAAAAACATGGCTGATGTGGTCACCCTAAGCAAAACAGTGTCCCAAAATCAATTACAGCAACCCAGGAGGCAATTGCCCACCGACCCACTTGCCAGCCCTCCCCTGGACACAGTGTACTTCAAAGTTCTCTTTATCTTTTATCACATAGTTACAGCTGCCCATCGGAAGCATTAAGGCAACGGTTCTAATAGAGAGCGTGCTAGCTGCCTTTGAGATGGAGGAAATCCTATATGAATTAAAAGAACACTCAGCGGGACTGAACTGTGGCATATGGGACTACGCTGCCTCCTTTGTTAACAAGTTTGGTGAGGATGTTGGTTATCATATATGAACAAGTTTTGTTGTATTGTTGTTACTTTTTTCATTTATGTTTTTCATTTTGAAAAATATTAGGCCACCGATTGGAATTTTTGTTGCCTGATCGCAGTAAATATGTGAATATGGAAAAACTGTTCCTTAAAAGTTACATGGATTTGTTGGTTCAGACATGCCATCGTAGAGGAGCACTGGCCACCGGAGGGATGGCTGCTCTCTTACTACCAGAGAACAAAGAAAGTGAAGAGTACCAAAGCATAATGGAAGCTGTCACAAGGTGCAAAATATATTTTTACAGCTAACAATCAGTCATAAGCAGGACCGGACAGGGGATGACTAGAAGGCCCTGTCAGCAGCCACCGAATGATGTATGTATCCAGCTGGCAATTTAGCTCATAAGGGAGAAGAAAGAAAAATCTTTCATGACTCCATGGGCAGTTAGAATAAATCCCTGAATCGTCAACCTTTAAATTACTATAGACCGATCTTCCTGAAAAGCAATCCAGTTTATTCTTAAAAGCATCCACACCGATAGGCAGTGAATTCCAGAGCTTTACAGCTCATCCTGAGAAGATCATCCTTCAAGTAAACCAGTATCGGCTGTGATGCCAGCCTCTCCCCGTATTCAGGAAGCAGGAGAATAATGTTTAGTGGTTTTGTAAATGGTAAAAAATAACATGAGACTGTATGTAAAGCTTTTCTACAAATTTAGTAATGCCTTCAAAGTGTATTATAAATATATATAATGCTCTATCTGTGATTTCTAGGTTAAAATTGTTTGAAATCAAGGCAGGAGTGGATGGTTTTATGGTGTATGACATTGACCTGGTTGCACCTATGCAGGAGGTATTACACAGTTTGTTACTGTATTAAGTATGTGCATTTCCTTTTTTATTACATTGTATGAATGCAGGCAAAATTACAGTTTCTACTATATGAGAGAACCATTCTAAATGTTAAAATATTACATTTAATATATTACATTATAAAATATTTTTGAGAACAGAATTTCTGCATAATTACCTCCCAGTCTATTAATTTGTAACTGATCATTATTTACATGTATATGACAAATTACAGCTTTGGCTGATGAATGCTGATTGCTTTATGCCCTTGATTTAGCTTTTTCAGTTGCAAACCAAAGGGCCCAATCAGTTACACGTCATTCCAGATGTTTCCATATCACGGTCTGATCTGCTTGCAATGCCTGCTGTAAGTACAAAACATTCTAGAATAATATGCCAGTATTGCTGTCCCTATGGGCGTATGGGGTCCAAGGGGACTTAACTTTTGCGAGGCCCCTTATTGGTGACAACATCACGTAACATACTGTTAGGTTCCAAAAAAAGGCATAAAGCTCAATAACAATTCTAAGATGTCCTGCACCTTGTGTATTATATATAATAGTACATAGTAGTTAATAAATACCATATTATATTTCAACTTACTTGCCTGCTTGTGGCTTTCCTCCTAATATGAGTGGTGCCACTTGGGCAGCCTGTATGTGTACCTGCCTATGCAGTGTCTTGTGCAACTGGAAAAGGCGGCAATGAAATATATTCTGCCTTTTGCACTATACACTAATAAACACACTCACTCCAACACCATAGACTTACACCTATACACATACTCTCTCCCTCTCTCCTAGGCACCACTCATTTAGGCTCACCCCTGACACTCCACCACTTACATCATAGACTGATACACTCACTCATGCTGACACCATACAATAACATATATCCACTCTAACACTATGCAGTTTCACACTCATAACCTAACAGAATACAGCCATACCTATGCCAATTCCAAACATTAATGCACACACAATAACACCATATATTTTTACACACACTCTTTCTACACTATACACACACATACAGTATATACAGACACTCACTCTCCCACTCTTACAGCTCCCCTTCTATGTCTCTCCCTCAGCTCTTCTCTCCCTGCTCTCCTCCCTCTTACCACACAGGGAGCCTTTATCTCTGTGCGAGCTTCCATGCTTCTTCTTTATATATCTAAAATAATTAATGCTGCAATTTCCACTTGATAGGGAGGCGTCACTTTGTATGGACTGAAGTATAATATTGCTGTTGGTATTCAGTTCATTGAAGCATGGCTCAAAGGTAAGCTGCAGACCACAAAACCGAACATGGGCTCAGATTTAAAGACTCGGAATTTTGTAAAATGCCCTTCTAGGGTTACTAGAATATACATCACTGAGGCTGCAGGCTACAAGGAGGAAGCTGACCTCTACACCAGCCGCAGGTAGCCTGCAGGGAAGTCTTCCATTATGCTAGTAGGCCAGTCAGACTTTGCTGGGCAACACCTTGCAGATGCCACTTAGCAGCATGTCTTGTGTATCCACCCAATATGGCAACACTGTTACTTCTGTCTTATCGTTACTTCCGCAAAGTCTAGGTTCTTTAACGTGACATATTTTTTTTTAGGTGAAGGACACTTCTTCTACTGTGGGAAGGTGGAGGATTCAGCCACTGCAGAAATATCCAGATCCCAGGTATAGTAAGAGTCAGAAATACCCATAAGTGCCTGCGCTGAGCCAATGGCTGTTAATACATCAAGAGAAGTTTGATCGAACCCTGCTGTGCACCTCTGTCTAGTACATGCAAAACCTTCACCACAGTTTTCTATTGGACCACGCCAGATAACAGTGTCTGTAAGACAACCAGTAATCCATATCCCATGAGATGGAACACATCTCATGGGATATTTCATGTGCTTTTCATCAGCTTTTGAAAAGAATTGCCTTTTTAGTCTTTTTTATTTATGTTTGGACTGTTTGCTTTTGCCTGGACTTTTAATTTTGTGAATTATTCTTCCAAGCTAAATTGCTAGAAAATCAATAGCAATCTGTTTTCTCTTGCATCCATGCCCATACATGCCACCTATCATGTAATTGCTCATAGCCATGTGTAATGCATTCTGCGAGACACAGTAAGCTTGTGTATGGGCCGGTGTGTAAGAGCAGTATAGGAACTTTATTATATGTTTGGTGTTATATTAATAACTAATATATCTGTGTAATCAATTCACTGGTGCAAAACCATGTACTTGATTGGTGGGATGAAGGAATGTTTTTGTATTAATAAATTCTACCTATTTAGGAATAGTGCCCTGGAGTGCTTTTTTTGGTAAAAGTTATGCTATGGTGGTCTGCTCAATTTCTTCAACATCACAGTATTCATTTAATAATTTTATGAAGAGTATGCTTTTCAAGACTGTACAAACTCAGTGACATCTTGAGATTTCCCAAGGATATGTTATTGAGCAAAGGCAGGGAGTGTGTGTTTTACAATCTGTAATATAGGCCGCACTTTTTCCCCCCACTTTAAGTCTTTAAAGTGGGGGTGCGGCTTATATTCAGGGTCTAGCGCCCGACGCCCGGGACATGAAGTTCCGGGCAGGCAGCAGGGTTAGGATACAGATCCCCCGCAGCAGTGCAGGGGACCTGCATCCTACTCTCTGATACGCTCAGACAGCCTCCCCTACCAGCACTTCCCAAGGGGGGAGTGCCAGCACGGGAGGTTGTCTAAGCGCATCGTGCAGACGTTCACCGGCAGCAGCGATGCTCGTAGACAGCCTCCGCTGCAGGCACGTCTGCACGATGTGCTTTAACAATCTCCCCCCGTGGGAATTCCCGGCAAAGGAGATTGTTAAAGCACATCGTGCAGACGTGCCGGCAGCGGAGGTTGTTTTTTACGTGCATTGCCGCAGCCGGTGAGCGTCCGCACGATGTGTTTTACCTCTGCCGCCAAGACTTACCAGAGCAGACTCCTGGGTGTCTTGCGGGGCCGGCGGGGGACATCTACGCAATACACGTATCCAACTCAGCGGATGTGCCGGCACCGGAAGTTGTTTACGCGTATTGCGTAGATGTCCCCCGCCGGCCCCGCAAGACATCCAGGAGTCTGCTCTGGTAAGTCGGGGGGGGCAGAGTGGCAGCATATCTCGGGGGGGGGGCACAGAGTGGCAGCATATCTATTAAAAAAAACTTTTTCTTTAAAAAAGCACCAAACTTTTAGGGTGCGGCCTATATACGGGGGTGGCCTATATCCGAGCCAATACGGTATATATTGGAGACATTTCCGAGATTCTAGAAGCTTATAGATATATTGCCTGCGCCTCTGCCGTGCTGATGCACTGTTGTGCGGCAGCATGTGTGGTCTGCCCGAACAGCCTAGGTAGCTTTACATTTACAACGTACATTTGTGGGCCTATAGGTCTGGCAATGGATAAGGCATCAGGTCAAGTTAGAAGATGACAACAGAACAGTTACAAGAAGCCTGGTCCATGATCTGACAAATGAAGTGGTGTTACAGCTAGAAGAGGCATTTGGTGCATCTGAAAGGTGAGGACTCAACAATCACTCTTAACTAATCTTTCCAAAATACTGAAGAAAACAGAACCTGAGAAGTTTCATGAATCTTGACCTGTGCATTTCATTGCAGCCAAGTGTTTTAACACCGTTTTCACACTGTAAACATGGTTGGGTGGCCGCGTACATACATTAGTGCGGGTAAACAGGAGGGGCTGAATTTGTTTATTACAACAAATGTAATCTCCATAGGCCAAATATGAACAAATAAACAGTTTGCTTATTAACAAAAAAGGGGAAAACCCTCCAATGTGAACTACAATGCCCTATTCGTTTATTTTAAATAGCGACTGAAGCATAGAAGTGCTATAATTGTTTTTCATTCTGTTTCTAGGGAGAAACGCAGGCTCCACACAGCAGCTGAAATCTTTTTGGAAATTGTTCAGAAAAGGGATTTTCCCGAATTCATCACAACTTACTTGAATTTGGAGCATATGTTTTTATGTGGCAATTATTAATCCCATCTAGGATAAAACAGGGTATGTGTTTTGGTTCAGTGCTGTAGTTATGCGGGTTGCAAGGATGCCAATATGTCAATATACGTGCTGATTTCTGTCAATGGTACAATTATATCTGAGCCACGATAACCTAGATCTCCTGTTCTTTCTACCCACACAGTAACACGATTAGCGGCAGAGGTTTCCTTTGGAGTACATCCGTTATAGGACAGAGAAAAAAGGGGGCTTATTAAGATACCCTTTCAATCTATAAAAAGAAATTACCTTAGTAGCAGAATATTAAAGACTGTGCCTAATGGCGTAAGACGTAATATCTTTACCCAAGACATTTGTAAACGAGCCAACCCTGAGGAACTTGACATCACATCTACAATCCGGCCGCTTGCTCTTGCCATAGTGATATGTGAAGACTAACAACTATATTTCCAGCTGTGTATTAAAACTGGCATTTTCTGAAAAGGGGTTAATACCCTGTGGCTGACATCTGCGATATTACCTTATTATAATTATTCTTTGTGTCTGAAAGATTGCACTTTAACCCATGCATGGAGACATTGAGCGTCCGTAAAATAATCTTCCCTAGAGCGCCACCATTTATTATAAAGTACCTTCACTCCAGCCAAGTCTCGTGTCAGACCTGAACAGTGAACTCCGCTATGCCACCGGCTGTTTAAATTACTCAGAAGTGTTTTTCAAAAGGTTTTATTGCATTATATTTGGTACCTTATGTTTGACAAGAAAAAGGAATATTACATGTGTAATTGCAGGAATAAGAAGCTGGTCTGGTATTGGAAGAAAAAAAAAAAGTCTGGTGCTCTTTTATCACAAAGTATGGAGCCTGTCTGAAATACTTAAGCACAAAACTGATCTCTTAAAAAAAAAAAAAATAAAAAAAAAATAGAATGGCTTCAAGTATTACAAACCTGTGAAACTGGAAATGAAATCCAGAGGTATCTAATCGGCAGTACACCTTATCTGCATACACACAACATGAACAAGGCCCTTCGGGGAGGACCGCCATTTAAAAGTCCGTAAGACTAACAAGAAGTCGCCGGCACAAAACCCAACTGCTTATGAAACACCTTGCCTGTCTTTAGTGGAAGAAAAACAAGGCAGATTTCCAAAGGAAAAAAAAAAAACTTGTTCATTTTAAGCCGTGACAGTGCAGGATTTATTTTGGTACTGGCAATACATTTGGCAAAAAAAAAAAAAAATTGTATTCAGGATTCTTTCTTGAGTATCAATAGGTTATTCTAAAATTGTTAGATTTAATAATAAAAAAAAAAATCTGTAAAAGCACAATGAACTAACTATCCAAAGAATTTCTGGATACAGATATCCCTCTATTCTAAGGACAGTTATGGTAAGTTCGGTGCTCCCACACAGAGAAAGAATTGGGGGGGGGGGCGGGTGCTTGAAACAAAAACTTTTAAACACTTAAACACTTTCAGCTTTAGGCCTTTAAACTGCATTTCATGTGGAGTACATAAGAAAAATCAGGAATGGACAGAAGCCAAACTCCAAACATCTGCTGTGCTCCATTAAAAGAAAAAAAATCCAGTGCTAAAACAGCAACTTAAATCCCTGCAACGTCTGAGGAGTCTGCTCTGCTAGCAACCGCCGGCACCTCGGAGACTGGTGGGAGTGTGCTGTCCATGATCGGTAATCTCTAAAAGACAAAACGCTTACCAATATTTCTGCCACACACCTGCTCTGACTACTGTAACGGCAATTCTCCCTCGCTTTTTTTTTTTACATTTTTTTTTAAAAACAGGGTAACTATTCAGATTATGTTTCCCTCTTCACATCTCTTAGCAGCAATTTTTGAAGGTGTTTCTCACGTATATCCTGTATTACATTAGGTATTTAGTATATAGAAATCTTCAGCAGGGTATAAAAAAGTAAAACAATATTTAAAGGCAACAATATTTTTTTACTCCTTTCATTCTCCACATAAGTTACAGAGCAATACAGCAGGTGCGTGACAAAAATATTAGATAGTTGATATGGTCCAATGTCTGTTCATTAGACGTTCGTTCACATTTCATTGGCCAGTTCCTCTTGTTCTGCAGAACTATCGCCATTAATTGTGACAGTCATGTCCTCTTCAGATCCAGGTGGCAAGAAAGCTAAAGCATAAGGGAATAGCTTGTGGCAGCTGGCTCGATAAGATTCAGCAGCCTCTTTGCAGTCTAAGCTGCCATCGCGTAAGGCTTCTAGTACGTCTGTACAGGTCTGCAACACACAAAAAATAAGTAAAAACCATGGATAATTAGCACATTCAAATTCACATGCGATCAACAGAATAAGCTCTTCTTAACCCCTTGAGAAGCCAGAGTGGGCACTTTTGACGTATTAGACCAGTATTTTTTTTTTTAAGGATCAGGCTAGGTGGCATGTTGGCCAGCTGATCTTGCAATAGTTCAGCAGGCAGCATGCTAGCTATTAGTTACTATGCTAGCAAACAGCCATATCAGATTGCCTGCTCCATGCATCAGCAAGCAGATTTCATTTTACTTTTATTCTTACAGAAGCTTTTGATCAATCCCTTTTCAGCAGCTCTCTCTTTACTACACATGAAGCCAGCTTGTTGAAGTGTAAATACCAGGCTTTTCTCTTTGTGCGTACACCAACATGAGAGACTCGCAGCAGAGAGGAAAGGGAACGCTATCCACTAGGGTAGCAGTTGAAGGATGACCATCTAAACTACAGAAACTATTTTACAGCGTTTGCCATATAGAGCGCGCAGAATCTGGCTCAGTATGTCGGTTATGTACAGAGTCATCGCATTTATATTCAGTGTAAGAACAACCATTTACTTTTGCTTCCCTAAACAGATTTGCAATTAGACTCAGATTGTCAAACTGTGCAGGTTTCTAGAAAAAACCCAAGAAAACTGGTCTAAATGAAATTTACAAGACATATGTTCAGAGACAGTGTTCCCATCAGTATGGATTATTTAGAGCAACGACGTTATAGTGAAAGTTTTTACCTGAAGACTTCTATTATCCAGGGTTTCATCAAGGGCTGTAGCCAGCTCGACAGCTTGTTTCTGGCTTGAACTATCCAGATAATACATCATCTTGGCAGCTGAAAGCAAATATTTACATTTACTAGCGTTTCCAGATTTTATAGATGTGCATAAACACAACACACAATCAAGAAAACAAACAAGGAGCAAACGATACAGGATGCAGAGTTTTTATTGTAAGCGAGATGGTTTACAGAATGTGCTGGCGCAATGTGAACAGATCATTACAGCTCCTATCCTTAATATTCATATACGTAGACAACATATCAGCTATTGTCATAGAAGCAAACATGTCCTCTGGTACCGTATGAGATGTGCCCATACAAACAAACGGCTCCCACCCTACCGTTACAGTAGGTTACCTGCTAGTCTGTGGGGTATCGACTTGGAATTTTCTTTCAGGAAAGAGTTGTTAAAATTTTCTGGACTTGTTTCTCCAAAGAGTCTGTTCATTTCATGCTTTAATACTGTTCTAATAGATTCGTTGAGTTCTTTGCTATCGGATACTGCAAGTACAAGCACAAGAGCAATAAGTTTGAGCATTACCAACTGAATAGAGCCATATGGTCGACAAGAGCTCAATGGGGTACCCATCGACCAGAGGTGCTGTTAACCAAATCATTCCTAAATAAACGCACCAACATGTAGTCCAAGGTGCAGATTAGCCATGTCCATTACTTTCATATGAAAAGTGTATGAGCGCCCAGATGACTGAACTTGTAAGCAGTTAAGACAAGGCAATAATTACAGCAGGTTTGACTTTGGATATTAAAGAACCAAAGCAGAACCTAACGCCAGGAGTATGCAATCTGCAGCCACGAGGGAGAAGGAGCACACAGGACATTTTTACGTGCCAATTCACCAACACAAGTCAATAAAAGTAAATGGTAGCCAGCCGAGTAGGTACTGCAGGGATGATTAAACCTACCTGCGCAGAAGAAGCGGATCAGACACTGGTGAAGCCAAGGGTGGTTGGGATCCATGCCAAATGCCCTCTTCACAGATTGCAACATCAACAGGAACTTTTCTAAAACGCAGAATCCCGGGTTAGCAGCCAATGAGCGTATACATACGGTTTTTTAACCCCTTACAGCCTGGGTCAAATTCAAAATGAGATGGGAACAGGCAAACAACCAGGATATATCTTAAATTACAAGTCTTATCTGATGCTCCTTTTTTATCATTTAGTGTTTTATTACTGAACCTTTAACTGCTTACCTTTCCTAAAGTAAATTTCAAAGGCATACAGATGGGTCTCAATCTTGTTCTTCACCAGATTCTTTAAAGGCATTAAAAACTTAATGGCTTCTTCCAGCGGGCTGTCAACCTGAAAAATGTGTGCAGAAACATGGTGTGTAACATGGTAACAGCGACTACTCCTGATGTATATAGAGGTTAGCATCTTTTAGATGAGTATATTCCTTGGTTATACAATAAAAACAACTTATGTAGTAATATTTATAAACATACTAGCCAATTCTATGCAGATACCGATATCCATATAATTTCAACAAAAAATTAAAAAAAAACAACTTTTCTATAGTGCCAAAAATCAAACTAAAATGTGTAAATTACATACATTTTATCAAGTACACAAAGAGGGAGTTGGCAGGAGAGTTACAATTTTAACTTGTATGCTTCACTTTTCCTTTTGAAAGGCCAACCCCTGTAAGTGTATGGGCCAAGAATGAGTTGGATTGCCCTATATAAAGCATATTACAAATGAGTGAGGTTTCTCCAAAGTCACCTCACTGATTGGGCTATGCATTATACAGGTCCTGCTCAGCCCTTCTTGCGGATACGTTTATTGGCCTCGTCAGTGTGGTACGGTTGGTATTCCTCTCCTTTACACTCGGGGAGATCTTCAAAGGGTGAAATATAAGAAACATCCGAGATGCTCGCCAAGCATAGCTAAAGATATGTTTATGTTAGGGTCAGACCCACAGCCAATGCTCAGAAATACCTTGGCCAGCTTTTCCGGAATAAGCTCTTCCTTCGGTCCCCCTATTTCCTCATCATCATCTTCCTTTTTCTTCTTCTGGTTCCGCTGCTGCTTCTCTTTCTCGGCATTCTTCTTCTCCTCCTCTAACTGGGCTTTCTTCTGTGCTCTTCTCTGCTTGTTACGAAGTTTTTTAAGTTCTTTGTCAGACATATTGGCTACGAGGGTAAAATAACGACAGTAAGACAGGAACAAGTCAACAAAATCTGTGTGTAAAAAACGAATAAAAACAAACAGGAGCAGATGGAAAAGGATATGAAAATGACTGCCTTCACCATTAGCCTAATGACAAATAAGACATTACATACTCAGTTTCCTGTAAGCCCCGAACCAGGAACGAGAAAATAAGACTGAGTTTAAAATTAATTTAACTATTGATAAAGTTTAATGGGGATTTATGAGAGAGGGACAACACAATGCAAATCAGAACATGAGATTGCCTAATATTTTATCGATCACGGCCCATCTGGAAAGGCAGGAAATTACACAAGCTGTTATATTTTAGGCAACTATTGCATTTCAGTCATTCAACTCCAAATACTAAACTTAGATTGCGCTGGTTAAAGAGGAGAATCGCTACAAGGAGAGAATAAATGCACACGCAGTCAGATTGACTAAGCCCTGAGAAACCCTGCAAATTCAATTACGTTCAGTGATACAGTACGTGGGATTAAGAATTTGCATCAATTAAAACCGTAATTGGGACTGTTCAATAATGTTCATGTAGCTAAAGGGTTTCATTAAACATCAGTTTTCCCAATAGGATCATTCATTAATTTCCCCCTAAAAAGACTGTCTTATTGCTCACTCTGCACCGTACATTAAACTAAACGTACAAGCTGGCTCCTACGGCTTGTGCTTACTAAACCTTATGGAAGCCATCTTGGCTACAGACCTATTTCAGCATCTAGCATTCTCTGAAACAGTAAGAATCACCCTTTTCAACTTTTCCAGACACTATAGAAATATACAAAAGCAGTACCAGGCTCATATAGTGTTGTTCTATGACAACTGTGCATCTAAACTTTTACACGCATATTCTATTCCTTCTCAATGTCCATGCAACCGTACAAAAGAATAAAAGAATCTCTTAAAAAAGCATACCTGTGTCTGCTTCACGCTCCTTGTTCTCGTCTGTTAACGGGTTATCGTGAAGTTTCAAATAAATTTCTATAGCAATCCGTGCAGCTTTGAAGTAGAATGGATGCTGCCTAAGCACATCTTCTAACTTGAGCAGGTCCACATACGACCTGAGGGTAATTTTTCTCATACAATAGGTGTGGAAGTCAAACTGGTCATCTGTGATCTCCACAAAATGCTGCAATATTAAGAAATATGAGCTTTAGTAAAACACCATGGGAAAAGTAAACACCATGTCTAACCATATTCAACACCAATTTCCGGATCGTGACTTGGATGCACACATCTGAAAATAACGTCATGATCAGGAAACTGGTGTGGATTAACAATTACACGCCTCTACCAGTTTCACTGTCAGAAAGGTGAAAAGGATTCAATACTATGGATTTTAGATAAAGCTAAAGCATCCTTGCTAACCATATCTGTGCTTATAACATGCTAATCCTAGTCACACCTGAGGATTCAGAAGGCATCAATAAGATAGGGCTGACTGTATACTTACTCTTTCAATTTCATGGCATTTCTTAAGTGCTTCTCCGTATTTGTTCATGGATCTGTAGGCCTGTGCGCACTCCGTCTGGAACCACATGCACTGCATCTCATTAAGGTTCTCCACTGCTGATGTCCCTTCCTGAAGAAACATAACGGAACAGCAACGTTACCAACAGCTTTACACCAAAAAGGTAGCTTATTGCAACTTCTGAAGCCATATAAAGTACGCACCCTTGTAAACTTTGAGCACATTTCCTCAGCCTCTTTGATCATGTTTGCCTTTAACATGTACTTTGCGCATTTGGAGTTGATGAACCTGTCCGCTGTGTCCAAAGCCTGGGCCTCGTCCATCCACCGCACGGCCTCCTTGATGTTACCAGCATGCTGGAAGAGAAGCCATCATAGATCTCTCACACGGCTCACACTGCCAGGCTAGGCTTATAACTCAATGGAATACTTCAGGTACCACAAGTTGCTTTGTAACTAGAAATGAGCTTCTGAATCTTGGGTTTGAAAAAAGTAGCCTATTCTTAGTAGAGACAAACTACACCTGCATATCTCTTTCTGCAAACTAAATCACTGCACATTACTCTCAAAGATTTCTAAATTGAAAGCTGTCAAAATCATATCTGATCTCATTCTGATCCCTCTTTCTGGGAGTAGTCAGACATCGTGTAGGTTCTGCAGGTTGTTGCACTTAGAAACAATCACATTTTCTTTAAAGGATTATGATAGTTGATGCAGAAATCAAATTGGCATCTGCTAAAAAACAAAGCAAAAAAACCCCCCAAAAAGTTTCCCAACCCATTGTTACTGAAACGGCATTTTATGGTATCGACAATACGTGCTGCTACAATATATACCATACTGGCAGGAAATGTGTATGCTAACTGGTTAGCTAAATTATTATATGTCATTGGGGGGGGGACTTGCTCTGCCTATTACAGATTTTAGGTTGGAGCCTACATATAAAAGACCATACCTTGTAGATTTTAGCTTTCACTAAGAATAGTTCTATCAGAGTTGGTGTACTTTCAATGGCGGCGTTAATATAGTCCAGGGCTAAGGATGGCTGGCCAATCTTGTCATAGTGCTGTGCCAAATAGTACTGAACCCACAGCAAAGTCGTTGGTGGCTCTTCTTTCCCATCATCTGAATGAAGAATGAGTGTGAGTGTAATTATAGAGACCAATTATAAAATGATACATACGATAATGCAAAAAATTAAATAAATGTTTACCAATCATGGCACAGACCTAATGCTCTTTGGTGGGTCATGTATACTTACCATTAATGTTAAATAACCGGCAGCTCTTTAGAGAAGTCTCATAACCAACTACTAGGTCTTCAATAATCGTCACCTAGACAAGATAGGCACATTGGAAAAAGGGTGGCAACAGTTAAATATCTGTAGGGCTTTACAGCAAAAAGAAAATGATTTAAATGATAGAGAAGCACAACTGAAGCTGTTCAAATGCACATTGCTAGACCTTAATGTACAGTGCACTGGTGGGGTATCAAAGTAGTCCACAAAAGAGCCCTAGCAAAGGCGAGGCACAGCAAGCAAATTGTTGTGTAAACCTAGAGAAAGGGGATAACTCTTTGGTTAGCACCTTACAGGCAAAAAAGTGGGTTTAACAAAACAGTAAATTCATCTGGGGAAAAAAGATTACACTATGGGTACGGAAGATTTGTGCCAAAGGCGTGATCTGGATTATGATGAACCGGTCACATAATGTGGCTTATTCACTAAAAGGAGAGCTGCATTCTCCTCCACTATCCATGTTTATTCAGGGCTGGCTCAGCCATTATAGCAGGAGAAAGGCAAGTCCTTCATAATATGTGGTTATATCAGTGAGAAGAAATTCTGCATCTCACCACAGGTCCCTCCAAATGTTCACTGAATAACCCCCAAGATGATAACCAAGGGAAAAAGGCCAAGTGTAGACTAATGACATGGAAGAAGGAAACGCGGATAATAGATACATCTTTTAGATCTAGAAAAAACATACAGTAAAATACAGGATCCAAGTGAACACCAATATGTATGCACATAATGCAACAAAAAAGGGTATTTATTAAGAGGACTATACAACATGATATATATGCATCCCTAAATCTAAGTAATCAGGAAAATAAACAAAAATATATATATATATATGTATTACCTTCTCTTTATCGCAGTACAGTGATCTCAAGGTATTGAAAACAGGAGGACAGCCTTTGCTAAAATTCATCCTCAGATATTTGTCAAGACACTCTCTGAACTTCCCACCTGGAAACAAACACAGTGTCAAACAGCTTGAGGTCCCCAATCAAGACTGTCAAAGCAGCAACACGACGGCACACTGCTAGATTCCAACTTACCGGTTAGGAAGTTTAATGGCAGTCTCCTTGGCACCAATCCTTTTGGGTATTTATTCCAGCTGTCCTCATAGACCTTCAGTCTCTCATCCATGCTAGCTACAGCGACCAAGAAACAGCTCATTACATGGAGAACTCTAAAAACGTACGTCACGACAGGCTATGGACAGACTGCCATTCAGCAAACGTCCAAATCAATTTCACAATGTGTGGTCATTTTAAGTCATTAATATAGTTTATCGTGTTACGTCATTAAGCAAATTCGCTTACATACAATTTGCACGGGGTTAATGTATTGATGCAAACATTCTGGAAGGATTACTGGGGCTGGATACTCACTAGGTTTAAGAGAGCTCTCTAAACCTTTGTAATATGCCCAGTTTTCTGGGCACCTGTCCTGCAGGGCTCGGTACACCGCTGTAGCCTCTTCTAACCGCCCCAATCTTAGCAGCAAATCCCCTATACAAGCAGGAGAAGGGAAACATATGGTGATTAGTTTGCAAAAAAAAACATTTCAACCACAGGTAAAATGTATCAATGTATAATGCTATTAAGCATTACTACATTAGTCATACATGTTTCTGTGCCTAAATGCCACGTATGAAACGTTAACACTGGTACATTAATTATATAATATAAAAGCTACCCAGCACATTTCATACCTTTTGTTTCTTCGACAGCAAGTTTATCACAGATCTGTTTCTCATAGGTGCAGAGATGATCAAGAGCCTCTTTAAAGAGCTCTGCCTCTCGCAGAACTTGGTTCTGATAAAGCAGCAGTTCGCTGTACTCATAATCCACCTTGTCTGGGGAGGTCTATGATGATTACAAAAAGGGAGAAAGAAAAACTGCATCAGAATCAATTTGAAGTACACATTAGCTCCACGGTTCTTAACCTGTGGGTTGCGCCTCCTCAGGGGAGGTCTGGACTGACTCCAGGAGAAGTGTGAGTAGCCTTTCAACTATACATTGCTTCATGCAAACTCATCCTGCCTAAGATTACATTTTGGGCCATTAAAACATGGGATGTGTGGGTCGTAAGATTTTCCACAAGGGAGGCGTGACTTCAAAAAGGTTAAGAACCACTGTGTTACTTGAACACCGGGCATTTATTATCGGCACCATGCTTTACAGCAGCTAACGCCCTTGTGCCGCGTCTCAAATGAACACGACTCTGCACATTTGTAAATTTAAAATGCACATTTTTCTATCTAAAGCTAGGTTCTCTCTTTTTTTTTTTTGAACTTAAACACTAGACGGTGTTTTACAACAAAATAGAGGGCATTTCCAGATGTATGTGGATATTGGGCTATCACTTTCTGCACATCACAAGATGAATTTATACACCGACCCAATGCAGGGTGTGATCTTCAGAATTTGCATAAAGAACTGTGGAGCCGCTTGAGCCAGCTATTCTGATTTGATGGCAACGTAGCTTGTTTAGAAAACTAACATGTTCCTCCGTTGGATGGGTATATCAATACTGAATACTCCTATCAGAAAAGGGATATAGTTGGAGCTATGCAGTGTTTCTCTGAAGTCATGGTATAATTAATGAAAGCCATTTAGCCAAATTAATTATTCCTCTGACGTGGGTTGATTTAAAGCAATCCTTACAGTGACTAATACATTAATGCGTGTAATTATATATAGATTAGGGCTGAAACAACTAATCGATAAAATCGATAATGAAAATAGTTGTCAACTATTTTCATTATCGATTAGTCGAATCGATTTTTATCGATTTTATCCTTATATAATCCGACCTCAAACAGAGATCGAATTATAACACTAGAATCCAGATCCCCCGCAACGCGGCAGGGGACCTGGATTCCCCTCACTGTCGGCCGGTCTCTCACTTCCGTCTCTCTCCCCCCCTCCCATACACCCCTCTGACTCCTCCCCCTCCCATACACCCCTCTGACTCCTCCCCCTCCCATACACTGCTCTGCTTCTCTCCCGACTCCCTGGTATTTTGTGAGCCTCCGTTGCTGACAGGTACTTTCACTGCAGCTTCATAGAAGCCTCAGCGTAAGTGAAGGTGAGTAACAGAGGTTGTCTGTGCGCATCGCGCAGAGCCCCACCGGCTGACAGAGAATCGAGGTCTCGTGCAGAGGATCATCCTCTCTGTCAGCTGGTGGGGGTCTGCATCGCACAGACAGCCTCCGTTACTGCCCTTCACTTACACTGCAGCTCCATAGAAGCCTCAGCGTAAGTGCCTGTCAGCAACGGAGGCTCCCAAAATACCAAGGAGTCGGGAGAGAGGCAGAGAGGAGTATGGGAGGGGGGAGGAGGCAGAGCGGAGTATGGGAGGGGGGGGAAGGCAGAGTGGAGTATGGGAGGGGGGGGAGGAGGCAGAGTGGTGTATGGGAGGGGGGGGAGGAGGCAGAGTGGTGTATGGGAGGGGGGGGAGGAGGCAGAGTGGTGTATGGGAGGGGGGGAGGAGGCAGAGTGGTGTATGGGAGGGGGGAGGCAGAGTGGTGTATGGGAGGGGGAGGAGGCAGAGTGGTGTATGGGAGGGGGGAGGAGGCAGAGTGGTGTATGGGAGGGGGGAGGAGGCAGAGTGGTGTATGGGAGGGGGGAGGAGGCAGAGTGGTGTATGGGTGAGATAATGAATTTCAGGGAGGCAGAATGGCATATCTGGGGGAGATAGAGAGGTGTATAGGGGAGGTAGAGTGGTGTATGGGGGGTATAATGAATTTCAGAGTGGCATATCTGGGAGAGGCAGAGTGGTGAATCAGGGAGAATTTCAGGGTGGTGCAGGGCATTTATGGGGAGTGGAGTGGCATATCGGGAGGTATAAGGCATAAATGGGGGCGAGTGGCATATTGGAAGTTATAGACATATCTGGGGGTAAAAGGTATATCAGGGGGCTCAGTTGCATATCACTGGCATATAAGGAGTATAAAGCATATCGAGGGCACAGTGGCATATCAGGGGCACAGTGGAATCTCTGGCATATAAGAGGTATAAGGCATATATGGGGCAGAGTGGCAAGCTGGGGGTCAGATGTGCATAACTGGGGGCAGTTTGGTAAATAAAAGAAAATATAAACAAGGCTTTTTTCTCAGTTTTTATTAAATATGAAAAATAGTTAACATTTGAATTAATATTTACTAATAACTTTGTATTAAAACCTAGTTTGAGAAACACTGTGTTTGGGTTCTTGTAGCTTTTATTATTATGTCAGTAAAATAAGAAGGTGAATAGCGAGAGGCCATTGCAATAAAGAGATGAAAGTGTCAATTGTACGTTTTTTTAAATTTTAAAAAAATGCATTTTTTATCCAATTAATCGAAAAAATAATCGGCCAACTAATCGATTATTAAAATAATCGTTAGTTGCAGCCCTAATATAGATATCTATATTTATACACATACACAAATACCAATAGATAAAATCCATTTTTTAAGCAGATTTCTATGCCATTACCTGCTGGGTCTTGCGGAACTCCTCCAGTATCTTTGCTGCCATCTCGTAATCTTCTAGCAAATGATAAGCAATAGCGTAACCAATCCACGATGCCCGCTGTGCAGGCCTCAGCTGCAATAATTGGTACCTGGTTTCCTGCAGGAGAAACGTATTACTGGGGCTAAAAACATATAGAAGTGGGAACATAAATTACCATATTTTTGGCATTTATTTTCTACCACTTGAAAACAGTCACATCTACCCTACTCTGCTTGGGTTCATAGCGTAAACACTGGACTGACAAAAGGAACATGTCTATTGTTAGTGGGTTTAGTTGCCAGGTTGGACTTTTTTCTATTTACTAAAAATTGCTGAATAATCTCCTTTGCATTTTACTAAATGCATACTTTATAGTATATACATTGGAATTTAGTATGTCAGAAATAGAACATTTGGGAGGTATATTTAAGATGTTTAGGAAAACAGTGAGATTTTAATCACATACATACCCTATAACCTTCCAGGTCCCGCATTTGGATTTGCAGCAAAGAGAGATCCCTCAGGATTTGAAGGTTGTCCTTATCCCATTTTAGGGCATTCCTATAACATTTGATCGCCTCGTCATATTTTTTATCTGATCTTTGCAAGAGGCCATATACATGCCAGCCTGGAAAGTGGTGTCAAGGCAGCTAACACTCTCAGATGGAAGAGAATATACAAATGTAAAAATCACATGAGCAAGTATGCGTGATTAAGGGAATGAATGAATCTGTGAATGATTAGTATCTGAATGAATGACTATATGAATGAGAATGTTTGTGTCATAGCATGGATGTGTAAGGGATAGCATGGCATAGGGAGCCTGTAATCACACTATCTTGCTCAAGTTCTATCATGCACTGGCTGTCTGGGCATGATAGGAGTGTGATTGCTCTTAGCCATTATTTGATTTTTTTGTCCAATTTTGGTGTGGACAAAAAATAAATTTATATATATATATATATATATATATATATATATATATATATCACACTCCTATCATGCCCATAATATTGTTATTGAATTTTTTTGTCCTATTTTGGTGTGTTACTTTTATTAAAAGTGTGTTGTGGTTATTTAATTTTGTGTGTGTGGTCATTTTCAGTCAAGTGAATCCTGAATTTTCGGTTTCGGTCCAGAATTTTCATTTCGTTGCATCTCTAATATTACACATCATGTTTACTGGCAACAACCATTTCATCATTTACTTTTACTAATACCAAGCACACTTTGAAAAGGGATACAGACATGGCTCTTGAGGTCATTCCTCAGCCCTCTTCGGACTAGTTCATACGCATCCTCTTTCTTCCCAAGGCAGTTCAAAGTCAATCCTTTCATGGCCAGCGTTTCTGTAGGGGTGGCAATACATTTGTAAAGATACCAGACACCTCTATCAGTTCATATTTGAATTTGTTTAAGTCTCTATAAGCTGTTACCTCCATGTTCTGCAAATTTGGGATTGGACAGGATCTGCTTGCAAAATTTCAACCCATTTCGATATTGTTTGTGCTCGTAACATCTCTGCAAATACAAGAGGCAAAATAAATGAGTAATGATCAGCAGCCAAATGTTGGAACGGGTGTATAAAATGTATTCATCCAATGACGAGAATTAAAACTGCCAGCATATGTTTACATGCATACGCACCCTCCAAACCCGAAATCAATGGCTGGTCTGAAAGCTTTATTAATAGTCATTATCTGTCGTCTACCATAATCGGTGTCTGAACCCGCATGTCGTGTTTCTGCCGATAACGCAGCTTTTGTATGCAGTTTTACCCAGTCTCGGTTACCACTTTCTTCTATGTACAGGGTAGGGTTCTTTGGCCGTGCGCACTACCCCTCTAACTCCCACAGAGCCCGCCAGGGAAGTTCCCAAGTCTGATTATAGGTGTAAAGACAGCCTTATACATATCAGTCACAGTGGTACCAATAAGACTAAGGAGTTCAGTCTCAAAGTGGCATAGGCCTTGAAATTCTTCACAATGGCTAAACTAATTTATGACCACCTTAAACTGCTGGGACTTTTACCTTATCAGTCTTTCTCCATTACTCCTATACTACTGTCCATGTTTCACAGTTAGTATTGCTTTTGACTTGAGGTGGAAAGGTCATCCTTAAAACGGAACGTTAGTCCAATAAAAGGGTATTTTATATTGTGGTACTCTGTTTCCCCCAATACACAAACACACTTGGCTGCTGAGTAAGACTAACCGTATTTCCCTTTTACAATTCTAGAACTTGATTTAAAGACAGTCACGGCACAATCGAGCTTGGGAGTGCAAACCCTGTTAGTTGCACCCACAGGAATCATATTTAAGAGGACAGGGTGGAGATGACAGACAGTCATAAAAAACAAACTTCCACCCATCCAAAATGAAAAAAAAAGCGTCCAATCAAACTAAAAGTCGATAAATACACCTCTACTTCACACATATTACATATCTAAAAACATGTAAACGATGAAAGAAGTCCGCACATGAATTCAATGGGGTCAAAATATTGTTACTTGGACATATTATTGACTTATAGTTGGTATTTTGGAAATGTTGTTGCCCGCAGTATTTATTATGTTTAATGATTAACGAGCTAATCAAATGAAAAGCCATTTCTGGCAATTACAATTTGATTCGGTTACACATACGCGAAAATATCTGAAAGCATCAGAACTGCTGAGGATGCACAAAAAGCACGCTGGCAGCGCAGAGCAAAGGCCTGAACCCGATATCGTGCCAGGCAGAGCAAAGGATTTAACCCATCACGCCAGGCCGCACAGAGCAAAGGATTTAACCCGACATCACGCCAGGCCGCGCAGAGCAAAGGACTGAACCCGATATCATGCCAGGCGCGCAGAGCAAAGGATTTAACCCGACATCACGCCAGGCCGCGCAGAGCAAAGGACTGAACCCGATATCATGCCAGGCGCGCAGAGCAAAGGATTTAACCCGACATCACGCCAGGCCGCGCAGAGCAAAGGATTTAACCAGACATCATGCCAGGCCGCGCAGAGCAAAGGATTTAACCCGATATCACGCCAGGCCGCGCAGAGCAAAGGACTGAACCCGATATCATGCCAGGCGCGCAGAGCAAAGGATTTAACCCGACATCATGCCAGGCCGCGCAGAGCAAAGGATTTAACCCGATATCACGTCAGGCCGCGCAGAGCAAAGGACTGAACCCGATATCATGCCAGGACGCGCAGAGCAAAGGATTTAACCCGATATCACGCCAGGCCGCGCAGAGCAAAGGACTGAACCCGATATCATGCCAGGACGCGCAGAGCAAAGGATTTAACCCGATATCATGCCGGGCTGCGCAGAGCAAAGGACTGAACCCGATATCATGCCAGGCGCGCAGAGCAAAGGACTGAACCCGATATCATGCCAGGCCGCGCAGAGCAAAGGACTGAGCCCAATATCATGCAAGGACGCGCAGAGCAAAGGATTTAACCCGATATCATGCCGGGCCACGCAGAGCTAAAGATTTAACCCGACATCATGCCAGAGCGTGCAGGGCCAGGGCTACCTGTGGACTTTTTTAAGCTGCTAGCATAGATCAACACCGCTCCTTACATGTATTAAACTGACAAATAATGCCTGCTTCTTTCTGTTCATCTATTACTGAGTTTATATTCTAGGATAGAAGTGTCTTGATAGTATTTCTGCCAATCTGAAGTTTATTTGATGTTTGCAGTGGATTATTTTAAAATCGATGTGACAGGCAGGCGTGTGTGAGGGGGTGGGGTGGTAGGGTCCTAGTTGCAGCATTGACAGTTACAGTCTACACATCAGATAAAATAAAGTGTTTCGTCTGAGCGGGCAATCTTTATACAAAGAAATGTTTTGTTGCGTACATACCTTGTTAAGCCTCTGGGCACTAATGACTTTGCAACTTTACATTAAAAAACTTTAACGAATCTATAAAGCGGTAGTGATGGGAACCCCCAAACACTATTACCCACACATGGCTTCTGCATTTTGGCTTTATTTTTTTTTTACATAGTAGTTTAGGTCGAGAAAAGACTTGCATCCATTAAGTTTAACCCTTTTCCTATTCCTTATTAACTACTGTTGATCTAAGCTACCCCATAGTCCTCTGCAGCAGAACTGTCTCACTGTTCGCTTATTGTTCTGTTTAGACACCAGCGCGCCCGTGTAAAGTCTATCAATTTCAATGGGAGCACTTTCCAGCCATCAGTGGCAAGAAAAGCCATGGAGAAATGAGTAGGGGTGTTATAAGTAAGAACTGGACACGCTGTATTACCGAAGGTAATTTGACAAAATGCAGGATTTTATTAATTTTTAATTAACCCCGTCAGATAAATATAAAGATATGATATTCAGATTTTTCATTTATTGTACACGTGTCATTCAGATTTTTCACGTATCATATGCTTGTCACTCAGCTCACAGGCTCTTTTCTTTCACTTTATCCATTTGGTTTAGAAGCTGTGATGATTCAGCACATTTCCCCCCCCATCCAACTCCTAAACTCCATGGAGCCGGTCAAGAGAATCACCAACATAACACGAAGTAAAGCCGGGCAGATGAAACTGCAACTCTCCTGCTAACTTCCCCGTCAGTGAATAAACTCCCTGTTCCGTGTGCTATAGAAAAAGAATACTTGCTGAAGCAGCAGTACGGAGATACTTGCTGAATCCTGGTAAGTTATCCCCACGGGTGGAGCTTGCATAGGAAATAGATTTTGGCAGTGAAGCCAAGTAAAGGCAGCACCCTAGACATGAATGCAGGTCACAGCATGCCAGTTACTATAATGGTCACAGCGACTGAAAGCCGTCCAACTTGATAGGCGACAAGCGCACAGCGTCAAAATCTTCTGTTAATGCGTTTAAATGGTTCTTCTAAAAGGAAAGTAACGCCCATTTTAAAGTTTTTCTCCCAATTAAACACAAGAACACGTTTAAAATCTCTCCACTAGCTCCCTGCTAAGCATTTGCACCCCTCCCTTTTTTTCCCCCCTCGGACTGACTGGATTCATTCATTGAATTACTGCTCAGTGATCCAAGGAGCCTGCTAAACGTTATACGCACAAGTAAACAGCATCTTCCTGTCAAAGACTAAAAAGGTGAAGATAGCAAATGCCCGCACACACCAAGGCTAACGCAGGACCTTCTGAGCAGCGCAGATGTCCGTTCTGAAAGACTTATGTCTCCAAACCTCTAGGAACCTGCCGACTGCTGAAAAGGCTTTGCTCAGCTCATGTGCTTGACAAACCTCAGCAGCAAAGGAGTCATGACCCCGAAATTCATTCCTACATCTCGCCTGGAGATCATAAACATAGGATTATCTTAATGAATGTATACTGGGCCCCAAAAATCTACATAATCTGTCAAAAAAGGTCTTTATACTCAACATGCAAAATGCCAAGTCTGCCAGACGACAAATGTACACAAATGCTAGACTTTTTCAAATTATATTGTTCCAACGAATACCCAACAATATCTACGAACAGAGCACAAGCATAGCATGCATATTAACGAGTTCTGCTACTGAAGGCTCGTGCACAACCCCCCTGCATACTATATATGCCGCTGTCACCAAGCCTCCCGATCACTCAGATGTTGACAAATGTGGAAAGAGAAGTTCTCATGTTGGTTCGCGCTTAACGCTCGCTCCAAACTTTAGATCTAGTCCCGTTACTCATTGTGGCAGCTTTTGATCTGCATAATACATTCTTCACATTAAAGATTATTGTTCTGGAATGATCCCGTGCTTTCGCACATCAACACATGGGATTTTCTACGGCTTAGGCGACCAGCATGGACTCAAGCCAGATGCCTGCTCAGTAGCAGATGCGTGGGGGGACCGGCTCAAACCACATCCTTCCCCTCCACAGTGGGCCTATGTGTCTTTATTACAGCCATGTGGGAATCCCGTGCAGACATTCACCTTATGTCTCATCAGACGTATTCTCTTCCAACAAGACTTTCATTTAGCCGAGCTCCACAACGCACAGGTGCCAGACATGACAGCCACGCAGACTAATCAGACACATGACGTATGATACCCACACCAAATGTTACACCCATTCAAAACCTTGTGCACAAGACATGTCAGGAACCCGTACCCCACGTGTCATCCAGCATTTGACAGATGCATCACTATCCCACCAGTCCAAATGCATCACACGCTCAACACAGAATACAACCTGATTCTCAACCTACACATCTGAGATGCGTCTCCATTATCCACATTAAACACTTCCCCCAACCGAGCAGAAGTGTCACAGCACCCATCACTTTACACACACTGTCAGAACAGCCACACAAGAGCAATAGCAACCATTCCCACAAACCATGCCTGCTAGACAGGCACTATAGATATAAACAGATATATATATATACATACACACACTACCCTACTGAGTGTACTAGAAACCGTGTGGGCAATAAATTACCATTTAGCGCGTTTTCAGACGTGACCTGGAAACGTTTCCCCTTCTATCCCCCACCCCCTCAAACTGTAAGAGACAGCAGCTGCCAGGCCTATCAACGGATATTCATTAGCAACCCGTCTCCCACGAAACACAGGCTGAGCGCACCACCTGACACTGCCTCAGTCACAGGCCATACAGGTCCCACTCGCTACCGACATACCCTCACGCACACAGCCTCTCACCAGAATCCTTTTAAAGAGCGCGTTCTCTTTAGGCGGGAGGCTGACGCTCGGCATCTCGAGGCCGCTCCTCACACCACCCGCTGTTCCCGCGTACCGCCCTACTGTTCTCCGCCTCGGACCGTCCGCGTGCTGTGCCCCGGTACTGCGCCGCTCAGAAACGGGTACAGAGCCAGATCACCGCTCAGGCCTCCAACTTCTCCGGTACAGCCAGAACGGCAACACAGATCGGGGAATCGCACGGCTACCGCGTCACCTCGCTGCCCTATCGGGGCCCCGGCCGGGCACTTCACGTGGTAATTTAACAAACCCGACAAGAGGCTCAGGCCAAAATGGCGGAAGGAGGAGGGACGGCTTCCCGGGTCACGGGTACAATGGCGCTTGCGCCATGACCCCGTGCGGGACACCTTCCGCCCACACCGAGCCCCGCCTCTATTTCTGTCAGGGACAGGGAGAGGCTGGGGAGGGGGCGCGAAGTATCTGGATCGGGCGTTCAGTGCTTTAGAAACCTGCATATTTTTCTACACTGCATATGTGCATATACCCGTGTTTTATTTATGTATATATGTGTGTGTATATATCTATTTATATATACACACACCTATTATATATATATATATGTGTATTTATATATAATATATATATTATATATGTATATATATACACACATATATAATATATATATTATATATGTGTGTATATATATATATATACACATACACACAAAAGGTTTGGTAATTACTGGAAAACAATAGGGATTTTCTTATGAAGATGGTGGTATAAGCAGGTAGCTCTTGTAGCGTGGTTTGGGGTGCTCATAATGGTCAGACTTTGGGTAGCTCATCACATAATTAAACCACATAATAAAAGTGTCTTGACCCCAGAACTTAAATGGTTAAATCACAAGCGTTACTGTCCCAGACCAGGCCTAGGGATCCCATCATTTGTAATAAGTATGGTTCAATAAATGTAGCATGAAGCAATAGGAGTTGTGTAAAATTGGAAGTATATATGGTGAATGACTTCACAAATGTTTATGCACAAAGTCTAGTTAATTGCAAAGAGGACTGTGTGTGCAGCTGTCATCTCCTTGTATATAAGTTGCTTCCTGCCTTCCAAACAGCTCAGCCGTTGACTTTGCCTATGAATAGTTCGGCGCTTGACTGCTATTCCTTCAGCCTTAGAACGAACGCCGAGAAATCGAATAGATTGGTCTCGCTGTAAGCTGCCATGTTGGTGTCACCGGCGACCGGGAGCCTTAGAAGGCCTATAACGCGTGAGTGTTATATAAGCAATATTACGTGGGTATCCGTATCTGAACATAGTATAGTGTATATTTTTTGTATAGTGGGGGTGTACTGTCGGGGTTTATACCAAATGGATAACATTTGCAGAAATAATACCTTATTACTAAGTAACATACATGGCCAGCAGCAGCGGTCCCGAAGCCGTATTCCTTTGCCTCCAACTGTAAGGTCATTTGCTTTCTTTGACATGGAGCCAATGATTCCCCTTTAATGCCCATTGTGAAATAGGATCATTAAGAAATGGGTCTAGGTGATCAGTTCTGTTTTCCTCAGGACATGACCTTGATGACTGTTAGTATCGTGTGCCCCATATAGCCATAAGCGATGATGATGAATGTGCTACTGGCTTCATTATTAAAGTTACACTTCCCATCCCTGGATTTTTTAAATGGGTGTAGTTAATTTATCTTATATCACTGGTACCTCGGTCAAGCCATCAATGCTGCTAAAATAAGTGTAACTATCCTTAGTGATATGTTGCGTTACGAGTTGCACTTTTTGTTAGTGTGGTTTACATGTTGAACCAGTTTAGGCTTAGAATTTGATAGTATTTGCTCTAGCCTAAAAGACCCAGCATACTTTCCCTGACGCTCCCTTGTAGAGAAGGAGAATCCAAGCTCAAAGTGCTGATACTGGTTTTGATGCACTAGTATTCTTTTAACATTTCTGCAATCTATGAATACTTAAACCTGTTTTTATGGTTGCAGTTTTTGCTCGCTCAATGTTCACGGCAAGGAAGCCTGATCCTTCTAGACCAAACTGGTTTCGTGTCAGCCTGGCATTCGGAAGCAGTGTAGCTCTCTGGACTCTGGTAAGTAGTCTACCAACACTGGGACGGATGGGGTTATGAGTTGGGCTTGAGCTCTACACATGGTATGTCTCATCAAAAGCAGAGGAGAGAAAGCCAGAGCCAAAGTGGCTCACCTTTTATAACAGATTCTGACAGCCAACCAGATAGTTCGCGAGGAACAGTCTATTGGTTGCTATGGTGATAAAACTACTTTTCAAACTTTGCAGCAGATTTGTGGCAAAGCCTAGATTTGAAGTATTGCTCCTATTCAAATGTGATGAAATATACTTTGTAAAGCAAACACCATGGCAACTGAACTAACCAAGAGATTACAAGTATCATGTCTTTGTTTTGATTGAATGCATCCTGGTTGTTGGGTTGTGCTCTTTTCCACAGTAAAGTGTAATCGTAGGTATGTATGTCCCCGTTTATAGCTACATTCACCAGCAATTTTGCTCCCCCTTGATGAAACTGTGTGATCTATTGAAGAATACATAGCACTAGCTGGAGGCACGGGTCTGGTTACACATTTATGAAAACGTGTTTCTTCATTTTGCAGCTCATACAACAGCACAATGAAGATGTTGCTGAATATAAAAAGAGAAACAGATTGGAGTGAATGAATGCTATCATAGACATACTGTGTAAGTGAATTTTTAGTCTGTATACGAACAATACTAAACCTGTATTTGGGGCTATTTTACAGAGACCACTCAACACCTCTGACCATAGCAATGCAGTTAGCTTCAGATAAGTGTGGTGCGTGTGTATGTTTTGCTATAACATATTTTTTCTTTTATCTTTACCCAGGTAGATGTTAAAAGCTTTAAGTGATGGGAAGACACTTATTACTACAGTACAAGAATCTGTTATTTTGTTCTTTAATAAATACATGGAGGTAATATATATATTCTGAGTCATCTTTGTTTTATCGAGTGGAAGCAGTTAATGCTTAAAGATGGTCACAAAGTTTTTGCTGGTTACTTTTAAGCAGAATGCTTCTTTGCATATACCTTAGCAATTTTCTTCTTTGTCATCTTTGTATCTTTTTGTACATAGTAAAATCACGCATGATATTTAAGTGTCCTATTCTCCTATCCCTCCTTCGTGTGTGTTTCACATTGGTTACCCCTTAGCCAGGAGCGATGCCAGCATGTTTCCTCCCAACTATATGCTAGCCTGGTAGATAAACTCTGTCCCATTGATGGTACGTAAGCCTAACTGTTCTGTTAAGCATTTTTGTTTCTGGTTTTTAAAGGAGCTTCATCTTCACACTAGGAATAATGTACAATTGAGACAGACTTATGTTTGCCACATATCATACCTCCCAGCCTGAAAGTAGACACCTTTGTTAGGAGTTGCTGTAAGAGCTACAGTCAGGACCATGTAATTATCTTGGAACACAACACAAGCAGAAGAATGCTGGGATGTGATGTCACTAGACGGCGAGGAAGCTGTGGTTGACGTGACACAGCTTGGTGGGCTGTTCAGGGGAGATGCTGTGATCTGTGTAACCGGCCCATGATCCCCACGGTCTACACAAGCAGAAGAGTGGCTCAGTTCGGCAGCCCATTGCCCAAACATTGACACTGTTCCACATCAGCCGGGAGGTATGGGATATCGCTGTATTATGAGGACGAATGCCCCTAGGTAGGGGGGTGATTCTACAGTTACAAACAGCCTGACAGAAATTGGTTAAAAGACTGGATGAAAAGTGTTTGCCTCTTGTGGAATACCACAGGTTATCTTCTTAAACAATAAAGAAATGCGAATAGGCTGTTTTAATCTTGGAATTACACAAAATACACATGTGGTATTGTGATGGGATGTTAACTTACAGGATATATCTTAAAAACATGGGCAAATGTAACTACCAATGAGGTGTCTGGCATGTGATGGACTTAAAGAGGCTTAGGATGCGATAAACGATTGCTTTATTTACTCAAGTGTTGTTGCTGCAATGCCTCGATATTGAGGCTTTCAGCAACACCAAAAAAAAGTTGCAGGGGCTCTGTGTGATCGCTCTCAGGAACTGTCACATTCGCCATATTCAATATGGTGGGGGGCAGCTGCTTAGGAAGAGATCAAGGAGGCATTTGCCAGCACACAAAAAACAAACATTCTGCCTTCTGCAAGATGGCAGCACTCAGTACAAAGTAAAGGAGTTCACAGAGGCTTTGTCCTGACCCTGCTGAAAACTCTGAGCTCCCCTGCAGGTTGTCTCCAGGTACTGCACCCAATCATGCAGGCCCAGCTTATTAGTCACTATGTGATCTGTAAAGTAAAAAACAAAGTAAAAATGTAACAATAAAAAAGACCCCAGTAATGTCACTGCGACAGCAATCAAGTTCCAAAGAAATTAAAAAAACATGTTTATTTTTAAGAGTAAGTCTTGATTGATGCTGTATCTTCACAAGAATCCTGGCATGGAAAGTGTAAAAGTACCAGCATTTCACAAATACACGGTTTTAGGGGGTAAATTGCATTGTCCGGCAAAAAGAACGTTAATTCTAAACGCAAACACCACAACCTCAGTCACGAGGTTCCAAAAATGGAAAGGAAAAAAAGCCTTAGACACTGTAACTAAGCATGCAGGAATGGGTGCCTTCACCCCATGCTGTGTGACTGCGACCTTTCTGTGTACGTGTGACTGGTGTGATCAGGATTGTACACGGTGCGTGCGATCTCCGCACTGCTTCATGTCACTCTCCACTCCAGCGCCTGTCCTGACCTTGAGCCGGCGCAGAAAACGGGACCCGCCCACTGCACCTGTAAGTAACCGTTGCATAATAGCGCCCATAACTGTAATACATAGCGTCACACCTTCTCGAAAAATCCACAGCAACGTCAAAGTGCATCTTTACCTTTATCCCTAATAAGGTATAATGTACTCGGCGCATGCGCACACGCAGCCTAGCCCTATCCCTTCGCAATCGCAGCATTTTCAGCTAACTGCCAGAATAGAACCTTCTCCCAGGGGACGGCTCACGCGCTATTGCACGCCTGTGTGTGACGTCGCAAAGCTGGATTTCCCGCCCCCCTTTTCTGCCTGACGGCTGGTGGCTGCACACCGCCTGTCACACATTTCACTGCGAGTTGAGGCGAGCTCTGCGTCCGTGGTCACAATGCACCTGTGTAGGACAGCCTGGCAAAAGCTGGCTCCTCTGGCCAGCGGTAGGGGCACCATCTCTCTACTCCGAAACGGTGAGCATCTTCCTGGGGGACTTTTGTTTCGGTATAGCGCTCACACCTGTCTGCTAATACGTATTCGCACCGCAGCCCTCCCGGCGTGTCCTGTGCTTTACATGATAGGCACGACTACTATGCGTATTTAGTATGTTTCATTGAAGGTATTGGAGGCGATTGCGATTATTGCGTGGTTTCTAAGTAGTCTGTTAGCTATAATGTACGCACATGACGCAAACCGCTGTGAATCTAATATCTTCGTAATGTTATTTGCGTTCAATTCGCAGGCAACACCTCTGCGCGTTTAACTCTTCGTGCGCCTGTTCTCGTGACGGTGCCATTAACCCTTTCGACACTAGTTTTGCGCAGTTTTGGTGTCTCTTACATTGTTAAGACACGTCCTCGCTCTTTTTAAGTGCACGTTTCTCTCTTCCTTCCTGGTTTTAATTCGTTGAAACATTTACGCTTATCCTTTTTTTGCAAAAAAAAAAATGTTCACGTTTATTAGCATTAATGAAGTAATATCACTTGTGAAGTAGACATACCCAACGTCGTACACCTGTGTATACATCTGCCTAATGTCTGGCTGAGCCCTCTGTTTCTTTGGGGTGTAGAGCCTTCAGTTGTGGATGAATTGCCTTAATCGATGATCTGAAGCTAAAAATAAACAATATAATTATTAATATATTAATGTAGGGCTCCAGACAATACATTTATTCACAGGGTATAAAGAGAACAGGGTTGTGAGACTAAGATGAGCCGTTGTTACATAAGGCGATGTTAGTGCTAAATATGTGCGCAGTCATTCTGTATGCAGGGTGCAGGAATGAGAACAGACCACCATCCAGTATGTGGGAATGAGCATGCCCAGAGAGATACTGCTTGAAAATAGACATTTCAAGGTCAATGAATGCTCAGAAAAGAAAGGTCATTGGTGTAGGTATAGAAGAACACGTGTGAAGCATATCTACCCATTGTTAGAATAGACTATGTTTATAAATAACCCAAAAAAATATTCAGTTCCCTCTATACCAACATACATTTATGGGGCCGTATTTATTAATACTGTAACAACTTGTAAGGCAAGACCTATACGTGGAGCAGTCCGTTTACTAACGAATAGCTTCCGATGTTGTGGTTGCACTGCTCCCCTTCCATTAGGAGTAAATGGTTGTTGTGTCGGAACCCCTGGACGCTAGCTTCCTTTACCTTTCTTTATGGTTTACGATAACACGGAAGCCTCGCCAAAAGGGTTTTATGAGCTGGAAGAGGAGATGTGAAGGTCGCATGTTAGAAAATGGAGGTCAGATGCAGCATGTGTTATGGCTGGCTGCAAAGCGTCTTTCTGAAATCTATTCCTCCTGGTGCTTTTGCAGATGTTTTATATTCATTTTTTTGCACTTGATAACAGAAATTACCTAAAGGGACTTTTTGTCAACCCTGTCTTACTGTTTGAATGTACTTGTTTAATACGTCTCATAAAAAATCTGGTTTAAACGTCCACAGCGCTCACCAGCTTGTGTTATATCTTCCCATATGCTATTCTTGAAAGAACAGTGATATGAACTATGAGAACCTGCCTTGTTGAACTCCAGTGCACTGGAATATATTAACGCTGTCATGTTGATTTCGTTTGCACTAATTTACACTTCATCACACTGCTAAGCTAACACTGATAACATCTGATTTAGGGGCAGATCATCCTTGCTAAGTATTTTCTTTGTGACTTGATTAAATGTTCATTAGCTTGGAATTACATTAGAACTGGGCTTCCTGCATTCATAAAAATAAAGAACCCCAACAAAATAAAAGTATGCTGAGCAACATAGCAACAGTGTGAGGGGCAAGAAATGGTGGTGCAGAGGTGTTTCAGCATTTTATGCCACAGCTGATGATTGAAAGGTTTAATTGTTTTCCAGCTTTTAACACATTAAAAACCAACCTAGGCAAGAACATGCACTAAAGGTTGGCTGGCGCCATGACTTAAACCTTAAAGGGACACTCCAATGTCTCAGGCAGCCTCCTGAACAAGTCTTCAGGAGACGCTGCAGAGCAGCACCTCTTCGATGGTCCAACGTTTTGTGCCGCTGATTGGCTGCTTCAGTGACTGGAAAGTACTTCCATTGAAGTGGGGGATGCTTATTTACATGAGTGGGTCTCAAACTCCCCCTGGACGCTCGCTGAGCCAGTTCTAGAGCTGACTGGCTGCAAGCATATCGTGTGTACAGAAAAACACATCTCCTGCAAGCCACATAGCTGTGCTTGGCGAAAAAGGAAATTTCTTATTGACATTATGTTGCATGTGATGGTTAAGCTTTCCTGCCGCTGATTGGCTGCTACAACCGGCAAATCAGTGACCAGCATCGCCAAATCACTAAGCAGGAGGGAAGCCACAGCTTCTCTTCAAGGTAACTTGTGGGGTGTTTATGGCTATGAGAATGCCTGTTACAATACCTACGAAGGCTGTTGGGAGTAGGGCTGCAACTAACTATTATTTTCATAATTGATTAGTTGGCCGATTTTTCTATTTTTGTTTGATTAATCGGATAAAAAGCAAACATGCAATTTTTTTCCTGAAGGGTAGGGGGGTTAATGAGGGGACGACATGGAATGAGAGCAACTGGGGACCAGAATCAGACAGAAGGGTGGGAGGGAGCTTAATTTGCAGACCGGAGGGTGGGAGTTAACGAATGGAAGAGGGGATATACTGATGGGATGAGAGAGACCGGGGACTGGATCAGACTGGAGGCTGGGAGGGAAGGACAGGGAGATAGTTACCCTTTAACTCAACAATGGTGCGTGCTGTACCCAGACCAACTGATTGATTAGTTGTTTCAGCCCTAGTTGGGAGCATTACACTGTCCCTTTAACAATATACAACACAGTGCAGACCGAAAAGCTGTCACATTCTGCATTGTTTTTGAAGTCTTCTGCATTGAAAGGATCTAATGTGGTGAATGATTGACTAATCAGGTGAAAAACATGCCATGATCAGTGACGTGTAATTTGCTAATAATATATAATTCACTTATTTGCGTACAGGCCGTATACTTTAGTAATGATTGTTCTAAGTAATTTTTTTATTTCCTTTAGTCAGCAGCCGTTTAGTGCACATTGATTCTGAATAAAGCATAATACTGAAATTTCAAGAATGTATAGATGCTTTTTTTGTACAATTGCACTAATTTGAAATATAATATGTATATATAGTTTAATGTGCAGAGTATGCAAAGATTGTATAACTGATGCTAACTTTTTTTATTTTTTTACCCCCCGTAGGTCCGATCCGTCAGATGTCCTCCACCAGTGTTCCTGGTTCTTCTGGAAGCGCTCTGCCTTACTACCTGCTTACTGGTGTTGCTGTAACTGGTGGTGGCATTTATGTAAGTGGTTCCGAGGACTGATGTCATGCCAACTCTGTGTGTATGGTTACTTTTTATAAACAAATATAAATACAAGGCCATTGTTTCTATACATTTGTTTTTGTTTGGGTAAAGTAAATGTGGCCTGTAATGATAACAATCTTAACCCCTTCTTGACAAAGCTCATACATGTACAGGCTCACAATGCATTGTTTTTAATGGGTTTAAGGACAACCCATTGTCCTTAAAGGTTTAATGTTGTAAGCAAACTGTCCCCACAGTTACTAAAGCAGCCTATTCAAAAATACATAGATGCTGAATGTGACGGCAGCTAAGAACTTACCTGGTTTGTCCATTTACTGCTTCAGAAACGTAAAAACCTTATTCTGTCCTTGATCCGATGCCTATGCCATTAGTGTTTACATTTGCTCATTGTATTGATTGACCACTGCAAATAAATCTCGAAGATTATACATGGAGGAAGGGGCTTGGTCAGATCACCTTAAAACCACTCAACCATATTGTTCGCCCTTGGTAGATCTCCTTATTGTAGTTGCAACTAACTGTGCTTCTTGGCATCATTTTGAATAACATCTCTTTCATCTTTTAATTGAAGAAGCCATCATTAAACATTTGGCAGTCTAATGCATACTTTATGCAAACGCTTGGCATGAGTTAGCTCATGCTCCTTTCTTTTTACCAGGCATCTTAGGGCTAAATGAATTCGTTAACACAGATTTGTTGTGTATGTGGATTTGTTCATAATTTCTTCGAAAGTAAAATGGGCTATATTTGGAAAGAGCTCCTTGTGGAAAGTTTTTAAGTGTCCTTGTCACCATAGCAACCAATACAATCTTCCAATTGGCAAGGCTGTTCCTTTTAGGTGATATCATGATGAAAGTTTTGTAGTAGAATCTCAATGTTCTCTGTGTATCTTACTCACTGTTCTCAGGCTTTAAGTATTTTGGTGCTGTGATAATGTCGCTAAGGTTCTATAACCTGAAGCAGGTAACAGTCCCAGTACCCTGTCTGCCTTAGATCCCTTACTCTGCCCTGAAAGTGCTTGGAAGTTAATTATGAGAGCTGTGGGTCATATCACTGTAATTATAGACAGGCTTGGGAGGACAATGGAGATCAAGCATATTAAAGAGGATTTGTTTTCATGCAGATGGTGCAGATGACCTGCTGCATTATGGTTTTTGGAAAGGATGTAGTTTTGTGAAGGAAAATGCTTAGCACACTTCCTAGGATTTAGGGTAGCATTCTTGATAGAATGAAGATGGCCAATAATGAGAATAAAATCCCTCTATAGCTTAAAAAATGGAGCATGTTCCAAACTCCAAATATTCAAGCAGTATAACTCTGCGTAAATATTATTTAATATACTTTACTATTGTTTTAAAATGCTATTGCAATAGTTTCTTGTAAAACATTTCTCTAATCCAGCAGCAGAAAAGCAGCTCTAGATTTTTCCATGATTCTTAGTTGCGTCATAAATAACGAGCAGACCTCAAAATGAACATTAACAGAAACACAAGCTGCTACAAGGTGTTGGTACAGGTGGAGAAGAGCCAATGCCTTTACAATGCCCCTGCAATCTGTTTATGCATGAAATTGAATTAGCCTTCTCGGCCTTTTGGCTAAGATCAAGTGTAGTTCCTCTTTGAGAAGGGGGGGGACTATGCTGATCCTCTGGCCTTAGGGTTCGGGATAGCAGATGGAGCCCGAGGTGAAATTGCCCTAGCAGAAATGCTGGAGTCACCGTTTGTGGTATTGCACGCCACTGCACACGATGAGCGCACGTTTCCACTGGCGGCCTATCAGCACTACCTTTTCCCCAGGTACCTTCTGGTCCTGGGGTTAAGTTTTTATTTTTGAATCTGGCAGGCCAGCAATGGCCTACCCCTAAATTATTTTTCTTTATTTATATAATACACTTCGTTTTCACGAGTGCCCATTAATTTGCCCCCCTTTTGAATTCACGGTTGCTAAGTTCACGGCTTGGCCCTCACTATTCTTGGCACACGATTTTGATTCCACGTTTTTGGACACTGTTTTCTTTTTAAGAGGCAGTGAAGCCTGGACTTTGCTGGAGGAGGATTGGGAGCCTTCTGGCCCCTTCCTCTCTCTACAAACCCAGCAAGGAGTCTCACTCTTCGGGGTGAGGACTCAAGATCCGACCCTCCCATGGGGGGGGTTGGAATTTGTCCGAGTTCTCCGTGAGGGAACTCGGAATCGTAGTCTGGCTTCTGTTGCCTTGTGCACAGAATGCGGCACCAAAGGAGCACGCACCTCGGGCTTCCAAAAAAATAAAAATAAAAAATTGAATTGGTATTTTTTATGACCCATTCTATAGCACATACTGTGTAAGTGAATATATGCCGTTGGTGACCTAACAGTGCATGTAAAGACCCCTTCTGCCACTTTTGGTACACAAATGCTGCTCTCTGTATGTTTTTATAGGTATACCGAACACTTGCCAGAGACAGAGCTCGTTTCCAGGATCGCCATTCATACATTGATAGCCGGCAAAAGGCAGACCTTGTTCCGAGATCTCAGGGTAAGCGTTTTGGTGTCAGTATATATAAAATGACTGTTTGCAATGGTGATTTTAAAAACGGTACAACCAGCATTCTAGGCATTGAAGGCCAGTGGGAAGCAGCAGTTGGAGACAATGAGGTTTATTCACCAAGTGCAAAGTTGGCAGGGAAGATTGTAGGTAATGTCATTCATTATGACTGGCCAACATTGGCAGGATTCTTTAAGATGAAGTGTTCAGGTGTCCCTCTATAGCAGGGGTGGGCAATTAATTTTCCCATGGGGCCACATGAGAAATTGGAATGGTTTTAGAGGGCCAGACCTCTACAAACTACAAAGCCTTGTCCATTTTGTTAACTTATGTGCTGTTTAATAAAGTTATTCAAGCCTACGTCATTGGTAGAGGTGCTTGAATAAGTAAGGCCTGAATAACTATTAGCACAGCACAGAAGTGAACAAAATGAACAAGGCTTCGGAGTGCATACCGTATTTTTCGCTCTATAAGACGCACCTGCTGATAAGACGCACCTAGATTTTAGAGGAGAAAAAAAAGGAAAAAATATTTTGAGCTAAAACATGGGCTAAAATATTTATTACAATAACTGAATAAGCTATGAACACAGTAAGACACACACAGACACAGTAAGACACACACAGACACAGTGAGACACACACAGACACAGTGAGACACACACACACACAGACACAGTGAGACACACACAGACACAGTGAGACACACACAGACACAGTGAGACACACACAGACACAGTGAGACACACACAGACACAGTGAGACACACACAGACACAGTGAGACACACACAGACACAGTGAGACACACACAGACACAGTAAGATACACACAGACACTGAGACAGACACAGTAAGACACACACAGACACGGTGAGACACACACAGACACAGTGAGACACACACAGACACAGTAAGACACACACAGACACAGTAAGACACACACACACAGTGAGACACACACAGACACAGTGAGACACACACAGACACAGTGAGACACACACAGACACAGTAAGACACACACAGACACAGTGAGACACACACAGACACAGTAAGACACACACAGACACAGTAAGACACACACAGACACAGTGAGACACACACAGACACAGTAAGACACACACAGACACAGTGAGACACACACAGACACAGTAAGACACACACAGACACAGTAAGATACACACACACACACAGTAAGGCACACAAACACAGTAAGACACACACACACAGTAAGACCTCCCTCCCTAACCCCCCTTCTCAGTATCTCCCCTCTAACTCCCTAACCCCCCCTTCTCAGTATCTCCCCTCTAACTCCCTAACCCCCCCTTCTCAGGATCTCCCCCCCCGCCCCGGTCACTTACCTTAAACTCCTGTGTTGGAAGCGTGAGGCGTTTGTCTCGGGTGCCGGCGCTTCACTGCTGATCGCCGGCGTCTGACGTCATATGCCGGCGCCCAGCGTAAAGCGCCGGCACCCGAGACAAACGCTTCCAACACAGGAGTTTAAGGTAAGTGACCGGGGCGGGGGGGGACACCGGACTCATTGGTGAGTCACCAGGACACTCTTTGCGGGCCGGTCCGAGCTATTCAGCGGGCCGGATGTGGCCCGCGGGCCGTGCTTTGCCCAGGTCTGCTCTATAGTAATGTAACTATACATTTATACATAACTAGCCAAGCTCTTCCTGCAATAGAAGGTCACTGGGGATGGCGTTTGTTGAAGCAGATGAAGACAAGGATCTCACAGTACCTCCTGCAAATGCATTTTCACTATTTAACCAAGCTTTATGTACAAGCTACGTTGGCTGATGTGATTATCAACAGAAGAAAATAGTGAAACATAAAGAATGGCAATGTATACGCTAAGCACACACACTCAGAAACGGGTAGTTTGCTAGTCATTTTTCCTTGTATATAGGCTTTATGCTGCCTAACTAGAAATACAGAAGTAGGGGTGAGATTTTATTTAATAAACAGTACAAAGTAGCATGTAAGTTAAAAAAAATAAAAAAAAATCAGTGTCTAACCTTTTCTCTTTCTATCTCGTTTTATCAGGTGACAACAGTAAGTATCTTCATTCCTTGTCACTTTTATGTGTGCCCTATGCTGTTGTCTCTCTTATTGCATAATATATACTGAACTGGCCGAAACCCCAGCCATTAATCTGCAGTACTGTAGTCTTCTGTCTTAATGTCTCATTTCAATTCATGGATTGCGTTACTGACAAAATGAAGCTAAAATCTTCTTACCTTCCAAATTCTCCTTACGTTGGCTTTTGGCTTAGCCATCGATTTTTCAATTGGCCAATACAGTATATAAGTCAATAACCTTCCTCTGTTCTGAACAACTGACATGTAATAAAATCTGATTAAAATCCAATTGGTGTAAATGTATATGCGAATGGTGAAAAGCTAGATAATAATTTGGATTATATCACCATGGCTTCTAATTTAATTCCGAGACATATCGCCAGTCGCAAGGCAGATAAGCTGCCTCTTACCAAAATGAAAATCCTGTTACATTGAGTTGTTCACAGCACAGGGAATCTCAAATGTTTTGTGAATAAATGATGCATGGATGTCGGTACGTGTCAGTGCTGGTTTAATCAAAATACATATCTTTGATAATTGGTCATTTAGGGCTCACAATAGTTTCATTTTTTCTCTCTAATTATCACTCTGCTTCTTACAATTTCCAGAATAAATTCCAAGGAAATCTCTTCCCAAAGTTGGAAGCTATATGCGCAAAAATGGACAGTCCCATCTTGCTGTGCAGCTTAACTAGAGATGACATATTTAATTCTCGGCATTAATAAAAAAATGCAACAAAGAATGATTTTTATTTACACCACTTTTCTTGCTATACCTGAATGAACTCAGGGCCCTTCAGTACATAAGACACTGGAGCCATAGAAAAATACTGTTCTAAAATCTTTTAATAAAAGTGTATTATGGCTGATTGCTTATGTGTATAAATGACTGTCCAATAAAAACAACCACTCTGAATGTTGAGTTTTGGCTGTCTGTCATTCCTTGGTTCAGTTCAGATGGGTTTCTCCCCGGTGAAAGGATTTCTCCTGAGGGTGGCCTTTTTCTTTTTACTAACTGGATTTGTGTCGTTGCGTAACTAACACAGTTTTGTTTTAATTCTCGACTTAATACATGTTGCCTAACCAGCTTTTGATGTCCTGTCAGTAAGGGTTTAAAAGGTTGGGGTTAGTTTAACATTATATTTCACTAAAATTGTTTTAGGTGTTTCAAATAACAGATATAATTCAAGTGAATTATATATTTCCCCCCCCCTAGGAAATTGTTTTTTTGAGTGACATTTTGGTTCAGAAAAATGGTTACATTACCTTTTTATAGCTATTTGTAATTTTAATGTAAATATATAGCCGGTTCTTATCTAATTTAATGATCAGAAGAGAATTTCAGAGAGGACTACTAAACTGTCCTACATTAACAAGTTAGGTTTTAATTGGATTAAATTAATGTTTTATAGTTATTTTATCACCTCTTCTAAAGGAACATTATCTACAGAGGAAATATCTTCGGCCCAAAAAACTTCCTATTTAGCTGTAGATAGAAGTAAGATATTTCCCAAATCTATAATTGCCATGCTGGGCATGATATGTAAATATGAGTGAAGCACAAAGTACATGGCGTCGGTTGTTTGGCCTCCTTGGGTCTATAACAGCTTTGTGTGTGTCTTAATAACCCCCTGCATGGCTGTACATTTAACACAACTTAATCACCTCAGCTGCAAATAATTGTGTAATTGTCACTACCAGGAGAAGGTGAGCTTTCTGGTTACAACTAGAATGCTGTCCTATCTTGTCATCCTATTTCCCTCTGTTTTTACACTTGTTTCTGCTTTCCCATTAACCCTGTTGCAAGCATTCAAATGCACTCATGCAAAATGGTAGCAAACGAGGACACTGGCAGTTGTGCATGCTTCGAAAACTATAACAAATGGCTCCTTGTTGTTGTCCTATTGTATTAACTGCCCACAGAGCACAGTTTCAGCATCTCTGTTCTACCTTATTACCGTATTTGCTCGATTATAAGACAAGGTTTTTTTTAGAGCAAATACTCTGAAAAATAACCATCGTTTTATATTCAAGGTCGTCTTCTAATCTCTAATCATATAGAGGTCTGATGACAAGACTAAGATCCGGATCCCGCGCAGCGCTGCAGGGGACCTGGATCCTTCTCTCCGGCAGCCAGTGGAGGTCTGTGCGATGCGCATAGACAACCTCCGCTGCTGCCGGGGCTTCTATGACCAGCGTCACATGACCGTCCGGTAGTCATACATAGAAGCCCCGGAGGAGGTTGTCTGCGTGCATTGTGCAGACCTTCACTGGCTGCTACCACTACACACCAAGGAATTGGAAGCACGAGAAGTCTAGGGAAGCACTGGAGTGACATACGGGGGGGGGGGGTATAAGGGCTTTATGGAGGCAGAGTGGCATAGAGGGAGTTAAAAGGAATATCTGGGGGCAGAGTGGCATATAAGGGGGTATAAGGCATAACTGGGGCTAGGTTGGCAAAAGGAAATACAAACAAAAAATGCATTTTTATCAATCATTGTTTTTCTTAAATAGTTAATATTTACTAGTAAAACTGTTTTCTTATAGGGTAGTCTTTTTTTATATTCAGGCTTTCTTTTTTTCCTAAATTAATATTAAAATTTTGGGGGGTTGTTTTATAATCGAGCAAATATGGTAATTTTTAAAATAACATCTTGTTTTAGTTCATCTGAAATAGTAGATCGCTGAAACAAGCACAGCGTCTGTTTTCAGTGCTGTGTAAGAAGTTTTCATATTTCTGGAACTATAACTAAGGGAATTAGATACTAAATGCTGTAAGACATGTAACAAAACATTTTTGTTAACCTTATTATTTAGGGGTGGGTCCTACATTATAATTTGTTGGGAATTTATATTGGATTCAACTACGGCGTATGGGCGGATGCACAATCTCTACAAGTGTTCTGTTGCTGGAAGACAAAGTCCTGCTTTTTTGATTTTACAAGACAACAAGCTTGTGTTTCATGCAACAAGCTCGGTTCTCCATTTTGCACGTGTGCTTTGGTGTACCCTCTAGAAACTGCAGAATTAGTGATTTTTTTAATTTATTGGTGCCAGAGCCGCCTGAATGTTTTTCACAATCTTTAAAAGGTCTTCCCGTTGAAATCTCCGTTGTATCTGAAACCGTTGAAGAAAAGGTGGAGTCTGTTACAGTGGAAGTGGTGGCTACAGAAGTTGTTGTGGATCAGCAGACAGGAGATCAACCTGTGGTTGGAGAGGGTGCATCGCTTCCTACAGAACAAGAATTGCGTACAGGCTCTGAGGCCGCCCCAGCTCCAGGTTAATCCTCTGTTTTGCATATTAGTTGCTACATTTCTCCAAAGCACCTCATCAGAGAGCCAAATACTTCTTGAAAATGGATTTATATTAAGACAAAAGCACTCATTCAAATAGTTAATACATCCTTGTTGGATAATGTGGATTTTGTTTTAGAATTTCTCAGAAAATACATAGAACTGAAGGAAATTATTTGCATAAGAAAAGTAGCATTGGGCACAAGTTATTCTTTTATATAGTGCTATCATATTCTGTAGCGCTGTATAATGGGAAGACAGGACATAAGTAAGATTGAGCATAATTTACAGAAACAGGTAAGCAGTCCTGCACAAACAAGCTCACAATCTAGTGTGAACAACATTATTTTATTTGTAATGGAAAAAACCGTAAGGCTTAAATTAATTTTCTATTATTCCCATGGAGGTGTTGCTGTGGGTATTGCTGTATGTGTTTGCCCCAAATCCGTGCAGAACATTAGCAATTTCCACTTTAATATTATTTAATACGTATATATATTGTGCATTAGTCAAGCTTCTGGAATCACGTGATTTAGTTAACAGATTTACGTTCTTTGCACATGCCAGCCATAACGCTATCTATGTGACCTCTATGTTAGACATGAGGGGGAATTGTTGGGAGAGTTATGGTTTTCACACTCTCTCTTTACTATTCATTATGGAACGTCATCGCTAGCAAATTTGTCCATTAAGAAGGTTGGGTCTGGCGCTGGATAAAGCATAGTTCAATGTGTAAAACATTGAAGAACCTCCACTGGCCTAACTATACATTAAAGAGGACCAACAAAGCTCTAACTGCAGCAGAAGCTCACAGAAGCCCTTCATACTGTATATTGAAGTCAAGGAGCTGAAACACAACTCTACTGTTAACTCCCCAGTGTAATAGACTACAATAACAATGTGGCTACAGCCTCCATCCGTATGGGCACATATAAACTGCATATCCACTAGCTGGACTTAAATTTATCGCTTGTGATCATAGTTCTGTGAATAGCCTAATATATTTTAGGTGAGTTGATCTTAGTAGTTGAAGAATTAACATTAGATACCTTTTATCTGTATATTGGCTTGTGTGATGTAGACATTTAATCTCCGCTTTAATTGGGCTGTCATGCTCACTTCTAGTGATATCGAAGTATAAGTACTATAAGATGCACATTCACTTACCTGTGGATGCCTAAGAAACCAGTTGGGAGCAAGAATTCTGGCTCGCCCATTGCATTCTTCCTCTACATAAGACTGGGAAACGTACAGTACAAATAATGGGCATCTTTAAGTGTCCTTTAACTTGGCTTTTTTTGTACTAAAATACATTTAAGACCTATGATGTGATGTCACTGCACTTAGATATTTAACCCCTTAACATCCATTGACGGGTCAGGCACGTCACGGAAAAATGGTCACATAACGACCTATAACGCGTCATTTCATTAAACAAGCTTAAACAGTGTTTAACCCCTTCGTGACAAAGGCTGATTTTACTTTTTGTACCCTTCGTGACAATGGCCGTTTTAACATTTCTGCGCTGCTCGTGTTTAGCTGTAATTTTCTTCTTTCCCGTTTACTGAACCCACACACATTAGATATTGTTTTTTTCAGGACAAGAAGGGCTTTCTTTAGATGACATTGTTTTGATTGTATCATATTATTTACTATTAAAAAAAGTATAAAATATGGTGAAAAATTTAGAAAAAAATGACTGTTTCTAACTTTTAGTTGAAAAATCTTTTACTCATCTATAAAAGGTAATGAAAAAACCTGCTAAATAGATTCTACTATTTGTCCTGAGTTTAGAAATACCCAATGTTTTTATGTTTTTTTGCTTTTTTCTACACATTATGGGGCAAAAAGTACAGGTAGCGTTTTGCTATTTCAAAGCCATTTTTTCCAAATCTGGTAATTCTTCCCCCCATGTGCCATTTCAGGTATCTTTGAAGCCGGCCAATGCAATTTACCCTATCAAGTCATATATTTTTGAAAACTAGACAGCCCAGGGTATTCCAAATGCTAGTATTTTAACCCTTTCCAAGCACTAATTCTACCATCAGCCTTTGTCAAACTTTATGGTAGTCATTTTTTTTGCATTTGTTTTTTCACACACATTTTACTTTAGGTATGAATAAACAGGTTCTGGTATATGTCACTATCATAAAACACCCCAATATGTATTTAGCAACATCTCCTGAGTACAGCGATACCTCACATGAATGATTTTGCCTGGCTGTTTGGAGGCAAAAGGGCCACATTTGGGGCATGCGCATTTTCAATGTTGAACTTTGGCATTTGGGGATCCACTGCCCATGCCCTATTTGGTACATCTTTGAGCCAGGCCATTTCAGTATGCCCAATAAAGCCATATATTTTTGAACACTAGACACCCCAGGGTATTTCAAATGCTAGTATTTTAACTCTTTCCATGCACCATATCTACCACCAGTCTTTGTCAAACTTTGTGGTAGTCATTTTTTTGCATTTGTTTTGCTACACACATTTTACCTCAGGTATGAATTAAAAAGTTCTCGTATATGTCACTATCACAAAACACCCCAATATGTGTTCAGCAACATCTGAGCGCGGTGATACCCCGCATGAATGATATTGCCTGGCTGTTCGGGGGCAAAAGGGCCACATTTGGGGCATGCGCATTTTCAATGTTGAACTTTGGCATTTGGGGATCCACTGCCCATGCCCTATTTGGTACATCTTTGAGCCGGGCCATTTCAGTGTGCCCAATAAAGCCATATATTTTTGAAAACTAGACACCCCAGGGTATTTTAAATGCTGGTATTTTAACTCTTTGCATGCACACATTTTACCACCAGCATTTTTTCAAAGTTTGCAGTAGTATTTTTGTGTGTGTATTTTTCCCACACACACCAACTTTATGTATGAATTTACAGCTCCTGGTATATGCCGCTGTCACACGACACCCCAATATGTGTTCAGCAACATCTCCTGAGTACAGTGATACCCCACATGCATGGGTTTGTCATTTTTGGGGGGAACTAAAAGGCCACATTTGGTACGTGTGCATTTTTCTAATTGGAAATTATATGTGTGGCCATCCTTCCCCCCCGTGTTAATTGGGACATTGTTGAATCCGGCCAATTCAATTTACCCCATCAAATCATACATTTTTTAAAAGAAGACACCCCATGGGCATTTAATATGCCAGTATTTTAACTCTTTCCATGCGAGAATTGTTTTAAGCTAATGTGCTAATTTTAGGACTTGCTCACAAAAATATATTTTTTATATATATATTTTATTTTTTTTTTGCCTTTTTTAAAACATTTTTAACATTTTTTTTCAACTTGAAGGTTCCCCTGATCGTTGATCGCCTCCTAAACGCTTTTAAAACGGGCCCCTGATTCCGATCATGGCGTTGCTGAATGCCTCGAGGTCGAGGCATTACAGCAACGCCGTTTGGGTAAAAAAATCGATCACGGATCGTTGTTTTTTTTTACCCGTTTTAACAAATGACGGTCCTGGCACATCATTTGTCGTTAACGACATGTTTTTCCGTGACGTGCCCGGACCGGCAATTGTCATCAAGGGGTTAAACAGTGTTGCTGTAATGCCTCGATGTTGAGATCGGCATCATGGGCCATGTCTGGCCCCTCCCCATAGGTGTCAACATCCACCATACATTGTACGACAGTTGACACCCATTTTAAAAGTTTACGAGGCGATCAACCATCTTCAAAATGTTGCTGAAATGCCTCGATCATGAGGCATTCAGGAACATTGAACACTCACCCCAGGACGCGCTGTGATCGCTCTGGAGAATGGTCACAACCGCTATTGCAAGTGATTTTGCCTCTCGCAAGATGGCGGCCGTCCTGTAAAAAATAAAGTTGGAAAAGTTCGCCAAAACGTAAAAATTATTATGCATCAGGGGAACCATACAGTTCCAGCAAAATTTAAAAAAAAGTCCAAAAGAATAAAATAAAGTTCATTACTATGAGGAAGTGCTAAAATTAGCGATGTATCTTCCAAAAAATCTTGACATGGAAAGAGTTAAAGCATTTCAAATACCCAAGGGGTGTCTAATATAAAAGAAATGAATGGTTTGATGGGGTAAATTGGAGTGGCCGGGCTCAAAGATAGGGCATAGGCACAGACTGACCAAAATGGGGGGGGGGGGGGTGAGCGCACTTTCCAAACACCATGCATGGGTGGTATCACTGTACATTGGGGTGTTGTTTGATAGTGATGTATACCTGGAGTTGTAAATTTATACCCGAAGTACAATTTGTGTGAAAGAGAAAAAAAAAAATTGCTACCACAAACTTTGGCAAAGCCTGGTGGTTGAATCGCATGCATGGAAAGGCTTAAAATGCTACAATTGGAAATACCTTGGGGTCTTTAGTTTTCAAAAAAAGATATATGGTTAAATGAATTAGCCTGCTTCAAAGATGGTCCTATTAGGACATGGGGACAGTAGGACCAGATGTAAAAGTTCCAAGTTCTGCAGTATGTGTAGGTATTGTGCATTTCAAAATAATAGTATCCTCTTTGTTCGCTTGTTCTGACAAACTGTTAAATGCTAAATTCTGTCTCTGGGTCGCATGCTGGCATGTGCTTAAACTTATTTAACCCCTTCAATCCCTATGGACGTACCGGGACGTCCAAAAAACGCCTCTCAAGAATCCCCTATGGAAGTACCGGTACGTCCAGCCCTTCTTGTAGTGCCAGGGGTCCAGGCTGTGTCTCTGGCCATATGCCTAGCATAGGCGTCTACAGGGGAGGGCTGGCAGCCTAAGGCCTGGGGGGCAAGTCAAGTGAAGTGGCTCCGCCCCCTCGCACTCACCTTTCACCCCTCACACTGCTCCCATCAGTATGCGGCCGTCAGACTGCTGGAAAACTTATCTAAACGGCCGCTGGGTGCTGATGCCACCGGCCGGAGCTACTTTAATCCTTTTTTTTTTATTTATTTAATATGCCAGATCGGCTTGCCATATTAAAAATAAATAAAGTATTAAAGTAGCTCCGGCCGGCAGCATCAGCACCCAGCGGCCGTTTAGATTCGATTTCCAACAATCTGATGGCCGCATAGTGATGGGTGAAAGGTGAGTGCGAGGGGGCGGAGCTTTCACCCCTCACGCTGCTCCCATCACTTGGCGGCCATCGCATACGGCCGCTGGGTGCTGATGCCGCCGGCCAGCGCTGCTTTAATACTATTTTTTTTCCATTTAATAGCCGATCCGGCTTGCCATATTACATTTAAAAAAGAAGTATTAAAGTCGGCGGCATCAGCACCCAGCGGCCGTTTAGATTTCGGGCAATTGCCCCCCTGCCCCCCGGCCCAGCCCCTGGGCGTCTAAAGCTCATTAATAACTGCAAAATTCAGTTACAGCATAACCTGAAGACCACTTGTCCATGTAATATCTTCCGACTCTCAGATTAACAGATGTTCAATTTAATTTATATAACAGAAGAGAGCCCAGAATCCATCGAGGCTGTCACTGATGCATCACCTGCCCCAGTGCTAGAAGCACAGACTGACAATATCCAGGAGGAACTAGCTTCAGCAGCAGAAGATGACTGGTCCGAGCTTTCTGCAAGGAAGCCAGAGGAAGTTCTTGAGGAGACTTCTCTAGCCAAAGAAGGTGAGTACAATATGGCTATGACCTATGAAGTTTGGAGAGTCCCCTGTGACTTTTTGAACCATGCAGCATACTTGGCAGGATTGTTATTGTACTGGGTTCTGTGGAACGTACCAAATGCTTCACAGTTAGACTGACTGGGCTCTGAACTGAAATGGGCCGGCTTCTTAATTTTACCATGTTGGCCATTGTTTAGCAGATAATCAGCTGGGAGTCTACGTTTGGATGGATTGAACTGATCCTGGTATGTATATTGCCTTGTGTCGCTTAAATGTCTGATTGTTTCTTTCAGAGACCGATGAAAATGTAGAATCTAAAGAAGCCGCAGCATCGTCGTAGAGGTAAAGGAATATTTTTTATGTAGGTAGCCTAATACTATTATAACAGGGTTATGCCAAAAATGGCTTGTTAAGGTTGTATAAAACAATTTTGCGCACATGATCTGTGTTAGAAGAGGAACTCAAAACTCTTGAATCACAGGATTCCCAAAGGCCAGAATCATGAGCGTTATCGGTTGTCCTGTGCAGTCAATTTAATGTGTGATCATTCCTCTTTTTTCCTTTTGCAGAGGGAAAGTCATTTTTGCTGTGATGCCCAAATCATGCACCAAAGCAGTTCCTGACAACCAGCACCAACCCAAACCATAAATGGACCTAGCTCGTTTCTTCAAACCCTTGATGCAGTTCTCGCTTAGTTACTAGAACCATTTGGATATGCAGTTTAGCTGTTAAGGTGATTGGTCCTGGGAAGGGTTAACAAGTCATAGGTACTATATAGTTAACTCCATCACTGCTGAAAATGTCTGCCAAAATACCGTTTACAAATGCCTATGAGCAGGTCATTTCCATGTTATCTTTTGAAGCTACAATATTTTAGTATATTTGATTAACATACACTGATATTGTTAATTTTCATAGAGCCTCTCCATGGTTGAGAGAGATTTTAGAAGTCATTGTTAGAAAGATCTGTGCAAACACTAAACTGAGTACCGTGTTGTAAGACCCTAACAGTGCAAGTAATTCATCTCCAGTGCACAAGATCTCCATGCTCACTGCAGTGTTACTATGAAACATTCCTACATTATGCGCTACCATTATACCTGATAACTGGCTTATGCATTTTTCAACAGTCATGGAGTTTGGAAGCCAAGATAGATATGCTGCTAGACAATCAATGGACAGACTGTGATTTTTTAATGTGAATAAAACAACAATAATTATTTTATTATATGCGTCGTTGCATAAAATGCAATAAACCACTGGTCTCTTAAAATCTTTTCATCTGTTATTTCAAAGATTTGTGTGAAATTTTTCTTGCGTAGGATGATGATGTATAATATATCTTGTTTCACGGACCCAGGCTGAAAAAAATGTTTTACAAGCTGCATACAAAACTACAAGATGTTTACTAATAATATATTATGGATGATATTCAAAGATCCTTGCCAAATAACCCAGAACTTTGAGCACATTTATATTATGTTAACACTTCAGAGCTGCAGCATGGTTCCATGTGTATGTCACACATGTAGCCAGACGCCACACAGTTTTATTACACATCCCAGACATTCTTTACAACCTGGGGTAACAAAGGAGATTCTTCTCTAGGATCACTACCAGCATTCCAGTGATTCATTTTATTTACAAAAAAGGGATAAATGCTTCTTTATATTAGTATACTAATAAGCAGGACCTGGACTTTGGTTCACAAAGTAGTTAAAGGGATGCTCTAGCCATTATATGCATTTTCTTATTGTTGAGAGGGCCTTTGAAATTTACACAGCTATTTTCCATGCAGGAGACATGCTCAGCCAAAGCTGTGGTTAGGGGTCTGTTGAGACCTCCATGCACAGAATCAGAGCACTTTCCTGCAACTGCTTCACACAGCTAGTCAGTGGGGAAAATCATTGGACCATAGAGGAGGAGGGCAGCTTATTGGGGCAGAGTGGCATATAGGGGTATAAAGCATATTGGGGCTGAGTGGCATATATGGGGTATAAAGCATTTTGGGACCGAGTGGCACATAGGGGTTTAAAGCATATCGGGGGTAGAGTGGCATATAGGGGATATAAGGCATATCTGGGGGCAGGGTAGTTTATAGGATAGTCTTATATTCATGGTAAATCAATGTTTATTGAGGTTTTCTCTATTTTTGTCAAGCGGAACAATGGGAGGGTACAGAAAATAAAAAAGGGGGGGGAGGGGAACATGTACAGTTCACACTGTGCGGGCATACAGGCAGTACATTAACCATATACAGTTACAGAGCCACATGAGCACAGAGTTAGCACAGTGCGGTAAGTATAAGGTGTTACACAGCAACATGACATATGGCGACAGACATCCCACTACCGTGGGGACACAGCATGCGGTAAAACAAGGTGCTCATATTCATACTCCCCGGCACCGGTAACCCACAGGAAGAGAGCCATGACGTCGTGCCTGAGGGCCAGAGAGCCCCGGTGTACAGAACCAGAGAATGGAAGAAAGCGTGGTACATGAGGATAAGCTTCATAACCAGTCAGGCAGTGTGGTATCGGTGCAAGACTCAGTGTCATGTGAACACGTCACAAGAGGGACATTAGAATCGGTGTGGCGAACGCAAAGGGTATATAGGTGTAAGGGATGTGGATGTAGATATCCCTTGTGTAATCATAAGTGAGTATATGTTGAGGGGATGTCAGGGTGGCACTGCACGCAGCAACCACTAACCCCCGGCCCTGCGAGCATAGATGGGCTTTACAGATGAGGCCAGCGAGTGTGAAGGGAAAGTGAATTTCAGGGGGGGAGAGGGAGGGTGGTGAAAGTGAGAGGAGAATGGGAGCGGAGACAGGGAGAGAAAGGAAAAAAAAAAGGGGGGGACCGGGGGGGGGCAACCAGTAGGGGGCAGGAGGGTCGTGCACCTGATGGAGACAACTCGGGAACCAGTCCTCATGAGGACACATTGTCAAGCAGAGTGTGAATCTGAGGACTAGAGAGAAGTTGCAGCCAGTGGAACCAAATGCGGTGGTGTTTCTCAGATCTGTCCGTGGGGGAATAAATCAGTTCCTCGAGAACTCGGCTCCTCTCCACTCTCTGGATCCACTCCCGAATTGTAGGTGGGGAAGAATCTCCCCAGTGCAAGGGGATCAGGGCTTTCACTGCTGTCAGTAGATAGCGGACCACAGAAGCTTTGTACCACGAAACCGGATAGGGCATGTGGAGAAGGAGGAGAAACTCGGGGGTGACGGGTATGTCCTTGTCGGTGAGGGATCGAATATGGGAGTGGATGGTCGACCAATAGGGTATCATGAGGGCGCATGACCACCATAGGTGGAGTAAAGAACATGAGGACTCCCCGCACCTCCAACATTCATCCCTCCCAGTGGGGCAGAACCGGGCGGTTGTCGACAGGGGTCTGTACCAGAAGGCCATCAGCTTGTAGGACATCTCTAGGTCCCTGTTACTAAGGGAGCACCGGTGAGTGAGAACGTTAATCTTCTCCCATTGTTGTTCAGTTACAGTGATTTGCAACGAGGCTTCCCATTTACCCTCATGAGGTGGCGAGGAGGGAAAGATAGCCAAGAGGAGAAGGCCGTAGAGGAGAGAGATGCCGTGAGCAGGGGGGGAAGTCAGGGTGCACATTTCCTCAAACTTGGTTAGGTCCCTGAGGACCTGCTGCCTACGAACCAGTGATCAGAAGAAATTGCCCAGTTGGGCGTAGCAGAAACGCGCGAGGGCCGTAGGAGGGTCTGGGCCCACCAAGGCCTCTAAGGGCTGCAGGCCAGAGTGGGAGAGGTAAGCACGAATCCCCAGTACCCCTCTCGCGCCCACCGCAAGGAACACGTCTCCCCCCATTCCCGGGGGGGAAATCAGGGTTGTCGTGTATTGGAGTAAGAAGAGATGGGACAGAGGAGATAGTGGTGCCCCGTAGTACCGAGTGCCACACACCGAGAGTCGCACGTATGAAGGGGTGAGCTGCCGTCATACTTGCACTGCACCTCCAGCCAGGGTAAGGAACTGATCGACCTGCCAAGCAGACCGCCCTCCACCTCTATCCACCGCGTCCCACGGGATCCACACGCCCACTCTACCACCCGCAAGGCGTGTATAGGCAGGGTCTGGAACAAGTAGATGAGTCTGGGCATCACATTCATCTTAATAGAGTTGACTCTACCCAGCCAGGTAACGGTTAGTCGGGACCATCTTCGGAAATCGGTCTGTATAGCGGATAGGAAGGGTAGGAAGTTAATGGCGTAGAGCTGGGAATGATCGGGAGATATTTCAGCTTGGAGTCGCACCATGCAAAGGGGAAAGCCGATCGTAGGGAGTCACGGACTCCGTCCGGTAAGTTAACGCCCATAAGCTCTGACTTAGTCATGTTGATCTTGAAGTTAGAGAGGGCGCTATAGTCGCTAAGTTCCTTCAAGACCGAGGGTAGGGAGACGCGTCCCCTGATGTCTGGGTTCAGGCGTATCGCTTGCAGAAGGGGTTCGAGGGATAAGACAAATAACATTGGCGAGAGGGGGCAGCCTTGTCGGGTCCCGTTGCGGATGGGGAAGGGGTCGGAAAGGAGGCCATTAATGCGGATCCTTGCCGATGGTGCAGTATAAAGTGACTGTATCCAAGTCAAAAAGCCCGTGCCAAAGCCCATATGCTGGAGGGTGGCCAGCATGTACGACCAGTCCACCCTATCAAAAGCCTTTTCAGCGTCGGTGGAAAGAAAAATCGATGGGGTGGTTAAAAAATTGTTTAAATTTACATTTTGGGGGGTTGTCTTATTGAGCAAATACAGTAATATGCATTCTTCATTACTGGGACTGTCAGGACTTTAAAACTGTCCCTTTAAAAGCTTAGTTATACACAGTAAGGTGATGTAGTACATATCTCATACTGCAGGGCAGCATTTAACACGTGAACAATATGTGAGCTGTAGAGTGAAGGAAAAAAATATTTGATCCCCTACTGATTTCGTACATTTGCCCACTGATAAAGACATGATCAGTCTATAATTTTAATGGTAGGTTTATTTGAACAGTGACAGACAGAATAACAACAAAAAAATCCAGAATAATGCATAAGTTATAAATTGATTTGCATTTACTGCAAGTATTTGACCCCTTTGCAAAACATGACATAGTACTTGGTGGCAAAACCCTTCTTGTAGTTGGGTACCAGGTTTGCACACATCTCAGGAGGGATTTTGAGGCTAAGGTTTGGCAACTTGAACCTTCGGCTATGCCACTCCATGACCTTAATGTGCTTCTTCTTGAGCCACTCCTTTGTTGCCTTGGTTGTGTGTTTTGGGTCATTGTCATGCTGGAAAACTCTCCACGACCCATTTTCAGTGCCCTGACTAAAGGAGGTTCTCACCCAAGATTTGATGGTACATGGCCCCATCTATCTTCCCTTTGATGCAGTGAAGTTGTCCTGTATCCTAAGCAGAAAAACACCCCCAAAGCATAATGTTTCCACCTCCGTGTTTGATGCAAGAGAGCTGTAGTAACTCCCAGAGATCACCCACATATATCCTCCTGTTGTCCCCGGAATCACTTCCAGCACCAGCCAGCATGCGCACCTTGCTATGTGTACCCAATAAGAAGACACAACTACCTTGAACTGAGTACAGCAGGAATGAACAGTTTATTGATGTAAAACATAGACTTATATATCCACTGAACTGCATTAACATAAATTAACAGATACATGTATTAAACCCAACCTTTAATCCCCAGGCAGCAATCCTATTGATGAGATTAATTAAACAATGGAGTTCCTGCCTGTGCTATCTTTGTTTGACAGCCAGGCTGGAGTCATCTCTGACTACCTTGGGGCCCTGTATGACAGGTCATTCTGTCACAGTGGCATGGTGTTCTTGGGGTCATAGACAGCATTCCTCCTTCTCCAGCAAACAGTTGAGTTGATGCCAAATGCCTCAATTTTGGTCTCATCTGACCACAACACTTTCACCCAGTTCATTCACCCAGAATCATTCAAATATTCATTGGCAAACTTCAGACGGGCCTTTATATGTGCTTTCTTGAGCAGGGGAACCCTGCAGGTGCTGCAGCATTCCAGTCCTTCCCGGCGTAGTGTTTTACCAGTTATTTTCTTGGTTAATATGGTCCCAGATGCCTTGAGAGCATCAATGAGATCCTCCGGTGTAGTTCTGGGCTGATTTCTCACCGTTCTCATGATCATTGAAACTCCACGAGGTGAGATCTTGCATGAAACCCCAGACCGAGGTTACAGTTATTTTGTGCTTCTTCCATTTGCGAATAATTGCACCAACTGTTGTCACCTTCTCACCAAACTGCTTGGTGATGGTCTTGTAGCCCATTCCAGCCTTGTGTAGGTCTACAATCTTGTCCCTGACATCCTTGGACAGCTCTTTGGTCTTTGGTCAAATTTTTTTCTCACTCTGCATTATCATCTGTATTTAGATTTATTTGCAAAGGACATCATTTATATGAAATAAGGGACTTGACATATTAATGAGAATCTTGCCGTTAGTTGCTCTACTGAACAGTATTTTCACCACTACAGACCTGTATCCTCCTCTCTGGCAGCCAGTGAACGTCTGCGCGCAACTTCCACAGCTGCCGGGGCTTCTATGACGGAGCACCGGCTGCCCCCACTAGACAATAGGGAGTCTGGAGATGCATTAGGAAGTAGCAGAGTGTCATATCTAGGAAGCAACTGCCATATCAGGGGGTCAGAGTGGCATATCAGGGGGTCAGAGTTAGGGATGCACCGAAATCAATTCTGGACAGAAACTGAAAGTTCAGCATTCACCTGGCCAAAACCAAAATCAGCAATCACACTCCTATCATGCTCAGCCAGCCAGTACATGCTAGAACCTGGGCATGATAGGAGTGTGATTACAGCCTCCTTATGCCATGCTATCTCCCTACACACACTTACATATCCATGCTATCACAAACATTCATTCACAAACATTCACTCATTCATAAACTCATATTCATTCCCTTAATCACGTATACTTTCTCATACACCCTCTCCCACCTCCTTATCTGAACTGCAGATCTCTCACTAAGCAGACTTCCACATTGGCCCTGCTGCTTCCCTCTCTTGCCCTCTGTGCAAACAACTTCTCTTGCCCCCCCCAGTGGAGGAAGAAGGAATGGAGCAGAGTGATGTGACAAGCAGTCAAGCTTCTCCTGGCCGGTACAAGAGACGCTGCTCGCACACTGTGCGACCAAACCACAGGTAAGCAGCCTGGCCCCTGCTTACGATTGTTATCGGCCGTTTATCGGCATTTTGCTTATAATGCCTTTCTGGCTGATATATTTCGGCCACCGATATATCGGTGCATCCCTAGTCAAAGTGGCATATCTAGGGGCTAGAGTGGCATATCTGGGGGCATAAAGCATACCAGGAGGCAGAGTGGCATGTCTGAGGGGCATAGGGTCATATCTATAAGTAAGGTGCATTATGAATTATGGAGGGGGGACCTTAAAATGGCTGTTTGTATATAACATATGCTGACTAACTGCATAATAGATACCAAAAAGTTAAAATACATGTATTCCTGTTTATTAGATAAAATACTGTTTTACCATTCCACTAATGTGTATTTTTTCTCTAAAAAAATGTTTTTCTTTAAAATAGCACCAAACTTTAAGGGTGCCGCCTATAATCCAACACGGTAATAGAAATCTAAAGCGTTAGAAGACCCAGTTAATTTTTTAAATGTGCATCTTTTATGTGCATCTTATGTGTGTTATCTGGGTGCTGGTCAGGTTCAATGTGGGCAGTGTGTACGCCAGGGCTGGCTTTGGGTTGTGCAGCCTGTGGTCTATGCCTGTAATTTAGGGGGTTTTATCTATACCAGTGGCGTCCAACATGCGGCCCGCGGGCCAAATGCGGCCCGGATCACAAGGATCACAAGGATGCATCGGCAGCCAGGATCACAAGCCCTGCCGCTTACTTGTGGGAGGGTCTATTCTCTGCTCCAGTCCTGCCTCCTCTGTGGGGAGAACGAGGGAGGCCGCGCCCCCTGCTGAAGTCTGTGAGCGGCATCGAGAGCTGTAGTAGGTAAGGGGGTGGGGGAGGTTGTTTGAATGAGTATGCCTGTGAGGGAATGAATGTGTGAATGAATGAGTATATGAATGAATGAGTGTGTGTGTGATAGCATGGATGTGTAAGTCCTGGAACCTAGGCATGATGGGACTATGATTGCTGTTACCAATCACACTCCTATCATGCTAAGTCAGCCAGTACATGCTAAAACCTGGCTAGCTCTCCCCCTTGTGTATTGATGCTGCCAGCAGTATGGGGTCTGACTTGGCATGATAGGAGTGTGATTGCTAACAGCAATCTGCTAACAGCAATCACAGTCCCATCATCAGGTTCCAGCATTCACTGGTTGCCTGGGTATGAAAAGAGTGTGTTTGCTGTTAGCAATCACACTCCTATCATGCCAAGTCATATTGTTGATTTTTTTTGTCCAATTGTGGTGTGTTACTTTTAATAAAAGCATGGTTACACACTAAAATTGGACAAAAAATACAATGCCCAGCCAACCAGTACATACTGGAATCTGGGTATGCCTGAGATTGCTGTTAACAATCATAATATATAATTTTTTTGTACAATTTTGGTGTGCAACTTACTTTTATTAAAAGTATGTGGGGGGGTCATTTTCAGTTTTGGCTAAGTGAACCCTGAATTTTCGGTTTTGGTCCAGAATTTTCATTTCGGTGTATCCCTAAAATAAATAGAACTATTTCATTTTAACTTACCCAGAATCCTGTATTTGTAGTCACAAAACTTTCTAGGCCCAGAAATCAGTGAGAGGAAAAGTAAAGGTTTTGTGTCATTTACTTTATTTTAATCTACATATCTTATTAAAGGCCATATTTTGGTGCGGGAGCGGAGGGAGTGATTGCATGCTAGGGAGCGTGGAGCGGGGTCCAAGGAAATGCTTGCATAGGGTCCAATTTTTTCAATATAAAATGTATTGCCAGCAGGGTCTAATATATATATATATATATATATATATATATATATATATATATATATATATATATACGTATATATCTATCTATATATATATATATATATATATATTGGCGACAGGGTCTAGTATTTATATATATATATTTATATATATATATATATATATATATATATATATATATATATATTGGCAGCAGGGTCTAATATTTATATAATATATATATCGTCAGCATGGGCTAATATTAAAGAAAAACTGCCAGTTCACCTATTATTTTGAAATCATATTTCGATTATAGTCTTTACTTTAAAGAGATAGGTACACATTATGTAGTTAAAAAATGTACGTCTAATGGATATATATATATATATATATATATATATATACGCCTTTGTGTGGAATCTCATGCACTTCAGTGTCCCTGAATGGCAGAAATAAAATGTGGTCACCCTTATTATTATGTGTATTGACTTTTCCACTGATTAATGTAATTTTTTTTGGTTTTGTTTTCTTGAAAATATAGTAGTGTTTGTGTTTATTTTATTTATTATTGTGTTTATTAATTATAAGTACTAAACCCGGTCACCAGAAGAAATTACATCAAAAGTTTTTATCTAAATGCAGCTGAGAGATCATTTTCACATGGAACACTTTATTGTCATGGGACATAAAGGCATTGATGGGTAATAGACAAAAAAATTTTCTGTTATTTTCATGTGATTAAAAATTCATAGCAAATAATAAAATGCCAAATCTACTAAGGCTTATTTGCTTAACATACCAGAGAGTGGAATTAATGCATTCTCTAAGTGGAACAGAACTTTAAAACAGTAATACATAAAAAGCTATAGGGCAAGCAAAACAGTAGACGGCATCATCACTGCAGATGTTTAGAGCACAAAATAGTTCTTGTGTTTCAAGTGAGAGGCAGAAAGTAACCAGGGTGTACATCAGGTTACCCGTTTTCCTTGTTTTTTTTTTTGCAGACTTCACACCTTTCACACATTGCAGGTTTAGTGTTAGTAGGAGCCTATGGCTTGGGCTCACAGGGTATTTACGGTTATTTCATACTGTTACCTGCATTGTGTTTGTTATGATGCTAGGATTTAATACATGTAGTTGCACCTGTGCCCAGGCTAAATCCCACTATTGCACTATTGCGCACTTACTTGTTCTTTGCGCTGATGAGACGTATTTAAATTGTTCTAAGCGGCTATGTTCAATTTTCTTCTTACCCTGTTCTTTATTGTGATGGCAGAAGGGACACTTGCACTACTGCGAGGATGCAATTTCCACTCTGGTGTTTTTTTTGTTTCTGTGCCAGGGAGAGCACCGCCCCCGTACGTAGGTTTTTAATGGTATGTTTTGCAGTTTCCCATTGCGTGATGGTCTGTCCTGGGGCTGGGACGGGGCACGGGGTGCCTTGTGGGTTGGGCGCCTGCTTCCATTTGGCGAAGTGCTAGTCACATTATCTTTCTATGCCTTCTTCCCCCATGGCTCACCTCATTCTGATGTCCCTTAATGTTCAGGGTCTAAACACAGGTTGGCAAATAAAAAGAAAAAAAAACAAGAAATGCATTTCTTCTCAATCATAGTTTTTAGTAAATATGCAAAAACAGTTTACATATTTAATAGTTAAACATTTTTTTTCCTAAGGGGAAGGCACTTGTATACTGTGTCAGTCAGGACTCGTCCAACACTCCCACCCATAACACACATCGTGGCGCCCCCCGCCCCAGTTTATGTTAGCAAAGAGGACCACCTTATACTTGCTGCTATAATTACTGCGAGTGTTTGCGGCCTTTTGATTATAATAATAATCGCCTGTTTGTGTGTCAGAAAACTGAAAAAGAGAAGACCAGAGGGAGTCGCATGAAAAGACATGAGCATTTCACGCTATTGAAATGATAACCATCTTAACGCCTTAAAGATGGCATGTATGGCCTTGGTTGTGAAGGGGTTAAAATACACAACTAAGTGTATCAATTGAATAGTAGTTGATAAGTTTAGTTGATAAGCTAATAAACTTAGATAGTCTTATAAAAATTAAAAAAAAAGCCTTTTTCTTTTGTTACTTATTGGGAGCCTTAGAGAACGGGTGATGGTGCAGTTAGACTTACATAGGGGGAAAACCCTCACTGATAAATTCAACTATCGGAGACAGGCTGACTAACAAAATACGAAAAAAACTTTTTTTATATTAATGTTAAATTCATCGTACCGAATCAGCAAGAAATAAAGACCGTCACTCACTGACAAAATGTGATACAACTGATACACGTGCTAACTATGTTACGGTCTGTGTGTTAGTGTGTTACAGATGCTTACACACACGCTTGCTTTTTAGCTCTATCTTTGTCGGCTCAGGACAGCTCTCCTGCTCCCCGCTCCCATTACGGCAGTCAAACGCCGCTTGCGCCAGAAACTTACCTCTTATCTTCTGGCTCAGACTTGAGGGGCTGACACTGGGGGGAGCACGGCCCGTCATCACATTGGTATGCCTGCGTTGCTGGCATTTGGAGGGAGCCCACTGGCTGCAAATTACAACGCTCACCGTAGCTCGAAATTTAGTTTGTATTACAGGTGTCTAGGGCTACCTGTTACAGGAACAATATACTGTCCCACACAGCCTCATCAATAAATAATACATTAAAGTTCTTTAATATTATGTCTCTTAAAACCAGTGGGAGCAAATTCTGCACATTCTCACAGGAGGGTCTTATTATACCCCCTGGAAATCTCAAGCAAGCCAGAGCTGTAGTTGTCTGGCAGAGTATTGTGCGTGTATACACGGTGGCAAACCAAGGAGCTCGGGGAGGTGCGCAGATGTATAGGAGAAATTTTGAATTCCCCCCATGCATTTGCAAGGGCAAAATATTGCAAGGGCTGTCATATGCATTAAGGTGCAAATGATGGCTGGTATGTCCGTTTAAAGTGTCATGAAGGAAACACTGTAGAGATGTGTAAGAAATGATGGTTTTTCTGTGAGTTTAAGCTTTTCTACTGTACCCTGAGATTTTAGGAACGTAATCATATATAAACTCTGATGATGTGTGATGAAATGTTTGAGTAAATGGTGTGTCTTTTGTGTCCAAAAAAAATGTGACACAAAGGAGTCTGTTTACTAAAGAGGGCATTTGTAGTTGAGTTGTGGTTTCAACTTCTAGTCTTCACTGTTCATAATGAAAGAAGAACTCCAATAAGCTTCTGCTGCAGGAAGTGTGAAGACTTTAAAGTCCACGGAGTTATTCTTTAAAGTCCACGGAGTTATTCTTTGTACAGGGCCAGCTCAGCTCTTCTTGCTGAAGAAACCTACCAATCTTGGCCATTCGTAAGGAGTAGTGAAATAAAGAAGCTGAAACGCAACTCTCCCTCAAACCTTCCTTCCATCTCTCCCTTTAGTGAATAAACCCCAAATTCCCAGTTTTCACACTTGCCTACTTTTGTTGGATAATTATTGTATTTTTAATCAAGGAGAATGCTTCCAATGCTTCTGTTGTTTTTTTGTTTCTGTGCCAGGGAGGAGATCATTCGCCCCAACTGCCCCCCAATCGTGGGTTGCTCCATGTTCCTATAGAGGGTGTTGACTTTTTCTTCAACTGTTTATTTTTCAATATGTTCAATATGTTATTTCTAATGGTATGTTTTGCAGTTTCCCATTGCGTGATGGTCTGTCCTGGGGCTGGGACGGGGCACGGGGTGCCTTGTGGGTCGGGCGCCTGCTTCCATTTGGCGAAGTGCTGGTCACATTAGCTATCTATGCCTTCTTCCCCCATGGCTCACCTCATTCTGATGTCCCTTAATGTTCAGGGTCTAAACACAGGTTGACAAATAAAAGGAACAAAAACCCAAGAAATGCATTTCTTCTCAATCGTAGTTTTTATTAAATATGAAAAAATAGTTTACATGGGAATATTTAATAGTTAAACTTTTTTTTCCTAAAGGGTAGTGTCATACTCGGTCTTTTTCTTTTTTTCCTTAATTAATATTGCAATTTTGGCGGGTCCTCTTATAATTAGGGTCACCTTATAATCGAGCAATTTTGGAATATATTCATGTACTTTGCTCATGCTTGTTTTGATTCAATAAACATACCATTTTTATGGTAAAAAAATAGTGGCTTTCAGTTTGCAGGTGGTTGCACTCGCGTTAAGCCGCTGCTGTAATACTGCTCCCTCATGGTCATCACAATGCTTAAAAAAAGTCCAGGCAATGAAAGGAGAATAAATGCCAAGGGCTGCAAGGCGTGGATGGAATTAAGCAGCTGAGGGCTCTGCAACTTTGTCTCAACTTAAAGGGTCAGGTTAAGGGGAAGGCACTTGTATACTGTGTCAGTCAGTATGGTGAAAGGGAGGAAGCAGCAGGAAGCTCAGTAGGTAAGGCTTGTGGTTCTGTTTGTTACTCCTATTTCCTCTCTGCGGTATGGATGGGTAAGGGGACCCGTAGAGTTGTTATTCAAATCAGTTTTGTTTTTTTTAAAACACAATGTATGTGCAGTAACTTACTGTATCACCAACGCAGAAACCGCTAAACATAAACTCTGCTCAAGACAAACAAGGAATGCATCCTGATGTCACAATGACTGCATTGTGATGCCACACTGATTGCATCATCCACACAGCATAAAGCTGCTCTGCTCATCTTGATCAGTGCCAGTAGAACATTTGACTCTATCCAAACCAGACGGATCTCTTCTTTGAGGATGTTTTACCATATTCTGTTCTATTTCCTTGTGGTCTTTGACCCTAAAGCTTTGTGCTGTCTGAGATGTGACAAGGAATCAGACAAAAGGCTAAGAAATCTCAGAGGTTTTTTGGCTGACCAATATGAGGATTTGCAAGAATATGCAAAGACCAATGCTCACTTGACAAGGCTGTTCGAGGCTGCACTGGAACCTTTTTCTAACCGTAAAATAGATAAACTTGCTATTTTACAAATGGCTGGAGAATTCAAAAAGACCGTGGATTCGATTGAGAACTCGGGCGTTCTAGGCCACCTGCTTGTCCGTACACTGGATGTCAGATTTGAAAAACTAAAGACAAAATTCGGTGACATTTTAGCACAGTTTTTGTCAGAAAGGTTCTGCCCTAACACCATCGGCAGTAACACATGTGGGCTTATGGAGCAAACCCTAATAGACTGTGAAAGCTGTGACCCAGAAAAACTATCGTGCATAGGAGGTCATGGCCAGTGCAAAGAAAAGGTTACCAAGTGCCCGTTATGTATATGTTCTCAAGAAGATACCAAATGCCAAGACATACAAAAAGGTAAATCTTGCACGCCTTGCGAAGGGTACACATCATGCTTGAATGAGGTGTTACATTGTGGAGTGCGACATACAGAAGTTGCTCAAGATGAAGACCTGATGTTTGACTGCCATTTACCTTGGCATGCAAAAGTGGAGGAAACGCTTGAGTATGTTTTTAAGAGGGTTGGACAGACCAGAAGCAAAATCCTGAAAGTCACAGAAGACCCCTTGCTGATGAAAAAGAACATGGACTACAGTGATGCTGGGAACTATTCATGCACAGCACAATTAAAGAGCAGCATTCCCGTCAGCACCATACTGTATGACGTAAAAGTTGTACCGAGGCAGGGAGGAGAACAGCACAGGACTCGTCCAACACTCCCACCCATAACACACATCGTGGCGCCCCCCGCCCCAGTTTATGCTAGCAAAGAGGACCACCTTATACTTGCTGCTATAATTACTGCGAGTGTTTGCGGCCTTTTGATTATAATAATCGCCTGTTTGTGTGTCAGAAAACTGAGAAAGAGAAGACCAGAGGGAGTCGCATGAAAAGACATGAGCATTTCACGCTATTGAAATGATAACCATCTTAACGCCTTAAAGATGGCATGTATGGCCTTGGTTGTGAAGGGGTTAAAATACACAACTAAGTGTATCAATTGAATAGTAGTTGATAAGTTTAGTTGATAAGCTAATAAACTTAGATAGTCTTATAAAAATTTTAAAAAAAGCCTTTTTCTTTTGTTACTTATTGGGAGCCTTAGAGAACGGGTGATGGTGCAGTTAGACTTACATAGGGGGAAAACCCTCACTGATAAATTCAACTATCGGAGACAGGCTGACTAACAAAATATGAAAAAAACTTTTTTTATATTAATGTTAAATTCATTGTACCGAATCAGCAAGAAATAAAGACCGTCACTCACTGAGAAAATGTGATACAACTGACACACGTGCTAACTATGTTACGGTCTGTGTGTTAGTGTGTTACAGATGCTTACACACACGCTTGCTTTTTAGCTCTATCTTTGTCGGCTCAGGACAGCTCTCCTGCTCCCCGCTCCCATTACGGCAGTCAAACGCCGCTTGCGCCAGAAACTTACCTCGTATCTTCTGGCTCAGACTTGAGGGGCTGACACTGGGGGGAGCACGGCCCGTCATCACATTGGTATGCCTGCATTGCTGGCATTTGGAGGGAGCCCACTGGCTGCAAATTACAACGCTCACCGTAGCTCGAAATTTAGTTTGTATTACAGGTGTCTAGGGCTACCTGTAACAGGAACAATATACTGTCCCACACAGCCTCATCAATAAATAATACATTAAAGTTCTTTAATATTATGTCTCTTAAAACCAGTGGGAGCAAATTCTGCACATTCTCACGGGAGGGTCTTATTATACCCCCTGGAAATCTCAAGCAAGCCAGAGCTGTAGTTGTCTGGCAGAGTATTGTGCGTGTATACACGGTGGCAAACCAAGGAGCTCGGGGAGGTGCGCAGATGTATAGGAGAAATTTTGAATTCCCCCCATGCATTTGCAAGGGCAAAATATTGCAAGGGCTGTCATATGCATTAAGGTGCAAATGATGGCTGGTATGTCCGTTTAAAGTGTCATGAAGGAAACACTGTAGAGATGTGTAAGAAATGATGGTGTTTCTGTGAGTTTAAGCTTTTCTACCGTACCCTGAGATTTTAGGAACGTAATCATATATAAACTCTGATGATGTGTGATGAAATGTTTGAGTAAATGGTGTGTCTTTTGTGTCCAAAAAAAATGTGACACAAAGGAGTCTGTTTACTAAAGAGGGGATTTGTAGTTGAGTTGTGGTTTCAACTTCTAGTCTTCACTGTTCATAATGAAAGAAGAACTCCAATAAGCTTCTGCTGCAGGAAGTGTGAAGACTTTAAAGTCCGCAGAGTTATTCTTTAAAGTCCGCAGAGTTATTCTTTAAAGTCCGCAGAGTTATTCTTTAAAGTCCACGGAGTTATTCTTTAAAGTCCACGGAGTTATTCTTTGTACAGGGCCAGCTCAGCTCTTCTTGCTGAAGAAACCTACCAATCTTGGCCATTCGTAAGGAGTAGTGAAATAAAGAAGCTGAAACGCAACTCTCCCTCAAACCTTCCTTCCATCTCTCCCTTTAGTGAATAAACCCCAAATTCCCAGTTTTCACACTTGCCTACTTTTGTTGGATAATTATTGTATTTTTAATCAAGGTGAATGCTTCCAATGCTTCTGTTGTTTTTTTGTTTCTGTGCCAGGGAGGAGATCATCCGCCCCAACTGCCCCCCAATCGTGGGTTGCTCCATGTTCCTATAGAGGGTGTTGACTTTTTCTTCAACTGTTTATTTTTCAATATGTTCAATATGTTATTTCTAATGGTATGTTTTGCAGTTTCCCATTGCGTGATGGTCTGTCCTGGGGCTGGGACGGGGCACGGGGTGCCTTGTGGGTTGGGCGCCTGCTTCCATTTGGCGAAGTGCTGGTCACATTAGCTATCTATGCCTTCTTCCCCCATGGCTCACCTCATTCTGATGTCCCTTAATGTTCAGGGTCTAAACACAGGTTGACAAATAAAAGGAACAAAAACCCAAGAAATGCATTTCTTCTCAATCGTAGTTTTTATTAAATATGAAAAAATAGTTTACATGGGAATATTTAATAGTTAAACTTTTTTTTCCTAAAGGGTAGTGTCATACTCGGTCTTTTTCTTTTTTTCCTTAATTAATATTGCAATTTTGGCGGGTCCTCTTATAATTAGGGTCACCTTATAATCGAGCAATTTTGGAATATATTCATGTACTTTGCTCATGCTTGTTTTGATTCAATAAACATACCATTTTTATGGTAAAAAAATAGTGGCTTTCAGTTTGCAGGTGGTTGCACTCGCGTTAAGCCGCTGCTGTAATACTGCTCCCTCATGGTCATCACAATGCTTAAAAAAAGTCCAGGCAATGAAAGGAGAATAAATGCCAAGGGCTGCAAGGCGTGGATAGAATTAAGCAGCTGAGGGCTCTGCAACTTTGTCTCAACTTAAAGGGTCAGGTTAAGGGGAAGGCACTTGTATACTGTGTCAGTCAGTATGGTGAAAGGGAGGAAGTAGCAGGAAGCTCAGTAGGTAAGGCTTGTGGTTCTGTTTGTTACTCCTATTTCCTCTCTGCGGTATGGATGGGTAAGGGGACCCGTAGAGTTGTTATTCAAATCAGTTTTGTTTTTTTTAAAACACAATGTATGTGCAGTAACTTACTGTATCACCAACGCAGAAACCGCTAAACATAAACTCTGCTCAAGACAAACAAGGAATGCATCCTGATGTCACAATGACTGCATTGTGATGCCACACTGATTGCATCATCCACACAGCATAAAGCTGCTCTGCTCATCTTGATCAGTGCCAGTAGAACATTTGACTCTATCCAAACCAGACGGATCTCTTCTTTGAGGATGTTTTACCATATTCTGTTCTATTTCCTTGTGGTCTTTGACCCTAAAGCTTTGTGCTGTCTGAGATGTGACAAGGAATCAGACAAAAGGCTAAGAAATCTCAGAGGTTTTTTGGCTGACCAATATGAGGATTTGCAAGAATATGCAAAGACCAATGCTCACTTGACAAGGCTGTTCGAGGCTGCACTGGAACCTTTTTCTAACCGTAAAATAGATAAACTTGCTATTTTACAAATGGCTGGAGAATTCAAAAAGACCGTGGATTCGATTGAGAACTCGGGCGTTCTAGGCCACCTGCTTGTCCGTACACTGGATGTCAGATTTGAAAAACTAAAGACAAAATTCGGTGACATTTTAGCACAGTTTTTGTCAGAAAGGTTCTGCCCTAACACCATCGGCAGTAACACATGTGGGCTTATGGAGCAAACCCTAATAGACTGTGAAAGCTGTGACCCAGAAAAACTATCGTGCATAGGAGGTCATGGCCAGTGCAAAGAAAAGGTTACCAAGTGCCCGTTATGTATATGTTCTCAAGAAGATACCAAATGCCAAGACATACAAAAAGGTAAATCTTGCACGCCTTGCGAAGGGTACACATCATGCTTGAATGAGGTGTTACATTGTGGAGTGCGACATACAGAAGTTGCTCAAGATGAAGACCTGATGTTTGACTGCCATTTACCTTGGCATGCAAAAGTGGAGGAAACGCTTGAGTATGTTTTTAAGAGGGTTGGACAGACCAGAAGCAAAATCCTGAAAGTCACAGAAGACCCCTTGCTGATGAAAAAGAACATGGACTACAGTGATGCTGGGAACTATTCATGCACAGCACAATTAAAGAGCAGCATTCCCGTCAGCACCATACTGTATGACGTAAAAGTTGTACCGAGGCAGGGAGGAGAACAGCACAGGACTCGTCCAACACTCCCACCCATAACACACATCGTGGCGCCCCCCGCCCCAGTTTATGCTAGCAAAGAGGACCACCTTATACTTGCTGCTATAATTACTGCGAGTGTTTGCGGCCTTTTGATTATAATAATAATCGCCTGTTTGTGTGTCAGAAAACTGAGAAAGAGAAGACCAGAGGGAGTCGCATGAAAAGACATGAGCATTTCACGCTATTGAAATGATAACCATCTTAACGCCTTAAAGATGGCATGTATGGCCTTGGTTGTGAAGGGGTTAAAATACACAACTAAGTGTATCAATGGAATAGTAGTTGATAAGTTTAGTTGATAAGCTAATAAACTTAGATAGTCTTATAAAAATTAAAAAAAAAGCCTTTTTCTTTTGTTACTTATTGGGAGCCTTAGAGAACGGGTGATGGTGCAGTGAGACTTACATAGGGGGAAAACCCTCACTGATAAATTCAACTACCGGAGACAGGCTGACTAACAAAATACGAAAAAACCTTTTTTTATATTAATGTTAAATTCATCGTACCGAATCAGCAAGAAATAAAGACCGTCACTCACTGACAAAATGTGATACAACTGACACACGTGCTAACTATGTTACGGTCTGTGTGTTAGTGTGTTACAGATGCTTACACACACGCTTGCTTTTTAGCTCTATCTTTGTCGGCTCAGGACAGCTCTCCTGCTCCCCGCTCCCATTACGGCAGTCAAACGCCGCTTGCGCCAGAAACTTACCTCTTATCTTCTGGCTCAGACTTGAGGGGCTGACACTGGGGGGAGCACGGCTCGTCATCACATTGGTATGCCTGCGTTGCTGGCATTTGGAGGGAGCCCACTGGCTGCAAATTACAACGCTCACCGTAGCTCGAAATTTAGTTTGTATTACAGGTGTCTAGGGCTACCTGTTACAGGAACAATATACTGTCCCACACAGCCTCATCAATAAATAATACATTAAAGTTCTTTAATATTATGTCTCTTAAAACCAGTGGGAGCAAATTCTGCACATTCTCACGGGAGGGTCTTATTATACCCCCTGGAAATCTCAAGCAAGCCAGAGCTGTAGTTGTCTGGCAGAGTATTGTGCGTGTATACACGGTGGCAAACCAAGGAGCTCGGGGAGGTGCGCAGATGTATAGGAGAAATTTTGAATTCCCCCCATGCATTTGCAAGGGCAAAATATTGCAAGGGCTGTCATACGCATTAAGGTGCAAATGATGGCTGGTATGTCCGTTTAAAGTGTCATGAAGGAAACACTGTAGAGATGTGTAAGAAATGATGGTGTTTCTGTGAGTTTAAGCTTTTCTACCGTACCCTGAGATTTTAGGAACGTAATCATATATAAACTCTGATGATGTGTGATGAAATGTTTGAGTAAATGGTGTGTCTTTTGTGTCCAAAAAAAATGTGACACAAAGGAGTCTGTTTACTAAAGAGGGGATTTGTAGTTGAGTTGTGGTTTCAACTTCTAGTCTTCACTGTTCATAATGAAAGAAGAACTCCAATAAGCTTCTGCTGCAGGAAGTGTGAAGACTTTAAAGTCCGCAGAGTTATTCTTTAAAGTCCGCAGAGTTATTCTTTAAAGTCCGCAGAGTTATTCTTTAAAGTCCACGGAGTTATTCTTTAAAGTCCACGGAGTTATTCTTTGTACAGGGCCAGCTCAGCTCTTCTTGCTGAAGAAACCTACCAATCTTGGCCATTCGTAAGGAGTAGTGAAATAAAGAAGCTGAAACGCAACTCTCCCTCAAACCTTCCTTCCATCTCTCCCTTTAGTGAATAAACCCCAAATTCCCAGTTTTCACACTTGCCTACTTTTGTTGGATAATTATTGTATTTTTAATCAAGGTGAATGCTTCCAATGCTTCTGTTGTTTTTTTGTTTCTGTGCCAGGGAGGAGATCATCCGCCCCAACTGCCCCCCAATCGTGGGTTGCTCCATGTTCCTATAGAGGGTGTTGACTTTTTCTTCAACTGTTTATTTTTCAATATGTTCAATATGTTATTTCTAATGGTATGTTTTGCAGTTTCCCATTGCGTGATGGTCTGTCCTGGGGCTGGGACGGGGCACGGGGTGCCTTGTGGGTCGGGCGCCTGCTTCCATTTGGCGAAGTGCTGGTCACATTAGCTATCTATGCCTTCTTCCCCCATGGCTCACCTCATTCTGATGTCCCTTAATGTTCAGGGTCTAAACACAGGTTGACAAATAAAAGGAACAAAAACCCAAGAAATGCATTTCTTCTCAATCGTAGTTTTTATTAAATATGAAAAAATAGTTTACATGGGAATATTTAATAGTTAAACTTTTTTTTCCTAAAGGGTAGTGTCATACTCGGTCTTTTTCTTTTTTTCCTTAATTAATATTGCAATTTTGGCGGGTCCTCTTATAATTAGGGTCACCTTATAATCGAGCAATTTTGGAATATATTCATGTACTTTGCTCATGCTTGTTTTGATTCAATAAACATACCATTTTTATGGTAAAAAAATAGTGGCTTTCAGTTTGCAGGTGGTTGCACTCGCGTTAAGCCGCTGCTGTAATACTGCTCCCTCATGGTCATCACAATGCTTAAAAAAAGTCCAGGCAATGAAAGGAGAATAAATGCCAAGGGCTGCAAGGCGTGGATAGAATTAAGCAGCTGAGGGCTCTGCAACTTTGTCTCAACTTAAAGGGTCAGGTTAAGGGGAAGGCACTTGTATACTGTGTCAGTCAGTATGGTGAAAGGGAGGAAGCAGCAGGAAGCTCAGTAGGTAAGGCTTGTGGTTCTGTTTGTTACTCCTATTTCCTCTCTGCGGTATGGATGGGTAAGGGGACCCGTAGAGTTGTTATTCAAATCAGTTTTGTTTTTTTTAAAACACAATGTATGTGCAGTAACTTACTGTATCACCAACGCAGAAACCGCTAAACATAAACTCTGTTCAAGACAAACAAGGAATGCATCCTGATGTCACAATGACTGCATTGTGATGCCACACTGATTGCATCATCCACACAGCATAAAGCTGCTCTGCTCATCTTGATCAGTGCCAGTAGAACATTTGACTCTATCCAAACCAGACGGATCTCTTCTTTGAGGATGTTTTACCATATTCTGTTCTATTTCCTTGTGGTCTTTGACCCTAAAGCTTTGTGCTGTCTGAGATGTGACAAGGAATCAGACAAAAGGCTAAGAAATCTCAGAGGTTTTTTGGCTGACCAATATGAGGATTTGCAAGAATATGCAAAGACCAATGCTCACTTGACAAGGCTGTTCGAGGCTGCACTGGAACCTTTTTCTAACCGTAAAATAGATAAACTTGCTATTTTACAAATGGCTGGAGAATTCAAAAAGACCGTGGATTCGATTGAGAACTCGGGCGTTCTAGGCCACCTGCTTGTCCGTACACTGGATGTCAGATTTGAAAAACTAAAGACAAAATTCGGTGACATTTTAGCACAGTTTTTGTCAGAAAGGTTCTGCCCTAACACCATCGGCAGTAACACATGTGGGCTTATGGAGCAAACCCTAATAGACTGTGAAAGCTGTGACCCAGAAAAACTATCGTGCATAGGAGGTCATGGCCAGTGCAAAGAAAAGGTTACCAAGTGCCCGTTATGTATATGTTCTCAAGAAGATACCAAATGCCAAGACATACAAAAAGGTAAATCTTGCACGCCTTGCGAAGGGTACACATCATGCTTGAATGAGGTGTTACATTGTGGAGTGCGACATACAGAAGTTGCTCAAGATGAAGACCTGATGTTTGACTGCCATTTACCTTGGCATGCAAAAGTGGAGGAAACGCTTGAGTATGTTTTTAAGAGGGTTGGACAGACCAGAAGCAAAATCCTGAAAGTCACAGAAGACCCCTTGCTGATGAAAAAGAACATGGACTACAGTGATGCTGGGAACTATTCATGCACAGCACAATTAAAGAGCAGCATTCCCGTCAGCACCATACTGTATGACGTAAAAGTTGTACCGAGGCAGGGAGGAGAACAGCACAGGACTCGTCCAACACTCCCACCCATAACACACATCGTGGCGCCCCCCGCCCCAGTTTATGCTAGCAAAGAGGACCACCTTATACTTGCTGCTATAATTACTGCGAGTGTTTGCGGCCTTTTGATTATAATAATAATCGCCTGTTTGTGTGTCAGAAAACTGAGAAAGAGAAGACCAGAGGGAGTCGCATGAAAAGACATGAGCATTTCACGCTATTGAAATGATAACCATCTTAACGCCTTAAAGATGGCATGTATGGCCTTGGTTGTGAAGGGGTTAAAATACACAACTAAGTGTATCAATGGAATAGTAGTTGATAAGTTTAGTTGATAAGCTAATAAACTTAGATAGTCTTATAAAAATTTAAAAAAAAGCCTTTTTCTTTTGTTACTTATTGGGAGCCTTAGAGAACGGGTGATGGTGCAGTGAGACTTACATAGGGGGAAAACCCTCACTGATAAATTCAACTATCGGAGACAGGCTGACTAACAAAATACGAAAAAACCTTTTTTTATATTAATGTTAAATTCATCGTACCGAATCAGCAAGAAATAAAGACCGTCACTCACTGACAAAATGTGATACAACTGACACACGTGCTAACTATGTTACGGTCTGTGTGTTAGTGTGTTACAGATGCTTACACACACGCTTGCTTTTTAGCTCTATCTTTGTCGGCTCAGGACAGCTCTCCTGCTCCCCGCTCCCATTACGGCAGTCAAACGCCGCTTGCGCCAGAAACTTACCTCTTATCTTCTGGCTCAGACTTGAGGGGCTGACACTGGGGGGAGCACGGCTCGTCATCACATTGGTATGCCTGCGTTGCTGGCATTTGGAGGGAGCCCACTGGCTGCAAATTACAACGCTCACCGTAGCTCGAAATTTAGTTTGTATTACAGGTGTCTAGGGCTACCTGTTACAGGAACAATATACTGTCCCACACAGCCTCATCAATAAATAATACATTAAAGTTCTTTAATATTATGTCTCTTAAAACCAGTGGGAGCAAATTCTGCACATTCTCACGGGAGGGTCTTATTATACCCCCTGGAAATCTCAAGCAAGCCAGAGCTGTAGTTGTCTGGCAGAGTATTGTGCGTGTATACACGGTGGCAAACCAAGGAGCTCGGGGAGGTGCGCAGATGTATAGGAGAAATTTTGAATTCCCCCCATGCATTTGCAAGGGCAAAATATTGCAAGGGCTGTCATATGCATTAAGGTGCAAATGATGGCTGGTATGTCCGTTTAAAGTGTCATGAAGGAAACACTGTAGAGATGTGTAAGAAATGATGGTGTTTCTGTGAGTTTAAGCTTTTCTACCGTACCCTGAGATTTTAGGAACGTAATCATATATAAACTCTGATGATGTGTGATGAAATGTTTGAGTAAATGGTGTGTCTTTTGTGTCCAAAAAAAATGTGACACAAAGGAGTCTGTTTACTAAAGAGGGGATTTGTAGTTGAGTTGTGGTTTCAACTTCTAGTCTTCACTGTTCATAATGAAAGAAGAACTCCAATAAGCTTCTGCTGCAGGAAGTGTGAAGACTTTAAAGTCCGCAGAGTTATTCTTTAAAGTCCGCAGAGTTATTCTTTAAAGTCCGCAGAGTTATTCTTTAAAGTCCACGGAGTTATTCTTTGTACAGGGCCAGCTCAGCTCTTCTTGCTGAAGAAACCTACCAATCTTGGCCATTCGTAAGGAGTAGTGAAATAAAGAAGCTGAAACGCAACTCTCCCTCAAACCTTCCTTCCATCTCTCCCTTTAGTGAATAAACCCCAAATTCCCAGTTTTCACACTTGCCTACTTTTGTTGGATAATTATTGTATTTTTAATCAAGGTGAATGCTTCCAATGCTTCTGTTGTTTTTTTGTTTCTGTGCCAGGGAGGAGATCATCCGCCCCAACTGCCCCCCAATCGTGGGTTGCTCCATGTTCCTATAGAGGGTGTTGACTTTTTCTTCAACTGTTTATTTTTCAATATGTTCAATATGTTATTTCTAATGGTATGTTTTGCAGTTTCCCATTGCGTGATGGTCTGTCCTGGGGCTGGGACGGGGCACGGGGTGCCTTGTGGGTCGGGCGCCTGCTTCCATTTGGCGAAGTGCTGGTCACATTAGCTATCTATGCCTTCTTCCCCCATGGCTCACCTCATTCTGATGTCCCTTAATGTTCAGGGTCTAAACACAGGTTGACAAATAAAAGGAACAAAAACCCAAGAAATGCATTTCTTCTCAATCGTAGTTTTTATTAAATATGAAAAAATAGTTTACATGGGAATATTTAATAGTTAAACTTTTTTTTCCTAAAGGGTAGTGTCATACTCGGTCTTTTTCTTTTTTTCCTTAATTAATATTGCAATTTTGGCGGGTCCTCTTATAATTAGGGTCACCTTATAATCGAGCAATTTTGGAATATATTCATGTACTTTGCTCATGCTTGTTTTGATTCAATAAACATACCATTTTTATGGTAAAAAAATAGTGGCTTTCAGTTTGCAGGTGGTTGCACTCGCGTTAAGCCGCTGCTGTAATACTGCTCCCTCATGGTCATCACAATGCTTAAAAAAAGTCCAGGCAATGAAAGGAGAATAAATGCCAAGGGCTGCAAGGCGTGGATAGAATTAAGCAGCTGAGGGCTCTGCAACTTTGTCTCAACTTAAAGGGTCAGGTTAAGGGGAAGGCACTTGTATACTGTGTCAGTCAGTATGGTGAAAGGGAGGAAGCAGCAGGAAGCTCAGTAGGTAAGGCTTGTGGTTCTGTTTGTTGCTCCTATTTCCTCTCTGCGGTATGGATGGGTAAGGGGACCCGTAGAGTTGTTATTCAAATCAGTTTTGTTTTTTTTAAAACACAATGTATGTGCAGTAACTTACTGTATCACCAACGCAGAAACCGCTAAACATAAACTCTGCTCAAGACAAACAAGGAATGCATCCTGATGTCACAATGACTGCATTGTGATGCCACACTGATTGCATCATCCACACAGCATAAAGCTGCTCTGCTCATCTTGATCAGTGCCAGTAGAACATTTGACTCTATCCAAACCAGACGGATCTCTTCTTTGAGGATGTTTTACCATATTCTGTTCTATTTCCTTGTGGTCTTTGACCCTAAAGCTTTGTGCTGTCTGAGATGTGACAAGGAATCAGACAAAAGGCTAAGAAATCTCAGAGGTTTTTTGGCTGACCAATATGAGGATTTGCAAGAATATGCAAAGACCAATGCTCACTTGACAAGGCTGTTCGAGGCTGCACTGGAACCTTTTTCTAACCGTAAAATAGATAAACTTGCTATTTTACAAATGGCTGGAGAATTCAAAAAGACCGTGGATTCGATTGAGAACTCGGGCGTTCTAGGCCACCTGCTTGTCCGTACACTGGATGTCAGATTTGAAAAACTAAAGACAAAATTCGGTGAGATTTTAGCACAGTTTTTGTCAGAAAGGTTCTGCCCTAACACCATCGGCAGTAACACATGTGGGCTTATGGAGCAAACCCTAATAGACTGTGAAAGCTGTGACCCAGAAAAACTATCGTGCATAGGAGGTCATGGCCAGTGCAAAGAAAAGGTTACCAAGTGCCCGTTATGTATATGTTCTCAAGAAGATACCAAATGCCAAGACATACAAAAAGGTAAATCTTGCACGCCTTGCGAAGGGTACACATCATGCTTGAATGAGGTGTTACATTGTGGAGTGCGACATACAGAAGTTGCTCAAGATGAAGACCTGATGTTTGACTGCCATTTACCTTGGCATGCAAAAGTGGAGGAAACGCTTGAGTATGTTTTTAAGAGGGTTGGACAGACCAGAAGCAAAATCCTGAAAGTCACAGAAGACCCCTTGCTGATGAAAAAGAACATGGACTACAGTGATGCTGGGAACTATTCATGCACAGCACAATTAAAGAGCAGCATTCCCGTCAGCACCATACTGTATGACGTAAAAGTTGTACCGAGGCAGGGAGGAGAACAGCACAGGACTCGTCCAACACTCCCACCCATAACACACATCGTGGCGCCCCCCGCCCCAGTTTATGCTAGCAAAGAGGACCACCTTATACTTGCTGCTATAATTACTGCGAGTGTTTGCGGCCTTTTGATTATAATAATAATCGCCTGTTTGTGTGTCAGAAAACTGAGAAAGAGAAGACCAGAGGGAGTCGCATGAAAAGACATGAGCATTTCACGCTATTGAAATGATAACCATCTTAACGCCTTAAAGATGGCATGTATGGCCTTGGTTGTGAAGGGGTTAAAATACACAACTAAGTGTATCAATGGAATAGTAGTTGATAAGTTTAGTTGATAAGCTAATAAACTTAGATAGTCTTATAAAAATTTAAAAAAAAGCCTTTTTCTTTTGTTACTTATTGGGAGCCTTAGAGAACGGGTGATGGTGCAGTTAGACTTACATAGGGGGAAAACCCTCACTGATAAATTCAACTATCGGAGACAGGCTGACTAACAAAATACGAAAAAAACTTTTTTTATATTAATGTTAAATTCATCGTACCGAATCAGCAAGAAATAAAGACCGTCACTCACTGACAAAACGTGATACAACTGACACACGTGCTAACTATGTTACGGTCTGTGTGTTAGTGTGTTACAGATGCTTACACACACGCTTGCTTTTTAGCTCTATCTTTGTCGGCTCAGGACAGCTCTCCTGCTCCCCGCTCCCATTACGGCAGTCAAACGCCGCTTGCGCCAGAAACTTACCTCGTATCTTCTGGCTCAGACTTGAGGGGCTGACACTGGGGGGAGCACGGCCCGTCATCACATTGGTATGCCTGCGTTGCTGGCATTTGGAGGGAGCCCACTGGCTGCAAATTACAACGCTCACCGTAGCTCGAAATTTAGTTTGTATTACAGGTGTCTAGGGCTACCTGTTACAGGAACAATATACTGTCCCACACAGCCTCATCAATAAATAATACATTAAAGTTCTTTAATATTATGTCTCTTAAAACCAGTGGGAGCAAATTCTGCACATTCTCACGGGAGGGTCTTATTATACCGCCTGGAAATCTCAAGCAAGCCAGAGCTGTAGTTGTCTGGCAGAGTATTGTGCGTGTATACACGGTGGCAAACCAAGGAGCTCGGGGAGGTGCGCAGATGTATAGGAGAAATTTTGAATTCCCCCCATGCATTTGCAAGGGCAAAATATTGCAAGGGCTGTCATATGCATTAAGGTGCAAATGATGGCTGGTATGTCCGTTTAAAGTGTCATGAAGGAAACACTGTAGAGATGTGTAAGAAATGATGGTGTTTCTGTGAGTTTAAGCTTTTCTACCGTACCCTGAGATTTTAGGAACGTAATCATATATAAACTCTGATGATGTGTGATGAAATGTTTGAGTAAATGGTGTGTCTTTTGTGTCCAAAAATAATGTGACACAAAGGAGTCTGTTTACTAAAGAGGGGATTTGTAGTTGAGTTGTGGTTTCAACTTCTAGTCTTCACTGTTCATAATGAAAGAAGAACTCCAATAAGCTTCTGCTGCAGGAAGTGTGAAGACTTTAAAGTCCGCAGAGTTATTCTTTAAAGTCCGCAGAGTTATTCTTTAAAGTCCGCAGAGTTATTCTTTAAAGTCCACGGAGTTATTCTTTAAAGTCCACGGAGTTATTCTTTATACAGGGCCAGCTCAGCTCTTCTTGCTGAAGAAACCTACCAATCTTGGCCATTCGTAAGGAGTAGTGAAATAAAGAAGCTGAAACGCAACTCTCCCTCAAACCTTCCTTCCATCTCTCCCTTTAGTGAATAAACCCCAAATTCCCAGTTTTCACACTTGCCTACTTTTGTTGGATAATTATTGTATTTTTAATCAAGGTGAATGCTTCCAATGCTTCTGTTGTTTTTTTGTTTCTGTGCCAGGGAGGAGATCATCCGCCCCAACTGCCCCCCAATCGTGGGTTGCTCCATGTTCCTATAGAGGGTGTTGACTTTTTCTTCAACTGTTTATTTTTCAATATGTTCAATATGTTATTTCTAATGGTATGTTTTGCAGTTTCCCATTGCGTGATGGTCTGTCCTGGGGCTGGGACGGGGCACGGGGTGCCTTGTGGGTCGGGCGCCTGCTTCCATTTGGCGAAGTACTGGTCACATTAGCTATCTATGCCTTCTTCCCCCATGGCTCACCTCATTCTGATGTCCCTTAATGTTCAGGGTCTAAACACAGGTTGACAAATAAAAGGAACAAAAACCCAAGAAATGCATTTCTTCTCAATCGTAGTTTTTATTAAATATGAAAAAATAGTTTACATGGGAATATTTAATAGTTAAACTTTTTTTTCCTAAAGGGTAGTGTCATACTCGGTCTTTTTCTTTTTTTCCTTAATTAATATTGCAATTTTGGCGGGTCCTCTTATAATTAGGGTCACCTTATAATCGAGCAATTTTGGAATATATTCATGTACTTTGCTCATGCTTGTTTTGATTCAATAAACATACCATTTTTATGGTAAAAAAATAGTGGCTTTCAGTTTGCAGGTGGTTGCACTCGCGTTAAGCCGCTGCTGTAATACTGCTCCCTCATGGTCATCACAATGCTTAAAAAAAGTCCAGGCAATGAAAGGAGAATAAATGCCAAGGGCTGCAAGGCGTGGATGGAATTAAGCAGCTGAGGGCTCTGCAACTTTGTCTCAACTTAAAGGGTCAGGTTAAGGGGAAGGCACTTGTATACTGTGTCAGTCAGTATGGTGAAAGGGAGGAAGCAGCAGGAAGCTCAGTAGGTAAGGCTTGTGGTTCTGTTTGTTACTCCTATTTCCTCTCTGTGGTATGGATGGGTAAGGGGACCCGTAGAGTTGTTATTCAAATCAGTTTTGTTTTTTTTAAAACACAATGTATGTGCAGTAACTTACTGTATCACCAACGCAGAAACCGCTAAACATAAACTCTGCTCAAGACAAACAAGGAATGCATCCTGATGTCACAATGACTGCATTGTGATGCCACACTGATTGCATCATCCACACAGCATAAAGCTGCTCTGCTCATCTTGATCAGTGCCAGTAGAACATTTGACTCTATCCAAACCAGACGGATCTCTTCTTTGAGGATGTTTTACCATATTCTGTTCTATTTCCTTGTGGTCTTTGACCCTAAAGCTTTGTGCTGTCTGAGATGTGACAAGGAATCAGACAAAAGGCTAAGAAATCTCAGAGGTTTTTTGGCTGACCAATATGAGGATTTGCAAGAATATGCAAAGACCAATGCTCACTTGACAAGGCTGTTCGAGGCTGCACTGGAACCTTTTTCTAACCGTAAAATAGATAAACTTGCTATTTTACAAATGGCTGGAGAATTCAAAAAGACCGTGGATTCGATTGAGAACTCGGGCGTTCTAGGCCACCTGCTTGTCCGTACACTGGATGTCAGATTTGAAAAACTAAAGACAAAATTCGGTGACATTTTAGCACAGTTTTTGTCAGAAAGGTTCTGCCCTAACACCATCGGCAGTAACACATGTGGGCTTATGGAGCAAACCCTAATAGACTGTGAAAGCTGTGACCCAGAAAAACTATCGTGCATAGGAGGTCATGGCCAGTGCAAAGAAAAGGTTACCAAGTGCCCGTTATGTATATGTTCTCAAGAAGATACCAAATGCCAAGACATACAAAAAGGTAAATCTTGCACGCCTTGCGAAGGGTACACATCATGCTTGAATGAGGTGTTACATTGTGGAGTGCGACATACAGAAGTTGCTCAAGATGAAGACCTGATGTTTGACTGCCATTTACCTTGGCATGCAAAAGTGGAGGAAACGCTTGAGTATGTTTTTAAGAGGGTTGGACAGACCAGAAGCAAAATCCTGAAAGTCACAGAAGACCCCTTGCTGATGAAAAAGAACATGGACTACAGTGATGCTGGGAACTATTCATGCACAGCACAATTAAAGAGCAGCATTCCCGTCAGCACCATACTGTATGACGTAAAAGTTGTACCGAGGCAGGGAGGAGAACAGCACAGGACTCGTCCAACACTCCCACCCATAACACACATCGTTGCGCCCCCCGCCCCAGTTTATGCTAGCAAAGAGGACCACCTTATACTTGCTGCTATAATTACTGCGAGTGTTTGCGGCCTTTTGATTATAATAATAATCGCCTGTTTGTGTGTCAGAAAACTGAGAAAGAGAAGACCAGAGGGAGTCGCATGAAAAGACATGAGCATTTCACGCTATTGAAATGATAACCATCTTAACGCCTTAAAGATGGCATGTATGGCCTTGGTTGTGAAGGGGTTAAAATACACAACTAAGTGTATCAATTGAATAGTAGTTGATAAGTTTAGTTGATAAGCTAATAAACTTAGATAGTCTTATAAAAATTTTAAAAAAAGCCTTTTTCTTTTGTTACTTATTGGGAGCCTTAGAGAACGGGTGATGGTGCAGTTAGACTTACATAGGGGGAAAACCCTCACTGATAAATTCAACTATCGGAGACAGGCTGACTAACAAAATATGAAAAAAACTTTTTTTATATTAATGTTAAATTCATTGTACCGAATCAGCAAGAAATAAAGACCGTCACTCACTGAGAAAATGTGATACAACTGACACACGTGCTAACTATGTTACGGTCTGTGTGTTAGTGTGTTACAGATGCTTACACACACGCTTGCTTTTTAGCTCTATCTTTGTCGGCTCAGGACAGCTCTCCTGCTCCCCGCTCCCATTACGGCAGTCAAACGCCGCTTGCGCCAGAAACTTACCTCGTATCTTCTGGCTCAGACTTGAGGGGCTGACACTGGGGGGAGCACGGCTCGTCATCACATTGGTATGCCTGCGTTGCTGGCATTTGGAGGGAGCCCACTGGCTGCAAATTACAACGCTCACCGTAGCTCGAAATTTAGTTTGTATTACAGGTGTCTAGGGCTACCTGTAACAGGAACAATATACTGTCCCACACAGCCTCATCAATAAATAATACATTAAAGTTCTTTAATATTACGTCTCTTAAAACCAGTGGGAGCAAATTCTGCACATTCTCACGGGAGGGTCTTATTATACCTCCTGGAAATCTCAAGCAAGCCAGAGCTGTAGTTGTCTGGCAGAGTATTGTGCGTGTATACACGGTGGCAAACCAAGGAGCTCGGGGAGGTGCGCAGATGTATAGGAGAAATTTTGAATTCCCCCCATGCATTTGCAAGGGCAAAATATTGCAAGGGCTGTCATACGCATTAAGGTGCAAATGATGGCTGGTATGTCCGTTTAAAGTGTCATGAAGGAAACACTGTAGAGATGTGTAAGAAATGATGGTGTTTCTGTGAGTTTAAGCTTTTCTACCGTACCCTGAGATTTTAGGAACGTAATCATATATAAACTCTGATGATGTGTGATGAAATGTTTGAGTAAATGGTGTGTCTTTTGTGTCCAAAAAAAATGTGACACAAAGGAGTCTGTTTACTAAAGAGGGGATTTGTAGTTGAGTTGTGGTTTCAACTTCTAGTCTTCACTGTTCATAATGAAAGAAGAACTCCAATAAGCTTCTGCTGCAGGAAGTGTGAAGACTTTAAAGTCCGCAGAGTTATTCTTTAAAGTCCGCAGAGTTATTCTTTAAAGTCCGCAGAGTTATTCTTTAAAGTCCACGGAGTTATTCTTTGTACAGGGCCAGCTCAGCTCTTCTTGCTGAAGAAACCTACCAATCTTGGCCATTCGTAAGGAGTAGTGAAATAAAGAAGCTGAAACGCAACTCTCCCTCAAACCTTCCTTCCATCTCTCCCTTTAGTGAATAAACCCCAAATTCCCAGTTTTCACACTTGCCTACTTTTGTTGGATAATTATTGTATTTTTAATCAAGGTGAATGCTTCCAATGCTTCTGTTGTTTTTTTGTTTCTGTGCCAGGGAGGAGATCATCCGCCCCAACTGCCCCCCAATCGTGGGTTGCTCCATGTTCCTATAGAGGGTGTTGACTTTTTCTTCAACTGTTTATTTTTCAATATGTTCAATATGTTATTTCTAATGGTATGTTTTGCAGTTTCCCATTGCGTGATGGTCTGTCCTGGGGCTGCGACGGGGCACGGGGTGCCTTGTGGGTCGTGCGCCTGCTTCCATTTGGCGAAGTGCTGGTCACATTAGCTATCTATGCCTTCTTCCCCCATGGCTCACCTCATTCTGATGTCCCTTAATGTTCAGGGTCTAAACACAGGTTGACAAATAAAAGGAACAAAAACCCAAGAAATGCATTTCTTCTCAATCGTAGTTTTTATTAAATATGAAAAAATAGTTTACATGGGAATATTTAATAGTTAAACTTTTTTTTCCTAAAGGGTAGTGTCATACTCGGTCTTTTTCTTTTTTTCCTTAATTAATATTGCAATTTTGGCGGGTCCTCTTATAATTAGGGTCACCTTATAATCGAGCAATTTTGGAATATATTCATGTACTTTGCTCATGCTTGTTTTGATTCAATAAACATACCATTTTTATGGTAAAAAAATAGTGGCTTTCAGTTTGCAGGTGGTTGCACTCGCGTTAAGCCGCTGCTGTAATACTGCTCCCTCATGGTCATCACAATGCTTAAAAAAAGTCCAGGCAATGAAAGGAGAATAAATGCCAAGGGCTGCAAGGCGTGGATGGAATTAAGCAGCTGAGGGCTCTGCAACTTTGTCTCAACTTAAAGGGTCAGGTTAAGGGGAAGGCACTTGTATACTGTGTCAGTCAGTATGGTGAAAGGGAGGAAGCAGCAGGAAGCTCAGTAGGTAAGGCTTGTGGTTCTGTTTGTTACTCCTATTTCCTCTCTGCGGTATGGATGGGTAAGGGGACCCGTAGAGTTGTTATTCAAATCAGTTTTGTTTTTTTTAAAACACAATGTATGTGCAGTAACTTACTGTATCACCAACGCAGAAACCGCTAAACATAAACTCTGCTCAAGACAAACAAGGAATGCATCCTGATGTCACAATGACTGCATTGTGATGCCACACTGATTGCATCATCCACACAGCATAAAGCTGCTCTGCTCATCTTGATCAGTGCCAGTAGAACATTTGACTCTATCCAAACCAGACGGATCTCTTCTTTGAGGATGTTTTACCATATTCTGTTCTATTTCCTTGTGGTCTTTGACCCTAAAGCTTTGTGCTGTCTGAGATGTGACAAGGAATCAGACAAAAGGCTAAGAAATCTCAGAGGTTTTTTGGCTGACCAATATGAGGATTTGCAAGAATATGCAAAGACCAATGCTCACTTGACAAGGCTGTTCGAGGCTGCACTGGAACCTTTTTCTAACCGTAAAATAGATAAACTTGCTATTTTACAAATGGCTGGAGAATTCAAAAAGACCGTGGATTCGATTGAGAACTCGGGCGTTCTAGGCCACCTGCTTGTCCGTACACTGGATGTCAGATTTGAAAAACTAAAGACAAAATTCGGTGACATTTTAGCACAGTTTTTGTCAGAAAGGTTCTGCCCTAACACCATCGGCAGTAACACATGTGGGCTTATGGAGCAAACCCTAATAGACTGTGAAAGCTGTGACCCAGAAAAACTATCGTGCATAGGAGGTCATGGCCAGTGCAAAGAAAAGGTTACCAAGTGCCCGTTATGTATATGTTCTCAAGAAGATACCAAATGCCAAGACATACAAAAAGGTAAATCTTGCACGCCTTGCAAAGGGTACACATCATGCTTGAATGAGGTGTTACATTGTGGAGTGCGACATACAGAAGTTGCTCAAGATGAAGACCTGATGTTTGACTGCCATTTACCTTGGCATGCAAAAGTGGAGGAAACGCTTGAGTATGTTTTTAAGAGGGTTGGACAGACCAGAAGCAAAATCCTGAAAGTCACAGAAGACCCCTTGCTGATGAAAAAGAACATGGACTACAGTGATGCTGGGAACTATTCATGCACAGCACAATTAAAGAGCAGCATTCCCGTCAGCACCATACTGTATGACGTAAAAGTTGTACCGAGGCAGGGAGGAGAACAGCACAGGACTCGTCCAACACTCCCACCCATAACACACATCGTGGCGCCCCCCGCCCCAGTTTATGCTAGCAAAGAGGACCACCTTATACTTGCTGCTATAATTACTGCGAGTGTTTGCGGCCTTTTGATTATAATAATAATCGCCTGTTTGTGTGTCAGAAAACTGAGAACGAGAAGACCAGAGGGAGTCGCATGAAAAGACATGAGCATTTCACGCTATTGAAATGATAACCATCTTAACCCCTTAAAGATGGCATGTACGGCCTTGGTTGTGAAGGGGTTAAAATACACAACTAAGTGTATCAATTGAATAGTAGTTGATAATTTTAGTCGATAAGCTAATAAACTGAGATAGTTAAAAAACAGGCATTTTTTAAAAGTTATTGTTACCTTTGGTAAAGAAATGAAAATAAGGTAGGAGGTGGCAACTATGGAAAGATGTTTAAGAGAAAAAATTACACCACAAGGTCTCAGATTCTCTAAACTTGCCACTTTTGATAGAGATGATGAAACATTTATGAAACATTGAAATACATTGTTGGAATCCTTCACGATCATGCAACTGATAATAGATAAAAAAGGGAAACCCCGATAGAATTGGATAATGAGATCAATCTGATTAGAGAAACCTTAGCCACACAGGCTTTTTAGATCAAAGCCCCCAGTGGAGGGAAGGCTTGGATATACGGACCCCAGGGTCTCCCTCAACACGCAGACGCAACATAGAAGAAGAGGAACAGGGGAGTAAGAAGGAATATCAGAAAGGTGGAGAAGGTTCCCGATATTGGGATTTTCAACCTCCGTAATAAATCACGTTCCTTAGATCATTTAAAAGTGTTAAACAAAGTTCTTAAGTATGACCCTGCCTCAAAATGAAAAAATTTTTTTTTTTTTATTTGTAAAGTAATATTTATTTTGTCAATAGAAAAGATGGCTTCCAGAGAAACGCAAATACAGACAAAACACGACATTGTGAGTACAGTGTACATATCAGGACAACTCAGATAATCACATTGCAGGGGATGATGTAAATAGGCTGTACCACAATAATAGACCTGTGCAAAATGAAATACTTTTAATACATACATAGACCTCAATAGATATACAAGACAATTGTGCCTGAGAAAACTTTTAAAAACTTTTTAAAACTCACCAAATAATTTAATGTCAAATAACTACTCACAATATATATATATATACACACCTCCCTTTAAGAAAAATCTTCCTTTTTCCCATGTCCCAGATGTCCAGTACCATGGACATGTTGTCAAATATGTCATGGAGGACATAGAGAAACTTGAAAAAAGGTACAAATACAACTGCAATCTTAGTAAAAATGAAGCTAAAGCTTTAAAAGAACTTCGGGACAATAAATCAATAATAATAAAACCGGCAGATAAAGGGGCGGTATTGTCGTTTTATCTTTAGATAAATATTTGGAACAAGCGTATACACAATTAGGCGATGTAGAAGTCTATGAAAAACTAAAAGGTAATCCAATACATTCTTTCCAAAAAACTCTAATTTAATTTCTCAATAAAGGCCTAAAAAAAAGGGGATATTAAACAAAAAATAATATAATTATATCTACATAACGCATCCAAAAGCTCCGTTTTTTTTAATTTACATGTGAAGGTTCATAAACATGGAAAAAACCCTCCCAGGAGACCAATTGTCTCCAGGATAGGTTCTGTCACCTCTAGATTGTCAGAATATATAGATCAACTATTACAACCAATAGTGGTCAAACAAAAATCATATCTAAAGGATACAGGGGACATACTAACAGCCTTAGAAAAAATTGAATGGCGATCCAATTATTTGCTAGTCGCTAGCAATGTGAGTAGTTTACTTACCATGATATAAATAAAAAAAAGGGTACACTTCAGATAAATCAAGATCACTCCCTATGGACAGAACAAGTCAATTATATTATTGAAGGAATTTGATTAGTCCTTTCCCATAAATTCTGGTTCCAAGATTATTTTTTCCCTTAAAAAAGGGAAACAGCCATGGGAACGAAGTTCGCTCCTAGCTATGCCAATTTGTTCATGGCATCATGGGAGGAAGAAAATATCTATTCCAACCATGAATGGAAGTTAAACTTGGTGTCATATAGGCAGTACAATGGCGACCTGTTATTTATATAGAATGGCTGTACAGATGGGCTAAACTCATTTATAGTTAATTTAAATAATAATTAATGGGGGTATAAAGCTAGTAACTAATGTGAGTAGAACTAAAGTGGATTTCCTAGATCTAAACATCTATATAGAGGAAAATACATTTAAGACTAAATCTTTTTTAAAAAGTAGATACAAACTCTTGTATCGATTACACAAGTTGGCTCTACAATCTTTGGTTAAAGAATGCACCAAAAAAGTCAATTTACAAAAATATATAGCAACTGCACAGATGTCAACCGGTATAAAAGGACAGGCACTTAATGTAAAAAGTGGTAGGTTCTGCCCTAACACCACCGGCAGTAAAAAATGTGGGCTTATGGAGCAAACACTAATAGACTAATGTGAAAGCTGCAACGAAAAATATTGTGCATAGGAGGTCATGGCCAGTGCAAAAAAAGGTTGCCCAGTACCCATATTGTATATGTTCTCAAGAAAATAACAAAATGTCAAGATATACAAAAAGGTAAATCTTGCACACCTTGCGAAGGGTACACATCATGCTTGAATGAGGTGTTACATTGTGGAGTGCGACATACAGAAGTTGTTCAAGATGAAGACCTGATGTTTGATTGCCATTTACCTTTGCATACCAAAAATATACCCATCTAGTTGTATTTGGAACGTAAGATGCAAGCAATTCTTTAGCAATGTAAACCCCCATCTTCAAAGAAAATATGTTTCAAAAACGATAGTCTGTGGAATAAATCTGTTTAGCACATAGTTCATTTTTTTTTTCTTCTAACAAATTTTATGCTATGGAATCTTGTATAGGCGAAATGACGACCCTCACTGCAAGTGACCGTGGAGACAGCGTGATGATCGTCAAACTTTCCGCTTAGTTAAACTCCAGAAGTTGGAGTCCTTAAATAGAACAACTCCACCAGTGAGAGCTGCCTTGAAAGAGATAAGCCTTCAAATAATGGAATACATACTTCTCTGCCTTTAGCAATGATACTGTGCCAAAGGGAATAAAGCCGATTTCCTTCTAGGTGAACAAGAGCTTGTTCAGCTTGTTCAGAGGTGACTAAACCACAATTTATACAGGATTACTCGGCAATTCCACTCCAGGACCTGATGATTTCATGAATCTTTATTACACAACGTTTTCAGATTTGCTAATCCCCAGACTGTTTGGCTTTTTTTGTTTATAATTGTAATACAGGTCAAATCCCACAGGAGAACTTAACTGCCTTACAATTACCTAAAAACAAAAACTGTCTGCGCTTCTTACCCTAATAAAGTTGGCAACAAATATATAAACATAATATAAATGAGAGGTTTTGGTTATATGAATTGGCCAAAGCATAATTAAGCTCACCCGCCACGTCAAGGCACACTCTCAATAGGGTGAGAACCTACTCTCACTTCCTACATAGTGGACACACAAAGCAGTTTATACTGCTACCAAAACCTTATTAATGTGTTGGGGGAGGTGCAATTAAACCTCCTCCCCATTAACCCCTGGACAGCAAGCTGCAACCAGACTGATGAGGAGCCAACAACCTCAAATATGTGCAAACAGGGAAAAGAAAAAATGTCGGTGCGCTAAGCTAGTCACAGGCTCAAATAATACAAATATGTAATACGAGGCCTACCAAACAGGTGTAAGCATGCAGCAAGAAACAGTGTATTGGCTGTACAATGTATACAAAAAACAAAAACTGTCTGCGCTTCTTACCCTAATAAAGTTGGCAACAAATATATAAACATAATATAAATGAGAGGTTTTGGTTATATGAATTGGCCAAAGCATAATTAAGCTCACCCGCCACGTCAAGGCACACTCTCAATAGGGTGAGAACCTACTCTCACTTCCTACATAGTGGACACACAAAGCAGTTTATACTGCTACCAAAACCTTATTAATGTGTTGGGGGAGGTGCAATTAAACCTCCTCCCCATAGACTGACTACACTTTTGCCAGACTTGTTACTTTCTGACCAGGTGGGCTTTGTATGGGGCTGACAGCCCTCTGACTATGCCTGCAAGATCATAAATGTTATAGCCGATTCAGGTAAGACTCATAAGCTAGCAGTACTGATATCCTTGGGCGTCGAGAAAGCAATTATATTCATCACCTTCACTGGTCATATCTTTGTAGCACGCTATCAGGTTTTGGCTTCCCAGCTATGGTCATTCAATCCATTATGTCACTGTATACATGTCCAATGGCATGAGTTAATTTGGCAGGGCTGCTGTCTTCAGCTTTCTGCATCACAAATGGAACAAGGCAGGGCTGTCCGCTGTCCCCCTTTATGTCTTGGCCTTAGAGCTTGTATGCGGATGATGTTCTTGCAATCTTTACGTAGTAAGGGTAGTTCTGGTTCGGATGCCAAGGTCGTTGCTGAAAGAGATACAGGATCCTTTGTTTCATTTATCAAGATCAGAGGCATGTCACGGGTCTTCAAGAACACTTTGATTCAGCCTAGATTGGGGTGAGGCTGACTTTCCAGAATCTTTCAGGGGCGAGTGTCTTTACGTCAAGATGGCTCTCTATTCTATAATGCAGACCAGACACCCTAAACAGAGGTCCTTCGCCATTTTGTTCTTATGTTTCCTTATCTATTCTGTACAGGGGTCTGTACATGTTGACACCTGATGCGTACGTTACAAGTTATATAAATATACTTAACTAATTAACCCTGTCGTGACCGGGCTCAGGAGTCTATATAATTAAAATGCATTACACACGACCCTTGACTCCTGTGTCCGGGAACGCTTACACTCTTCACATCCTACCTAATGAAAAAAAGCTCCACGACTCTCAGATACTTCACTAAGTGTGTCGCTTGTCGTCACAGATAGTGGGATCGAAATCCATTCTCTTTAAGTCATTGAAGAGCTTCTTTATCTGTTCCTTGATGGACAGGGCAATGGGTTCTCACAAGCTGTTGGGTAGGACATCCGATGTAATGTCACTTTATTGTCAACAGAGAATAAAGCTGTCACAGAAGAATGTTTCATTCTATCCTAACAAGAAGGACTTCTTCTTTGAGGATGTTTTCCTGTATTCTATTCTATTTCCTTGTGGTCTTTGACCCTAAAGCTTTGTGCTGTCTGAGATGTGACAAGGAATCAGACAAAAGGCTAAGAAATCTCAGAGGTTTTTTGGCTGACCAATATGAGGATTTGCAAGAATATTCAAAGACCAATGCTCATTTGACAAGGCTGTTCGAGGCTGCACTGGAACCTTTTTGTAACCGTAAAACAGATAAACCTGCTATTTTACAAATGGTTGGAGAATTCAAATAAACTGTGGACTCTATTGAGAACTCGGGCGTTCTAGGGCACCTGCTCATCCAGACACTATGTCGGTGCGCTAAGCTAGTCTCAGGCTCAAATAATACAAATGTATAACACGAGGCCTACCAAACATGCGTAAGCATGCTGCAAAAACAGTGTATTGTCTGTACAATGTATACAAAAAACAACTGTGCTTCTTACCCTAATAAAGTTGGCAATAAATATATTAACATAATATAAACGAGAGGTTTTGGTTATATGAATTGGCCAAAGCATAATTAAGCTCATAATACATTTGTATATATATATATTTGTATTATTTGAGCCGGAGACTAGCTTAGCGCACCAACATTTTTTCTTTTCCCTGTTTGCACATATTTGAGGTTGTTGGCTCCTCATCACTCTGGTTGCAGCTTGCTGTCCGGGGGTTAATGGGGAGGAGGTTTAATTGCACCTCCCCCAACACATTAATCTGGTTTTGGTAGCAGTATAAACTGCTTTGTGTGCCCACTATGTAGGAGGTGAGCGTAGGTTCTCACCCTATTGAGAGTGTGCCTTGACGTGGCAGGTGAGCTTAATTATGCTTTGGCCAATTCATATAACCAAAACCTCTCGTTTATATTATGTTCATATATTTGTTGCCAACTTTATTAGGGTAAGAAGCGCAGACAGTTTTTGTTTTTTGCATCCAGACACTATGTCAGATTTGAAAAACAAATGTGGGTTTATAGAGTAAACAGTAATAGACTGTGATATCGGTGATGAATAAAAAAATATCGTGCAAAGAACGTCATGGCCAGTGCAAAGAAAAGGTTACCCACAATTAAAGAGCAGCATTCCCGTCAGCACCATACTGTATGACGTAAAAAAGTTGTACCGAGGCAGGGAGGAGAACAGCACAGGACTCGTCCAACACTCCCACCCATAACACACATCGTGGCGCCCCCCGCCCCAGTTTATGCTAGCAAAGAGGACCACCTTATACTTGCTGCTATAATTACTGCGAGTGTTTGCGGCCTTTTGATTATAATAATAATCGCCTGTTTGTGTGTCAGAAAACTGAGAAAGAGAAGACCAGAGGGAGTTGCATGAAAAGACATGAGCATTTCACGCTATTGAAATGATAACCATCTTAACCCCTTAAAGATGGCATGTATGGCCTTTTTGTGAAGGGGTTAAAATACACAACTAAGTATATGAATTGTATATTGGTTGATAACTTTTAGATAGTTATAAAACAACAGCCATTTTTAAGTTATTGTCACCTTTGTTTGGTAAAGAAATGAAAATAAGGGAACTGTGGAAAGATATTTAAGAGAAAAAAATTACACCAAGAGGTCTCAGATTCTCTAAAATTCCCACATTGGAATACATTGTTGGAATCCTTCACGATAAGTTTAATGCAACTGATAATAGATAAAAGAAAGGAAACCCTGAAACAATTGGATAATGAGATCAATTTGATTAGAGATAAGGTTACTCCATGCATAGGATCTAACTACTTTGAAACCCTAGCCACACAGGCAAAATTAAATGTAGAAAAGTTAGAAAGAGGTATAGGAAATGAAAGAGAAAAAATATATTAGAGATAAAAATTATTATATTAAGATCAAATTTAGATCAAATAACCCAGTGGACGGAAGGCTGGGATATACGGACCCCAGGGTCTCCCTCAAAACGCAGACGCAAAATAAAAGAAGAGGAGGAAGAAGGAATATCAGAAAGGTGGAGAAGGTTTCCGATATAGGGATTTTCAACCTTAGTAATAAACAAATTGGATGGAGATAAATAGATGTACGCAGAAGGATGGGGAGGATGTGGATCAATGTTTTCATAGGATAAAAAAGATATTTGATATCTATAGCGGATTGATACAGAAAATAAAAAATGCATTTGTGTCAGGCCCAAGTAAAGAGATAAATACGTATATCAGTAAACATATGGTAAATCTCTGTACAGCCCCATTGAATGATGTGTCAGAGTATGGAAAGCATTCTGAGAATTGGCACAAAGAAAGAGAAAAAGAAAATTAGAATAATGTTAGAAGGAGAGGAGTACAAAGGAACCTTGACAGGGAATGATGAAAGAGGAAGAGAAAGATATCGAGGTCAGGGCAGGGGCAGAGGAGGATACAGAGGAACAGGAGGAAGTGGTTATAGAAGGTCACGAGGATGTTATAATTGTGGAAAATATGATCATATGTCCCGAGCCAGACAGGAGAAAGGAAAAAGCACCCGAGCAATGACTAATAGAGGAAAAAGAGACATTAGATCCCTGCAATGTTCACAATGTATTGTTGTTGTCAAACTTGCCTGAAATTGATTTCATTGTAAATCATTGTAAAGCGTATAAACTTTTTGGTAAATTCAGGGACCTCACGAACTGTATTGAGTTATCCCACATGTACAGGCATACAAAAAGGAAAAGGTAAAATTCACATAGGAGTAAATGTTGAAAGTTTATCTGTTCCCTTTCAAATACAACATCCAGAGTCTGGCAAAATGATTCCTGCCAGTGTAATACTATGTGAGGTATGTCCGGTAAATCTCTTAAGAAGAGATTTGATTAAAGAGTTGGGAGTGCATATTGCACCTGTGGGAGACAAGTTTGATGTTACCGTGGGAAAAATAATATCAGGGAAGGCATGGCCATTACTATTATGCCTTGAACATAGATGTTGCTGAAAATAAGGAAGACATAATATAGGTTTTACAATTTGTAAATAAAATATATTTGACAAGACTAATGCTCATTTGACAAGGTCCCTCGAAGCTGCACTGGAACCTTTTTCTAACTGAAAAATAGATAAACTTGCTATTTTACAAACGGCCGGATAATTCAAAAAGACTGTGGACTCTATTGAGAACTCGGGCGTTCAAGACCACATGCTCGTCCACACACTCGATGTCAGATTTCAAAAACTAAAGACAAAAATCAGTGCCATTTTAACACAGTTTTTGTCAGAGATGTTCTGCCGTAACACCATCGGCAATAACACATGTGGGCTTATGGAGCAAATAGTAATAGACCTTGAAAGCTGTGATGAAGAAAAACTATCGTGCAAAGAAGGTCAAGGCCAGTGCAAACAAAAGGTTACCCAGTACCCATTATGTATATGTTCTCAAGAAAATAACAAAAAGGTAGATCTTACACACCTTGCGAACGGTACACATCATGCTTGAATGAGGTGATACGTAGTGGAGAGATATTCTAAAGCTTTGTGCTGTCTGAGATGTGACAAGGAATCAGACAAAAGGCAAAAAAATCTCAGAGGCTTTATGGCTGACCAATATGAGGAACATGCAAAGACTAATGCTCATAAAGAAAACGTCACATGCCCTAGGTGTGTACCGTTAAGTTCTTTAAAAATACTAATTCCTATTTTAGATGTGGAATATTGGAAGCAACATTCAATAATATATTAAATGATTTTTTTTTAATAAAAATTCAGTTCTTTCTTTTCCCAGATTAAAAGCCAAAATTGATTTGATTGATGATAAAGAAGTAGAGTATGACGAAATGTATTCTTTTATAAATCAAGCATTTAATATTGGTGAACCAGATATTGCTTAAGATCATTTGGTATTGTCCAATATTTAAAGAGTATATATTACTGCTCGTAACCTTAAAGGTACAAAGCTATGTGTTATTCTTCATTGCCCCAAAAGATTTCAGAAAAATTGAACTTCATGCAGTCATGGGCAGAGGGAACAAGCAATTCGATCTGAATATTTGGAATAATATATTTACTTCTACTCGGCATTATGCAATGTTCCTAACATAAAAAAAAACCACTATTAAAGTGTTTTATAGGTGGTAATTAACACCTGTTAAGCTATTTTATATAAAACTGACACCGTCTTATAACTGTTGGAGGGGATGTAATGGACCAGGACATATGACGCATATTTTTTGGGACTGCCCTAAATTTAAACACATATGGGATTTTATGCTAGTATTAACAAAAAGTAAACAAGGATATTACTGTTCTTAGCCCTGACCTCTGTATTTTTAAACTCTTTCCGCCAAATGTGAATAAGGTTGACAAAATAATTATAGGCCATCTTCTAAAAGCTGCAAGCTTTTAATACCCAAATATTGGAAATCCACAAATATTCCATCCATAAAAGGAATATTGTATTTATCCCTTGAAAATAAAGACAATCATCTATTAGACAGCCATCTGCTTTTAAAACTCAACTTTCATATTTTTGGGACTCTTGGGAAAACACTATTAAAAAAGATAATTTTAACATGTAATATTCCAATTTTTTTTTTTTTTATTTACTTTTAAGTTAAAAACGGGTGTAAAGGAGAATCATACCATGTGAGTTAATATACTGATAGTTAATAAAAAAAATAGAATAAGTACACATATATACATTATACATAACATGTTACATTTTAGTATGTCAAGAAGAACAGCCCCCTTTCTCTTATTTTAGTTTCTTTTGTTATGTAATTTTTTCTGTTTAAATATATGTATAATATTGTAATTATAATTTTTATTGTGTTCAAAGATGATAATTGTAATATTTGTATGTTTTGTATAATTTTGAAAAATGTTTAATAAAATATATTTGAAAAGACTAATGCTCATTTGACAAGGTTGTACGAGGCTGCACTGGAACCTTTTTCTAACCGTAATATAGATAAACTTGCTATTTTACAAATGGCTGGATAATTCAATGGCTGGAGACTCGTTTGAGAACTCGGGCCTTCTAGGCCACCTGCATGTCCGCACACTCAATGTCAGATTCAAAAAAACTAAAGACTAAATTCAGTGACATTTTAACACAGTTTTTGTCAGAAAGGTTCTGCCCTAACACCATCGGCAGTAACAAATGTGGGTTTATGGCGCAAACAATGATAGACTACTGTGAAAGCTGTGACCCAGAAAAACTATTGTGCGTAGGAGGTCATGGCCAGTCCCCAAAAAGGTTGCCCAGTACCCATAATGTATATGTTCTCAAGAAAATAACAAGTGTCAAGATATACAAAAAGGTAAATCTTGCACGCCTTGCGAAGGGTACACACCATGCTTGAATGAAGTGTTACATTGTAGAGTGCGACATACAGAAGTTGTTCAAGATGAAGACCTGATGTTTGACTGCCATTTACCTTGGCATGCAAAAGTGGAGGAAACGCTTGAGTATGTTTTTAAGAGGGTTGGACAGACCAGAAGCAAAATCGTGAAAGTCACAGAAGACCCCTTGCTGATGAAAAAGAACATGGACTACAGTGATGCTGGGAACTATTCATGCACAGCACAATTAAAGAGCAGCATCCCCGTCAGCACCATACTGTATGACGTAAAAGTTGTACCGAGGCAGGGAGGAGAACAGCACAGGACTCGTCCAACACTCCCACCCATAACACACATCGTGGTGCCCCCCGCCCCAGTTTATGCTAGCAAAGAGGACCACCTTATACTTGCTGCTATAATTACTGCGAGTGTTTGCGGCCTTTTGATTATAATAATAATCGCCTTTTGTGTGTCAGAAAACTGAGAAACAGAAGACCAGAGGGAGTTGCATGAAAAGACATGTACGGCCTATGTTGTGAAGGGGTAAAATACACAACTAAGTGTATGAATTGTATATTACTTGACAGACTCAGCTCACCTTAGACAACAATTTATACTACACAATTCGTAACCCCTTCCTTGAGGGTTGATTTTCTACTATCGAATCCTCTTCAAGGGGTTGTCTGTGCCTACCAATCTGAGCAGAAACTGCTCTACTAAAGTAAGGGGCCTTTCTACCAGCTATATTCATTTATAAAAATGACTACACTATAAGTTGTTTTATTTTATTTCATTTTCATCGCCCTGCTTGAGAATTTGAAAACCAGAAACAGACATATATTGGAAAGTATGATATTTCATTTTTTATTTTTAGATGTGCGCCACTTATTTTCCTTTTTTCATTCACTTCTATTTGGGCAAACGTGTGGAGTTTCACCTTTAGTTGGCAGGACTCACTTGTCTTAGTGTGATGGATACACTTATAGTGACTTCTCAGTATTGTATAAATCAACTCTTTGTGCTTATCAGCACCTGTTTTGTTAAGAATTTACCTCTTTATTTACCTTATTTTGTTACCTAATAGGAGCCTAAGTAAATGATTGCAGTTAGACATATGTAGGGAGATAACCCTCACTGATATTCAACTATAGGAGAAAAGCTGACTAACAAAACGTAACAAAATGTAAACCCCAATCTTCAAAGAAAATATGTTTCAAAAACGATAGTCTGTGGAATAAATCTGTTTGGCACATAGTTCATTTTTTTTTTCTTCTAACAAATTGTATGCTATGGAATCTTGTACAGGCGAAACGATGACCCTCACTGCAAGTGACCGTGGAGACAGCGTGATGATCGTCACACTTTCCGCTTAGTTAAACTCCAGAAGTTGGAGTCCTTAAATAGAACGACTCCATCCATTGAGACTCAGGATGTTATCAAGTCAGTGAGAGCTGCCTTGAAAGAGATAAGCCTTCAAATAACGGAATACATACTTCTCTGCCTTTAGCAATGATACTGTGCCAAAGGGAATAAAGCCGATTTCCTTCTAGGTGAACAAGAGCTTGTTCAGCTAGTTCAGAGGTGACTAAACCACAATTTATACAGGATTACTCGGCAATTCCACTCCAGGACCTGATGATTTCATGAATCTTTATTACACAACGTTTTCAGATTTGCTAATCCCCAGACTGCTTGGCTTTTTTTGTTTATATTTGTGATACAGGCCATACAGAGAACTTAACTGCCTTACATTACCTAAACCAGGTAAATCTCAAAACCAGTGCTCTAATTTTAAAACGATCTCCCTGATGAATGGTGATATCAAGCTGAGCGCTATATTGTGGGCCAATAGACTGACTACACTTTAATATAAATATACTTAACTAATTAACCCTGTCGTGACCGGGCTCAGGAGTCTACATAATTAAAATGCATTACACACGACCCTTGACTCCTGTGTCCGGGAACGCTTACACTCTTCACATCCTACCTAATGAAAAAAAGCTCCACGACTCTCAGATACTTCACTAAGTGTGTCGCTTGTCGTCACAGATAGTGGGATCGAAATCCATTCTCTTTAAGTCATTGCAGAGCTTCTTTATCTGTTCCTTGATGGACAGGGCCAGAGCTGGCCTTAGGTGTTCTGGCGCCCTGTGCGAACTACTCCTCTGGCGCCCCCCCCTCACTACCCCCCCCTGCCCTTTCAAACTACCCCCCCCTGCCCTTTCAAACTACTCCCCCTTTCCCTTCAAACTACCCCCCCTCTGTCCCTTCAAACTACTCCCCCTGCCCCTTCAAACTAGCCCCTCTCTGCCCCTTCAAACTACCCCCCCCTCTGCCCCTTCAAACTACCCCCCATCTCCCTACTTCTCCTTATCCTAACTTACCTTGAGGAGTCCTGTCGGCATCTCACGGAGAGTAAGGGGCTTCGAACGGTTGCTGAGAACTTCACGAGCAACCGCTCGGCGCCCCTGCCCGGGTAATAAATGAAAACATTGGGGTTTTTTTTGTTTGTTTTAACTTTATTTAACATCCTCCATGTTAAAAAAAGTTAAAAAAAAAACTTTATTTAACATGGTGGAATTTAAATAAAGTTAAAAAAACAACAAAAAAAACCCCCGATGTTTTAATCTAGGTCCAGAGGGGGCGGCAGCGGACCCAACAGGGGCGTCGTCGTACCCCGTGTTGTCGTCGGGCGGATCGGGAGGCGGCGCGCCCTGGAGTGTGGCGCCCTGTGCGGTCGCACACCCCAAAGGCCGGCCCTGGACAGGGCAATGGGTTCTCACAAGCTGTTGGGTAGGACATCCGATGTAATGTCACTTTATTGTCAACAGAGAATAAAGCTGTCACAGAAGAATGTTTCATTCTATCCTAACAAGAAGGATCTCTTCTTTGAGGATCTTTTACCATATTCTATTCTATTTCCTTGTGGTCTTTGAGCCTAAATCTTTGTGCTGTCTGAGATGTGACAAGGAATCAGACAAAAGGCTAAGAAATCTCAGAGGTTTTTTGGCTGACCAATATGAGGATTTGCAAGCATATGCAAAGACTAATGCTTTTTCTAACCGTAAAATAGATAAACTTGCTATTTTACAAATGGCTGGAGAATTCAAATAAACTGTGGACTCTATTGAGAACTCGGGCGTTCTAGGGCACCTGCTCATCCAGACACTCTATGTCAGATTTGAAAAACTAACACCACCTGCAGTAACAAATGTGGGTTTATAGCGTAAACAGTAATAGACTGTGATATCGGTGATGAATAAAAAAAATATCGTGCAAAGAACGTCATGGCCAGTGCAAAGAAAAGGTTACCCAGTGCTTGTTATGTATATGTTGTCGAGAAAATAAGAAATGCCAAGAGATACAAAAAGGTAAATCTTGCACGCCTTGCGAAGGGTACACATCATGCTTGAATGAGGTGTTACATCGTGGAGTGCGACATACAGAAGTTGTTCAAGATGAAGACCTGATGTTTGACTGCCATTTACCTTGGCATGCAAAAGTGGAGGAAACGCTTGAGTATGTTTTTAAGAAGGTTGGCCAGACCAGAAGCAAAATCGTGAAAGTCACAGAAGACCCCTTGCTGATGAAAAAGAACATGGACTACAGTGATGCTGGGAACTATTCATGCACAGCACAATTAAAGAGCAGCATTCCCGTCAGCACCATACTGTATGACGTAAAAGTTGTACCGAGGCAGGGAGGAGAACAGCACAGGACTCGTCCAACACTCCCACCCATAACACACATCGTGGCGCCCCCCGCTCCAGTTTATGCTAGCAAAGAGGACCACCTTATACTTGCTGCTATAATTACTGCGAGTGTTTGCGGCCTTTTGATTATAATAATAATCGCCTGTTTGTGTGTCAGAAAACTGAGAAAGAAGACCAGAGGGAGTTGCATGAAAAGACATGAGCATTTCACGCTTTGAAATGATAACCATCTTAACCCCTTAAAGATGGCATGTATGGCCTTTGTTGTGAAGGGGTTAAAATACACAACTAATTGTATATTAGTTAATAACTTTAGTTGATTAGCTAATAAACTTAGACGGTTATAAAAAAAAAGGAATTTTTAAATTTTTTATTGATACATTTTTTGTTACCTATTAGGAGCCTTAGTGAATAGATGATGGTGCGGTTAGACTTACATAGGGGGATAACCCTAACAGATAAATTCAACTATAGGAGACAGGCTGACTAACAAAATATGAAAGAAAAAAAAAATTATATTAATGTTAAATTCAACATCAGCAAGATATAGATGGTGACTGACAAAACATGATACAACTTTTCATTTCAACAATACTAACACACATAACACTCACATAGCATGTTACTGTCGGTGTGTTAGTATGTTACAAGTGCTTACACACACACTAACTTCTGTCCTTTTAGGTGCACAAATACAACTTTCTGTTTTTGTTTTTTTTATAGGTATACCGAACACTTACCAGAGACAGAGCTCGTTTCCAGGATTGCCATTCATATATTTATAGCCGGCAAAAATAAGACCTTGTTCCAAGATCTCAGGGTAAACCTACCAAGTATTTTGGAGTCAGAGTACATATAATCTGACATTTTGCAATACTGATTTGAATCCCATAAGTAACTAGCATTCAAAGCATTGAAGCAGTGGAAAGCAGCAGTTAGAGGCAATGAGGTTCTTTCACTAAGTGCAAAGTTAGCAGGGAAGTTTGCATTTTTTTTTTTGTTTAACTTCTTCTTTATTCATTATGACAGGCCATCATTCAGGTCTCCCTCTATAGTGATTTAACTATACATCTATATATATATCTGGCGAAAGGATTTCTTTATTTTGATGCTTTCAGGAATGTTACTAACTGGATTTGTGTCATTACGTAACTAACACATATTTGTCTTTACCTTTTCGACTTAATACATGTTGCCTCACCAGCTTTTGATGTCCTGTCAGTAATGTATTTAAAAGGTTGGGGTTGGTTTAACATTATATTTCACCAATATGGTTTTAAGTGTTTCAAATAACACTAAGTGAATTATTTTCCCTAGGAAGTTATATTGTTTTGAGTGAAATTTTGGTTCAGAAAAATGGTTACATTACCTATTTCATTTAAATTAAAATATATAGTATCTTGTCTAGCAATAGATTAGGAGAAAATTTCAGAGAGCACTGCTAAACTGTCCTACCTTCAGAAATTAGTTTAATCCAATTAAAACTTACTGTTTTATATATGTTAAACGTGCGGTTCTAAAGATGAAAGATGTTAGGCCAAAAAAATGTATATATTTGCTGTAAAAATTATTTTGAAGAGACAGACATCCTCATTTAGCTATAGATAGAAGCAGTGGTGTCTCCAGCTTTAATATTAAGGGAGACACATTGGGGGAAAAGGACCAAAGTAGGGGGAGCAATTATAAAACGCTACATATACACTATATATGTAAATGTGTGGGTGTATATGTATATATATATATACACATTTATATATATACATACATTTTTTAATCAAATAATGTGTACTTATCTCTTTGAAGTAAAGACTGTGATTGAAATAGGATTTCAAAATAACAGCTGAACTGGCAGTTCTTTAACATTAGACACTGCTGACAATATATATATATATATATATATTAGACTTGTGCATTCGTATTTGGGTGAACATGAAAATGAACACGAAGGGTGGGTTTTTCGTTGTTCAGCCCAAATACCGAACATACGAACATGTCAGCAGCAAAACATATACGAAGACGAAGACACACAACATGAAGAATCCTAGTCTTTACTTACTAATCTCCCTGGTCCCTTCCCCATGTAGCCTACCTTATCTACGCATCGCAGGGGTTAACGGGAGTGGAAATCCGTAGGTCCGCCGTCAGGAGTTAAAGACCTTTAACTTTAGAACAGGGAGACAGGCCAAGTCCCCCTGCAGGCGACCAATAGAGTCGCTTGCACAGCAGAACTTGGCCTGGGGAGACCATGGCCTCCCCACTCCAAGAGTTAAAAGTCCTTATGAGCGACTCTATTGGTCTTTCGTACGGACCTCTAACTCTTGGAGCAGGGAGACCCCCAGGCCAAATTCCGCGTCAGGAGTTAAAGGTCTGTGCGAGCGACTTCATTGGCCGCCTGCAGGGGCCTCCTCTTTGTGATTCTACGTTTTTTTTTTACCTTGCCCTGGTCTATCCTTCCCGCTCCTGCCCTTGGCCTTGTCTCTGACTATGCTACCTGTTTTGGTGTCTGCCTATTCTGGTTTGTGTCCAGGCTCTGCACTGTGGATTCCCAGCTGCCGGGCCTGCCTATCTCCCGCCGGTTACACTAGGCAAGCATTTCCTTGGGCCCCCTCCATGCTCCCTAGCATACAATCACTCCCTCCGCCCCAGTGGAGTCTTCCCTCCTTCTGACCCTATCGTGACTTTGAGAGGTCCTCTCCCCCGTAACCATTCCCAGAGTCTCCTGTCCCTTCATTCACTAAGCCATACCTCTCTTTTACTTACTCCCTGTAGTTCAGGTATAGATGAAATAAACAACATATAAAACAGCACTTGCATGTACAGTATAGTTCAACTGAATAAGACATACAAATCCTGTATTTGCAGGTATACATAAGTTACATATTTGCTCGATTATAAGACAAGGTTTTTTCAGAGCAAATGCTCTGAAAAATACCCCTCGTCTTATAATCGGAGTCGTCTTATAATCAGACCTCAATTGGGGACCTGGATCCTCCTGTCTGGTAACCCCCCCAATTTACCGGTGCTTCAGACTTTCCGGTGTTTTGTCCGGGAAGCAGGTAGATGTCTACACGATTCGAATAGGCAGCTTCCGCTGTTAGTACAATAAAAAAGGTATTACAAGAATCTGCAACATTCTGTTTTTTTGCAGTCAAGAAGTTGGAATCACGTGATTTGGTTATCAGATTATTTAGATTCTTTGGAGGAAAGTTGAACATTCCCTTCGTAACACTGCATTATAAAGCATCATTGCAGGGAAATAGGTACCATGCTTGTGTCACATAAGGTCTAAAGTATTTAGGAATTCTAAAGCTTTTATCAGGGAATGTATATCCTGTCTATACAAACTGAGATAGGAATACATTTGAAAGAGCCTTTAGTGAAATCATGTCGCAATGGGGTGCATTTACCAAAGGGGGAATTGTCGGTAGAGTTGTGGTTTTCACTCACTCGCTTAACTTTTCATTATGGAAGGTCATCACTAGCAAATTTGTCCATCAAGAAGGTTGCGTCTGGCACTGGATAAAGCATAGTTCAATGTATAAAACATTGAAGAACCTCCACTGGCCTAACTATACATTAAAGAGGACCAGCCCAGCTCTAACTGCAGCAGAAGCTCACAGAAGCCCTTCATACTGTATATTGAAGTCAAGGAGCTGAAACACAACTCTACTGTTAACTCCCCAGTGAATAGACTACAATTACAATGTGGCACGTAACAAAAAGGAATATTTTAGAAACTTAGATGATCCATTGAGCCTTTGAACAAAGGCTACAGCCTCCATCCGTATGGGCACATATAAACTGCATATCCACTAGTTGGACTTAAATTTATCGTTGTGATCATAGTTCTGTGAATAGCCTAATATATTTTAGGTGAGCTGATCTAAGTAGTTGAAGAATTAACATTAAAGTAGATACCTTTTATCTGTATTTTGGCTTGTGTGATATACACATAGCTTTCATTAGACATTTGGGGCTGATATCTCCACTTTAATTGGGCTGCCATGTTCACTTCCAGTGATAGCTAAGTAAATCTAAGTGATATCAAAGTATAAGTACTTTAAGATGCACATTCACTTACCTGTGGATGCCTAAGAAAGCAGTCACGGGTCTCCACATAAACTCAATCATTGGGAGCAAGAATTCTGGCTCGCCCATTGCATTCTTCCTCTACATAACGAAAAACATACAGTAGAAATAATGGGCATCCATACATGTCCTTTAACATGGCTTTTTTTTGTACAAAAGAAATACATTTAAAACCTATGATGTGATGTCACTGCACTTAGATATTTAAGGTTTTCATTTATATAATGAAACTCAGGGCTGAAAGATTTCCACCCATGTCATAAATATTTTTTTTTCCACAACAAGTAAATAGTGGCTGTTCCTACAAGTATGGTTTAATATTTAGTACCCTCTTTGCATTGACATAGAGTTCTATAACTGCTACTATAACTACTAGAATAATTAATTCACAAAACCAAGCAGTGGTCTATTGTCACAATGAACTTACTGTTCCGTGCAGTATTTACATGGTTACCTCCTCTGTTATGATAGGAGGATCTAATCTCATTATCAAGAGCACATGAATACAATTCTATATCACTGCCAAGGCTGCCATAGTGGCATGTTTTCTTGTTCGGTGTTTGTTTTTTCAAGTTCTGGCATGCAGTCAGCTCATATGTACAGCTCACTGGAACAAACAAACTAACCTAGATAATCTACAATCTAGGTTCAGAACATTTAGTATACATGGGAATCATCAGGGTTTGAGACTCTGTGTTTATTTGTACTGTTAGCTGTTGAAAGAAAGAGTTATTTTGCAAAGATAAGGTGCCTTGTTTAGCTAACTGAAGCATAATAGATCACTGACATTAAAGACTATATAGTTCAGCAATTGCAGAATTGCAGTCTGTTACCTTTATTGCTAACTGGAGTGTATCACGTTTACCATTTTTGTGTTTTTTACTATATGAATTGGGTGAATATGTAAGTTTTATGGAAAAGCAGTCTGGATTTCTTTTATCACAACTAGTGCTTTTCTCACTGGTAAATTACAGCGGAAATCCCAGCTTTACTCCCAATAATTCAGTACAAAGATGCCTTTGTGATGGACCGCTTGACTCAGTCAGATGCTGTGTTGGGGTCAGCTCATTTAGAAGCCATCACTGGCAGGGTGTGCATCTTAACATGGAAAAACTTGATCAGATTTCACAGGCAGAAGGATAAAAGTAATTGCCGTTCCTTTTTGAATGTAGCAGGGACATTTGGAAATGTTGAACAGCCCAAATCAGCTCACTTTAAAATGGGTTCAGACTAGGACAGTGGTAAGAATGTGTCCCTGCATTCCAGAATGTCTGATTACAATGCTGGAGGGCACACACTCACCTTCCTGGCACAGGGGGCCTACACTAAGTATATAATGCAGTGGATGTCAAAATCAGTATGTGCAGGTATTTTGCATTTCAGAATAATAGTATCATCTTCGTTCACTTGTTCTGCCAAATTATGTGTCCGGGTCGCATGCTGGCATGCGCTTAAACTTCTTTATGTAACGATTGGATGAGGAGGACCCCGGATGGCAGAGTGAGCCAGGTAAACCAGAACCAGTAGTAGCCAGGAGAGCTGGAACCGAGAATCAGGTCTGGTAACCAGTAAAGCGGGAAGCCGAATCAAATCCAGGAGAGTAGTCAAACAAGCCAAGTCAATACCAAACGATCAGAGAACAGGAGCGAAATCATTAAACAGGGGCGAAGTCAGCAAGAGGGGGTCAAACGAATAAATACACAGTGGCGCTTCCTGTTTGCCGCCTGGTCGGCCACGCGGTGAAGACGCTGACCGGGTAGCGGTGGTACTTGCTGCCCAGGAAGCTGCCTGAGGAGGAAGCCTTGCGGGCACACCATTACCAGAATGTCTTTCTCAGTATTTCCTTGCTTACATAATGATACAGCTATGCTTGGCACTGTGCACATGGCCTGAAACATCTATATGACTTAACTAAAATAAAGATATATAACACTCCATGCTGATTACATGTTATCTTAGACACTTGGTGTAAGCACACTATATATTGAGTAGCTGCTAAATGATTCAAATACACACAAATCCTGAAATCTAAGTCCACAAATACATTATTAAGAAATCTCTGAAGCGCCCCTCTAATAAAAGTAAGGATGTACTTAAATGAAAATTTTAAACCAAAACCAAGAATTCAGGATGCAATTGGCCGAAACCAAAAATGACCCCCCACCTTAAAGAAAAAAAAGTCACTATGTATATGAAATATTATATATATATATATATATATATATATATATATATAAAAAAATTGTGTCTTTTTTATTTCCACTTTTTGCATTTTAGGCAAACATAACATTTTCCATAACATAACATTAATAACTTTCTCTGGGTTCACAGATCAGTGCTATCAGTGTGCATATTCACAATTTCTGATGCTTAATCTGTACAATTTACTTCAGTAGATTCAAAATTCACACTACTGTGTCTAACCGAATGTGTTCTGCTAATAACAAAATACAACAGTTTTTTTCCTTTTACATCTGGAATGTTTTTTACTGTACCATTTCAATAAACATATCCCAATAACAAGTGTTCTGAGTTTCATTTACACCATTATATACACCAGCTCAACATACTCAAATACTCTTTCAGGATTGCAAAACAGATTTAAACTAATCTGCATTACTGTTTCTTTACCTCTTGAAGTTGTAGGGGACCTAATACCAATGAAATATAGTGAACAAATATTCAAACAACCAGAGAATAAAAACGCAACAACGTATATTGGATGAATCAGGCCGTGGGCTTTTATTTAGTTTTACCATCACATAATACAAACTTTCCACTTCAAATTGCAACCTATAACTGATACATATAACCAAAGAACTTCAGCCCTTGGCACAAGCCCCAGAGCACATACAAACTGAAATCTTATTGCCAACCGCCCTATAAGCCAGCTGGCAAAACTTAAAACTCCAGTTCACCCCAACCGCCTCAAATGGTTGGGGTTTTTTTTGTTTGTTTGTTTTTTAATTATAAAGACCATTTGAGGCCTTACCCCACAAAACCAGGGCCTGTTCAACCATACATTGTAGATTCACATAAAAAATATCACAGCCAATATCAGACAAATGAATACCATCTTGTCTGTAAAGACCTAAACACCCCCCTTCTAATTCCTTATGCCTAAACGAAAAACCCCCTTCTAATAACATAAATTTTTCCATAGCTCTATTAAACTTACGCCGGACTCTTTCCAGCGCTTGAAATTCTGGCCTCTGCAGCCACAGAAGACATGAAATGATTTCAGACCAAATAAAACATACATCACGAAAACATTCCATTAACCAAACAATTAACTCTTTACAATAAATAATTAATTAAATAATTAAACGACTTCATCTTTCCCAGGTCATTACCCTCGCAGTGAATGATTATCGCATTTGGCCAAGGCAGACAATGTACACATTCATCTAACGATTCTTTGAATTGCTCTATCCTCAAACCCCTTATGCCCACCCAACATATTCTTAACTCCTCTCTATTAAAACCTAAATTTTCGCCATAGCTTCTTATCGCTGCTCTTCTTCGAGACCAAAACACGAACGAATGGCCAACAATCCAAACTATAAACATCCGATGACCTGAAAGAAATTACAGTTAAAACCGTACATATATACATACATTCTCATAAAAGATGAGGCCTAATATACATTTAAAACGATCCAAATTCCATCTACCTAATCTTTTTATAACAGATTCATCCAATCCTAATAATGCTGCTTCTGTTGCAGCACCAATCCTAAATTAATGAGTTGTATATCTGTCCTTACCCAAACCTAGCTCCTGTAAACCCAAACCCAAAACCCTTCTAAACTGGAACCTAGTCAATGGCAAACCCGATTGATGTATTAACCAATTCCCATTGACTCCAGGAAGGGCAACATTAAAACTTTCTGCTGCAGAAACCGGAGAAATCTCAGAATCATTCAATCTATTCAACAAGACCCAACAACCTTTACCATCCCTATCTGTCTTTGATGCTCTTAAGAACAAACGCAAATCCATATTGCAAACAACATCCTGAAACTGCAAACCCGAACCTCCCTTCTTATTATTTGCCACTAACTCACTTACCCTAAATGGTCCAAAAAATGCTATCACAAATGCAGTCTTAAACAACAAACATTCTAAACTATCCCAACAAACTTTATGTAAAACACTAATTAAACTTCGTAAAACCTTTGATGATAGAGGTTTTCTATCATCCGGCGTCTTCAATCTATTATTATTATACCCTTTTAGAACCTGCTTAATCAAAAAATCTTTAAAAGAATGCTGTCTACCAGCCAATTTAAAGAAAAAAGCAACACCAACTAAATACCTATCAATACTCGATCTAGCAATACCCTTATCAATTAAACTAATGACAAAAGCCAATGCACCATCAATCCCTCCTTCAAAAACATCCAAATCTTTATCCTTAACAAAACAATTCCAAGCCTTGGAATAACATTCCCAAGTATTTCGTGACACAGAGTTTGCCAATAGATTACTCAGCCGGGTGAAGTCAAATCCCAAACGCTTTCCGGAACTACAATTCCTTCTGTGTCAGCTTGTGGAGCCAAAGTCCTGAAAAGCTTAAAATTAAAACGGGACAAAGCATCAGCTAAAACATTCTTGCTTCCAGGAATATGTTTGGCCTTAAGCCAGATATTACCTTTCAAACATAAAAATACTAACCTTCTTAATAAATTAATCACCGGAATAGATTTTGCATTCAAAGTATTAATTACCCACACTACACCCATATTATCACAAATTAACAGAATTCTTTTATTAACCCAATCTTTATACCACAACTCAAAAGTAACTACAACCGGGAATAACTCCAACAAAACCATATTTTTAACCCACCCCTCTTTAATCCATGACTTAGGCCATTCCGATACAGCAAATTTTCCTTTCCAAAAAATGCCGAAACCTGTCGCTCCAGCGGCATCCGTAAAAAATTCCATGGCATGAGTATCAACAAAATCATCTTGCCAAATAGCTGACCCATTAAAATCACTCAGAAAAAAGTCCCATACTTTTAAATCCTCCTTAATTTGTTTCGTTAACCGAACCCTGTGATGCGGAATTTTAATTCCTGCAATCGCTCTAGCTATATGCCTAGAAAATACTCTGCCCATCGGCATTACTCTCGATGCGAAATTAAACATACCTAATAAAGACTGAAATTCTTTAACTTTCAACTTATTACTATTTAACGCTCTATTAATAAACAATCTTAACTTATTTATCTTATCCTGTGGCAACCTAAAACACATATCACTAGTATACAAAACAAAGAAATAAAGTGCTGCGCAAAATTTACAAACGACACCACAATATGTGTGAAAATTAAATAATACTTAAATTCATTAAAATGGATTCTTCAATATGTTCCTCTGTTGGGAAGCCCATAGAGCCCCTTCTGGGGAATGGAGTTTCTTCTTTGTACTGAATACGCCCATTGAGGAAGTGGACACAGAGGAATCCTGAGAGAACCAAGTTGTTCCTGCTACAACACAGCATTATTCCGGTCCTTCCCACGGGAGCGTTAAAGTATTCTTATATGTAAGATACTATTTTTATTTATTTATATTAAAGCTACTACTTTTTTTAACTCTTTCTCCTCCGGTCTTTTCTGATACACCGGTACAAAGAAGAAACTCCAAAGTACAAAGAAGAAACTCCATTCCCCAGAAGGGGCTCTATGGGCTTCCCAACAGAGGAACCTATTGAAGAATCCATTTTAATGAATTTAAGTATTATTTAATTTTCGCACATATTGTGGTGTCGTTTGTAAATTTTGCGCAGCACTTTATTTCTTTGTTTTGTGTATTATCCTTTACACACTTGTGGTCAGTGTGTTGGTTCTGCAGCACTAAGGTATTATACTTGTTCAAGTTGTGTCATTACACCAGATATCTGGCATTTTCATTTTAAGCGCTGAGTATCACTCTTTCCTTTACACATATCACTAGTATCTATAACAATACCTAAAAACTGCAACTGTGTTGTAGGAAAAACAGTTTTATCCGTTGCCAAGGGCACACCAAAATTCTCTGATAATGATAAAAAAGCTTCCAGCATCAAAAAACAATCATTTGAACCCGCTTTTCCAATAAATAAAAAATCATCTAAATAATGCACAACAGCTTCAAAACCAGACATCTCTTTCAAAACCCACTCCAGAAAGGAAGAAAAGGCTTCGAAATAAAAACAAGAAACTGAACATCCCATTGGAAGGCATTTGTCGAAATAAAATAAATTTTCAAATTGGAAACCTAATGATTGAAAACAGTCTGGATGGATAGGGAGTAGCCTAAAAGCCGCTTCGATATCAACTTTAGCTAGTAATGCATCCTTACCCATAACCTTTACCCATCTAAGAGCATCATCAAATGATGCATAATGTACTGAAAACTCATCATTCAAGGAACCACCACATGGAAAAGATAAATGATGTATTAACCTGTAAGAACCAGGCTCCTTTTTAGGCACCAAACCAAGTGGGGACAGACAAAAACAATCAAACGGGGGCTCAGTAAAAGGCCCTTCTATTCTTCCCAATTGCAACTCTTTGTCAATCTTAGCTTGAACCACTTTCTTATTATCTTGAACAGGTTTTAAATTATCTACCCAAACAAAACCTTTCTTATCATATATTGGAATTTTGAAACCCTGCAGAAAACCATCACGAATTAATTCAGCCATCCGTCTGTTTGGGTAACGTTCTAAATAAGGAAGCAGACTTGCTGGCTTCACTGGTGTCACCGCTTTTTGAAACATCTTTCCCGACATTTTGCAAATTTTTCCGAACACAACGGAATGCAGGATGATTCCCTGCACACACTGAACACTCGTGCTTAAATTTACAAGTGTTAGGCCACTTACATTGATTATCATTAAAAGCCGAACAAATACCTTTCTGTCTAGGATGCTGGGATAAATTACTTATGGGCCTGAAAGTATTAGTATGCTTCTGAGGTAACATAATACTGACCCATGATCCCACATCTTTCATCCCCCATTTCAAATTTTTATGAACCGATAACTTTTGTCTAAATGTCTCATCATAATGGAACCATGCTAGGCCACCAAAATTTTTATAAGCTTCCAAAACCGTATCCAAATGTTGAAACAGACCAGTACAACTTTCCTTATGTCTCTCACAATATACACTTGCTAGAATACAAAAAGACTGCAGCCAATTATTAAAAGGACCTCACAACTGGTCTACGTCTTTCTTCGTCCTTATCATTTTTCATGAGAAATTCCTTTGAAGCCGGTAACAAAGATAATATATCCACATACTCATTATTCCATATTTTTTCTTTAACAACTTTACTTAAATGAAAACCAAGAGGTGAAACCTCACAGGACATCACCTCCTTCATGCAAACTTCATTAACAACATTAGACCTTGCACCAACATTATCTGACACCCAAGCCTGAGCTGGACTTTTTTCCTGCATAGATTTCAAAATATTCACTAAAGCTGACACAGCTTCATTCAAAGAATTTAAAGATAAACCAGCAGACTCACCACTAACTTCACCAGCTCTGCCCTCAGATCTCCTTTCTCCTCGTCCATCGGCTGAGCCGAATCAGGAACAGCCTGATGAGGACGTCTGCTCCCATGGCACAACCGACTGCTGCAGCCTTCCTCCGGATTCTGGGAAGATTTTGCTCGTTTAGATGATTCCTTCACCCAAGAAGCGGGTCTTTTATTCGTTTGGACGGTGTCCTGCACTCTTCTTCCGGGTCTGGCACGTCTGTTTGACGTAACCAGGACCCGGTCAGCTGATACATCATGCCGCGAGAAGACGCCATCTTGCGGGATTTCATCTTCTAATAAAACCGCCTCCGGCTCCTCCTCCGCGACTTCAACTTCTTCAACAGCACCACTGGGATTAAGACGCAGCTCGTCGGGGAATGAAGCTGATTGAAGACATCCACGCAGCCATTCTTCGCCGCCCTTCTCGGCAACCCGGACTTGAAGCATCTTCATTAATTCCTCCATCTTCAGCTTACCGCTTCGCCACTGCTCACCAGCCTCAAGGACAGTGCAGTATCGGCTTAGCGGTTCACCTGGTAAGTGAAATAGCCCCCTCATGAGCCCTCTATTTATAGTAAATATTCCCGCCCTTAGCGCAGCGCGAGACAGGGCGAGGCATGCTAAACGCGGCGCGAGGCACTCACGAGATGGTACGAGGCAGCTGAAAAGCGCGGCAATGCGCTAGCGCATGCGCAAATGCAAAACAAGTTATATAACCTTTTTTTTTTTAAACTCCTGACCTTTCTATGAACCTTTTAACCCTTAATAAAGCTGCTAACTACCTATACTTGTCCCCACAACTTCATGTCAGCCTGCCCTATGGTTGCAGGCTTTATCATTAATGCTGCATGGCTGCCAACCACCATTTTACATACTAGCACACCACATGGCAAAATACATTCATCACTATAACTCAGAATGAGGCTTAACATATTAATCCAGCAAAGATACACTTGAAATATATAATATTTGTTTATCTGTTAGTTTGAGCCTATTCTTGTAATGATAACAACTTTTGAACTTATTTTTAAGCTTTGAGAACTTTGCATTGCTCAATACTAGCTTTTAACTGAACATACACCATTGATGAACCATTATGCATACCTTACATCAGTTTTAGTTAAAATGCTATTATTTAAACAGTTTTGCATACCTGTAGAATAATGAGAAGCAGGGGCAGTTTACAGCCAGTGTCATTCTTGCTGTTTGGCTTTTTGTTTTTATTACCACTTTTGGCCAGAATGTCACCTTTCCCCTTATTACAGCATTCAGCGCCACCTACAGGCTGCTTCATCAATACCTTACATAGTACTCCAAGAACTGTACTAATAAAACACAAGAAATGTGACAATCTTTAGTCCACTTTCCAGTCCATCACACTCTCCCCTACTTCTTTTTGATGACTCCTGACATCAATACTCTGTCAGTCATCTAACAAGTCCAGATAGGTATAGGTCCCCACCAAGGAACTGCATTCACTACCTGATAACCCATCGGACTGCCTGGGATCATATAAATTTGAGCTGAGCTAATCTGGCTTTGTCTGTAAATTGGCTGACCTAATGTGTCGTGTGAAAATTTCTTTAGGCTTTGCATGTCTCTTTGATCTTCTCACATAATCTGGTTCTACTCCATCAACGTTCTCTGGTTGAATTCCTTGTATTACAGGTAATGCTTGATTCGGCAGAGGCAGGTTCAAGACAGGACGCCCTCTACCGGGGGTTCAAGACAGGATGCCCCTCTACCGGGGGTTCAAGACAGGATGCCCCTCTACCGGGGGTTCAAGACAGTACACCCCTCTACCGGAGATACAAGACAGGACGCCCCTCTACCGGAGATGCAAGACAGGACGCCCCTCTACCGGAGATGCAAGACAGGATGCCCCTCTACCGGAGATGCAAGACAGGATGCCCCTCTACCGGAGATGCAAGACAGGACAACAAAGCACAGAGTTGGCAAGACCAACCAGGCAACACATGACAAGAATACGCAGAAACCACAGGACTAGCCTAGGACTACAAGATAACAATCATATGGCCATAGTATGCTTAGCCCACCACTACGCAAAGTACTCCAATTTACAGTGGGTCCTAACACTAAACCCTGCATACAGAGGTACTAAACAAACCAAACATGAAATCTAAACACATATCAGAGAGACATACCTGTAGACTGCAGACTGAGACAAACATAACACCTATAAAGGAAACAGAGCTGAAGCAAAGAGCAGAACCGGAAGCAACAAATAGAAGATCAGAACAAAGCATAAAGAAATCCAGGAATGGATTGAAGCTAAACAGAGAAACTGTAGCAAGGCAGAGATATGCAGCTCTACCGCCTGGGTAGAACGTGACATATAAATGTAAATGAAGGGATAGAAAGTGACTGCGCGTAGTGTTTAATCTGATAGATGATCCAAAGGCAATGGGAGATATAACAGAACAATGTCTGCTGGGGTGTATTAGCAAAATTTAGCAGATACACAGTTGCAAACAGCACAATGGCCCAATATGCGATCAGCTCTCAGACGTTACCACTCTAATGTATGTATGCTCCAACTCCACGGAAACAATTGTAGAGATACAGCTAAATTGTCATTCACCTCCTCTGTTGGATAGACTCCTCTTCTACAGCAAACAACACAGCACTCGGGAACTGTGGGACACTTCCAAAGTTCATATAATAATAATCACATAGTGCTAGAATCTATACAGGGCCGGCCTTAGGGGTGTGCGGCCCCATGGTAGCAGGGGCGCCTGCCCGCGACTTAACTTACAACATCGTTTTTTTTTAAACTTTATTTAACATCATTCATGTTAAATAAAGTTTAAAAAAAAACCGATGCTTTAATCTAAGTCCCGGGCAGGGGCGCCGAGTGGTTGCTCGTGAAGTTCTCAGCAACCGCTCGGCGCCTCTTACTCTCCGTGACTCCGTCGCGGTGCCGGCATCTCATGTTGAGAAGAGCGAGAAGACGGATGCCTCCCGCTCTCACCGCAGGACTCCGGCAACAAGGTAAGTGGGGGGGGGTATAGTTTGAAGGGGCAGAGGGGGGGTGTAGTTTGAAGGCGCAGAGGGGGGGTAGTTTGAAGGGGCAGAGGGGAGGATAGTTTGAAGGGGCAGAGGGGGGTAGTTTGAAGGGGCAGAGAGGGGGGTAGCTTGAAGGGGCAGAGAGGGGGGGTAGCTTGAAGGGGCAGAGAGGGGGGTAGCTTGAAAGGGGCAGAGAGGGGGGTAGTTTGAAGGGGTAGTGAGGGGGGGGCGCCAGAGGAGTAGTCCGCACAGGGCGCCACAACGCCTAAGGCCGGCTCTGAATCCATATATATAATATCCTTAAACAAAACCAAAAAAGAGATAAACAACAAGTGAAATGGCATAAAAGCCTAACCGGTTTCCCCTTTTATTGTTATTACCTAATTTTTACGTTTGTTTGTATTAATCTAAAGGGTTCTTTTGTTCCCTTTAATTGGTGACCCTGTTGGAAAGAACTAAGCTTCAGGGTTACACGCACAAATAATCTACTGTATGCTTTTTTTTGTGTCTAGGTAAAGGGGACATAAGGTCATCTTAACTTAACATCATCTTGGCTTCTAACACTTGGAAGCAGAACTCTGTATGGGTAGTAGCACTAGTCACAGTGGGTTTAACAACTTAAAGCAAATTCCAGCGGGATCAGACCCGCCATGTTTCATTACTTTAGCTTCACGTGGCTTCTCTGAGTAGAAAGGGTTGGTTGAGGAGTGTTTAGCTTGACAAAAGCTGCAAGGTCTCTAATTGTTGGTGTGAACTGATGTGTGCTCAGACAACATCTGACAAGTCTGAGTGCAATATGATTTTACAGGGTGTACGTGTATCGATCGCACTTGGCATAAAAACATCACATAATGCCAGTTTGCTTCACTTCGGCTTCATTAAGACCATTAAGTCAAATATAAAAACAGTTAAATGTATAGGACATAAAATAGGTCATATAATAGCCCAAGGCAAAGAAACAGAAACATAATTTTTTCATTCATTCATTTATATTTAGGCCTTTGGGAGCATTTGTTGCTAGGTAATTAATTTTAATGTGATTTAACCCCTTAAGGACAATGGGCGGTCCATAAACCCATTGAAAACAATGCTTTTGAGCCTGTACATGTACGGGCTTCGTCATTAAGTGGTTAATAATATTGTAGAGAGGTTAAGCACATTAAACATGGATTAAGCATACTTCTGATTCTAGGCTACAGCTCTGCCATTCGCTCTTCCCGGGATTCCATTATCCAATTTTGGTGAGCCTTTTCGAATTGTAGCCTCAGGTTTCTGTTCCTTGCTGACAAGAGTGGCACCCGGTGTGGTCTTCTGCTGCTGTAGCTTCATGTTTTGACTTGTTGTGTATTCTGCATACCTTGGTTGTAAGGAGTTGTTATTTGAGTTACTGTTGCCTTTCTGTCATCTCGAACCAGTCTGCTGATTCTCCTCTGACCTCTGCTTCCTAACTTCCTAATAGCTGCTTCCTAACTTCCTAGAACTGTACACGGGCACACTCCAAAGCACCAACTCTCCAGTCACCCAAATCACTAGCCGAAGCTTAATGCAGATTGAAGAACAGGAACTGTTTATTCAGAGTCACAAACATATGGTTAAACCTGTACCAGGGAAACATCAGTAGAAACTGACCCCCTGTACCTGCACACAGAAGTCTTTACAAGGCCAGGGCCCATAGGCAATAGGAAGGAGGTTGGTTCTCAGGCCTCTCCAGGGCCCCAGTGATGAAGGGTTCCGTCACAACGTTCAAAGTCACTTAAATCCCCTTTCTTACCCATTCTGATGCTGGGTTTGAACTTCAGCAAGTCTACATGCCTAAATGCATTGAGTTGCTGCCATGTGATTGGCTGGTTAGCTATTTGTCTTAGCACGCAATTGAACAGGTGTACCTAATAAAGTAGCATTAAGACATCAATGTTTACATGCCCACCTCTCTATTCTCACTTGTAAAGGGACATTAGAAAGGGTCCTGCCATCATTATGTAACAATCATGGTGTTATTCCAAATCAAATAAATTAGGCCTCTTGCTAACACTTCTCAAGACTATCTGTACAAGGGCTATATCAAACCTCTTATTTTTGTATAGCAACCTTTTGACAAAAAATATTGGCATTGCTGTTGCTCTTGAGAGCCATTTTGTCTCTATCGTAAAATTTGCAAATGCTCTGAAAAATATCCCTCATCTTCTATTCGAGGTTGTCTTCTAATAAGACCTCACTGACACCAGGCCCCATTAGACACCAGGGATTCTGAACACGGGTCACAAGTAAAGGGATGCACTGGTAAGTCAGGGGGGTTAAGAGTGGCATGGGGACAGGGTTCAATGGTTTTCTGGAGGCAGAGTGGCATATAGGGGGTTAAAATGCCTGTCAGGGAGGCAGAGTGGCATATATGGTGTATAAGGCTATCTGGGAGGCAGAGTATCAAATAGGGGATTAAAAGGCATATCTGGGGGTAAAGTGGCTTATTAGGGAGGCTGAGTGGCATATAGGGAGTATAAGACATTTCTGGAGGCAGAGTGGCATATAAGGGGGTATAAGGCATATCTGGGGGGCAGATGTGCATAACTGGGGGCAGAGTGGCAAATAAAAGGAAATAAAAACAAAAAAATATTTTTTTTCATACTTTTTATTAAAATAGTTAACATGTGGATTAATATTTACTAGTTAACTTTTTTCCCTATAGAGTAGTCTTATATTCAGGCTTTTACTTTTTGCCTAAATTAATATTCAAATTTTGGGGGTTGTCTTATAATCAGGGTCATCTTATAATTGAGCAAATACGGTAATTAAATATATTTAGAGTTTTTAAAGGGATTAAAAAAGTAAAAAGAGTAAAAAAAATAAATTTTCAATGCACATTTTTCATAAAATGCATAATCCCCCAAAGTAGGTTACTTTGAGCATGAAATGGATATGGTGGGTCTAATTCCCTTTGCAACAGGAAAGGGGAGAAACGTTTAACCGCTGTGCCTGTGTGCATGAGTGTCTCTGCAATAACAGTACACAAATGCAATAATAATAAAAGCTGCAGAAGTCATTAGGAGGAGGTGCTTGTGCACTAAAATGCCTTGAAGGCTTACTTAAGATCTGGAAGCTCATCTTGCCCCAGGGGTCCAGGTTATGTCTTTGGCCATATCCCCAGCATAGATGTCTAAAGAAGGGGGTAGATAGTGAGAAGGGGAAGAGATTGTGAGAAAGGGAGGTTGTAAGGATCTTCAAAGAAAGAGTGAGAATGAGTAAGAGAATGAATGTGTGGATGAATTGTGTGAATGCATGAGGATGAATGAATTGGTATGTGGATGAATTTTGTGAATGTGTGAGAATAAATGAATTAATGTCAGTATGAATTGTGTGAATGAGGAAGATAATGAATTAATGTGTGGATGAATTGCATGAATGAGTGAGAGTATAAATTAATGTGTAGATAAATTGTGTGAATGAGAGAGAATAAATTAATGTGTGGATGAATTGTGTGAATTAATTAGAGAACTAATGAATTAATGTATGGATGGATGGTGAGAATGCATTTATCACGGCTGACCCGTGAGCCGAAAAGGTAGATGGTTCCTAATAGCAGATGGCAACCACAAAGTCCGTGGGGAGGTACAAAAACGTTAATCCAAAAACAAGGTCAGGTCACACGCAATGGTCGAGGCAGGCAGCAAGGAACGTAGGTCAAAAATCAGAAGGAAGGATCTGGTACACTAGTAGAATCAATCAGGAACGCTTAGGTACAGAGGCAGTAATAGCTTGATACTTGAGCAATGATCTCTCAGTGGAAGGGGCTTTTATAATTTGAATTTGGCGCCAAAATGACGTCATACTGAGAGACGCGTTGCCATGGCAACGCGTACACAACTCCTACGTTGCCGGCGTCTATCAGCAGTAGCAGGGAGTGGACGCGTCTCCATAGCAACCTGGGACCGCGTCCTCCTCCCTGCTGCTCTCTGCCGGCAGTGGAGGGGGCGTGCCTGCACGCAGCCTCTGCTCGTGTCTGTGTCAGCGAGCAGAGGCTGAGAGTAAACCCGACGCCGAGACCTGCCGACGCTGGAACCGGGGAGAGGGTGAGTTGATTTATGACAGCATTAATGAATATGTGTAAATGATTTGTGTGAATGAGTGAGAGAATGAATATTTGTGTGAAAGAATTGTGTAAATGACAGATTGAAGGAGTGACTGTATAAGTGTTTTGTGTGTATGATAGATGTATAAGTGATTTGGGGGAAGGCAAAGATGGCACAAGCAGGGTGTTTGCGCTTTAGGGACCAAGATGGCACAGGCAGGGTGTTTATGGGACAAAGGTGGCACAGCCAGGGTGTTTATGGGACAAAGATGGCACAGACATGGTGTTTAAGAGACAAAGATGGCTCACGTTGGGCTGTTTGGGGACAAACATGGCTCAAACTGGGCTTTAACTTGTGTGTGTAATCTGGGTGCTGGTCAATTTCTATGTGGACACCAGGGCTGGCTTTGGGGTGTGCAACCTGTGATCTATGCCTGTAATTTACTTTTTTAAATCTATACCTTTAATGCTGAGTTTAAATGTGATTTCCAGTTGATCTATACCTGCAAAGCTGGATTTGTGTGTTATTCTGTTGATCTATATCTGAAATGCTATGTTTCCATACATTATTTATGTATTCCTGCAAATATGGGGTTTGTAGATCCTATTTAGTTGCTCTATACCTGCAGCGCTGTTTCCATGTGTTGTTTATTTGATCTATACCTTCAGTGCTGAGTTTGCATGTGATCCCCAGTTGAGTTATACCTGCAAAACTGGGTTTGTGTGTTAATCTGTTGGATTATACACATGTTGTTTACATGTGTTGTTTATTTGATCTATACCTGAACTACGGGGAGGAAGGAAAAGAGAGGTGTGGCTTAGTGAATGAGGGGACAAAAGGACTCTGGGGAAGAGTACGGGACAGAGGACCTTTCAAAGTCACAGTAGAGTCAGGAGGGAAGACTGCACTGACTCTCACAGTCTTCCCCTAATCTGCAGTCAGTGTGGAAAATTATTTTTTTTGGTGTGGGAGCGGAGGGAGTGATTGCATGCTAGGGTGCGTGGAGGGGGTGCAAAGCAAATAATTGCCTAGGGTCCAATGTTTTCAATATTTAATGAGAAATGTTTTTGTTGCAAAGATTGTACTGTTAGCTGTCTTTTTTTCTATATTTAATGTATTTTAGGTACAGTATTGTTACCAGTGTTTCCAGTTATATATTTTTGTGCTTGTATGCACTTGCACATAATCTCTAGATTTATTCCCTTTATTTTTTGTCGAGGGGGGTGCTAGAGAACTAGTCCACACATGGTGCCTGAACACCTAAGGCCGGCCCTGATCCTGAAGACCACTTGTCCATGTAATATCTTCTGACTCTCAGATTAACAGATGTTCTATTTAACTCATATAGCAGAAGAGAGAACAGAATCGACAGAGGCTGTCACAGATGCATCGCCTGCCCCAGTGCTAGAAGCACAGACCGACAATATCCAGGAGGAACTAGCTTCAGCAGCAGAAGATGATGGTTCCAAGCTCTCTGCAAGGAAGCCAGAGGAAGTTCTTCAGGAGACTTCCCTAGCCAAAGAAGGGGAGTACAATATGACTATGACCTATGCAGTTTGGAGAGTCCCCTGTGACTTTTTGATGTACTCAGAACCATGCAGCATACTTGGCAGCAATGTTCCCTCTAATTTTTCTAAGGTGGTGCGCGCAGAAAATTTCTCTTGTGCAAAAATTTTACCAGAGCCAAAATTGTGTGCACAATATGCTTCTGCAAACGTTAAATTTAAATTGTTATTCTATATTTTCGGTACAGCTCGCTCATGGTTAATAACACAACATTATAGTGTGATAATGTAGTATTAGTTACACAACAGTATTACTTACTGTAATGTTTTTTTAAAGGTGAAATTCTTACTGCATAAGTAAATTATGAGCGAATCACGAGCGGAGGCTCCAGGCCGCATAAAGGATAAAAAAAAATTGGGAAAAACTGTTGTGCGCAGGGGCATACCTAGAGTATTTGGCACCTGGGGCGGATCCTGTACGTGGGACCCCCCCCCCCACGCACTTTAAAACTGCATAGCTTCTATCGTTAGGCAAACATTGACAGGGGTACAGCATAACTGTTATCATTATTTACTAAGGCAGACATTGACGGTGGTACAACATAACTGCTATCATTATATACTGAGGCAAACATTGACGGTGGTACAGCATAACTGCTATCACTATATACTGAGGCAAACATTGACGGTGGTACAGCAGAACATCTATCACTATATACTGAGGCACGCACTGACGGTGGTACAGCATAACACCTATCACTATATAGAGAGGCACACATTGACCGTGGTACAACATAACACCTATCACTATACATTGAGCCAGACATTGACAATAATGCAGCATAACCCCAATCACTATATATACTAAGCCAAACATTGATGTGGTGTAGGCCTACCACTTTAGTGTCTGGCCTAGTATATATATATATATATATACATACATACATACATACACATATATATATATACACACTATATATATATACTATACTATATATATCTACATAGGGATGCACCGAAATGAAAATTCTGGACCGGAAAATTTAGCAATCACTTGACTGAAACCGAAAATGACCCCGCCACACATTTAAAAACAAAAACAAAAAAACACTTTTATTAAACGTAAAACCAAAATTAGACAAAAAAAATCACAATAACAATAACTATATATATATATATATATAATTAACAGCAATCACACTCCTATCATGCCCAGGTTCTAGCATGTACTGGTTGCTTGGGCATGATAGGAGTGGGATTGCTGTTAGCAATCATATATATATATATATATATATATATATATATATATATATAAATTAATATTGTTATCAAATTTTTCTGTCCAATTTTGGTGTGTTACTTACTTTTAATAAAGGTGTGGTTAACACACCAAAATTGAACAAAAAAATATATAATTGCTATCAGCAATCTCACTCCTATCATGCCCAGGCAGCCAGTACATGCTGGAACCTGAGCATGATAGGAATATGATTATAGCCTCCCTATGCCATGCTATCCCCCCACACACACACTTACACATCCATGCTATCACACACACACACTCATTCACAAACAGTCAGTTTAAACTACAGCATAACACCCATCACTCTCACACACTTACTAATTCACTCTCACAGAATGTTTTCCTACCTTTTCTCTGTCACTTTTCCTCCTCTTCCTTTTCTATGTCCTCTCCTTCCGGTGCAGTAAAGACGGTGGGCGTGGCTTCAGTGTTGTGCGCCGGGATCTGACATCAAATCCCGACGCACGGCATCAGTTGCCGCGCGCATCGCAAGGGAGCAGGATCGGAGGTCTGTATTAACAGACCTCCCGCTCCCTTGATTGATTTTAAGCCGGTTGGAGGGCGATCTTTGATCTCCCCAACCGGGCTTGCTCCTCTAGCGGCGGACATTACTGTCCGTCTCTGGAGGGGTGCTGTGCACACAAACGGTAACGGACCGCCCCCCCTTCGGTACGCTACTGGTTGTGCGCACAATTTTTGTTCGTGTGCGCTCCCTCTGAAAGCTATGTGTGCGCGCACAAGCGCACAGCTTAGAGGGAACACTGCTTGGCAGGATTGTTATTATACTGAGTTATGTGAAACGTACCAAATGCTTCACAGTTAGACTGACTGGGCTCTGAACTGAAATGGACGGGCTTCTTAATTTTACCATTTTGGCCATTGTTTATCAGATAATGATCAGCTCGGAGTTTATGTTTGGATGGATTGAGCTGATCCTGGTATGTACTCTATATTGCCTTGTGGCACTTAAATGTCTGATTGTTTTATTTCTTTCAGATCAATGAAAATGTAGAATCTAAAGAAGCCGCAGCATCGTCGTAGAGGTAAAGGAATATTATTTTTCTGTAGGTGGCCTAATACTAGTTAACAGAATTATGCCAAAATGGCATTTAAGGTTGTTATAAACACTTTTGATCACATGATCTTTGTTACAAGAGACTCTGTGGCTGTTGAACTCCAAATCTTGAATAATGGGATTCCCAAAGGCCACAATCATGAGAGTTGCATTTCAATAACCTTAAGGCTTAACAGGGTTCTCCTAAGGAATTGGTTGTCCTGTCCAGTCAATTTAATGTGTGATAAATTCCACTTTCTTTTTTTTTCTTTTGCAGAGGGAAAGTCCTTTTTGCTGTGATGCCCAAATCTTACACCAAAGTAGTTCCTGACAACCAGCACCAACCCAAACCACAAATAGACCCAGCTTGTTTCCCCAAACCCTTGATACAGTGCTCGCTTAGTTACTATAACCATTCGTATACGTAGTTTAGCTGTTAGGCTAGGTTTCCACTTGGTTTTTTTTAGCTAAAAACGCCCATAAAAACGCCAATAGCGCCACCTGGCGTTTTTTTAGTGAAAAAACGCAGCAGCCAGATGTTAGCTGTTCTTCAATAGGAAATCGCAGAATGCCATATCCACTTGGCGTTTTTTTGTTTGGCGTTTTTTCAGTCCTCTTTGGCGTTTTTCTGCTTTTTTGGGCTCTGTGGCAGTTTTTCAAAATCGCAGCATGTTGACACTCTGGCGTTTTTTGCAAGGAAATCATGGCGTTTTTCTCCAATAGAAGTCTATGGGAGAGAAAAAACGCCATGAAAAAGCCATGTGGGTTTATTGCCTTGGCGTTTTTTATGGCGTTTTTTCCACAGTTACAATGCAGAGGATGGACCCAGTATCTGTGTGTCCTACGAGAAATAGGCTGGAAACAAACAGTTTCACACAAAACAAAGTTCATATTGAATTCTACACCATTTGGAACAAACATGCCATTACAAACAAACAAACCAACTGGATCCTGCGTGCCAAAAGCAACGCAGGATGCAGGATGCAAAAAACAATTTGCACCATCATTTGGGGCCAATCTTCCTAGAGGAGCAGACATTCGGAATAAAGCAGGCCTTACAAACCACAGAAAAGTGACAAAAGGGTCCGCCGGGGCGTTTAAGTAGAACTCTACCAAGTAAATGACATCAGGGGGCAGATACTTGCCATTTATCCTAATCCCTTTTAGCTGGGTGAAACGTCTAACTTGTAAAGGCTGGAAAAACTGCCTAAGGTCAAAAAAAGCAATTTCCACAGAAAGGCTAAAACGCCAGAAAAAACTCCAGAAAAAAACGCCAAAACGCAGGAAAATGCAGTGGCAGTTTTCTTGGCGTTTTTCATCAAGAAAAAAAACGCAGGACAAAAACCCAAGTGGAAACCTAGCCTTATGGTGACTGGTCCTGGGAAGGGTTAACGAGTCATAGGTACTATCTACTTAACTCCATCACTGCTGAAAATGTCTGCCAAACTGCTGTTTACAAATGCCTACCAAGGTAATTTTCATATTATATTTTGAAGCTACAATATTTTAGTATATTTGAATTATAACGGTATGATTAACATACACTGATATTGTTAATTTTCATAGAGCCTCTCCATGGTTGAGAGAGATTTTAGAAGCCACTGTTCGAAAGATCTGTGCAAATACTAAACCGAGTACCGTGTTGTAAGACCCTAACAGTGCTAGTAATTAATCTCCAGATCATTAGATCTCCATGCTCACTACAGTGTTAATATGAAACATTCCTACATCATGCGCTACCATTATACTTGATAACTGGCTTAAGCATTTTTCAACAGTCATGGAGTTATGAAGCCAAATTAGATAAGAGATATGCTGCTAGACAATCAATGGACAGACTGATATTTTAAATGTAAATGATAATAAAATATATAAAATGTTAATAATTGACTCCTGGTGGCGGACCTATCCAACATGACCGCACAGTAATTGAGCTCCCGCCCTTTAGGCAGAAATTAACCTACCGTTTGGCGCTAATCATCCATTGATTTGGTGCCCAGAGCTCATGGGGTAAGTAGGTGAACAAGAGGTTTGTGTTTTCTGGCTCTCCACCTCAAGAGCCTCAGTAGTCCGGCACGAGGTACTGCCAAGGCTGCAACAGGACCAGGTGGTGGTGGTGGAGACCCTCCTGGCGCTGTGTCAGTGAGGTATTTCATGTTCCCCCATCTGGACCAATTGCCTGGTCTGTAGAGTCCGTGTGTGCACGGATCTTACCTTGAGCGCAGAGCCGTCTGGTTGCGGCTGTGGAGAGCAGCCCCCTGTGGACTGGGCTCTCCTGGCCTTGCATGATTGAGAGTGCATTTACCTCTGGGCGACGAGGACGCCCCGACGACAAGGTCCGTGGATGCTGTCACAGGGTCAGGCTAACAGGCTATTATTTTCATGTTAAGTTAGCCGGGTCATGGAGCGTTCTTGTGTTCAGTTTGTGATACCATGACCCGGTTTATTGTGTAACCGGCCCAGAGACTGATGTGAATTCAGCCCCAGCCTTCAAAGAGACAATCAGGTAACCCGGCTGGGGCTCTTAATCAGCCAGCACAGCCCTGTCTGCCCAGACGGCACCCGCACTACAGGGGGGATAACACAGGTGGGGGAACCCATTGTATTCTGTAATCCCCTCACCTGATACATCCCCTGTATACTGATGGGATTTGTGATGGGATGTGGCTGATGAGATTGGGGGCTGGGTTTTGTGTTCATTGAGTTAAGGATCTATATAAGTTTGGTTTGTTGTGCAATAAAGAGTTCTTCTTCTGGTTTTACTCAGAATGGTGGTCTGACTGACCTGTGGATAGCTGAGTGCTATCCGTATGAGGGACTGACTGGTGATTCCTCAGCCCTCAAACAGGGGTACCCAGCCTTGGGTACGGTGACCCTGTAACAGATGCTGCCTGGAGTGTGACCACCATCTTGCCACGGTTGCTTGCTACTGGTAGGATAAGATCATCAGTACTGTGGACATTTACACATTTTTTCTGTTTCCTACTGCTGCCTTGCACGCTGTAGCCTGATTTCCTACTTATTGTTGGCATAACTGTTTAAACAGCGGAAATGGTTACTCTCTATGCTGTTCCTGTATACACACCTATATTGACTCACCTGATTGATCAATGGGTCCTTCAACAGAAAGTGGGGGAGATGGGACCCACCCACGAAACTCAACCTTAAACTCCGCCTGCTGTGGGGTGGCTCTGGGAGGTCTTCGCAGACATGCACTCCTGGAGTGATAGTTTTATATTTCTGATTGCCAATATTGTTTTGTTTCAAGTTTTTGTTGTTGGAGCTCACTTGCACATGATATACATGGGACACGGGGACACTGGAGGGACACGAAGCATTCTACTTTGAAAGATTTCTGGATTGGGGATTGTATCTCAGCCTCATATCATACTAAATCAAGGGGGGTTGGCAATTGTGTTCCATAGATCTCAATAGCATATACAATTCATGATAAAATAATGACAGTGGAAGATATATTATTTTGGATGTTACAATCAATCTGAAGCATCTTCTCTTGGTCAACATTTATACTCCAAATTACCCGATCAATTTTACTGTGCTTTGTATGAACTGCTAACTATGTACTCTGCTCATGATATAATTCTAGGGGGAGACTTCAACAATGTACTGGACCCTAGACTGGACAGAACTGGTCAGCTGACTGATCCGTCCTCGCATGTTGTGGAAGGTATCAATCTGCTTCTACACAACCTTAATCCTATTGACCCATGGTGGGTCAACCATCCTGCTACCAAAGATTATACTCGCATATCTCAAGCTCACCACACATCTTTACTGCATTCCATACATCATAGCGACATAAACAATATAGATATCTTATACTATGCCCCTATTAATATTCATTTGGCCCTACAAACAGACGATACACCAGAAGATGGACTTCCCCCTCTTATTTTGCCAGTAGTTATGACTTTAAGGCCTTATTGACATCCACATGGGGTAACTACCTAGATGACTGCATATTATTCTGGGAAACGGCCAAGACTATCCTCAGAAGACATATCATCTCATATACGGCCAAACAACGCAAAGAATGGACTGCCAAATTTTATACACAAAACGCTGCTCTATTGCAAGCCTACATAAACTACTCGCAACATCCCACTGACCAATCTGCAGCTCAATACACCAATACAAAAGAGACTCTTTATACATTCCTACAAGCTAAAGCACAGTCTCAAATAGATTACGCTAGAAGGAAATTCTATTGATGGGGGAACAAATCGAGATGATTACTGGCACAAATATCGAAATCAAGACACACACGCCATAACATCACGCACCTCAGGTCTTCCACAGATGCCATCCTGACTTTGACGATTAATAAACTTTTCCATGACTATTACTCTATTTTATACAACTCCACCCTAGATTACTTTGATTTGGGCATAGAATTCCGAAACAAGGCTAAACTCCCTAAACTCAGTTCTGCCCACAGAACTATTTTAGGGTAAATCAGTTTTTCTTTATTTTCAATTTTAGTTTTCCAGAGGAGGATACAGAAGGAAAAATAAGGGGGGGGGATCATGGTAACAACACAAGGCGCCAACGAAAAAAAGGGCACCGGACATTATTGCAGTAACAAAGTGAGAAACCATATGACAGTAGTGCAAATGTGTATTAACAGCCACATACGAGCTACATAGTGAGACACAGCAAAGTATACAACACACTCGGATAAATTCGCTGCGAGCCCAGGCGGAGAGAGGAGGGATATCAACACGCCCAGATTAGTGGGGGGAGCCATGATAGCAGCCCGGGGAGCCAACAGGGAGACACCAGGTAGCAGCGTGACAAGAAAATGAGAGTCATCATGACAGTGGTATTGGTGAGTATGAGAAGTCATGTGCGGGCAGCATAGCAAGACATGGTATAATACACGTCCGTCACTGAGAAACGCAGAGCGGGCCCAATATGAGGGAGGAGGGGAGGCAGACTGGAGGGGAAAAGACAGGAGGGAGACAGACAACGGGGAAACAAGAGGGGAGTGATAGAAGGAAGGGGGGGTGGGGGAGGGGGAGAGAAGGATAAGGACAGCATAGAGCAAAAGAGAGAAAGAAGGGAAGAAAGCCCAGCGACCATCCGCCCAAACCAGGGGGGCGGGGAACCGCCCAGGTGGCTAGTCCAATAGAGGACGACGATCTGGCCCCGACACAAATTCCAGCCAGTGGAACCAAGTGGACCTGTATCGCTCGAGGGACTCATCAGTCAGGAGGTGCAATTCGTCAAAAACGCAAATCTGTTCCCCCCGGAGAACCCATTCTTTAATGGTGGGAGGGGCAGGGCTGCCCCAGTGCAGGCCGCCGTCAAGAAATGACAAATCACCGATCTCTTGAACCAATGCACAGGATAAGGCATATGATGAAGAAGGAAGAACTCCGGCGTAAAAGGAATGGCCCGATCCGTTAAGCGCTGCATGTGCTGATGGATTGAGGCCCAGAAAGGAGCGAGCCGAGGGCAGTGCCACCAAAGGTGAAGAAGGGAGACAGGGGTGGCGTCGCATTGCCAGCATCTGTTAGGCACATCTGGGCGGTAAGCAGAAGTCAAGGCCGGGGGCTGGTACCAACGGGACAACAATTTATATGCCATTTCCCGATCCCTATTACTCCTACAGCAACAGTGAGTAACAACACAAATCTTCTCCCATTGCGCAGCGGAGAAGGTTACCTGCAGCTCAGATTCCCAACCCCCCATGAACGGTGGCGATACTTGATGAAAGGCCTCAAGTAAAAGGCCATACAATCCAGAAATGCCATGGGGCGGGAGCGTGGAGGACATACAGAGCTCCTCAAATCGTGTGCAATCCCGCAACATAGTGTGTTTCCGAGGCAAGGACCGGAAGAAACTACACAATTGCGCATAACGGAAGGAATCTAAGAAGGAGTGAGGGGAGCATGAGGACAGAAAGGAACCGATCCTCGATCCCACACCAGCAGGGGAAGCCGGGAAGAGGTCGTGGCCCACCCCAGGAGGAAAATCAGGATTGTCCCTGACCGGGGTCAATGGGGAGGGGATAGAAGAAAGTTGCGTTTTCCGAAGGACCTGAAGCCAAGTCATATAAGTGGCTCAGATAAAAGGGTGAGACAGAGTGAGCGTGCAAGCTGTCGGAATCGACAGCCAGGGTAAGACCTTCATGGGGAGGTCCAGCAAGACCGCCTCAATGCCCACCCATTGCTTATGGGGCGGACTATGCGCCCACTCCAGAACACGTAGCAAATGACACGCCCTATTGTAAGAGCGGGGGCAGGGTAAAGCAAGACCACCCTTTGACTTGGGGAGTATCAGCGTAGTGAATCGGATTCGGGGAGCACGAGTACCCCACCCAAATCACAAGAAAGCTGACCGAAGCGAGTCAAAAAAGGAGGGAGGGAACGGAGATGGGGAGAGTCTGGAACAAATAAAGAACACGAGGCATAATATTCATCTTGATCGTATTGATTTGACCGACCCAGGAGAGCGTCAGCTTCCTCCATGAAACTAGATCAGCCTGGAGAGCGGCCAGCAGGGGCGCAAAATTATAATGATAAACTTGGGAGAAGTCAGGAGACAGCCAAATCCCCAGGTACCGGATTTGGGGGCTACGCCAAGCAAAGGGAAAAGAGGCCTGTAGTGGGAGGCCAGCTGCCTGGGACAAATTCACGTTCAGAATCTCCGACTTAGAGGAATTGATTTTAAAATTGGTGAGGGCACCGAACCGGGAAAGCTCCTTGAGGATATTCGGAAGAGAAATCTCTGGGCGAGCAATGGCGAACAAGAGGTCGTCTGCGTAGCCCAGGATTTTATGGTGCGTGGAGCCCACTTGGAGTCCGCAGATGTCAGGGTTCATCCTGACGGCCTGAAGGAGAGGCTCCAGGGTGAGCACGAAGAGCAGCGGGGACAAGGGACAACCCTGACGAGTCCCATTCCGTATAGGGAAAGGGTCGGAATAGCCGGACACAGGCTGTGGGCTTAGAGTATAAAGATCCGATCCAGGTGAGTAAACCCGGGCAAAATCCCATGGGAGTCAGAGTGGAAAGCATAAAAGCCCAGTCCACCCTGTCAAAAGCCTTTTCGGCGTCAGTAGAGAGGAGCACTGTCGGAACGGACGTGTGTTTCGCGAAATGCATCAGTGAAAGGGCTCTAATAGTGCTGTCCCTGGCTTCCCGGCCCGGAACGAAGCCCGTCTGGTCAGGGTGCACAAGGAAGGGCAGAAAGGGTTTGATTCTATTAGCAAGTATCTTAGCGAACAACTTCAGATCGGTGTTCAGCAAGGATATGGGGCGGTAGCTACCGCAGTGCTCGGGGTCCTTGCCCTCCTTAGGAATCAGGGTGATGGAGGCTGACAAAGTATGGGAATGGATACGTCCACCCTCTAAGATAGAATTGAAGGCATCTACGAAGCGGGGGGCCAGGAGATCCCGGAACACAGAATAATAATGTAAAGGCAACCCATCAGGGCCGGGGCACTTTCCGGAAGGGGAGGACTTCAGGGCCATCAGAAATTCCGATAAAGTGACTGGAGAATCAAGGAGAGCCGCCTCATCTGCCGTGAGCGACCGGCGAATCGTCTGAGACAGATACGCCTCGATATTGGCAGCCTTACTGGGGGGGGACGAGCGGGCCCGGTTGGAGGTTGTACAGTGCTTCATAATAGTCCTGAAAGCAACGGGAAACATCAGGGGGGTGAGAACAAATTCGACCCCCAGAGGAGCGCACCCTGGGGACGTACGTGGGTTTCCACGCCGCACGAACAGCCCTGGCCAAATACCTGCCGGGCTTGTCGCCGTGCTCATAAAACAGCGCCTTAGTCTTCAAAAAGGAGCGTTGCATCTTGTTGTTAAGAATGGAGGCTAATTCACCTCGAAGAGTCAGGAGGAGCTGCAGGTCACCTCCCGATAAAGAAGTCTTGTGAGCCTGTTCTGCCGAAGCTATCTGGGTATAAAGCCGGTCCACCTGCTCAGCTTCGAGCCGCTTACGCTTGGAGCAAACACTAATAAAGTGGCCCCTAACCACACATTTGTGAGCCTCCCAGACAGTCAACACCGGAGTCTCAGAGTCAAGATTTTCATCAAAATAACATTGGAGGACCTGGGACGCCTCTGCACAGGACTGCTCATCAGACAACAAAGACTCATTAAGTCGCCAGGATCCCCTCGAGGGGCGAGGCAATGGGGAGGCAAGGGAGACAGAGACGGGAGCGTGGTCAGACCAGGTGGCCGACCCAATGGCAGAACCATTCAGGAGCGTGGCAAAGCGGCAAGGAAGAAAGAAATAATCTATGCGGGAAGAACTGTGCGCCGTGGAATAAAATTTATAATCCCGATCAGTGGGGTGCAGGGCCCTCCAGCAATCAACCAGCCTGTTGGACGCAAGAAGGGAGGTGATCTTGCGTAGGACGTGGCGGGGGGTCCATGCATTACCAGACGAGGTGTCAAACTCAGGGTACAGGGCCACATTAAAGTCGCCGCCCAGCACCAGCACACCCTCCTGGAAGCTAGCAAGCTTGCGTAGAATGGCACGGAGGGCAACGTGTTGGCCCCGGTTGGGTAAATAAACATTTGCGAATGTATAAGCCTGGTCCAAAAACCTCCCCTCTGGGTCTACCCGTGTATCTATAACCTGGAAAGGCATCCTAGCGGAAAAAAGGATGGCCACCCCCTTGGTCTTAGCCATCGGTTTGTTACTAAAGAAGCCAGTGGGGTACGATCGGCAGGACAGCTTAGGAGCCCTGCCCCCACAGAAATGGGTCCCCTGTATGAAGGCAACATCTACACGGCCCCTCCGCAATTCTCGAAAAAGGGTGGAGCATTAATAGAAAGCAGGTTCATCCCGGTCTGGGCAGGGGATGGCATCGGGCAAAAGAAAATAAAGGGAGGAAGAAGAGAACTGCAAGAGGGCGAGAGAAAAAAATAAAATGGAAAAAGGAGGGGGGGTGGGTATGAAGGGAAGCCGGGTGGGGCAGGGGGAGGGGAACAAAAAGAATAGACACTAACTACGCCGAACGGGTTCAATCAACCTGACAACACCAAGGCGTCACAGTGTAGGGGGTGAGTCTGCCGCAACAGCAAGGGCAGTACACACAAGGAAACAGAGTCAATAAACCTGAGAACCAGAAGCGGGCCGCCGCCCGCAACATTGTATAACATGAATCAAAACGCCATATGAAAAGAATAGAGTACGAGGGAGAAATCCAGGCACGGAGAAGACATCTGATGACATAGGCACACCGCAAGGGAAGGAGCAGAGGTGACATGGGCAGTAAAGACAACAGTAAAAACCCCTTCACCATAAGTATAAGAAACACCATATAATAATGTGACATCATAAGTATAAGAAACATCCAAGTAGAAGTGTGACACCATATGTATGAGAAACAACTTAGTGGAAGTGTGACATGGATGTGAGTGCAGTGCGTGCAATAAGCGCCCTGAGAGCGCGTTATGAAACCAGATATACATGCAGCAGTGGGTACCGTAGCCCGGGAAACCTAGCCCACGCAAGCAGGAGAATAATAATAAATATTAAAAAAAAAAAGGGAGCAGAGGTGACATGGGCAGTAAAGACAACAGTGGGAGGAGTGGGTGGAACCCCCACACCATAAGTATGAGAAACATCCCATTAGTAATGTGACATCATAAGTATGAGAAACAACCAAGTAGAAGTGTGACACCATAAGTATGAGAAACAACTTAGTGGAAGTGCGACATGGATGAGTGTGCATGGATGTGAGTGCAGTGCGTGCAACAAGCGCCCCGAGAGCGCGTTATGAAACTGGATAGACATGCAACAGTGGGTACCGTAGCTCGGGAAACCTACCCTATATACGCGGGATGATAATAATAAAAAAAAAAGAACTAGGAGAAACACCCTAGTATATGTGTGACACTATAAGTATGAGAAACATCCTGATAGAAGTGTGACATCAAGAAATACAATTGAAATACCGAAATACCGAGCCGGAGAGAAGAGTAAGAGTCCAGGAGTCCACAGAGGTGGGGGGAGCCGCAGAGGAGCCTCAATGGAGGTGGTACGAGGAGCCGTGAGCTCGAGGGTGATGATCCCTGCCACCGTAGTGTGACCCAACTCCAAGCCAGCCGAAGTCCCCGTGTCATAGAGGCAGAAAGGAAGCTGAGCACAACCGCGTCCAATCCGAAACCTGGATGTCTGGGAGGCCAAGAAGGTGCAGGACGTCGTGGACATCATGGTGGTGCTTGATGGTGAGAGACTGGTTATTGTGTCTGATCACCAGGGCGAAGGGATGACCCCAGCGGTATGGGATGCGCAACCGCTGCAACTCCGACGTCAGGGGGCGAAGAGCCCGTCTCGCTTGTAGGGTCAGGTCGGACAGGTCGTGAAAGAGCGACACCTGGCAGTCCTGCATCGGCCAAGTGCCCACCTCCCACGCGCGGGCCATGATGGCTTCTTTCAGACGGAAGTCTGACAGGTGGCAGATAATGTCTCTCGGGGGAGTCCCCGGGCCACCACGAGGGCGGAGGGCCCGGTGTGCACGATCTATGGGCATGGAGGCATCAGGGGCACGGCCCAGGAGGCCATTGAACAGAGCTGTTAGGAGCGCTGAGACATCTTCAGGGGCGTCAGATTCAGGCACCGCTCTCACTCGGATATTCTGTCTCCGGCCCCGATTTTCTAAATCCTCAATCCGGCTACGTAGTTCCCTCAAGTAACTTGCATGACGGTCACTCGTATGTTGCAAAGCAGTGGTGGTAGTGTGCTGTTGGGTCTTTACCTCCTCCAGGGCCTGCACCCTCTGTTCCAGGTTGGACAAATCACTGCGGAGCGCCGACACCTCGTCCCGGACCACCTGCTTAAGTTCGGTAATAAGCAGCGAGAAGTCCCTCTTCCAGGGAGTCGAGGAGAAAAGTTGCAAAACCTCAGGTGGATGGGGCACCGAGGGCAAGTGCGTTGAAGCCGTCGGATCTTCCGCAGAGGATGTGCTGGCAGGAGAGACGGCCTCGTGGTCGAGAACTATTTTAGAAGCTGCAATCACAGACAAAGAAATACAGACTACACAATTACACAATAACAACAAAACACCCGGCCCGGACGGCTTCCCGGCTGAGTTCTTTAAACTTCTTAACCCAGCAATGGCGCGGACCAAACTGATGCCCAAACCTGGGAAAGATCCTACACGCTTGGGATCCTACTGGCATATCACACTAATCAATCATGACCTTAAAATCTCAGTCAAATTACACTCACTGGTCACTTTATTTTAACACAAATGGCTAATCAGCCAATCACATGGCAGAACCTCAATGCATTTAGGCATGTACACATGGTCAAGAAAACTTGTTGAAGCTCACACCGAGCATCAGAACGGGAAGAAAGGGGATTTAAGTGACTTTCAACGTGGTATGGTTGTTGGTGCCAGATGGGCTGGTCTGAAACTGCTGATCTACTGAGATTTTCACACACAACGATCTCTAGGGTTTACAGAGAATGGTCAGAAAAAGAGAAAATATCCAGTGAGCAACAGTTGTGTGGACGAAGATGCCTTGTTGATGTCAGAGGTGAATGGACAGACTAGTTCAAGATGACAGAAAGGGAACAGTAATGTAATAACCACTTGTTACAACCATGGTATGCAGAATACCATCTCTAAACACACAACACGTCAAGCCTTGAAGGGTATGGGCTACAGCAGGTGCTACTCCTGTCAGCTAAGCACAGGAAACTGAGGCTCACCAAAATTGGAAAATGGAAGACTGGAAGAACGTTGCTTGGTCTGATGAGTCTCGATTCCAGTTGCGACATTTAGGGTCAGACTTTGGAGTAAACGACATGAAAGGTGCCTTGTATAAACGGTTCAGGCTGGTGGTGGTGGTGTAATCGTGTGGGGGACATTTTCTTGGCACACTTTGGCCCCCTTAGTACCAATTTAGCATTGTTTAAACGCGACAGCCTACCTGAGTATTGTTTCTGACCATGTCCATATCTTTATGACCACCGTACAGCCATCTTCTGATGGCTACTTCCAGCGGGATAATGCACCATGTCGCAAAGCTCACATCTTTTCAAACTGGTTTCTTGAACATGACAATGAGTTCACTGTACTCCAATGGCCTTCACAGTCACCAGAGCTCAATCCAATAGAGCACCTTTGGGATGTGGTGGAACGGGAGATTCGCATCATGGACGTGCAGCTAACAAATCTGCAGCAACTGTGTGCCGTCATGTCCATAGGGACCAAAATCTCTGAGAAACGTTTCCAGCACCTTGTAGAAAGTATGCCACAAAGAATGAAGGCAAAAGAGGGTCCAACCCTGTACTAGCAAAGTGTACCTAATAAAGTGGCCAGTGAGTGTTACAGGCAACTCTACCTCACATCTTATGTCCTCAACAATTGGGCTTCCTTAAGGGCCGACACTTTCAAAGGGATTAGAAAATCATTAGCAGCCACAATTCACACTAACTTGCATCCAGCCAAGGCCTATAACACACTGTTAAGCTGGGATGCTGAGAAGGCTTTCAACTGGCTGGCATGAGCCCATAGGCATTAAACACCAACATAATACTCAAAATACAAAAAAGTGAAGCGCAATATTCTAATTAAATATAAGTATTACACCTTATGGTGAGGTGGTGCTGCAAAGACACAGGAAGAAACTCCCCAAAATGTTCCAAATTAAATACAATCAAAATCACACAAGTGTCTGCGCACCCAAATAAATTATATGTGCAAAGATACCCTTCCAGCGAGAGTTCCCACACACAGTATCCAAAAGGCTCATATATAAAGGGAAGAGAAAAAAGAAAGAAAAAAATTATGGTGTAGTATATCAAAGTAGGTCTCAAAAAAACACTATTAAGCAGATCGGACCCTTACAATTTAAAGGGCATAAATATGCCCATACATAGAGTGTGATGATCTCCTTAGGAGTTTCTTTATCCCACACTGGTACTTGTAGATAAAGAAGGTAGGCAGCGGAGGGGAGTAGATAAAAACGATAATTTTAATGTATAAAAGAAAGGCAAACTTGTCCTCCGTTTCGGATGTTACAAAGTCCAGGCTTCAAACTTCTTAGCAGCGCTACCACAAAGAGACGCCGTCTTAGTCCTCTGATCCACTTCCGTAATGCTGCTACTCCTCCCAATGTCGTCAACACGCACTACGCGTTTCGCTTATCGCTTCATCTGGTGCATGCTCTGCCTACTGGTTTATAAAGCAGCCGGTCTGTCCTAATTGGTGTAAGGCCGCTGAAGAAAGCAAACAGCTGATGCCAATAAATCGTTTCAGGTAAGTATTCACTATGATTCGTTTAATTTAACCCCTATGTATGTGTCCTGTATACATATACAAATTCTCTTAAAAAATACATATATATATAAAAACTACATAAAATGAATGCATATAAAACCCCCCACATAGGTTAATCCATATATCTATATATATAGGGTACTCAGGAATCATAAAATAAATGTAAATATAAAATAGATATAAGTATACTTATGTTTATAAAATATGAAATATTTAAAAATACATATAAAAATCCGACTATCGATATTTAAAAATTCCTCCTCTCATCTCCACAATGTTCTGAATAAATTTGAATAAATAAATAGATAAGAATACATATTACACAAAATTACAGGGACAACTCAGTAAATATATCATGTTTTTAGAGTGACAAGTAATTTGTTTTTTAATATTATATTTATAATTTGTGATATTTGATTCGAACTCAGTTATCTTATTGTTGTCCTTCTTTGCAGTTCTGCAGGCCAAACAAAGTCCACATTTGAAACATAACATAACAATTTAACAACAGATGAGGAGGGCCCTGCTCAAATGAGCTCACAACCGAGACTATAACATATTATTATGTGTATTGGCTTTTTCTAGTCATTAATGTAAAGTTTGTTGTTGTTTTAATTTTATTTACTATTGTGTTTATTAATTATAATTATTAAACCTGGTCACCAGAAGAAATGCATCAGCAGTGTGTGAATTGTCTGTATGCCTGAGAGTGTGTGAGGATTAACCAGCACTGCTGTTTGAATGACATCAAACGTTTATAGCTAAATGCAGCTGATTGATAATTTTAAGTCAAGACACGGAGGCTCATATTGTGCATTAACCCTTTCTTTACTCCCACACAGCAGCAAAAAAAACATACAACAGTAAAAAGAAAAAACCAGTAGGAGTGTACACATAATAACCCCTCCCACATAACATGCATCCCATAAAAGGGACACACATCCCAAAATCCTCCTCTTTCTTTGCTGCTCCCAGACAGCAGATAAGTATTCCTGATCTTTATTACTTTCTCATATTATATTTATATTTATTTATTTATCTCATTTTATACTCATTTTCCGTTTATCTAGTTTTATTGTGTGGTCCCCGGTTTTCCTTACCTGGGCTTGGTGTCCGTGCTCCCTGTCGGACCGGGTGCTCGGGGGACCTCTATCCCTTTGCCTGTCCTCCCCCCTTACCCCCCCCCCCCTTGTTTCTTGCAGGCTTCTGCCTGTTGGTTCTAGTTGCCGGCGTTCCTTTCGGTTCGCCGGCGTTTTTTCTGCGGCGGTCAGCCGGCGTTTTGCTCGGCGGTCCGCCGGCGTTTGTTTGCGGCGGTCCGCCTCCGTTGGACTTGGCGGTCCGCCGGCGGTTGGTGCGGCGGTCCGCCGGCGGTTGGTGCGGCGGTCCGCCGGCGTTGTTTCTTCGGCGGTCCGCGGGCGTGGTTTTGTTCGGCGGTCCGCCGGCGTGGTTTTGTTCGGCGGTCCGCCGGCGTGGTTTTTCTTCGGCGGTCCGTCGGCGTTTGTTCTTCGGCGGTCTGCTCGTGTTTTCTTTTGTTTTGGCGGCCCGCCGGCTCTGGCGTTTCCTCGGCTGGTTGCTAGTGCGGATCCCTTTCGGCGGTCGCGTGTGCTTCCGTCGGTAGGGTTCTGCCGTGCTTTTTTGTTGTGCGTCTTTGACGTCCTGCGCGCCTACCCCTGGCTCCTCCCACGTTGTTCGCGGGCTTTTCTCACTTTAGTCCTGCGACGTGCGGTGAATAGAGCCTCGGGTCGAGCGTTTTGTGTCCTTCTGGCATCTCAAAGTTCCTGCCTTGGCCGTTTTTTCTCTGCAGGTGGTTTTTCTTTTGCCATTTCTATTAAAGGGGCATATCCCTGTTACTTTATTGTCAACAGTGCTTATACCTTTATATATACTGTTATGGCTGGTCGCCAATCCCCTTCTAGGGATGCATCTGATGTTGAATCCTCTCCCAGAGAGGATCTTCCTGTTGATTTGCCTTCTATTGACCCTTTGCAGGAATTAAATAATTCGGTTTCAATGGCTATTGCTTCTGCAATGTCATCTATGACTACGGCCTTGTCAGCTTCTCTGACTCAGGCCATTAAGAAATCCCTGCCTGGGCCTGTGCCCAGCACAGATCCCCCCTCTGATTCTTCCCATAAGCCCTCTGGGGGAAAAAAGGTGTCCTTTAAGTCTCACCATACTAATATGTCTGCCTCCAGAACCTCTAAGAATGATGATGATTTTGCCATCCAAGATAGCGTTCCACCAAAACGCAAAAGAGCCCTTACTCGCCGGGCAGAACAGGCGAGGAAGTGGAAAAGTGCCAGAGCACTTTCCTCTAGCTCTTCTGATTCTGAGCTAGAATCCGTTGAGGAGGCTTGGAATTCATCTGACTCCAGTTTGGGGGATCAGTTCACTAATGATTCAGCACCACCTTCTGAGGTTGCTGCGCAGGCTAGTTCCTCGCAGCCTGGTTGCAGTTCTAAGTCCCCGGACGCTGCTGTCCTTGATCAATTTGGTGAGCCATATTTTGATCCGGAGGATCTTCACCATCCCCGTTCTGCTGAGTGGGTTCCTTCTGACCATGTGGCCCGCTATTTACAGGCCAGGGTGCGTAAACCCTTAAGCAAAAGCTCGCGCAGCAAGCTGCGTGCGGAATGCCCACGGCCTATTGTCCCAGGCAAGGTCTGTGAAACTCCCATTGTCGACCCTAAGATGGTCCAATACTTGGCAAAGGCTGGTTGGAACCCCCGTAAAGGCCTGGAATCAGCCCTCAGAGCCACGCAGGATAAGCTCCTGGATATCTTTGGTCCCTTGACCAAGATGTTCCAAATGATCGAGGAATGGGTGGCTTCCGGCTCCCCTCCAGACCCTGTAGTTCTCCGTGGCTGGATGCAACGGGCCATATGCATTGCCGGCAACACAAATACCTCCCTCTCTATTGAGCGGCGTAAGGCCATTTTGTTTAAGATCGAGCCGAAGTTGTCAAACCTGGCTCTCACGGAGATGGGCAGCGAGGCTCAGGGCCTCTTGTTTGGGGATTCCTTTATTAAGGATCTCGGGCGCTATGTGGGGGCATTCACGGCTCTGGATAAGGCTCAGTCCTCTATGAGGAAAGTCTTTAGCCCTCGGGTTTCTCCCAGGGCCGGCAGAGGTAGGAGCCGTCTGTCCGGCCGCTCCTTCACGGGCTCAGTTCGCTCGAGCCGAGGCTCCTATTCTTCTTTCCAGGCTCAGCGGCCTCAGTTCCAGGGCAACTACTCCGGCAGACAGCCTTTCTTCCCGCAACGCGAACGCCCGTGGCGGGCCAGAGGCCATCGTGGATCCCAGTTCTCCCGCCGTCCCTCCGGTAAGTCTCTTTACATCTCACCCTTTTTCCCGCTATCCTGTCGGGGGCAGACTCACCCATTTTTTGCGGGTTTGGCAAGCTGTCACTTCCGACGCTTGGGTGCTGCAGACGGTCAGGGGTTATGTCATCGAACTGGTTGGTTCTCCCCAGATGTTTTCTCCCCCACGCCCATTTCGTTTCTCCCAACAGGACGCAGAACTGGTGGATGCCGAGATATTCTCCCTGGCCGAGAAGAACGCCATAGAACGGGTTCCCCCGGGCACCCCAGGTTTCCTCAGCAATATCTTCCTGGTCCACAAAAAAGGAGGTGGCCTCCGGCCGGTGATCAACCTGCGGCACCTCAATGGTTATGTCCGCTACCGCCACTTCAAGATGGAGGGCATCCATCTTCTTCGAGATCTCCTGCTGTCAAACGATTGGATGGTCAAAATCGATCTCAAAGACGCGTACCTCACGGTCCCGGTGGCGGAGGAGTCCAGGAATCTCCTTCATTTTCACTGGCGCAACGTCTCCTGGCGCTTCACTTGTCTCCCTTTTGGACTTTCGTCAGCTCCTTGGTGCTTCACCAAGCTTCTCAAGCCTGTGGTGGCGCTCCTGCGGTCTCGGGGTGTTCGGCTGATTATTTATCTGGACGATATGCTCCTCATGGCTCAGGACAAGGAGGTCTTGCGCATGCACACCCAGTGGACACTGGACATGGTCCAGCAGTTGGGTTTCCTCGTCAACGAAGACAAATCCCACCTTATCCCGTCCAGGAGGCTGGAGTTCCTGGGTTTCATCGTGGATTCCGTGGACAGTGTTCTTCGCCTTCCGACCTCCAAGATCCACTCCATCAAAAAGGAAATTCGAAGGGTTCTACGTTTGCGGGCGGTCTCGATCAGCCAGTTAGCCCGCATCATCGGCCTCCTAGCAGCCTCCATTCAGGCGATTTTTCCGGCTCCTCTACATTACAGGGCTCTTCAACGCCTCAAGATTCACCACCTCCGCGCGGGGGCGTCCTATGCGGATCTCATCACCTTGGATGCTCCCACCATAGTGGAGTTGGTTGGCCAACATGTCCGCTTGGAACGGCAAGGTGATTTTCGGCACTGCACCGGATCTTTCAATAGATTCCGACGCCAGCCTCCACGGCTGGGGCGCGAGATGTGGCGAGATTTCCACGGGCGGTCCTTGGTCCCAGGCGGAGACGGGTTTGCACATCAATTGCCTGGAACTCCTGGCGGGCTCGTTTGCCATACGGAGTTTTTCCAAGGATCGCATCAACTCTTGCATCCGTCTGCGCATGAACAATGTCTCTGCAGTGCGCTATATCAATTGCCTGGGGGGCACCCAGTCAGCCGTTCTGGCGGACCTGGCCAAGGATCTGTGGTCCTTCTGCTTGGAGCGCAACATCACGGTGCAAGCGGAATATATTCCTGGGCTTTCCAACGTGGTGGCGGATTGGAATTCACGATACCTCACGGACGCCAGCGACTGGACCCTGGAGTGGGGTGTGTTTTCATCTATTAGGGAACTCTGGGGCCCGCTACGCATCGATCTCTTCGCTTCCCGGTTGAATTCCCGTCTCCCTCTCTTCTACAGCTGGAGGCCAGACCCGGACGCGTTGGCGGTGGACGCCTTCCTGCAAGAGTGGTCCGGAGGCCGTCACTACGCTTTCCCTCCGTTCGCTATGATCCCCAGGACGCTCCTTCAAGTCCGCCGGCAGCAAGTCACAGTGGTGCTGGTGGTGCCGTTCTGGCCCTCCCAGGCGTGGTTCCCCAGTCTTCTGGATCTTTTGGTGGAGGTTCCTCGGTTGCTCCGTTCCCCCAACCCTCTGCTTCTGGATCCTGCAGGGGCTCCTCACCCTTTGATTAAGGACGGCAGTCTTTCTCTCCTGGCTTGTTTGGTCTCCGGGAGTCCTGGCACTCCGCCGGCCTTTCGGTCTCGGCTCAGCAGCTCCTGGCCGGAGCTTGGGCTCCAGGTACCCACAAGTCTTATGGTGCAGCCTGGCAAGCTTGGTCTTCTTGGTGCTTGGAACGGGGTTTGGATCCCTTTTCAGCTCCTCTGACCTCTGTCATCCTTTTCCTTACCTCTTTATTTGATTTAGGGCGTGCTTACAGAACCGTGAATTTGTATCGTTCTGCGATCTCTGCGGCTCATGTTGGTTTTGACGGGGTCCATCTGGGCAAACACCCGCTGATTTGCCGTCTCCTTAGGGGTATCCGGCTTGCTCGGCCGCCTCGTCCCAGGTATTCCTCTACTTGGGATGTGTCTCTGGTTCTGCGCCTTTTTCTCTCTTGGCCCCCTAATTCTGATTTGTCCTTGCGGCAGCTGTCGGCGAAGTTGGTTATGTTGTTCTGCCTCATTTCATGTAAACGCGTCTCTGACGTTCGGGCTCTCGATTGGGACGCTCGGTCTTTTATTCCTGAGGGGGTTCGTTTCGCCATCTCGCGTCGCACTAAAACCGCCATCAGGTCGGTCATTTACCCGGCTTTCCCGGCTAATGCCGCTCTGTGCCCCGTGGCTTGCCTCCAGGAATATGAGGCTCGCACTTTGGGTTTCCGTTCTGCTCTTTCGTCTCAGTTGTTTCTTTCTTTTCGCTCTCCTTATGCTCCTGTGTCGTCGGCGTCTTTATCTCGTTGGATCAAGTGGGTTATGGCCCTTGCGGGCGTGGATATCTCCAAGTTTGGGGCGCATTCTACTAGGAGCGCTGCTGCGTCCAAATCCCTGGCATTGGGGGGCCGTCTGGAGGATATTCTGCGCGCGGCGGATTGGTCCAGGGAATCCACCTTTCGGGACTTTTATTTTAAGCCTATTGATCATGTTTTTTCATCGGTGGTATCCTAGCTTTGAACTTGCACAATATGAGCCTCCGTGTCTTGACTTAAAATTGGTGGATTTTACTAAAATATGACGTAAAGTCATGATTTTATGAAAGACACGGAGGCGAATATTGTTCCCTGCCCATTTGTCTAGCCCTCCCTTGTTTCTTGGCTTGGGGTGGGTTTTTTCTTGGCAGGTTGATGGTTCCCGTGGCCTGGTAGGTTTTTGTACCTGGTTCTGTATATTTGTTCTGTTTTTCTCATGGGTTGTTATGCGTATCCTTCATGGCTGTTATATATTTTTTGGTCTGCCTCTTTCGATGTTTGGGACCTGCCTCACTAATTTGTGCCCACGATTTCTTCTCCCCTTCTGTTTTCTTAGGTTCCTCCTTTTAATCCTCGCCTACATGGTGGAGGTTGAAGTGTGATCCGGTCATCTCCTTGCCCTCGGTGTTCCGTTGGTCGTTCGTACGGTGGTGGCGATTCCTGTTTGGCTCAAGTTGCCGGTTGTTCCTGTTTGGAGAGTTCAGTCTTCGTCGCAGCCTAGAAAGAGGAGGATTTTGGGATGTGTGTCCCTTTTATGGGATGCATGTTATGTGGGAGGGGTTATTATGTGTACACTCCTACTGGTTTTTTCTTTTTACTGTTGTATGTTTTCTTTGCTGCCGTGTGGGAGTAAAGAAAGGGTTAATGCACAATATTCGCCTCCGTGTCTTTCATAAAATCATGACTTTACGTCATATTTTAGTAAAATCCACCAATTTTCACACAGAACACTTTATTGTCATGGTACACAAACCACTAATGGGTAATAGAATGTGGAACAAAATCACATGTTTCTGTGTTATTTTCATGTGGTTAAACATTCATATAATATTATTCAAATAATAAAATGCCAAATCTCCACAGCGCTATAATCTTACCCGAGGGCCCACTTCTTTTGAATCATTGCATCTGAGAGATGTTCTCCCGTCACATGGTATCTGTGAAGAACCTATGTCTGATCGTCACTGTTATTATTATTATTATATTTATTTGTACCGTTTGAATGTGGCTGCAGCTCCAGCCTTCAAAGAGACGATCCTATAATCTGGCTGGGGCTCTTAATCAGCCAACACAGCCCTGTCTGCCCAGACGGCACCCGCACTACAGGGGGGATAACACAGGTGGGGGAACCCATTGTATCCCTTAATCCCCTCACCTGATACATCCCCTGTATACCGATGGGATTTGTGAGGGGATGTGGCTGATGGGATTTGTGAGGGGATGTGGCTGATAGGATTGGGGGTTGGGTTCGGTGCACAGTGAATGTAGATTGTATATAAATTCTGTGTGTTTGTAATAAAGAGAGTTCTGTTTTTAACCTCAAAGCATGAAGTCCTGTCTCATGATTGAGGGAAGTGCTGGTCTGTGACTGCTTTCTTCGGACAGCCACAGCGTGTCCGCTTACTGGGAGAGGGAAGGAGCTGACGGGCGGATGTGTCCAGTTTGGGGCACAGGACGATCCGTCACAGTATCTCTCTGTTGTATCAGGTCCTTGTTCATGACTCGGGAGATCCCTTGCCCGCCTATGTGGGTAAGTGGGAACAGGCACTTAATATGTAATTGTCTAGGGTGGACTGGGAGAAGATCTTTTTTCTGACACATGGGTGTTCCATTAGCACTAAAACTCAAAAGATGTCATACAAGCTTCTCTCAATGTGGTATCTCACGTCTACACGCCATGTTCCCCGACTGCCCCGATGTCTGTTGGAGGTGTGGGTTACAGTGTGGGATCCGTCCTCCATATTTGGTGGGACTGTCCACTTATTGTCCCATTTTGGAAAGCCGTGCATGACACTTTGCAACATTTCACTGACTCCCCTCCTTCTTTTCATCCTGTTAATTGTTTGCTGCATCACACTTCTCTGTCGATATCGGCTTATAAGAAGTCGGTAGTTCGGCATTTGTTAAATGAGGCCAAAGCTTTAATTCCCCTGCACTGGGGTTCACCGACCCCACCCTCGCTGCGAGAATGGGTCGTGAGGGTGGAAAATGTGCGTTGCCTAGAGGATCTGGTGGCCAGGTCTACTAACCGGGATGATAAGCATAGGCGACTTTGGTTTTACTGGTCCCGCTGCTTAGCAGACCCTTCGACGCAGGCCCTGATGAGTTAGGTCGAATGGGAGTTTTGCTGTCCTATTGCCGAAATTTTCTGTACCACATTTTTACCCTGCTGCGACAGGAATTTACCGTTTACTGTATGTTTTCTGTGTATTCCCCCCCATCCTTTTGTCTCCCTTCTCCTTTTTCTTTGTTCCCCTCCCCATATCTTGTGTGTATTTCTATCTTATAAAACAATAAAAAAACTTTGATTTAAAAAAAAAAAATTCCACATCTACTGGTGGAATGAATTCTTTGTCTAAGTGGAACAGAACATTAAACAGTAATACATAAAAAGCTATATTGCAAGCAAAACAGTAGATGGCAGCATCACTGCAGATGTTTAGAGCACAAAATAGTTCTTGTGTTTCAAGTGAGAAGCAGACAGTTTAACCCCTTCGGGAACAGTAAAGTACCAGGTACGTCATAAAAAGATGTCTCAAGAGGACCAATGAGATATCTGGTATGTCATCGGTAAAAAACAGTCCCACATTGCCACAATTGCGGGGTCAATGCTGTTGCCTTCATGACGGAGCGGTGAGTCTACAGTAGATAACCTGTACTTCCTTGCATATGATGCACAGTTACAGTTAAAGGCCACAACACTAATTTACTTAACCCCTTAATGACAAGACTGTTTCTTACTTGTACATTTTGGGACAAAGGCTCTTTAAAAATTTTTCAGTGTTGCTGTGATTTTCTTCTTTCTCATTTTGTGCACCCAAACACATTATATATTTTTTTTTCAGGACAAGGGCTTTCTTTAGATACCATATCATCTAATTTGGTGATTTTTTGTTAAAAAATGAAATTTTCTCTCTTTTTTTGAAAAATCTTTTACTCATCTGCACAAACTGTTTAAAAAAACCTGCGAAATAGATTCTACTATTTGTCCTGAGTTTACAAATACCCGATGTTTTGATGTTTTTTCCTTTTGTCTGCACATTATGGGGCAATAAGTACCAGTAGCATTTTGCTATTTCAAAACCATTTTTCCCCAAATCTGGTTATTCTGCCCCATGTGCTATTTCGAGTATCTTTGAAGCCGGCCAATGCAATTTACCCCATCAAAACATATATTTTTGAAAACTAGACACCTCAAAGTATGTCAAACGCTGGTATTTTAACCCTTTCCATGCACTAATTCTACCACCAACCTTTATGGTAGTAAAACATTTTTGTATTTTTTTTTACACACGTACTTCAGGTGTGAATTTACCGGTCTTGGTATATGTCACTGCCAAACAACACCCTAATGTGTGTTCAGCAACATCTCCTGAGTACAGCGATACCCCCCATGCATGGGTTTGTTGGGTTATTTGGGAGGTAAAAGGCCACCTTTGTGAGGTGTGTATTTTTTAGCCATTTAGACATCCGGTCAGTCTGTGCCCGTGCCCACGTCCCATATTTGGGACATCTTTGAAGCCGGCCAATTCTATTTACCCCATCAAAAAAATTTTTAAGGCAACCCATGGGCTTTTAAAATGCCAATATTTTAACTCTTTCCATGCAGCAAGTTTTGTGAAGATAAAGGTAAATTCTCAAGCTAGTAAATGGGATGCCACAGGGTTCTGTCTTGGGTCCAGTTCTCTTTAACTTATTTATTAATGATCTTGAAATAGATATTGGAAGTCACTTGTCTGTGTTTGCTGATGACACAAAATTAGGTAAGGTTATTGTGATGAGAACAACCTGTCCCCCGACTGGATACTCCCGCCAATCGTTGTTGCTTCCTCCCCGAACCGCAAGAGTTAACCGCTTCCAGCGCTAGACTATACTAGCGAGGAAGGGATCAGGAACTAGCTCAGTATCCTCGATGGAATAGCACCATAGCCTGCCGAGGCATAGCCAAATCCAGTGCTGTAACTGTCCTGAAAAGGTGAGTGATCCAGCAAGTCCCTGAAGCATTAGACAAGACTAATGTCCAGGGAAGTAACACACACTTATATACAGTTCCGGAGGGAAAAGGGCCATACATCACATCCCCATATCCCGCCCTGCCCAGACAGTCCGGCGCCATGCTTAGGCCACCAAGCCCCGCAATGTCCGTATCAGTTTAGCCGTCGTTCTCGGGGTGAACCCCAAGGGGTCCGGAGGATATACTGTCCAAAAAGCAACGAGGAAAAGAAAAAATGTTGGTGTGCTAAGCTAGTCTCAGGCTCAAATAATACAAATGTATAATACGAGGCCTACCAAACAGGTGTAAGCATGCTCCAAAAACAGTGTATTGGTTGTACAATGTATACAAAAAACAAAACCTGTCTGCGCTTCTTACCCTAATAAAGTTGGCAACAAATATATAAACATAACATAAATGAGAGGTTTTGGTTTTATTAGACTGCTTTATGTGCCCACTGTGTAGGAGGTGAGAGTAGGTTGTCACCCTATTGAGCGTGTGCCTTCACGTGGTGGGTGAGCTTAATTATGCTTTGGCCAATTCATATAACCAAAACCACTCAGGTCCTGCCCAAGTAGGTTTTTTTTTGCCGTCTTTTGGATCAACTTTAGAACTAGGTACAGTATCTCACAAAAGTGAGTACACCCCTCACATTTTTGTAAATATTTTATTATATCTTTTCATGTGACAACATTGAAGAAATGACTGCTACAATGTAAAGTAGTGAGTGTAAAGCCTGTATAACAGTGTAAATTTGGTTTTTGTTTTAGTCGGCCATTATTTTCTAGGGGAGGGCTTTCCTCCTATGATCCATGGCCATGGAAAACACCGCGATGCAGGTATTATATAGGAGGCTATACATGTACGTGCTTTGTCGTGAAGGGGTTGAATCCCCTTTCTTCCACATTCTGATGCTCGATTTGCACTTCAGCAAGTTTTTTTGACCACATCTACATGCCTAAATCCATTGAGTTGTTGTAATTTGATTGGTTGATTAGCTATTTGTGTTAACAAGCAATTGAAAAGGTGTACCTAATAAAGTGGCCAGTGAGTGTATATTTTTAGTTCCAGTTTAGCCATAAAGGTTGCTCTAAAGTGCGCTCACAGCATACGGCCACTAGGTGGTGCCAGCTACAATTTTGAAAGGCTAATGCTAAATAGCCTGTTGCATCACTTTTTTTATTTCAGTTTAGTAATTAATTTCGACACAGTATAAACTGCTTAGATAGCTACTTACCCAATGAAAAACAACTAAAAGCACCACTGATATTTACGATGGAGTTGTCAATTTGTCATATTCATAGCCAAATTTGAGTACATGCCAACTGCTTATTTATTAAACAATTTCATTTGCAGGATTCTTCATTTGCTCTCTGATACATATTTATGCATAGGAAATGTATATGAGTCATGTATTCTCAGTAGTGAGTACACTCACATTGAAAGGGACACTCCAGCCATCAAATACACTTTAATACAGTATCTCACAAAAGTGAGTACACCCCTGGCCCTTAAAATAACTCAACACACAGCCATTAATCTCTAAACCTTGGCAACAAAAGTGAGTGTAAATGTCCAAATTGGGCCCAATTAGCTATTTCCCCTCCCCGGCGTCATGTGACTTGTTAGTGTTACAAGGTCTCAGGTGTGAATGGGGAGCAGGTGTGTTAAATTTGGGGTTATCGCTCTCACACTCGCTCATACTGGTCACTGGAAGATGAGCTCCCCCTGCTGGGCGCGCTCCACTAGTTTATAGCAGCAGCTGGCGTGTTCTCGCATTCCGGCAGGGAGGGGGACGCACGTGACATCATCTTAAGGGGAGTTGAGGCTACCGGCGCCAGTGTGGTCTTTATTGTGTTGCCTGTCCTGAAGCATTATATGGTATTTCTGACTTATGGCTTGTCCTGACCTTCCTTTGTACTTCGATTTGGCTGTGTTTGCACCATTCTGTGTATGACCTGGACCGTCTGACTTCCCGCTCTGGATTTTTACCCATTTCTCGACCGACTACCTGTCCTGTGTTTGACCCCTGGCTCGTCTGACCAGGCCCGGACTGGGACGAAAAATAGGCCCGGGCATTTAAGACTGAGCAGCCCATTTTTATTTATTTATTTTTTGTTAAACCAAATTCTGACAAATGTAATATACCATTTCTTGTTGTCTATTAGTTATATTTCAGCATGCTTTTGTCACTGTAATCAATTAGCATTACATAAATATATAATAAATTAATCATAACGTCATGCAATTTATAAAGTGCTATATCTTTAATGAAAGATTCAAAACAGTAACTAATCTTTGACCTAGGGCTGCAACAACTAATCGATAAAATCGATAATAATCGATAATGAAATTCGTTGCCGACGAATTTCATTATCGATTAGTTGAATCGATTATTATCGATTATAAAATGAGGGTTTTTTCAGAGCAAACGCTCTGAAAAATACCCCTCATTATATAATCCGTTTAGTCTGACTCACAGCAGCAGCTCCTACTTACCAGCCCCTCCCTGTAATCACTGTGACAACTGGCCCCGCCCCCTTCCTTCTCCCAGAAGGCCAGAACCACATGGCTGTGACACTCATCTAACTGTAAGTATAAAATTAATATTTGGGCTGCTGAAAGTTAGGGTAAGTGGGAGTTAATTTAGGGGCAGTTATGGTTAATGGGGTGTTTAGGGTTAATTTAGGGGAAGTTATGGTTAATGGGGTGTTTAGGGGCAGCTATGGTTAATGGGGTGTTTAGGGTTAATTTAGGAGCAGCTGTGGTTAATGGGGTGTTTGGGGGTAATTTGAGGCAGTTGTGGTTAATGGTATGTTTAAGGTTAATTTAGGGGCTGTTGTGGTTGACAGGGTCTTTAGGGTTAATTTAGGGCATGCTGTGGTTAATGGGGTGTTTAGGGTTAATTTAGGGGCAGTTATGGTTAATGGGGTGTTTAGGGTTAATTTAGGGGCAGTTATGGTTAATGGGGTGTTTAGGGTTAATTTAGGGTAGTTGTTTTGATGGGGTATTTAGAGTTAATTTAGGGGTAGTTATGGTTAATGGGGTGTTTAGGGTTAATTTAATGATGAGGACTGAGGGTTAATTTGATTAATTTAATAAAGTTAACTTAAGGTGCAGTTAGAGATAAAGGGGGGCCAAACTAAGGGGAATCTAAATCCTGGGGCAGTGAAGATTAACCCAGTACTTATTTAAAAAAGCATGATGTCAGTGTGATGTGAACGGGTCTGTGACTCTATGAGGGCACCATGAGATATCTGGGGGGTATAAGGCATATCAGGGGAGGACGGAGAGACATATCCGGGGGTATAAGGCATATATACGGTATATAAGGCATATGTGGGGAGGGCAGTGTGGCATGTCTGGGGAGGACGGAGTGGTGTATCAGGGTGTATAAGGCATATCTGGGGCCACAGTGGCATATCTGGGGGTAGACTGGAGTGGCATATGTGGGGAGGGCAGCGTGGCATGTCTGGGAGGTAGTGTGGCATGTCTGGGGAGGATGGAGTGGTGTATCAGGGGGTATAAGGCGTATCAGGCACAGTGGCATATGTGGGGGTGGAGTGGCATATGTGGGAGGCAGCGTGCAGTGGCATATGTGGGATGCAGCGTGGAATGGCATATGTGGGAGGCAGTGTGGAGTGGCATATGTGGGAGGCAGCGTGGAATGGTATATGTGGGAGGCAGCGTGGAATGGTATATGTGGGAGGCAGCGTGGCATATGTGGGAGGCAGAGTGGAGTGGTATATGTGGGAGGCAGCGTGGAGTGGCACATGTGGGAGGCAGCGTGGCATATGTGGGAGGCAGCATGGCATATGTGGGAGGCAGCGTGGAGTGGCATATGTGGGAGGCAGCGTGGAGTGGCATATGTGGGAGGCAGCGTGGAGTGGTATATGTGGGAGGCAGCGTGGAGTGGTATATGTGGGGGGCAGCGTGGAGTGGAATATGTGGGAGGCAGCGTGGAGTGGCATATGTGGGAGGCAGCGTGGAGTGGCATATGTGGGAGGCAGCGTGGCGTGGCATATGTGGGAGGCAGCGTGGCAAGCCTGGTGTCAGGAACCAATATTTCGCTGCCTGAACCATGGCTTTTTTAATACCTGTGGTGTTTACATCTGCAACCACTAGTGGCCACCCTCCACCCTCTGGAGCACTCAGAACTCAGGTGTGCCTTGTTACCTGGGTTGAGCACTAGTCTACATCCAGCTGGGCCTTATTACCTGGATTACCCTGCCTTTATGAACCTGCCCTGCCCTTTAGTCAGGGCCTTTGTATTGAAGTCTATGGACCTTCCTGCTGTGGCTCTGCACCTGTACTGTTCCTGGTTCCCTGCTATTGTGTCCTTCCAAGTGGATTCCCTGCTATTGTGTCCTTCCAAGTGGACTCCCTGCTATTGTGTCCTTCCAAGTGGACTCCCTGCTATTGTGTCCTTCCAAGTGGACTCCCTGCTATTGTGTCCTTCCAAGTGGACTCCCTGCTATTGTGTCCTTCCAAGTGGACTCCCTGCTATTGTGTCCTTCCAAGTGGACTCCCTGCTATTGTGTCCTTCCAAGTGGACTCCCTGCTTTGTGTCCTTCCAAGCGGGCTGTGTGCCTTTCGTACCCTTCCAAGCGGGCTGTGTGCCTTTCGTACCCTTCCAAGCGGGCTGTGTGCCTTTCGTACCCTTCCAAGCGGGCTGTGTGCCTTTCGTACCCTTCCAAGCGGGCTGTGTGCCTTTCGTACCCTTCCAAGCGGGCTGTGTGCCTTTCGTGCCCTTCCAAGCGGGCTGTGTGCCTTTCGTGCCCTTCCAAGCGGGCTCTCTGTCTGTCGTGCCCTTCCAAGCGGGCTCTCTGTCTGTCGTGCCCTTCCAAGCGGGCTGTGTGCCTTTCGTGCCCTTCCAAGCGGGCTCTCTGTCTGTTGCGCCCTTCCAAGCGGGCTCTCTGTCTGTTGCGCCCTTCCAAGCGGGCTCCCTGCCAAAAGACTTATTACCTGTATTTTATTTTGCCATACGTCCGGTTACTTGCTTAGACTATTTTACCCTTATTTGCTGGCCCTGTTATATACATGAAATACACTGCATTACCTGGATTTCTGTTTGTGGTGTCTTTGTTTGCATAATCATGCACCGTGGGTTACATACTGAACCCCAAGTATCCCCTGCGCATGGGCTCCTACCCGACCTGATCACCCGAGTCCTGACACCTGGGCTCAAACGTGCATAAATTGGGGGGGGCTGGTTGGGAAATAAAGACAAGAAATGTATTTTATCAAAGTTTTTTTTTATTCTGATGTTTGTATTTAACAATTTGTTTATTAAATTATTTTAAATAAATGAAAAATTTACATTCATTTTTTTATCCGATTAATCGATTAATCGAAAAAATAATCGGCCAACTAATCGATTATGAAAATAATCGTTAGTTGCAGCCCTACTTTGACCATTTAGTTGGTACTAGTGGCAGTGTGGCACTCCTTGGACCTTGGCTGGTCAGATCACCCTCACAACGAGTGAGTCAGTCACAGACTCACAGCACAGCACAGCAGGGAAGAAACTCAGACCTCAGACCACCCCATCCGAATTGCGGTGCTCAGCCAATCCTCTAGGCGGAGCAATGTGACTACAAAAAGTCATCATACACGGGACCCATGAAGCCACAATTTAGTGCCACTCAGGCCCGGACTGGCCATCGGGCAAACCGGGCATTTGCCCGGTGGGCCGAGCAGGATTGACTTAGGGGCTGATGGAGCTGCAGCTCCAGGCCCCTACCTTAAAATAGGCCCAGTCAGGACCGAACTGACTGGGCCTATGCGGCCCCTACGGCCGCATTAACACAGTGCATAAGGGGCACCTGCCCCTTAAGCCCGCCGCAACTGCGACCGGGTCCGCCACTCTAAGGGGTTGGGAAGCCCCCACCAAGGCCGGCCTTACGGGTGTGCGGCCGCACAGGGTTTAAATTAAAACATCGGGTTTTGTTTTTTTTTACTTTATTTAACATCCTCCATGTTAAATAAAGTTTTTGTTAACTTTATTTAACATGGAGGATGTTAAATAAAGTTAAAAAAAAAAACCCGATGTTTTAATTTAAACCCTGTGTGGCCGCAGTGAGAAGGGGCAGATAAGATGGGGAGAGGGGGTAGTGTGAATGCGTATGAGAATGAATGAATAAATGTGTGGATGAATTGTGTGAATGCGTATGACAATTAATGAATTCATGTGTGGATGAATTGCTTGAATGATTTGTGAGACTGCATTAATGAATGTGTTAATGATTTGTGTGGGCTTTAACAATAAATAAATAAATATGGGCTACTCGGGCTTAAATGCCCGGGCCTATTTTTTGTCTCAGTCCGGGCCTGGTGCCACTTATCCTTTTTAATAAGATACGCAGGTTGAAATAGAGTAAATAACACAATACCTTTACTTTTGCTCTCACTGATTTCTGGGCCTAGAATGTTTTGTCCTCTGAAGTGACTACAAATTCAGGAGGGCGTTTTCTCTCTGGATAAATAAAAATTAAATAGTTCAATTTATTAAAGTAAAGGGCCAGAAAACAGATGACTAAATACACACCAGGACAGGCTCTGCCACACAGACACACACATCAGGACAGGCTCTGCCACACCGACACACACACCAGGACAGGCTCTGCCACACCGACACACACACCAGGACAGGCTCTGCCACACCGACATTTCCTTGGGCCCTGCTCCACGCTCCCTAGCATGCAATCATTCCCTCCGCTACCACACCAAAAAAAAATTGCCACACTGACTGCAGATTAGGGGAAGACTGTGATAGTCAGTGCAGTCTTCCCCCCTTCTCACCCTGACCATGACTTTGAGAGGTCCTCTCCCCTGAAATCATTCCCAGTCCTTTCGTCCCTCATTCACTAAGCCATACCTCTCCTTTCCGTCCTCCCTGTGAACTATAGATCAAACACATATAAACAGCACTTGCATGTATAGATCACATACAAACCCTATATTTGCAGGTATGCATAAATGTATGGAAACATAGCATAGCAGGTATAGATCAATAGAATCAACACAAAACCAAGCTTTGCAGGTATAGATCATATGAAAATCACGTTAACTCAACATTGAAGGTATAGATTAAATAAACAGAATCAGACATACAAATCCTCTTGTAGGTATACAATAATAATTTATGGAAACAGAGCATACCAGATACAGATCAACAGAATAACATACACCCAGCTTTGCAGGTATAAATCATTTGGAATTCACATATAAACTCAGCATTAAAGGCATAGATCACAGGTTGCACACCCCAAAGCCAGCCCTGTTGTCCACATTGCCCACATAGAACCTAATCAGCACCCAGATTATACACATATTACAGCCCAGCCTGAGCCCCTAACAGCCCAGTGTAAGACATCTTTGTTGGCAAACAGCCCACCCTTCATGTCCCATCTTTGCATTTCCCCAAATCACTTAAACATTCATGACAGACATAAACACTTACAAAGTTACTCACTCATTCACACAAATCATTTACACATATTAATTAATGCAGTCTCACAAATCATTCTAGCAATTCATCCACACATTAATTCATTCATTTTCGTATGCATTCACACAATTCATCCACACATTTATTCATTCATTTTCGTACACATTCACACTACCCCCTCTCCCTATCTACCCCTCCCCTTCTTATCTGCCCCTTCTCACTATGTATCCCCTTCCCCACTTCTCAATATGTACCCCCTCTCACTATCTATCCTCTCTCCCCCTTCTCACTGCCTCCCCCCCCTGTGCCCCTTCTCATTATCTACCACCTCTGCTCCTTCTCACTGCACCCCCCCTCTCCCTGCTTACCTTGTTGCCAGAGTCCTGCGGTGGGGGAGCGAGGCGTCCGTCTTCCCACTCTGCCTCGGTGCGCGCTTCACAGCTGAGCGCCGAAATATGACATCATATTCCGGCGCACAACATGAAACGCCGGCACGCGACGGAGTCACGGAGAGTGAGGGGTGCCGAGCGGTTGCTGAAAATCTCACGAGCGACCCTGCCCAGGACTTGAATTAAAACATCAGGGTTTTTTTGTGTGTTTTTTTTACTTTATTTAACATGGAGGATGTTAAATAAAGTAAAAAAAAAAAACAGGGCCTTAAGGCCTCCTCACTATTGGGATCATCGAAAACCTGGTGTTGTACCTACCTGTCCGGCCGGCCGCTGCATGTCCACGGTGGCTGTTACATTACCTCCCCTGCCTGTGTGGCGCTTCCGCGTCATTCGCGGAGGTAACACAGGCAGGAGGTTTTGTTGTTTCGTTGCCATCGCGACGACGCTATTATTGCGCCGGTCGCGATGACGTCATCTTACCTGCTCTCCCGCCATTGGCTCTATTTAAACTTCCTGGTCCTATGTTTCCTTGCCCGTTCAACGAGTTCATATATTTGTTCTCAGGGTGTTTTGTTTCTCTTGTGCCTTCTTATTGATTTTCACGTGTACCAGACCTCGGCTTTCGTTCTTCTGACCTTGATCCTGTGCTGCCCGTCCCGACCTCGGCTATTGTTCTTTGACTTCGCTCCTGTGCTGCCTGCCCCGATCCCGGCTTGTTTATCGGATATTCTCGCCATTCCTGCATTGTGGGTCCATCACCTGTGGTGCCTGATCCGACGTAACACCTGGGGGGCGGTACTAGGGGTTATCTCTGGTACGTTCCCTCTGGGAGAAGAACTTCTGCGGGGAGTGCTACGGTCAAAGGTAGGCGTGACGGCATCAAATTCGTCCCAGTAGGAAGCCTTGTGTAAAGATGATGCACAAAAAAGCCTGCAAACAGTTTGCTGAAGACAAGCAGACTAAGGACATGGATTACTGGAACCATGTCCTGTGGTCCGATGAGACGAAGATAAGCTTATTTGGTTCAGATGTTGTCAAGCGTGTGTGTCTTGTCTACAGTCAAGCATGGTGGTGGGAGTGTCATGGTCTAGGCCTGCATGAGTGCTGTCGGCACTGGGGAGCTACCGTTCATTGAGGGAACCATGAATGCCAAATTCCTTGGGCAAGTACCTCTTTTATTAAAAAAAAAAAGTACCATATTTGCTCGATTATAAGACGTCTTATATTCAAGGTCGTCTTATAATCAGACCTGGCAGCCGGTGGACGTCTGTATGATGCCCGCAGACAACCTCCGCTTCTGCCGGCACTTCCCCTGGGGATTCTATGACGGCACGCCGGCATCACATGACTTTCTGGTGCTCTGTCATAGAAGCCCTGGCAGAAGTGCCGGCAGCACACAGCCATTAATCTCTAAACCTTGGCAACAAAAGTGAGTACACTCCTAAGTGGAAATGTCCAAATTGGGCTCAATTAGCTATTTCCCCTCCCCGGTGTCATGTGACTTGTTAGTGTTACAAGGTCTCAGGTGTGAATGGGGAGCTGGTGTGTTAAATTTGAGGTTATCGCTCTCACACTTGCTTATACTGGTCACTGGAAGGCGCGCCGGCATCACATGACCTTCTGGTGCTCTGTCAGACAGATGAAGAAGGCTTTTATAGAAGTGATCATAGTTGCTGATGATCAATTAAGGACGTTTGATTACTAGTACCTGTCTGCTACTTAGCATCTTAATTCCTTTGGAAGCAGTAAGGGTGTATTTAGTTTTATTTGTGTTGAATAAATCATGACACGGTGCAATATAGTATGTGTTGTTTTCATCTGAGGTTGTATTTACTTAATTTATAAACCTGCTAAGGTAAGATGATGTCTTGATAAGTAAAACCATAGATTTCAAAGAGGGTCTACATTTCACATAACTGTATGTGTGTTAATTGGTATCGTTGATTAAAAAAAAAAACGTCTCCTACATTTTTAGCTGACCCCTTAAGCCAAACCAAATTTGTTGACCTTTGGTCTATAGGGTATGAAATTTGATAAACACTTGATTCTCTATGCAGTATTAAATGTGGCAAATTCAGGCCTGGTCCACATTGTGCCAAAACCTGGATTATAACCATGGTAATATAGAATTAGAAGATTATAGTCCTCGATTGCACTGTATACACAAATGCCCCCAAATGGTTACTTTCCTGTTTTCTGCAGATCACTTTAGTGCCAACCCTGGTAAACAGGCATGTAGGAGACCATACTAATGATAATATTCCAGAAAATAGTTTGCAACAAGTCCCCCATTTTGGTTTTTCTGCCTTGCCAAACTCAAGTGTATAGATGAGAGAAAGTAGTGTCTTCAGGTAAAGAGATACTCCAGCCATCATGTGCACTTTAATATATATGGTAGCTCAGTGGTTCTTTTTAACTTACATGGTGCCCCAATTGAAATGCATGGTTTACACCAATGGTTATATTGGTCTGTCATCTCCCTCATTACCAATTGCTTGGCTGGTATTTCTTCATGGATGTCACAACGTACGTGATTTAAAACTGAACTCATTATCTTCCCCCTTCCATCTCCATCTCAGTACCAGTATCTCCATTAACAACCCTAACCAGACCCTTGTCTGATCCTGCCACTTTCACTTAAAAAGCATCTCTCGTATTTGCTCATTCCTCACCAAAGAAGCCTAAATTCCCCATCGCTGCCAGGCACCCAGGAGGAGGACGACAGAGACAGAGAGGTAGGCCTTGACTTTGGCGCGGAAGTCTGTGCCGTTCATGAAGTGGTTAAAATTTTCTGTGGCTATGTTCAACAACATTTTCTTTCCTTTTTTTCCTTGTCCATTTTCTTCAACTGTTTATTTTTTAATATGTTCAAGATGTTATTTTAAATTGTATGTTTTGCAGTTTCTTATTACGTGATGGTCTGTCCTGGGGCTGGGCCGGGGGCACGGTGTGCAAGTCTGGGGATGCATTGGTAAGTCTGGGGGGGCAGAGAGGCATATAGGGGGGTATAAGGCATATGTGGGGGGCAAAATAGCAAGCCTGGGGCCGATGTGCATAACTGCGGTCAGATGTACATAACTGGGGGGCAGGTTGGGAAATAAAAGGAAATAAAAGCAAGAAATTGTCATGATCCTACCTAGGCTGCGGAGCTGCATATCTGTCTTGTTTCAGTTTCCCTGTTTTGCTTCGATCCATTCCTGGATTTCCTTTTGCTCTGTTCTGATCTTCCATTCCTTGCTTCTGCTTCAGCTCTGTTTCCTTTATAAGGTGAGCCCTACCTGTGTGTTCTGTTTGTCTCAGTCTTCAGTCTAAGGTATGTCTCAGTGCTATGTGTTTGGTTTACATGTTTGGTTTGTTTCGTACCACTGCCAGCAGGGATTAGCGTTAGGACCCACCGTCATTGGAGTACTTTGGCGTAGTGGTGGGCTAAGCATACTATGGCCATATGATGTGACGGAATCTCCAATTGTTATCATATAGTCTTAGGCTAGTTTCTGTATTCATGTTTGTCTGTCTCTTATGTACCTTTGCCCTTCTTCCTTGTATCATCTGAGGATTTTGGTTCCTCTCTCCTCTCCCTATGTCCTAGTTTATATGGCCTATCCTTGCTTTAAGGAGAAGCGTCAGAGGATTCCGGCTCCTCACTCCTTCCCCTGTGTTCCTTGCCTTGTTCCCTGTCCTTTGTTATGCCCTGTATCGTGTATATCTTGTCTAGTAATGTTTATTCCTTGTCTGGTTCACTGTCGTGCCCTGTAACATGTATGTCTTGTCTGATTGTTTCTTGCCTGGTCTCCCTATCCCTTGCTTGTTATGTTTCTTCTATAACCTCTGCTTAGCTTCCACACTCCCAGCCTGCAGCCTCCTGCACATGAGTCTTGTGTAATGTCTCATGCCTGTTCCAGGGAGCCTGCAGGATTTGACTTTGTTCTGGACTACATCTGCTGCTATATCAGGGCACTGGTGTTTGGCTGCACATCCCTAGATACTCAACACCTGGGTGAGTGTGGTCACCCTGCAACCAGGCCCTGTTCAACTCCACTACTGCACCGTAACTCCTGCACACAATCTTTGGGCGTGCTGGGTCTTTTAGTCATCTGTTTGGACCCAGTCCGTGACAGAAATATGAAAAAAATGTTTATATGTGAATTCATATTTACTAGTAAAACTTTTTGTCCTATAGGGTAGTCTTATAGTTAGGCTTTTTCTTTTTTTCCTGAACCAATATTCAAATTTTGGGGGGGTCGTAATATAATAAAAAAATATAAAATATGGTGAAAAACCTGCTAAATAGATTCCACTCTTTGTCCCGGCAATAAGTACAAGTAGCGTTTTGCTATTTCAAAACCATGTTTTTTCAAATCTGGTATTTGGGACACCTTCGAAGCTGGCCAATGCAATTTACCCTAAGGTGACCAGATTTTTAAAATGAAATCCGGGGACATTTTTTTAAAATTGGCAAATGGTAAAAAAAAATTTTTATAAGCATATTTTCCTCAAACTATATATGCAGTGTATTTTTATGTGTATATGAAGTGATTGTATGATATATATGTTATTTCTCACATTTTGTCCATGAGAAAAAGCACTTCTTAGAATCTTTTGGACAGGGACGAACTAAGAGCATCATGGACCTCCTGCAGAAGTGAACATTAATCCGGCGCTGCATCCAGGGACATAATTTGTCCAGGAACAATGTCCTCAATCCGGGGACTGTCCCCGGAATTCGGGGACGTCTGGTCCCCCTAATTTATCCCATCAAACCATATATTTTTGAAAACTAGACACCCCAGGGTATTTCAAATGCTGGTATTTTAACCCTTTCCATGAACTTATTTTACCACCAGCCTTTGTCACACTTTATGGTAGTAATTTTTTTTGTTTGTTTTTTTCACAGCTTCTGGTATATATCACTGTCAAACAAACACCCCAATATGTGTTCGGCAAAATCTCCTGAGCACAGGAGAAATGTTGGGTTTTTGGGGACTAAAAAGGCACATTAGGGAGGTGTGCATTTTTCAGATTGGAATTTTGACATGTTGAAAATTCTGCCCACATATCCTATTTGGGATATCTTTGAACCCGGCTAATTCAGTTAACTCCACCAAACTATATATTTTTGAACAATATACTCCCCTGAGAATTTCAAATGCTGGTATTTTAACTTTTTCCATGCACACATTTTAACACCAGCCTTTGTCACAGTTTGCCATAGTATTTTGTTGTGTTTTTTTTCCCACAGGCAATTTACTTCAGGTATTACCGCTTCTGCTAGAAGTCCCTTTCAAACAACATCTCCTGAGTACAGTGATACTCCCCATGCATGGGTTATTTGGGAGGTAAATGGCCACCTTTGTGAGGTGTGGATTTTTTGGCATTTGGACATCTTGTCAGTCTGTGCCCATGTCCCATGTTTGAGACATCTTTGAAGCCGGCCAATTCAATTTACCCCATCAAATGATACATTTTTTTAAACTACGCACTCCATGGGCATTTAAAATGCAAATATTTTAACGCTTTCTATGTGGAAATTTTTATTAAGTATAGCGCTAATTGTAGGACTTGCTTGTATATGTATATATATATATTTTAAATTATTATGGGGAATTATTTTTAGATTTTTTTGGGGGGGAGGGCTTTACTTCCATTATCCAAGGCTAGCCTCACTTGTTAAAGATTTAAAGAGGGCATAGACACAGACTGACCAAAATTGAAAAAAAACGCACTTCCCAAATGTGGCCTTTTAGCCCCCAAATAACCAGACAAACCCATGCATGGGGTATATCGCTGTACTCAAGAGATGTTGCGTAACACATATTGGGGTGTTGTTTGACAGTGACATTTACCTAGAGCTGTAAATTTATACCTGAAGTACAATGTGTGTGACAAAAAAACATAAAATAAAGCAGGGGTGTCCAAGTTTTTTCTGCAGTGGGCCACTTCATCAGAATTGTATACGTGCGCGGGCCGCACTCATTTTTCACTGTGACAAAAAATATGGCCTTTAATAAAATATGCAGATTAAAATAAAGTAAAATGACACAAAACCTTTACTCTTCTTCTCACTGATTTCTGGGCCTTGAAAGTTTTGCGACTACAAATTTGTTATGCCCTGTATCGTGTATATCTTGTCTAGTAATGTTTATTCCTTGTCTGGTTCACTGTCGTGCCCTGTAACATGTATGTCTTGTCTGATTGTTTCTTGCCTGGTCTCCCTATCCCTTGCTTGTTATGTTTCTTCTATAACCTCTGCTTAGCTTCCACACTCCCAGCCTGCAGCCTCCTGCACATGAGTCTTGTGTAATGTCTCATGCCTGTTCCAGGGAGCCTGCAGGATTTGACTTTGTTCTGGACTACATCTGCTGCTATATCAGGGCACTGGTGTTTGGCTGCACATCCCTAGATACTCAACACCTGGGTGAGTGTGGTCACCCTGCAACCAGGCCCTGTTCAACTCCACTACTGCACCGTAACTCCTGCACACAATCTTTGGGCGTGCTGGGTCTTTTAGTCATCTGTTTGGACCCAGTCCGTGACAGAAATATGAAAAAAATGTTTATATGTGAATTCATATTTACTAGTAAAACTTTTTGTCCTATAGGGTAGTCTTATAGTTAGGCTTTTTCTTTTTTTCCTGAACCAATATTCAAATTTTGGGGGGGTCGTAATATAATAAAAAAATATAAAATATGGTGAAAAACCTGCTAAATAGATTCCACTCTTTGTCCCGGCAATAAGTACAAGTAGCGTTTTGCTATTTCAAAACCATGTTTTTTCAAATCTGGTATTTGGGACACCTTCGAAGCTGGCCAATGCAATTTACCCTAAGGTGACCAGATTTTTAAAATGAAATCCGGGGACATTTTTTTAAAATTGGCAAATGGTAAAAAAAAATTTTTATAAGCATATTTTCCTCAAACTATATATGCAGTGTATTTTTATGTGTATATGAAGTGATTGTATGATATATATGTTATTTCTCACATTTTGTCCATGAGAAAAAGCACTTCTTAGAATCTTTTGGACAGGGACGAACTAAGAGCATCATGGACCTCCTGCAGAAGTGAACATTAATCCGGCGCTGCATCCAGGGACATAATTTGTCCAGGAACAATGTCCTCAATCCGGGGACTGTCCCCGGAATTCGGGGACGTCTGGTTCCAGCACTTACACATCCATCCAGTAAATGCTGGAACCTAGGCATGATGGGACTGTGATTGCTGTTAGCAATCACACTCCTATCATGCCAAGTTAGCCAGTACATGCTGGTACAGGGTGGCTGTAAGTGCAGACCCCATACTGCTGGCAGCATCACTACACAAGGGGGGCAGCTGGCCAGGTTTCAGCATGTACTGGCTGACTTGGCATGATAGGAGTGTGATTTCTAACAGCAATCACAGTCCCATCATGCCTAGGTTCCAGCACTTACACATCTATGCTATCACACACACACACACACACACTCATTTATTCATATAATCATTCATTCACAGATTTATTCCCTCAATCACACACACTCATTCAAACACCCTCCCCACCCCCTTACCTGCACTGCAGCTCCTCGATGCCGCTCACAGACTTCAGCAGGGGGCGCGGCCTCCCTCTGCCTTCTCTGCTAAAGCACAGAGGAAGTAGGATGTCACGTTAACTCCGCTTCCTCTGTGCAGTCCAGAAGACAGAAGACAGAAGTCCCACAAGTAAGTAGCAGGGCTTGAGGTGCGGCTCGTGTAAGATCGGTTGTCCTGGCTGCCGATCTTACGCGGGCCGCACCTCGAGGTCTCGCGGGCCGCATTTGGCCCGCGGGCCGCATGTTGGACGCCCCTGAAATAAAGTATGACCCGAATGTTTGACAAAGGGTGGTAGTAGAATTAGTGCATGGAAAGGGGTAACATACTAGCATTTGAAATACCCTGGGGTGTCTAGTTTTCAAAGATATAGGGTTTGATGGGGTAAATTGCATTGGTCAGCTTTAAAGATAGCCTAAATTGCACATGGGACAAAATGACTGGATTTGGACTACTTGTAATTATTGCCCAATAACTTTCAAAAAAAAAAAAGGAAAAAACATAAAATGGGTATGTCTAAACTCATTTATTTCATTAGTTTTTCTAGATGAGAAATATTTTTCAAATAAAAGTGAGAAAAAGGTGTTTCAATTGTTCATCCTATTTTATTATTTATATTATAGGAAATTAGATCATATGACCAATTAAAATGGTATTTGAAGAAAGCCCTTCTTGTCGTGAAGAAAAGAATATATAAGTTGTGTGAATTCTCTAAATGGGTGAGGAGAAAATTAAAGCTAAACACGAGCACTGCAAAAATCTGGTTAGTGACGATAGATGTGCCAGGACCGTCAGGCCTTTAAATGGGTGCAGAAAGCGATCTACGTTCGTCAGTAGAAACAGTATATAGGGGGGGCACACAAGATACCACAGTCAAACTGGGGGGGCATTAATAATTTCCACCATTAAATCATACCACTGAAAACACACACATTATATATATATATATATACTTGCAGGTACACTTGCAGGTATATATATATTTGCAGGTACACTTAAATAATTTATGGAAACATAGCATAGCAGATATGGATCTACAGAATAACACAGAAACCCAGCTTTGCAGGTATAGATCAATTGGAATTCACATAAAAACACAGCATTAAAAGGTATATTTAAAACCCCCTAAATTACAGGCATAGATCACAGGTTGCACACCCCAAAGCAAGCCCTGGCGTCCACACTGTCCACATAGAACCTGGCCAGCACCCAGATAACACACATACGATTTGCCATCTTTGTCCCATATACACCCGGCCTGTGCCATCTCGGTCCCCAAGGCTCAAACATCCTGCTAGTGCCATCTTTGCCCTTCCACAATTATACATCTATGATACACACAATCACATTAACTCATGCTCTCCCTCATTCAGACAATTCATCCATTTTAAGAAACTACGCCCCTTGCATCTTCAAATAAGGGGCTACATGTATTTCTAGGACAAAAGTTGAGTGCACAAATAATGATGGAATATGTCGCTTTGGCTAGAAAATGTTTTTTCTATCCATAGCGACATGTTCATTTGTGTCTAGCGCACTCCAGGTTTGTACTAGAAACACATACAGCCCCTCATTTGATGCGCCAAGGGGTGTAGTTCTTGCAAATGTGTACTTTTTGTGCCATAATTTAACTTCCTACATGAGCAGTAATGCCACGTCAAGGCTTCAACCCTAATTACTGGTCATTCACACGCCTTTCATATCTCCATTCACTCGCAGAAGCACACACCATACTATCCATACATTCACTCACAGAAGCACACACCATTCTTTTTACAGCAAAAATAAGTTTTGCAGTAAAAATGCAAGGCGCTCCAGGAATGAGATGGTTACTCACGTACCACACAGGCTAAACGGCTGATTTTAATAATATTTGCAGTTCATCAGGATTTCAAAAATTGCCTCCCTCTACCGTTGGCTAAATTTAACCCCATGATCAAAGGGATCATGGGATTAAAAATTAGTATCGGCCATTTTTAAAAAGGGAATGTGACTTTTTATAGCTATATGATCGCTGTGGTAACATTGGCTACCACAGTGATCATTTAGCTAGAATACTTAAACTTTTTTTTTTTTTTAAAGTTTAACTACTTTCTGTTTAAATCATTTTTTTTAACGTAATTGTTTTTAATTCTTCTTACAAGCTATATACCTTTCCAATGGTATATGTTGGGGGTCTGTAGCTGCTTAGATGCCTGAGATTCAGGCATCTAAGCAGCATGCCCCCATACTGCTTTAACTGACAATTGTCAGTTATTAATAAAGTTGCGCGGTGACGTCACCGCGTCATTGCGCGTGCCGTCACCGGCCGATCGGGTGGCCCTGTTGATGCCCTTCGGTGTGAGGGGCAGATCGCCGGGGTAGGTGGTGATGGGGGTCCACAGACCTCCATCATGGTAAGATAGTGCTAGCGACGGCATGGTGCCGTCGTTAGCACCTGACTGGGACTGCTAGTGATGGCACCATGCCGTCGTTAGCAGTCAAGGGGACTGTCCTGCGTGGCTCCAAATTCGGCGTGGGGGCAAGGAATATCCTAGGGGGGGCAATTGCCCCCCCCTTGCCACCCCTGTAACGACGCCACTGACGTTCGCTTTCTGCACCCAAACGGTGTTGCTGTAATGCCTCGATGTTGAGGCATTCAGCAACACTTAGATCGTCATCAGGGGCCATGTCTGTCCCCACCCCATTTTGATTGCCTCCTAAACTTCGCTGAAATGCCTCGATCACAGACATTGAGCGACACCGAACTCCCACCCCAGGATGCGCCGTGACCGCTCCGGAGAGCGTTCACAACCGCCACTGGGGGTGATTTTGACACTTGCAAGATGGCGGTGTCCTTTAAAAAACCAATGGAGTTGTAAAAAGTTTTCAGGAGGGTCCCTCCAGGCCCTCTTGAGAATCTGGCACCACTTGCAGGTTGAATACAGGTACTGCATTCACCCATGCAAGTCAATGGAGCCCAGCTTTCTAATCACTATGTGATTAGTAAAATAAATGAAAAATAAAAAAAATATATAAAAAGGCCAAAAAATTATATATACAGTATCTCACAAAAGTGAGTACACTTACAAAAGTAAGTGGAAATGTCCAAATTGGGCACAATTAGCCATTTTCCCTCCCCGGTGTCATGTGACTCATTAGTGTTACAAGGTCTCAGGTGCGAATGGGGAGCAGGTGTGTTAAATTTGGTGTTATCGCTCTCACACTCTCTCATATTGGTCACTGGAAGTTCAACATGGCACCTCATGGCAAAGAACTCTGAGGATCTGAAAAAAAGAATTGTTGCTCTACATAAATATGGCCTAGGCTATAAGAAGATTGCCAAGACCCTTTGTTGTGTGACAGTGATATATACTAGGACCTGTAAATTCATACCTAAAGTACGTGTGTGGGAAAAATACACACAAAAAATACTACTGCTAAATTTGAGAAAGGCTGGTGGTAACCAGAATTTGAAATACCCTGGGGTAGAGGACTGCATCGGGATGCAGGTCCTGTGGGACCCACCAAAAAACTTGTGTGCGTTTTTTGCGGGTGTTGCGTTGCGGGCGGGAGAAGGCAGTAAATGTACCTGCGGGTCTCGGTAATCCTGCACACTCTCGCAAGGCTGCCTTTGCGTTGCTTCCTCACAGCGTCTCTTCGGAACAAGAGAAGAGACGCTGTGTGGGAGCAACACGAAGCAGCCCTGCGGGAGTGCGCAGGAAACCTGCAGTTCAGGTAAAGAGGTGGGCGGGATTGACTGTATATGTGGCGGGAGCGGGTGGGATTGACTGTATATGTGGCGGGCGGGATTGACTGTATATGTGGCGGGCGGGATTGACTGTATATGTGGCGGGAGCGGGCAGGATTGGCCACATATGTGGCGGGAGCGGGTGGGATTTGAACACACACATTGTGGGAGTAGGCGGTAATGGTCACAAAATCAGCGAAAGCGGTATTAAAAAAAAAACAGTCCTGCGCAGGGCTCTACCCTGGGGTGTGTAGTTTAGTTTTTAAAAATATATGATTTTATTGGGCAAATTGAATAAGCCAGACTCAAGGATGTACCAAATAGGGCATGGGCACAGGACCACCAGATAAAGTCCAACATTGGAAAATGTGCATGCCTCAAATGTTTCCCTTTTGCCCCAAAACAGCCCCCCATGCATGGGGGGTATCACTGTACTCAGGAGATGTTACTGAACACATATAGGGGTGTTGTGTGACAGTGGCATATAGCAGGAGCTATAAATTCATATCTGAAGTAAAATGTGTGTGGGAAAAAAAACGCAAAACAATGACTACCATAAAGTCAGACAAAGACTGGCGGTAGAATTAGTGCATGCAAAGAGTTAAAATACCAGCATTTTAAAGACCCTGGGGGTCTAGTCTTCCAAAATATATGGCTTGATGGGGTAAATTGTTTTGGCCGGCTTTAAAGATACCCTAAATAGCACATGGGGTGTTACAAATTGGAATTACAAGATTTGGAAAAAATGGTTTTGAAATAGCCAAATGCTACTTGTACTTATTGCCCCATAACGTGCAGAAAAAAAGCAAAAAAACATAAAAACATTGGGTATTTCTAAACTCAGGACTAATAGTAGAATCGAGTTAGCAGTTTTTTTCGTTAGCTTTTATAGATGAGTAAAAGATTTTTCAAGTAAAAGTCAGAAAAAGTCATTTTATGCTAAACTTTTCGCCATATTTTTTTTATGGTAAATGATATGATACAATCAAAACAATGACATCTGAAGAAAGCCCTTCTTGTCCTGAAAAAAAAAGCCAATAAAAAAACCAATATATAACTTGTGCGGGTTCAGTAAACGGGGAAGAAGAAAATTACAGCTAAACACAAGCAGCGCAGAAATGTTAAAACCATTGTCACGACCGGTACAAAAAATAAAATCAGCCTTTGTCACAGGGGCCTTTTAAGGGGTTAAAACTGCCTTGGTCACAAAGGGTACACAAATAAAAAAAACAAAAAAAAAACAGCCTGGTCCTTAAGGGGTTAACACATAACGCCCCCCTGACATATTCCATGGGTGGGAGGATTCCGATAGTTTAGCAAACATATAATGGTAGCCCAGCACATGCCCTCACCCTCCTCCCCGGTTATGTGTGAATGCCTCCCACTGCCTGCCATAGCCCCTCCCTCTGGTTCTGACACGCTGTGTATTCCCCTTCCCTCTCACACACTGTCTCTGTCATCCCCTCCTCCCTGCCTCCACACTCTCTCTCTCTGTGTCTCAGCTCCGTGTTGTCCCCGCTGCCACCCCCACCTCTTCTAGGTCGGTGCCCCGGGACCTCATTCCCTGCATGCCAAGGTAAGACTCCCCACAGCCTGCAACTAAAGGGTAGCACTTTTGGCCCCTCCATGAAGGCAGTGACTGGCTCCATTGAGTGGTGGAGGAGGTGTAGATCTTGGAGCAGGGTGCAAATGGGAATCCCGGGAACAGGCAGCAGACATGATGGCAGCTTCCTAGTCTGCCATGGGGGTAGCAGAAGCCCACCCCTCCATTTCAGATCCCTCACTCAACCATGAGGGGAATTGTTGCCCTTGCCCTTTAACCCCGCCGGTGTTGACGGGGAGGAGGCAGTACCTTTCCAGTGCAGGCACTTTAAGGGTTAAGCGCTCAGCGATTGCCTACAGCAGCCCCTCCATCCCTTGCATGTCCAGCGGCAGCAGCAGCTTGTGCATGGGGATGGGACCGTGGCGGTGGGGGTTGGTAGCTTGGTGTCATCGAGGCCTACATGTTTGTTGTGAAACCCAGTCCAGCAGCGTGTGGATACTAAGGAGTTCGGCTTAACGATCCCAACCAACCGACCGAAGGCTGCGATCGCAGGGGGGGGGGTCATGCGCGTGTTTTCGGAGGGGTACGTGCTTGCACGTTGCTCCGTAATCCCTCGGCGACTGCGGGGATCGAACCCGTGGTTCCGCGGCGTGTCCTGTAAACACGGGCAGCACTTTCGCTTTGGGAGGATTCCGGTTCTCTAGCCCTGCTGCGTCGCTTTACTTTACCAGCGTGAGGCCTGACGTTTGCTGTCACATTCCTGCTGCCGTGTTTGTCCCCGTTTTTATTCGCAAGCATATCGACACACGGTAAATGCGTGTGCATAGCGTGGGGTACGTGGAGCAGCGCTGCAATATGTATATGTGTGTATATATATATATACATTACATTCTAGAATATATATAATCGCTCTATGTATGTATATAGTTTACGTTTATTGGGATTTAGGCAGTTTGGGCGAAAGAGTCTCGCATAGAATGTGATGTCTAAGAACACCATGCAAAGACAACTATGTTTGGCATCTAGCGCCCGTATACAGCGAGTACGTTGTGTGCGCATATAATGTTAATAGAACCGATGTCAGAACAGAATCATTGTAGACATGAAGATGTTTTAGATTTAACATAATGAAGTTTAGGCTACCGAGAGGGAGGTAGATAAATGGAACTGCCTCTCATCAGAAGTGGTAGAGGCTAAGAGAGCGAGGTGATTTAAACATGAATGGGATAGGCGTAAAGCTGAATCTAAGACAAGACCAACAATTGATTAAAGTCTCTGACATCAGGGGAAAAAACCCCCCAAAGGTTCTCATCTGCTGTGTATATGTAATTAAATGGTGCTGCCTGTATGTACAGCATGTAGCTGCTGCATTAGTGTGTGTGTGTGTGTGTGCCAGATTGTGCTGTTCTTTATGCGTTTGTGTATTTTTCTGCTTGCGTCATTATTCCATTGTATTTTTAGACTATTACAATGGGGGGGATGATACATATTTAACCAGAATATTACACGTCACAATATTGAATGTTGGCCGTAGTCTACTGACTCTGCCTGCTGGAATTCTAACGCATGCTAACTCGTGTTCATTAGCGAGTGAAAAGTCTGGTACTCATGAAGGAAACGTCCAATGCACCTTGTGGATGTTCCATACCTCCCAACAAAACGTGAAAGAGGGACACTTGTCTTTTTTATTTTATTTTAGGAAATCGCTCTCGCGCAACTCACCAATACAAGCAATTGCACTTTACATTATCATTCCTGCATCGACACTTAAAACACGCTTCATTATTGTGTGGCAGTCATGCATATTAAAAATATCTAACACATAGCCCATGAGGCTCACCCAGATATACTACTTCCATGATGCTGGCTGAGCATCGTGGGAAGTGCAGTTAACAGTAGGTAAAGCTGCAGATGTTAGTTGTGAGTCCACAACAAACACCTGTCACGTCATCTGCTGTTAACTACAGTTCCCATGAGGCTCAGCCAGACATACGGCTTCAGTGATGCTGGCTGAGCATCATGGGAAGTGCAGTCAACTGGAAGCTGTAGATCAGGGGTGTCCAACCTGCGGCCCTCCAGCTGCTGCAGGACTACATCTCCCATAATGCTCTTTCAGCTAAGGGGCTGGCTGAGGAGTATGGGAGATGTAGTCCTGCAGCAGCTGGAGGGCCGCAGGTTGGACGCCCCTGCTGTAGATGTTAGCTGTGAACTACAATTCCCATGATTCTCAGCCAGGTGTCCACCATGATGCTGGCTGAGCTTCATTGGAAGAGTAGTCCACAGCAGCAGAGATTTTCTTCTCTTCTCTTTTTTTTTTTTTTTTATTAAAAAAAATTAAAATGCTAATGTTAGCCTCCCTCCCAGGATCATACTTTTCTGGCTGGGGGGGTCATCTGGTCCCTGGTGGGCTGTGAGGGCACCCGCCTGGGCTGGAAATGGTGTGAAGGTACCTGCTCCCTCTATGGCGTCTCTCACTCCATGTCAGGGCAGGGGGCTGTAGTCGGTTATAAACAGTCTCTGTCACACCGACACCCAAACTCACACACAAGGTCAGGCTCTGCCACCCACATACAGACATGCTAAGCCACACTGCATTGTTGTTGACACCCCTTTGTGTTTTTGCTGCTTATGTATCGCCCCCAGCCTGCTCCTCCCTTTAGTAGTGATTTATGTAATGCCCCAGCTGCCCCCCTTGTGTATTGATGCTGCCAGCCCAGATAAAATGGTGCCCGGCAGTATGGAGGATGTATAACTGACTAATTGGTTATCTTCCATGAGTCCATACATCCCCCATACTGCAGAGCAGAATTTTATCTGGGCTGGTCAGCAATATGTAAAAGTTATGTCTCCTGGGAAAACATGGCCGATGTGGTCACCTTAATGCCCCCACACCCTTTTGTATTGCCCCCCAGCTGTAGTATAGATTTATGTGACGCCGTCAGCCAACACCCCTTGTAAATCTAATGTCCTCACACCCTTGCATATTGCCCCCCCTCCTTTAGTATCATGTCAGCCCTGGCACCCAGATTGCATCCACAGGACCTGCCCAACATCCAGATTGTAAGCATAGGACTTGCCATCCTTGCCCCCAAACAGCTTACCTGTGGCATCCTAGACTCAAACAGCCTCCCTGTGCCATGCCCCCCCTTACACACCCATGCTATCACACACACATTCATTTGTGTACTTATTCGTTCCCTCATTCACAGATACTCATTCATTCCCTCAATCAGGCATACTCGTTCACACACCCTCCCCCACCTCCTTACCTGAACTGCAGATCTCTTAGTGCCACTCACAGACTTCTGCAGGGGCCACTGCTTCCCTCTGTGTTGCTTGTGCTGTGTGCAAAAAACTTAATTTGTCCCACCCAGGGGAAACAGGAAAGGAGCAGTGTAGCATGATGTAAATTCACGTGACTCCGTTAGGTTCTGACTTCCCCTGGGCTGTAGAAGAGACGTTGCTTGCGCAGTGTGTGCAAGCAACGCACAGGTAAGTAGAAGGGCCCCCTCTGTAATCCTGCCCTGCAAAGTGGGACAGGGTTGAGATAGGCTGGACTGTCCTGCCCAAATCGGGACAGTTGGTGGGGCATGATATTCACTAGTGTGATGCTGTTATTAGTACATATAGTATATATCTATTGCTGTAGCTCCAGCAAGTCACTGACAGACAAAACCATAAAACAGGTAGGAGAGGGTCCTGCTCGCATGTTACTCACTCACTGAATGGTGACTCAAGCGTTTCAGCACAGGTTGAGCAGTTGTAGGTAATCAAGTGATCTTTGGCAATCACTCTTCATACTCCAAATCTAATGTGCGACAGTCCTTTCTCCTTAGGCCACGATTGAGAAAATTAAGCGATCAGGGAGTTCCAGTGCTTACAATAACGAGTTAAGAGTATAGCTTTATTGGCTGTATTCATGGGAAAATACCCAACAGCCAACATCAAAAGTCACCAGTGGACACACACATGGTCTTCTGATTAATCATGGTGGCACACATTGTACACAAGCAAGTAGGTGCTTCTGTGGATGTATATGAACCAACTTTCATTTTTTTTCTGTAGGGGCCGTGTATCCCGATTCCGGAAGATACCTGCTTTCTTCTCATGGCCTGATTTCCTTTTGAAAACGTCAAGCATCAGGTACGCTTTCTTATAAACGGTTACCTTCCTTGTGACCCCCCCCAGCTTCTGAGCTGCCCAGGGATTGGTTATTGCTTAGCACTGTATTGGTCCCCAGCTTGCTTGCCTACTTATATTACATAGAAGCCAAAAAAAAGATGGTTTATTTATTACCTGGTTTACGCCAACCGTAGACCAATAACACCAAAGTTATCTCCGCTGTGATATGATATAAGTTGGCGGCTACTATTAAAACTTTTATGTTTTTAACTCCACACATGTACCAGAAAACTAGAATGGCGGCTTGGATACCGGAGGGCTAATGGTTCTGGTTTTTATACTACATTTCGTGTTATTTATGTCGCTTTTATTCACTAAAGAACACAGCTTAGCTGGCCTTGTATAATATGTAATTAATTGCGTGAGGAGCGTCACTTATTTAGCTATACATTATACAGGGCCAGTCAAGCTCTGTAGAAATCACAGCTTTCCTTTTAGTGAATAAACCCAGTTATGTTCTCTTTAAATTCAGCCCCAGATGGTGAGGGACCCTGCAGTCTTGTCAATGTGAATGTAGATGTTAGCAGTGAGTGTGCACTTGGGATTCTGCTGAGTAGACGCTTATATGTTGGCAAACATCGTTTGGATTGGGGTTCTGTGGAATGTGATGTCATCAATCCGTTGATTGTTTCAAAGATCATGGATTCCCTTGCTGGGATTAACTGTTCGTGTCTCCCTTGGAAAATAAATCCAAACATTTGTATATGCTATGATTAAACTGTACATAGATCATCACAGCTGGGGTGAAAAAAAACATGTATTTTATAAAAGGAAATGAGTGGTTTGCATGTGGTGTATATATCAGAGCATCGTCCCTGTGCTTTAAGTGTGGTGCCTTGATGTTTTTGTATACTGTTGTGCTGGAACACGCTTTTAGCAAACCAGTGAAGGTCACACAGATTTCACCGGTTGAATATCCGCTGCTGTGTTTTCATGCCGCTCGTGCTCTGAGATCAGGCAAATCACACTGGGGGTATTGAGTCTAGATAGCTCGGAGCCTTATAACCTATCTCATTCAGAAGTGCTGTCTTGTGACTATGATCCTTTCATTATTGTCTTTCTGGTAATACTTAGTGAGTATTTGGGGGGGAATGCGGTGATGATATGTGATCCGGGTTGAGTGTGAGTGTAGCCCTGGCAGCCCCCCGCATAGTGACTTTCTGGAGCTATTCTGTGCTCCACACGAGAAAAGGATGACGTTTGGTAGCATGAAACCTAATCCACAGAGCTCCCAACCACAATCCCTCCAGGATCTGTGCACAGCAACCTATTCCCTTGTGGTGTTCAACTTTAACCGATAAAGCGTTGCCTGTATTTAAAGCTGGTCAGGCTACATTATTTTGATTGTAATTCTCACGAGTCCTTTCTCATGATTAGAAAGAGGAAATTGTTTGTAAAATTATTATGTTTTAAATGTCTGGCGTACAGTGTTTTAATTCCGTGTGTGTGTGTGTGTGTGTGTGTGTATATATATATATATATATATATATGAGTCAGCAAATCTGGTTTGGATGTAGGAGCCATTTAAAAAATATATATATATTATTGTTACCTTTTTTTTTACACGTGCTAACACACACACACACACACACACACACACACACACGGCATGTTACACATTCTCACGGGAGGGTCTTATTATACCCCCTGGAAATCTCAAGCAAGCCAGAGCTGTAGTTGTCTGGCAGAGTATTGTGCGTGTATACACGGTGGCAAACCAAGGAGCTCGGGGAGGTGCGTAGATGTATAGGAGAAATTTTCAATTCCCCCCATGCATTTGCAAGGGCAAAATATTGCAAGGGCTGTCATACGCATTAAGGTGCAAATGATGGCTGGTATGTCCGTTTAAAGTGTCATGAAGGAAACACTGTAGAGATGTGTAAGAAATGATGGTGTTTCTGTGAGTTTAAGCTTTTCTACCGTACCCTGAGATTTTAGGAACGTAATCATATATAAACTCTGATGATGTGTGATGAAATGTTTGAGTAAATGGTGTGTCTTTTGTGTCCAAAAAAAATGTGACACAAAGGAGTCTGTTTACTAAAGAGGGGATTTGTAGTTGAGTTGTGGTTTCAACTTCTAGTCTTCACTGTTCATAATGAAAGAAGAACTCCAATAAGCTTCTGCTGCAGGAAGTGTGAAGACTTTAAAGTCCGCAGAGTTATTCTTTAAAGTCCGCAGAGTTATTCTTTAAAGTCCGCAGAGTTATTCTTTAAAGTCCGCAGAGTTATTCTTTAAAGTCCGCAGAGTTATTCTTTAAAGTCCGCAGAGTTATTCTTTGTACAGGGCCAGCTCAGCTCTTCTTGCTGAAGAAACCTACCAATCTTGGCCATTCGTAAGGAGTAGTGAAATAAAGAAGCTGAAACGCAAATCTCCCTCATCTCTCCCTTTAGTGAATAAACCCCAAATTCCCAGTTTTCACACTTGCCTACTTTTGTTGGATAATTATTGTATTTTTAATCAAGGTGAATGCTTCCAATGCTTCTGTTGTTTTTTTGTTTCTGTGCCAGGGAGGAGATCATCCGCCCCAACTGCCCCCCAATCGTGGGTTGCTCCATGTTCCTATAGAGGGTGTTGACTTTTTCTTCAACTGTTTATTTTTCAATATGTTCAATATGTTATTTCCCATTGCGTGATGGTCTATCCCGGGGCTGGGACGGGGCACGGGGTGCCTTGTGGGTCGGGCGCCTGCTTCCATTTGGCGAAGTGCTGGTCACATTAGCTATTTATGCCTTCTTCCCCCATGGCTCACCTCATTCTGATGTCCCTTAATGTTCAGGGTCTAAACACAGGTTGACAAATAAAAGGAAATAAAAAGAAGAAATGCATTTCTTCTCAATCATAGTTTTTATTAAATAAGAAAAAATAGTTTACATGGGAATTAATGTTTACTAGTTAAGACAATCCCAGGCAATGGCATTTATTCTCATTTCAAGGGCTGCAAGGCGTGGATAGAATTAAGCAGCTGAGGGCTCTGCAACTTTGTCTCAACTTAAAGGGTCAGGTTAAGGGGGCTTGTATACTGTGTCAGTCAGTATGGTGAAAGGGAGGAAGCAGCAGGAAGCTCAGTAGGTAAGGCTTGTGGTTCTGTTTGTTACTCCTATTTCCTCTCTGTGGTATGGATGGGTAAGGGGACCCGTAGAATTGTAATTCAAATCTGTTTTTTTTTTTAAAACACAATGTATGTGCAGTAAGTTACTGTATCACCAACGCAGAAACCGCTAAACATAAACTCTGCTCAAGACAAACAAGGAATGCATCGTGATGTCACAATGACTGCATCGTGATGTCACAATGACTGCATTGTGATGCCACACTGATTGCATCATCCACACAGCATAAAGCTGCTCTGCTCATCTTGATCAGTGCCAGTAGAACATTTGACTCTATCCAAACCAGACGGATCTCTTCTTTGAGGATGTTTTACCATATTCTATTCTATTTCCTTGTGGTCTTTGACCCTAAAGCTTTGTGCTGTCTGAGATGTGACAAGGAATCAGACAAAAGGCTAAGAAATCTCAGAGGTTTTTTGGCTGACCAATATGAGGATTTGCAAGAATATGCAAAGACCAATGCTCACTTGACAAGGCTGTTCGAGGCTGCACTGGAACCTTTTTCTAACCGTAAAATAGATAAACTTGCTATTTTACAAATGGCTGGAGAATTCAAAAAGACCGTGGATTCGATTGAGAACTCGGGCGTTCTAGGCCACCTGCTTGTCCGTATACTGGATGTCAGATTTGAAAAACTAAAGACAAAATTCGGTGACATTTTAGCACAGTTTTTGTCAGAAAGGTTCTGCCCTAACACCATCGGCAGTAACACATGTGGGCTTATGGAGCAAACCCTAATAGACTGTGAAAGCTGTGACCCAGAAAAACTATCGTGCATAGGAGGTCATGGCCAGTGCAGAGAAAAGGTTACCAAGTGCCCGTTATGTATATGTTCTCAAGAAGATACCAAATGCCAAGACATACAAAAAGGTAAATCTTGCACGCCTTGCGAAGGGTACACATCATGCTTGAATGAGGTGTTACATTGTGGAGTGCGACATACAGAAGTTGTTCAAGATGAAGACCTGATGTTTGACTGCCATTTACCTTGGCATGCAAAAGTGGAGGAAACGCTTGAGTATGTTTTTAAGAGGGTTGGACAGACCAGAAGCAAAATCCTGAAAGTCACAGAAGACCCCTTGCTGATGAAAAAGAACATGGACTACAGTGATGCTGGGAACTATTCATGCACAGCACAATTAAAGAGCAGCATTCCCGTCAGCACCATACTGTATGACGTAAAAGTTGTACCGAGGCAGGGAGGAGAACAGCACAGGACTCGTCCAACACTCCCACCCATAACACACATCGTGGCGCCCCCCGCCCCAGTTTATGCTAGCAAAGAGGACCACCTTATACTTGCTGCTATAATTACTGCGAGTGTTTGCGGCCTTTTGATTATAATAATAATCGCCTGTTTGTGTGTCAGAAAACTGAGAAAGAGAAGACCAGAGGGAGTCGCATGAAAAGACATGAGCATTTCACGCTATTGAAATGATAACCATCTTAACGCCTTAAAGATGGCATGTATGGCCTTGGTTGTGAAGGGGTTAAAATACACAACTAAGTGTGTGAATTTTTTAGTAGTTAAGTTTAGTTGATAAGCTAATAAACTTAAGATAGTTATATAAAGAAAGCAATTTCTTCATTTTTTTGTTACCTATTAGGATCCTTAGTGAATGGGTGATGGTGCAGTTAGACTTACATAGGGGGAAAACCCCTATGTTACGTCTGTGTGTTAGTATGTTAGTTTGCTTGTACGCAGTGGCAAACAAATGAGGTCAGGGAGGTGCGCAGATATATAGGAGACATTTTGAATTCCCCCCCCATGCATTTGCAAGGGCAAAATATTGCAAGGGCTGTCATATGCATTAAGGTGCAAATGATGGCTGGTATGTCCGTTTAAAGTGTCATGAAGGAAACACTGTAGAGATGTGTAAGAAATGATGGTGTTTCTGTGAGTTTAAGCTTTTCTACCGTACCCTGAGATTTTAGGAACGTAATCGTATATAAACTCTGATGATGTGTGATGAAATGTTTGAGTAAATGGTGTGTCTTTTGTGTCCAAAAAAAAAAGTGACACAAAGGAGTCTGTTTACTAAAGAGGGGATTTGTAGTTGAGTTGTGGTTCCAACTTCTAGTCTTCACTGTTCATAATGAAAGAACATGTCCAAAAAGTCCGCGGAGTTATTCTTTAAAGCCCACGGAGTTATTCTTTGTACAGGGCCAGCTCAGCTCTTCTTGCTAAAGAAACCTTCCAATCTTGGCCATTCGTAACGAGTAGTGAAATAAAGAAGCTGAAACTCAGCTCAACCTCAAACCTTCCTTCCATCTCTCCCTTTAGTGAATAAACCCCAAATTCCCAGTTTTTACACTTGCCTACTTTTGTTGGATAATTATTGTATTTTTAATCAAGGTGAATGCTTCAATAAAACCTTTAATCTGAATTTCCAGGTTTTATTGTACAGACTTTCGCCAGCTTTACATCACAAAATTATGCAACTATTACTTTTTTTAATGAATAGAATTTATAAATGCAGTGAGGGGTACAACTTTGTTGGCTGCTCCATTTGCTCACTAACGGTTAATGCTCAGCGTTCTTTCCTGTAGGCGTACATTTCTCTTCCTTATTGTCTGGCACTTTTCCCTTCTTGGTCCTGTTGAATTGTCTGCCTTTACATTATAGCTGCACCCCACCAAAGGCATAGCCAGAGTACTTTATGCAAATATTAATTCATTTCCTATGATCCCCTAGCAAAGATTGCATTGCAGTCCTTTTGTTGTCCCAAGCAGGAAGCCATAACGTTCTGTCCATGCTCTGTGTGCATGCGCTTCTTTGATACTACAGTACCTGTCTACAACCTTCAAGATCCTATGCAGAATGGAGCAGCAGCTAGATTGCTTCTCTCACGGCGTGACAGAAGGTCATTTTTATTCTTTTGTGGAAGAAAAATAAAATAAAGGAAGCATTGATGGGAGAGTTGGGATTTGAAATCATTGAATTTATTATGCATTGTGAAGGGCCCTCCCTGGCCTTTTCTTACAAGAGGTCTGAGCTTGCCCTGCATAATACAGAACTTGTCAGTAAGGTGACCGTAGAACTGTCCCTTATTTCATTTATTTAGCAGGACCAACAAAGTGGCTCTTGAAACAGAAGCTCACTGAAGTTGGCCCTTTTTTTTTTTATTTTTTATTTTTTGGGGGGGGGGGGGGTATGGTCTTTAGTGTATCAACTATCTTGTACTGATTATCTAGACAAATGTTGGTGCCAAGTATGAACCAAAAGTGAATGGTGCATGGAGGAGGCAGATAACGTTGCCTGCTTCCTACTATGCCATCTAAAAAAACAAAAACAAAAGGAGCTGACATGCAGGAAAGATTGTCGGATCCCTGATACCGTGCAGGAGATCAAACATTGTGCTCCATCCCACCCAAATACCTAGGAAAAAATACTACAACTCCTATCACCCTCAACGTGAATAATGATGAGAGTAATTAGTTATACACCTCAACAGTAAGACACACCTGCAGTGCAAAAATGGCGGTATTTTTCTACAAATGTGTATTTTGTCCCTATATTGTGTTTCTATATATTTTAACATGCAATTTTTGTTGAGGAGGCTGACCAGGACACTAGACTGTTCCTTTTAATAAAGTACCCATCGTTATAAAGAGTGCACTGTCCAGTGGAGCTTTCACTTACGACATCGGTACAGAAGCTTCGTTGACCAGTTGGCTTTCTACAATGGAATAATTATGCATTGATAATTATTATAAACCTGTGCACTATTATTCCCATTCCATTATTGACTCTGTCGTGTCAGTAAATGATATAAACAAGGGTTCTCCCTTTCCATAAGTCATGTGTTTTTATATTACTAATTCTGTTAATAATAAAGAAGCTGCTTTGTACACGTGCTAATCAAAACTGTGTAACTATTTCATATCCTGCATGTACAGATAAAGCTGGGCGAAGATGAGGCATTGGGTAGCTTTGCCTCTAATTTTTTCCTACACCTTTGGATATTAAAAGTATTTAAGATGGCTATACTCTGGATTTTCAATTGTATCTGTCCATCCATGTGTATGAGAATTTCAAAAATGTCGTTTTTGGTAAAAGGAGACTATATACATAGCTCTTCACTGTGACGCTAATGCGTGAATTAAAGGTGCGTTTCCACTTAAATACCTTTTTATCGAACTTTCTAGTATATTACACCGTGTAAATCTGTAACTTGATTATTTCTTCTTTGAAGGTTTAATCAATGAAAATAACACAGAAGGTTTTTTCAGCTTCTATGACAACATTCTAACATTGCCATCGCAATTTGTAAACCTATTACTAGCTCCTAGAAAAGGGGGGGGCATCAGGGGAGAAAATACGGACAGAGGAATTTTGGTCCCTAAGAGGGACACTTGGGAGGTATGCTTTTGTTTAGTGAATAAACCTCTATGTTTTGGCTTTAACAGTACTATGGCAAGCCCGTAAGTATTATCATATATTGGGGGCATAGCATGGCATATACTAGGCAATTTTATGAGATCTGACCCCAGATGAGCATTTTGGCCTGTGCTGGCCTTGTTGAGTTGCCCACAACGTGTGTTGACAACATACTTCTTGATTTCACATCGGAGTTGATGTAATAATGTGCCATTACCAGGTTACCAGTAACATTGCCAGGTTACAGGAACAAAATACAAGCAGAACAAAGGTTTTATGACAACCCTGACTATTCTCCTATATCAGGGGCATAATATGACTTATATTAGGCAATTCTATTGAGATCTGATCTGAGAGCTGATGCAATGCGTTGTCAGTATGTAATGTGCCAAGATGCCAGTAAAGGAATGGTATTGAAGGCTTTGGGTGATTAAAGTGCTATCAGCTAGTAGATGGTTACAGGTTCTGTATTCCGTATTCTTTAGAGATATTGGCTGATATGCAGTGAAGGAGAGACTTCCGCTTCGGTGAAGTCACTGAATTTCTTGTTGGCTTCCTGCAATTTCATACTCTTTTTTTTTTTTTTTTTTTTTTTTTTCCTCACAGAAATAGCAAACAATGTTAAATTTAAAGCATTTGGAAGTATCACTTTGCTCTACATTTGGGACACGTTCAGGAATACAACTCATTTATTGATCATAACATTAATGTGCCTATAATCTGACCAATATGTGTTTTTTTTTGTTTGTTTTTTTGTTTTGCATTGTGGGGTAAAGTTCTGTGGAAAGTGCACTAGTATGAAACTAACCTATGTTTAAGTGAAAATTTGTGACTAGTACCTGGTTAAAAAGGACCATAAAAGGCTTAACAAATTGTCACTATACTCTAACTCAAGGGTACTAAGAATATCCAATCAATACTCGCATAGCGTTACCTATGAAGAGTGGATCTTAGTACATGGTCACGGTGAACAAATTGTTAATGGTTACTTAGAAATGATACATGTCGATTTGAACATGACCAGGTTACATAAGCAGAACAAGGGTTTTATAGGTTAGTTTTGCCTTTATTTTCTGCTTCTTGGGGCTGTTTACATACACAGCACGTGGACATTGGAAATGTTTGTGTATCTGAGCATCACCACAGACATGGACCTGCAATAAGGAGAGAAGAAAAGGTCCATAATTTTGAGAGCTTAAAGTTTCTAGGTGCCCATACGGTGGCCGGTACCTGACCCTGAGAGATGTAGACTGATAAAACTGAAATTGATCAAAATATTGTAAGAATTAACTATAACATTAAAATTAACAATATACAATTTGGCAGTAAGATTAATGCATATTGTGACATAATAGTAACGAAAACAAGTGGGTGTAGATCTCCTTTAAGAACAAATTCTGATGTCATCACTATGAATAGCAAATTGTAAGAGAATTTTGTGAGCAGACCCTGGTATAGGGGCTTTTAACAACAAGCTAATTATGCACATCTGCAAGGCAAAGTCCTGGAAAAAGGCCAGTCTTCCACAAAAGTTTGAGAAAGAGAGACACTTGCTTCGCTGATGAGCTATGCCTTCTTCTAGCAAGAAAGAGTGGAAGCAAGACTTTTGGTAGATTTTAATAAACAGAGCTATGGAGAATAATGCAAATAAAATTATATATTGAAATAACTAAAGTATTATCTTAACAGATATTAAAGAACTTGCCATTTTTGGTAAATGTAAGATAAAGGGTGGGTAATATTGTTTATTGGGGACAGGATAGAAATAAAGTAACTGCAGCACAATTGTCCTGAGACAACGAAAATGGTATGAAGAGAGAACTTTTAAGGTGTCTGTGCTTTCATTTATAGACCAGAAGGTTAAGGAAACGGGGAGAGGAGAATAAGAACTATGGGAAAGGCAGTTGGCAGGAAATCATGAAAGATAAATGCAAGGTCTTGGCCGAGACTGCTCTGTAAGAAGTTGGTGACCTCAGTTTCCATAAACTATAGGTTGACCCAAATCATCCCTGATAAAACCCTACAGAGATCAATGGCCCTTGGTAGTGGAGAATACAGAGCATTGTAGAGCTTGCATGAAGCCTCTCGTAAAAAGAAGCGTCCTTCATCTTCGCATATTAGGTGACTTAAAAGTGCGTCCAATAGAAAATGCAGCGGCTACCTGCCGGTTCACGGTGAGGGGAACTGCTTCACAACTGAGGCAGTCTCTGATGACCGAGTCATGAGCTTATAGAGTCATGTGATCGCTGTGATTGGTGGTCACATCCATGTGACAAAGTCAGTGTTAGTAAACATTGGCTTTGCCTTTATCCCCTTAACCCCTTCAATCCCAGTGGTTTTGGTACCTCAAAGCCCAGAGCAATTTTGCCATTTTTGGGTATGTCGGTTTAGCGATTATTCTCTTTTCCTGTGAATAGTGTACCCATGTAAACTATATATTGTTTTTTCAAGGAGAGATAGAGCTTTCGTTTGATACCATAGTTGGATGATTAGCTGAAAATTTGGAATGAGAAATTTAGTAAAAACTAGCGAAGATTAGAAAAATAAACTAATTTTGTTTACATTTTCCCTCTGAATCCTCACAAAATTAGGTAAAGTGATGGAAAATCCCCTCCAAGTTTATCAATTCAGGTGTCCTGATTTCAGAAATACTTAATTTATATAGATTTTCCAGACTTTCCCAGCACCAGGGAGCATACTATTAGGTGTACAATTTTGTATAATTTTTATGCCTATGGCTTAACGGGTTTGGGGGTTGTGAATGGGGGCAGGAGGGTTATACTGGCTAGATGTTATGCTAGGGCAATGGGAAGTAAGTTTTTTTTAAGAATGTTTTTTATTATCTTTTTTTTAATATTTTTTTTTTTATTTTACTTTTTTTTTAAATTTTTTTGTATTTTTTATATTTTTTTTACACAGTAATGGTTAGAGGTCCTCCTAGGGACCTCCTGAACATGCCAGTGATGTGACAATGACATCACAGCTCACATTATAATTTTTTTTAGTATTATTTATATTATTTTAATTTTTTTTTTTAAATGGACTAACTTTTTTTTTTTTTTTTGCTTTTCTCTTTCAGGACGGGAGGGGGAGTGAGAGACATGGTTTCTCACTCCCCTCCCCGCGATCCCCCTGCACCGATCACACTGTGATCTCTATGCAGGTCCTCACAGACCTGCATAGAGATCGCAGCGTCTCTGTGCCTCATCGGAGGGCATATGTCAGCAGTTTGCAACTGCGCGTTTGCAACTGCGCGATCGGGCACTTTCATATGTAACAGCTTACCGGCTTTCATGCCGGAAGCTGTTACAGGAGATCGGGCAGCAGAAAGCGGCTGTCTGGAGACCATCTAGCGAAGTTTTTCAACTTTTTTTTTTTTTTACAGGGTGGCCGCCATCTTGCGGATGGTGAAGATCACCGGCAGTGGCGGCTGTGACCGCTCTCTGGAGTGGTCACAGCCCGTCCTAGGGTAAGTGTTTGGTGTCGCTGAATGCCTCCTGATCGAGGCATTCCAGCGACACCATTGAAGTTTAGGAGGTGATTGCTTTTAAAACAATGTATGGCGGATGTTGACGCCCCGGGGAGGGGCCAGACATGGCCCCTGATGCCGATCTCGGCGTTACTGAATGCCTCGACATCGAGGCATTACAGTAACGCCGTTTAAGCAAAGAAAGTGATTGTTTCTAAGCTTATTTAATTTTTTGACGGTTCAAGACCGTCAAAGGTCGTTAAGTGACCGTTTTTCCGTGGCAGTCCTGAACCGGCAAAGGTCGTTAAGGGGTTATACTCTGCCTCTCTACCTTCATTTGGCTCTGAAGCAGAGAGAGAGATAGTGTTACAGTGCAAATATATATATTCTGGCGCTTTCGCACCAGAAAAGCGTGGAGCGCTAAAACAAATTTCTTTTAAACTCACCCTTTATAAGTAGTTGCTGGGTGGTAACATGTAATGGAAAAAACAGAAATACAAAAATAATAGTGCAGTATGTCTGTATATAGAAGTAGATAATATATATATATACCGAATTTGCTTGATTATAAGACAACCCTGATTATAAGACGCCCCCCAAAAATCTGAATATTTATGAAAAAAAGAAAAAGCCTGAATATAAGACGACCCTATAGGAAAAAAGTTTTACCAGTAAATTTTAATTCATGTAGACTATGTGAACAATTTTTTTATTTTTTTTTAATAAAAGCTATGATTGACTGCCCCCCTAGCTATGCACATCTGCCCCCTGGCTTGCCACTCTGCCCCAGAAATGCCTTATACCCCCTATGTGCCACTGTGCCCCATGATATGCCTTTTGACCCCCTATGTGCCACTCTGCCTCCTGAATTGCCTTATACCCCTATATGCCATTCTGGCATTTAGGGGGTTAAAAGGCATATTATGGGGCAGAGTGGCATATTGGGAGGTATAAGGCATTTCAGGAGGCAGAGTGGCATATAGAGGGTTAAAAGGCATTTCTGGAGGCAGAGTGGCATTAAGGGGGTCTGCCTCCAGAAATGCCTTATGCTAAGTCTGGACTAAGCACCGGGGACTCAGAAGCACTGGTAAGTTTGGAGGAGGGAGGGGGAGGGAAATTTACCAGTGCTTCTGAGTCCCCGGTGCTTAGTCCAGACTTAGCCCGGACTAAGTACCGGTATGTTGGAGGGGGGGGGAGACAGGAGGATCCAGTTTCAAGTGCACACTATTTTTTTTCTTTGTATATTTTGTTGGGTTGATTTTAAAGAAGGGTCTGCCTACCCTATATTAGGCACAAGCCACAACACTCAGAGCCAGGTAATTTTATGGCTCAGAGCAAGGGAGGAAAAAACTGCAGAGAGACGTTTAGGTGAAGTGCCGCCTTAAGGGCACAGTCGTATGATTTTCAGGAGCGCTTTTTATTAAAGGCTCCGTTTAAATTGTGAGTACGCACTCTGTAGGATATATTATCTACTTCTATATAGGGCTGAAACAACTAATCGATAATGAAAATCGTTGTCAATCGATTTTTATCGATTAGAAAAATTAAAATCCGACTTCAAACAGAGATCGGATTATAACACTAGAATCCTGATCCCCCGCATCGCTGCAGGGGACCTGGATTCCCCTCACTGTCGGCCGGTCTTTCACTTCCGTCTCTCTCCCCCTCCCATACACCCCTCTGACTCCTCCCCCCTTCCATACATCACTCTGCCTCTCTACCCGGCTCCGTTACTGACTTCATAGAAGCCTCAGCGTAAGTGAAGGGCAGTAACGGAGGCTGTCTGTGCGATGAGTGCAGACCCCCACCGGCTGACAGAGGATCATCCTCTCTGTCAGCCGGTGGGGGTCTGCATCGCACAGACAGCCTCCGTTACTCACCTTCACTTACGCTGAGGCTTCTATGAAGCTGCAGTGAAAGTTCCTGTCGGTAACGGAGCCGGGTAGAGAGGCAGAGCGGTGTATGGGAGGGGGAGGAGTCAGAGGGGTGTATGGGAGCCACCCTCCCATACACCACTCTGGCTCCTCCCCCTCCCATACGGCACTCTGCCTCTCTACCCGGCTCCCTGGTGTCTTGTGAACCTCCGCGGCTGACAGGAGGCAGAGTGGAGTATGGCAGGGGGGAGGAGGCAGAGTGGAGTATGGCAGGGGGGAGGAGGCAGAGTGGAGTATGGGAGGGGGGAGGGGGCAGAGTGGAGTATGGGAGGGGGCAAAGTGGTATATGGGAGGGGGAGGAGGCAGAGTGGTGTATGGGAGGGGGGAGGAGCCAAAGTGGTATATGGGAGGGGGAGGAGGCAGAGTGGTGTATGGGAGGGGGGAGGAGCCAAAGTGGTGTATGGGAGGGGGAGGAGCCAGAGTGGTGTGTGGGAGGGGGAGGAGCCATTTGGGTTCTTGTAGCTTTTATTATTATGTCAGTAAAATAAGAAGGTGAATAGAGAGAGAGAGAGGCCATTGTGATAAAGAGATGAAAGTGTAAATTCTACGTTTTTTATTACATTATTTTAAATTGAAAATTTTTTTCATTTTTTTTCCCCCGATTAATCGAAAAAATAATCGGCCAACTAATCGATTATTAAAATAATCGTTAGTTGCAGCCCTACTTCTATATACAGACATACTGCACTATTTTTGTATTTGTGTTTTTTCCGTTACGTTACCACCCAGCAACTACTTATAAAGGGTGAGTTTAAAAAATATATATTTTTTTTTAGCAGCTATCGTCTAAACCTTGCACTAGAGGACTTTATTGGGAGGCGGGACCCGCCAAGAAAGTTGCGGCTGGTCTTGCTGGGGTTCCGGGCGGGAGCGGGCGGTCAGGCACTGTACCTCCGGGTCCCGGTAATCCTGCGCAGTCCCGCAAGGCTGTCTTCTCGCTGCTCCCTTACAGTGTCTCCTCTCTTGCTCTGAGTCACTTCCCGTGACTCCGCCTTGTTCCTGGGTGGAGCAAGAGAAGAGATGCTGTGAGGGAGCAACTCGAGGGCAGCCTTGCGGGACTGCGCGGGAAATCTGCAGTTCAGGTAAGGAGGTGGGCTTAATTGGCCACAAATGTGGCGGGAGCGGGCGGGATTGGCCACAAATGTGGCGGGAGCGGAACACCCACATTGCGGGAGCGGGATTAAAAAAGCAGTCATGCGCAGGGCTCTACCTTGCACTACTGTTTTCTTTAGAAATAGTGATACATTGTTCCATCGCATTCAATTTCATTTTAACTCCTTGATTGCCCTCCAAAACCATTTCTGTGTGATCCAGCTGTTTCTTTTTAATTTGAACTCATCTTATAATGTATGCTATGGTTTAGATTGGTGGTTAAAGGGAATTTGGGGATAGTGTAGGGCAAATCGACAAATTTGGTTGGTTTAAGAGCCAGACAAAATTGTAGGAGCCATTTTTTCCCCTTTTCAACAATATTAACACACATTAACATACTTATACATACTAACCGACACTTGGTAATATTCACAGACATACAGTAACATACTAACACACATATTAACATACTTATACATACACACTTCTTGACATACACACAATCTGTAACATTTACAAAAACACCGTAACATACATACACAATTACACACACTTTTTACCTTTTTGTTGGTAGAAAGGATGTGTATGTTCTGTTGACAATACACACCAAAAGACAGTGGCAGTGAGTGACTTCCGGGGGTGGGGGGGGTTGGCCAGCTAGTGCCTGCAGTCCTACCTTGCATACCAAAAATCAGTAATGTACCATGCAAAATGCTGCCAATATTTTTTAGATTTTCAAAGTTTATTTTCTTACACTCCTGTGTCCACAAAATTTGCAGTCAGAAAATTTCCTTGGAATTTTTTTCAGGCATTTTCCTAGCAGCTTCCTCCATGTTGTCTCCAAGAGGACTTCCTAGAAGCGGTGCAGAATGTCTACAAAATTGGAATTTTGAAAGTTGTTTTTTTTTGAGGGGGGTGGGGACATAAAAATTGGTCAGGACTGCTGTAATATAAACACACAATACATTTTAAAAGTTTAAAAAAATGCTTGGTTTCCTTTCAGAAATGTATACTATGCTAGGATTCGTGCTAATTGATTTTTGAATCGGCACACTACCTGCACAAACATTCTAAGCAAATATATGTATGGCATGTCCTGATTTGACCAAATACTAATTAAAAAAAAAAAAACCTGTGCATATGTCTGTAATCAGATTCAGCTGAACAGGTTTTGGTGTATTTCTCTCCAATAACTCTCAACCACTATAACAAATTGTAAATAATGCAGAAGTGTTTGTGACAAAAATGCAGAAAATTAACATTAAGGCAACTTTTGACATAAATTTATAGGAAAATGGCTGTATGGAAATGGTCCAGATGATCCTAGGAAAATACTTGGGATTGTCTGCAAACCAAAATGTATTTTTGTGCTGAAGGAGACAACGCTTTTGAACAATGTTATGCTTCCATCTTTGTGGGAACAGTTTGGTGAAGGCCCCTTTATTCCAGCATGATTGTGCCCAAGTGCACAAAGCAAGGTTAATGAAAACATGATTGGATGAGTTTGGTGTGGAAGAACTTGACCGGCCACACAGAGCCCTGACCTCAACCCCATCGAGCATATTTGAGATAAACTGGAATGGAGATTGCAAGCCAGGCCTTCTCATAAAACATCAGTGCCTGGCCTCACAAATGCTCTACTGGGTGAATGGGCAAAAAATCCCACAGAAACTCTCCAAAATCTTGTAGAAAGCCTTCCCAGAAGAGTGGAAGCTATTATAGCTGCAAAAAGAGGGCAAACTACATATTAATGTCAATAAAAAGTTCCCGTTGTTACTTTTTCCATATAGTGTGTGTGTGTGTGTATATGTGTATATATGTAATAAACCAAGTGATGCGCAAAGTAAATCCAATAGATAACACTAATATACCATATTGGCCCGATTATAGGCCGAACCCTAAAAGTGTGGTGCTGTTTTAAAGAAAAAATACATTAGTGGAATGGTAAAACAGTATTTTACCTAATGAACAGGCATTACATGTATTGTAACATTTTTGGTATCTATTATGCAGTTAGTCAGCATAGATTATATACAAACAGAAAACCATTAGTCATTTTAAGGTCCCCCTTAATTCATAATGCACCTTACTTATAGATATTCCCCTCTGATCCCCTGATATGCAGTGTTTTATGCCCCCTAGAAATGCCACTCTGCCCCCCCCTGACTTACCAACGCACCCCCAGACTCCCTTGTGTCTAGCGGGTCCGGCCTGTGCATCAAGCATCAGGGGATCCTACTCTCCGGCAGCCAGTGGTCGTCTGCGCGATGCATGTAGACTACCTCCGCTGACGGTACTTCCACCAGGGCTTCTATTTTGGAGCACCGGAAGGTTATGTCATGCTGGTGCTCCACCATAGAAGCCCCGGCTGAAGTGCTGGAGGTTGTCTACGCGCATCATGCAGACGTCCACAGGCTGCCGGAGAGGAGGATCCAGGTCACCTGCAGCGCTGCGGGGGGTCTGGATCCTAACCCTGCTGTTTGCCCACAGCAGGGCTAAATGAAAAAGAAAAAAAAAAAACCTGCGCCCGAAACTGCATGTCCTGGGCGTAGGGGATACTGATTTTGCATCCCTGTGCTTAACACCGATTATAGGCCGCACCCACACTTTAAGTGTGGCCTATATTTGGGCATATACGGTAAATATCAATATAAAGTGCTTTGGGTTCACCTTAAAGAAACAAAACCCCACTGTTGTTTCACTTAAACTTCTAAATATAAACCAAAAAATAACACCAGTGACTGTGCCCAACACCCCAATAGATGTGAAATACAAAATAAAAGGATACATTATACCCAAAAGGATGAAATACAGATTCTCCAGGGACAGATTAATCAAATGAATACAAGTCCAGCGTGTAGTAAGATCCTGGCTATCGCGGCTACGGTATCTCTTCTGGCGGATGTTCTGAATATTCCACTCCTAATGATGTCGCTGAGTTTCGCTCATAGCTTCCTCGAGTACGTCTATGGTATATACAGTATTTATTGGAGAAGATGTGGCATCGTTTAAGGACACCGGCATCGCTGTATGCACTGAAATCTGAGTATTCACAACTGAAAGGACATTGTCTTGAGTTTTTAGGGTTAGCCATGAAACCGGGACCCTGGATCAAACCCTCTCCATATTACATTTACAAATCCTGGACTTGGGAAAACGTGAAAAAAAATTCCAAAAATATTTTCGTAATAAAAATATCAAGCCACGGTAGTTTGTTTATAAGTTAACATTTTGCACTTACGGTTAATACTTGTTTATGACTGACAAATTTTGTAACGTTAATAATAAACTTTCTGCCTGGACTTTGTTCTTGTTTACACAACAGACAGGCTGCGTATTACATTTTATTACACTTTATTCCCTGGAAATTTGTCTTTTTTTTTTGGTGTTTGAAAATGTTACTTCTATTTAATTTTAGCATCATCGCTCGGCTTTTATTGAATCAGGACGTTTACTTACAGGCAGTCTCCTAAACAAGGAATGCATATTAAAGTACTTTGTAAGTACTTTAATGCCTTAAAAGACAGAGGATGTACTATTACGCTACTGTCACCCATTGCAGATAATTGGTGGTGCCATCGGGGGCTGGCTACCCTGACACCAGACAGACCTGCAGCAACCAATAGGACCCGGTGCATGTGATTTGTTCACAGGAACCAATCATATGCCAAGGACAGTATCGGTAAACATTGCGCTTGGCTGTGATCTCTGCCTCTTTATGACGGTGAAACCGATATAGGCATAAAACAATGCTGTGATGAGTTATATAATTCTTTAAAATAACTATTTTTAGTTGCTTGATCACTAAATAGTGATAAGCAGTGTTTTGTTTGTGTTTCTTTTACTTCAGAGAGCAATGGGTTTTAGATTAGACATTTCTAATGACTTATTTAGTAGTTTAGCTGTACAGGATTCCATCATCTCCTGGCATGGATGCGTTGTCACGGCCACCATTTCTATAATGCCAGAAGTCGAGAGAGAGCGATGCCATCTCTCTTACGTATTGTATCTTTCTTTCTAGATACGAGAGGCGTTTCCTGATCTTGTAAGACATTTGAATTGTGGTTTGTGTCCAACTTCAAGGGATGCAACATGACCTCTGCAGCGGTGGATGGCGGTGGGTCAGTGGGGGACTTTACCAGCAACGGAGTAGAAAACCTGGATCAGGTGAGGATTGGGAGTGAAATTATGTTTATATTATTGGATTCTTGACACTATGCCCATACGGTAAAACCATATATATAGGAAGGACCCATGGGCCTTCTTCCTTTTACAGAAAATATGGATTTTTTTTAATTTTTTTTTATTATTTTCACACTTAAGAAAAGAAAACTACACAAGCCTTAGTGACATTAAAGGTAAGGTTTTTGCCTTGCGAGGTTCAGTTAAAGTCGGGTAACTGCACTGTGTGCCCTGGTGGGCAGAGCCGGTTACTGACTGCACCAGTGTGTGTCCATAATGCACTGTTGGGGTATCACTGCTGGCAGTGAGGATCGGAAAGAAAGTTGTGGCTGCTGCTGGTACCTGAACTATATTATAAATAAGGTTTCCTAAATGGTTTTCTTAAGAGTAAAAACAAAATCCGTTAACATCATAGTTTGGTGTCACTCACGACCCTACTGTAGAAGGATGCATATTTATGGGTAACTCAGTACTCAGTGAGTACTTTTAAAATGCATTTTTTCCAAAATAGTGGGGGGACACCTGACATAGAAATTTCAGCCATGGTGCAAAATCTTTCCTGTTTCTCTTGATTTGAAAATTCTTGCCATTAATTGGCTGCTTCCAATGAAATCAGTGGGAGTGTGTCCTGTCACTGATTGACAGCTTAAGCAACTAATCAGTGGCAGGAAAGTGCTGCCATGGAAATAAATAGACTTTCCACCTACACACTGGGGTCTAAACAGACCACTGCGCACAGCTTTCAGGAGGGTAAATTGGGCAAATGCATTTGGGGGGATTCAGCAGGGTTCAAGTTCATATGATGGCTTGAGTGTCCCTTCAAAGATGTGCACTTTTTTTTTTTTCCTTCACCTTATATTCTTAGAGCCAATTATTGTGTTTCATGGATGTAGGAAAAAGTCTAGATGAGCTTTGTTTCTGTTAAAGACGTGCCTTGCGTATTGGGGACGGGTCTTTGTGATGTGATCGGCTGCAAACGTGTCTGTAACGAAATATGGTTTTTATTTTGCTGTTTTTAAAAGATGATTTTTTTGTTTTCCCTGTTTCAGGAAGAAGTTCAGGTTGAGTATCCTGCCGTAATTGTGGAGCCCGTCCCTAGCGCCCGGCTGGAGCAGGGGTATGCAGCCCAGATCCTGGTGTATGATGATGAAACCTTTATGATGCAAGATGTGGCGGAGGAACAAGAGGTCGAGACTGAAACCGTGGAGATAGGTGGGATTTTACTTTCTTTGATTCAAACTCCAACACTGTTTACTGAAATACTGAACAAAGTTCATATAAACCCCATTAGTAAGAGGAGGATGACATCACTAGAGAGCAATAAGACGTAATAAATTATAAACGTGTTCCTTGACATGCACAAATCATCCCTATGCACCGGTGTGGTGAAAGGAGCAAGCCATGACATTTGGTAATAGAATTATTAATATAATTACCCCACCTTAAGTTATTCTGTACAGGTAAGCTGTTATTGATCTCTCTCTTTGCCCAAATATATTAAATGACATGCCAATACTGTAACCTAGTATTGTTATAGTTCACCTATGGATAGTATGTATTTATGTTTTTTTAAATAAAAACACACATCATACTTTAAATGAGACTTTTAAAGGTAAGTTATTCACATCTTATAGGTATAAAAATTGCTTCTTGTCTTTCTTACCTTATTCTTATTTTTTCAAATGAATGCAGTTTAACATGATTAAAATGTTCAATAATAATTAATTTAGAGGAGCAATTATGTCTGCAATACTTTTTACTGTTCAGTGATCCATACTGTGCCAGCCTTTCTGGGCGGTGGAGGGGCTTAGCAGCCTTAATATTTTCATATTAAATGAGAGCTCTAGTTTCAACTCTTCGACATCGCTATACATCTAACCCCGGTGACATTCTGCTGCAGAAAGAGCTTGGCTTGACCTGTGTAATGTATAGTTAAATCATCAAGGTTTCTTAAGTCTCCTTACGCATTGTATAATGCATTATACAGGGATAGCTCTTCTTGGTGGAGAAACGTGCCAGTTCTAGCCCTTCATAATGAATAGTGAAACCACAAGCATTGTGCGTAGATTGACTGACAAAATGTGTGTGTGTGTGTGTATGTATGTATGTATATGTGTGTGTGTGTGTGTGTGTGTGTGTGTGTATATATGTATATATATATATATGTGTTAGAAATGTAATACATTTAATTATGATCAGAAGAGGAGTAATTTACTTGTAAAAAAGAGCCATTGCAAATGCTTCCATTGTGC